>CM061045.1:9823022-10518810 GCA_030762985.1 Adelphocoris suturalis | reverse complement strand
ATTCTCAATTATGACGTGTATTGAACTTTCTATTGAAATATAAATGTATTTGTGAATTGTGACCATTTAGTGATTATAAGTTGTTATAGTTATCTACAATTTTTGGGTCGTAACATCTCCATCGGCTTGTTCACTGAGTGTGACACTCCATCGGTTATATTCAAAAAAGGAAAAAAAATCGTTGCAAAACTCATGATGAATAAAATCTCCCTCCAACTCGTATTCTATGTGTCTTTTAATCCACCACCTAAACACCGCAAGAAAATTAAAATGCCGGGGAATAGATGTTCCTCACAGTATACAGTGCTCAAGACATTATCTAGCAGCGTTACTTTGCATTCATCAAGTCGACGACCGAAGTGAAGCCTGGTATCCACTTTCTTCCTCGAAAAAAGATGCTGCGATACAGCCACCTATCGATTTTACCATCAGGTCCAGGAATGGTTAAGAAGAAAACTCGATACCGCGAAATGGGGATGGGTGAGGGAAGGAGATAGGGATCCGGACCACTGCGAGCCCTAAATCAAGCTGCTCCTCTTTCAGTCCTCTCAACCATCTTCTGCTATTGCACTAAAGGGTACTGTTCTCTGTGCAGCTGTAGAAAGTCATTTCATCTTTTTCCCACATCACCCCTCATTATTACTGTTCACGCGATTACCTGACTTCTTTTAATCTCTCTCAGGAATTTCACCTCATTCAGACATGGTCATTTATTCACTAATGAAGCTTCGTTATAAATAAACATGTCCGGAACTTTTCTTCGAAGCTACTGGACCAAATTTTTAGGTGGAAACATTTGTTACCGGCCAAGCCGGTCCTAAATCCTCTGCATCGGTTCCCATGAGTAACTGCATCACTGAGTAAAACGTTAATCTGGTTGCTCAATTTACGGCTCGAACATTGGCGAGATAAAAGTTCGTTAACATGAGCGTTTCCGATTCTCTGGAGTCCAGGTGTTATTGTCGGGGTTCGGCCCAAAAGAAGAAAATGGAAGCACAACATAGTTGTAATCATTTTAATGTTGCTTGACGTTTCGGTTAGCACGGTGACCATCATCAGAATACAGAAAGCTGTGCCATCAATGAGATTGCAATGGATGTCCTATGTAGGCCTGATCTGTTTGTCATAATATATATTTCTACTGTGCCTTTGCAAACTAATAGTGCCTGTTACCTGTAAACACTCAGTTTGAAAGTTGAACTTTTCACAGCATTTGGATGGGTGGCACATAAATGTGTATTTGCCCCACTGTATTTGTAGTTTCTTGGCTTTGGCCAACCGTGAAATTTGAGTTCAAATTAAGTTTACTTCAGTTTTTGACGCTGCCCTCATTTAGGGCATAGCTTTCAGTCTTCTGATGACGGTCACTGTGCTGACCGAAACGTCAAGCAACATTAAAATGATTACAACTATGTTGTGATTCCATTTATTTTGCTTCTTTTGGGCCGAATCCCGACAATAACACCTGAATACATATAAACGGCCGACATAACACTTCAAACACAATTCTCTGGGAGTTCAAATTTTCGGCCACACTATTGGCCAATTACAAAATTCAAAACAGAATTATATTCAGAATTGGATTTCGAAACGGAAAAAAGGAATATTTGAATTCCCCATCTTCAATCATCGCAGGTAAGGTGGTCTCAAGTTCAACGTTTTTGTACTAGATAGCAGTGCGCCCGGTCGAGAGAACAGAGCCCATACAGGGTGTTTTATTGTCTCCTGACGGCCTGACCCCTAAAAAATGGAATTACAGATTTTTCTTATCTATGTAAAAAATACAACTCTGTCGCCAGCTGGGAATCGGAACGAGCCTTCTTTAACACGTGAGATGAAATATTGAGTAGGTGTTGTCAGAATAAGTAGATACCTATCCAAGATTGGTTTGAGGGATAGATAAAATACCAATGGTGTATATTACATTCGAGGAAGCGAATTAGGCTGGCAATTCTATAAATATATACCATAGTAAATTAGTGGGTGTGTAACGTTCGCGAATGTCTGGGACAATAGTTTAAAGGATTAAGCGTCCTCAACTTGATATATATATATATATATATATATATATATATATATATATATATATATATATATATATATATATATAGCTGAATTTTCCAAACCAAATTCAGAATTTTCCAAACTAATTTCAGAATTTTCCAAACAAAATTCAGAATTTTCTATTTTAATTTCAGAAATTTCCATTTAAATTTCAGAATCACTTTAATGTTGATGTTACAATGTGTGAACTGGAATTATTCTAATGGAAAACATCTGCTCACAGTATACACCTCCTTTTATAGGGAGCTACGCTTCTACAGTTATGTGAAATCACTTTTCCGTCGTCAGCAACAAGTGAAGTGGAAAAACCGTGCTCGAATCTCTCCTATTCACCGAAGGACGTCGGAATGAGAAAGGGTGCCTCTCTAGGACATGAAGGGACGAATGAAATGACGGGCTCTATCTATCCTGAGCTCCAGCTGACCGATTCGCGTGGCGTTTTTTACAACACGCCCCCCGAACCAGCGGCACGTGAATAGGAAAACATTTCGTAAACAAATTTTCCAGTGATTAGGACAAAATTACTTTTAATCACGGTTCACCTAGTGACAAATAGGTAATCACCGAAATTTTTTCACTGAAACTTGACTTTCGCGAATGCCAATTGTGAACTTTCCCTTATTTATTCCTATTATTCCGCAAATGATTCATAATTCATAACGTTTTCTCTCTCCTGATTCTTAAAAAATAGAATAACATGGACGGTAGACCTACGGCTCTACAATCAGATAATTTTGTAATGATTAATTTTACAAATTCTTAGTTCATTATTGTTACTTCGGGAGGTCGGAAGGTGGTTTGAAATGATTTTAAGAGGACTTACATTCATACATACATCAACGGAAAAAGAGAACACAATTGCTCATTTAATAATGATTAATTTTACACATTATTAGTTCATTATGGTTACTTAGCAATATTAGTTTATAGCTTAGCGTAATAAAACAGCTTTCATTGACACTACAAAGGCTTAGGGATCATAAGATGTTGTGATAATAAAGTCCAGTCATGCAGCATGACCCCATGAGCGAATTTTTGATGAATATTACCAATTTTTACAACCAGCGAACGGCATTATTTTGATTTTTGACTGATTTTTCAACTTTGAAATTTTTGAAAACTTGATACATATTCTTATAGGAAATTTTACGCTGATTCCGAATATACCACATATTAGTATGCTGAAAAAATTATTTCGCACGACAAATCGCAAAAAACAGGCTATTTTGAAATTTTTGGCTACATTTTTGAAAATTTCAACCCGAAGATCTAATCCGATCAAGCTGGCCAACGAACTTGAACTTTCGTTTTGTGTCCTTAACATTTTAAAATTTGTTTGAAGTTTCTAGCACAATTCTACGGACAGTTATCGTCTGGAATGACACATACATACATACATACATATATACATACATAAAAAAAATGCGTTAAACTTCAGAATATGATTCAGAATAGCCTGAAACGGATTTCTGCATAATTTTTTTTCAAAAATTCACATTCTACAAATTTTGAGGCGAGAGCAATAGCTTAATTTTCTTCAAAAATTCGCTAAAATGAGAGCATTCCAAAAAGTGGCGAATGATTTTCCTGCTATGAAAACTAAGGGAGTTACACTTCCCTTGTAACATAATGAAAACGTCCTGTCAATCAATATTAAATGAAAAACTGTTCAAAATACTTTTCAACTGCTTATCTTTATTCGAAAAGTTGGTTCTGCGTTCGTAAACTGCGTAAGTGTTTTGACTATTATGGAAGTTTATTTATGCATGAAATTTGTGTGCTACCCACTCACTTCCTTCTCTTCACCCCGCTTTTTCTTTGTTTCTGCTCTGATGTAATCCCGTTGTTGGTTCAGAACTTTATCAGTTGTCACACATGAGTATTAATCCCATTCTGAAATTAAACGGAAAAGTCTGAAATTGGTTTGGAAAATTCTGAATTTGGTCTGGAAAATTGCAAATTTGACTTGGAAAAGCTATATATATATATATATATATATATATATATATATAGGTATATATATATATATACGCCATTTCATTTTATGTATGTGCATGTTAAAAATGAATTATTCTTGAACATTTTTTTTTTTTAAATATATTTTTTATCTTAAGGTTTAAGCCGCACCTCAACCAGAAGGGTCATTAGCGGCATTGAACAAGGTGTCTAAAGGAACACTGGAAGTGGCACGATTCGAAGGGGAGTCATGTTGCCATCCTTGACTAAAAAGGAGCGCCATCATGGACTCCAGTGGCAACTGGGAGGGAGAAAAAATTAGGGGTACAGTGATGACCACTGTTTAGCCCCCTAATAGCCCAGTCAAATCATATCTCAAAAGTCCCCTAGTATGGGGGGTGAGCTCGACGAGGGGGGGGGGGGGTGTTTTTCTCTTTTTTTTCGACTTTTTTTTCGGTTTTTTGCCTATAACTCGAAAAGTAAGCGTTCTAGCGACTTATTTACTATTATCAGAATTAAAGTGCATAAAATATCCTACAATTTGCACTCCTGACTTCATTCGCTACGATCAGGCGTTCTGCCGCTAGAGCGCGTTGAAAAGTAGGTATCAATTCAAAAAATCAGCAAAAAGGCCTTTATGCTCTTTTTACGCAGAAATCATTCGTATGTAGCTTCTGGGTGACTTAGAATACATCATGACTTGTTTTCCGAACATCAGTGATGCTCGGACAGTGGTTCGAGCAGGTTTCATGTATGTCTTTTTTTTCTGTTCTTTGCTTACATCCTGGAAACTGTGATAACCATAATATATTTTCAGCACCCTTACCAACTCACTGTGAATTATCAGTGAATATATATGTATATAAAACACAGTGGCTCTAAAAAAGAAAAGAAAAAAAAGGAACCAAAGAAAATGAGCTGTGTTTCACCAAAAAATGTTTAATGTGCAGGTACAGTATAACCCATGTTAAAGTAATATTCACAAAAGGAGTGGGAGGGGGAAGGGGTCATCAATCTTCACAGGTATCTGCTCTTCATCCATTGAGAATCACCATCCACAGTCAAACTGAAAATTCAAAATCGGATTACAGTGAGGTGCATATAATCTTATGTTGACAGATATAAGAATGAAGTTCATGCAGATGATTAGGATGAAACTTACAGGGCGATGACATATGTGTTGAGTGGGTAGTCTTATGGTTCCATGTCTGTTTCATCATCTTCTGTAGATGAACTGTCGTCAGCTAGTGGTGGGTTGTTTGTGCAGGAACCTGAACAGTTGGAGCAGAGTGTTGAGCAGTGGATGCCAGCTCTGCGGCATCCACATCGACCACTACCGCAGCTTTTGGTGCAGCTGCAAAATATATTCTGCAGAATTGGGGCTGAAGTAGGGGAGACGATGGCTTCCTCAAACCAATCCCAACTTTGCATCCACCAGGAACATCTGAAATTCTGCAGAATATATTTTGCAGCTGCACCAAAAGCTGCGGTAGTGCTCGATGTGGATGCCGCAGAGCTGGCGTCCACTACTCAACACTCTGCTCCAACTGTTCAGGTTCCTGCACAAACAACCCACCACTTGCTGATGACGGTTCATCTACAGAAGATGATGAAAAAGACATGGAACCGTAAGACTACCTACTCAACACATATGCTATCGCTATGTAAGTTTCATCCTAATCATCTGCATGAATTTCATCTATCTATCAATATAAGATTATATGCACCTCACTGTAATCCGATTTTGAATTTTCAGTTTGACTGTGGATGGTGATTCTCAATGGATGAAGAGCAGATACCTGTGAAGATTGATGACCCCTTCCCCCTCCCACTCCTTTTGTGAATATTACTTTAACATGGGTTATACTGTACCTGCACATTAAACATTTTTTGGTGAAACACAGCTCATTTTCTTTAGTTCTTTTTTTTTCTTTTCTTTTTAGAGCCACTGTGTTTTATATACATATATATTCACTGATAATTCACAGTGAGTTGGTAAGGGTGCTGAAAATATATTATGGTTATCACAGTTTCCAGGATGTAAGCAAAGAACAGAAAAAAAAGACATACATGAAACCTGCTCGAACCACTGTCCGAGCATCACTGATGTTCGGAAAACAAGTCATGATGTATTCTAAGTCACCCAGAAGCTACATACGAATGATTTCTGCGTAAAAAGAGCATAAAGGCCTTTTTGCTGATTTTTTGAAATGATACCTACTTTTCAACGCGCTCTAGCGGCAGAACGCCTGATCGTAGCGAATGAAGTCAGGAGTGCAAATTGTAGGATATTTTATGCACTTTAATTCTGATAATAGTAAACAAGTCGCTAGAACGCTTACTTTTCGAGTTATAGGCAAAAAACCGAAAAAAAATTCGAAAAAAAAGAGAAAACCCCCCCCCCCCCCTCGTCGAGCTCACCCCCCATACTAGGGGACTTTTGAGATATGATTCAAGACGTGTGAAGGAAGAGCTTAGTGAAGAAATTTCTTTACTATGAATTTTTTCTCCTGTTTCCTCTAATTTGACTGGGCTATAAGTGGAAGAAAAAACCCAAAAATAAAGTAATACAGCTAAGACTAGATTTAAAATAGGCTAATAACTATATACTTGCTACTATATAAAATCAGCAAAGTGAAATAAAACTACGACTAGATGTATATAAATGTATCACAGATCAGATAACACAGTTCGTAGTTCCTCTGGTTATCGCTTTGGAGGAGAATTGTTAGATCATCCACATTTAGTAAGGGGTGAATCCCCTCGGGGATGTTATCAGCAAGGCCATTTATAGCAACAATAAAGAGGGTGCAACCAAGTATTGAATCCTGAGGGATGCCGTTCTCCTGAAGATGTAGATCGGAGAAGACATTCCTTAGGTGGACCCTGAATTTTCGATGGGAGGGAATGCTGCGGAGGAAGCCCAGCATTCGCCCACCTACTCCCCACCAATGTAGCCCTTCTAAGATGTTGTGACGCCAAGTGGTGTCATAGGCTTTGGCTAGGTCAAAGAATAGCAGCATGCTCCCTGACCAGAAAGGTGTCCTGAATGTAACTCTCAAAAGCTGAGAGTTGGTCAAAATGTAATGATGTTAATGGGAAAGTCGGTTGGTACTAAACCCCACGATAGTTGTGTTTTGCCGGCTCATTCCTTCGAACCTTCGAAATTTCCGTTTCATCCGTATTGATCTCCTTTAGTTGTAACATTCAATGTTCCGTTCTTTATCTGGATATTGAAGTTGTTGTTTACGGTCCCAGTTCCTTTCCAACTTATCTTACTAATCCCAACTTCTTCAAGGTCCATGGCCGATTTTAAAAGGCCTACTAGTACCTTTCGTGCACCTTTTGCAGCTTTCTCTTTCTGAGGATGGGCGAGTTTCAGCAAAAAGTCAAAATGTTGAAGAAGAAATGGAACGCAGCAGGGTTAGAGGTTAAATCTATTCATTCTTATTCTGTCAAAGCTCAGTCGGATTCTAGTACTGTTGTTGATTTCACAGGATGTTTTAGGGCTACAGAGAAATATTATTCCAAGTTTGAGGAGTTGACAGATGAACTCAAGATTTTATACGACGGTGAAAACAAGGCTAATGAATTCACGGTTGAAGTCGATAATTCTGTTATCAATGCTGTTCGTCAATATTATTTTGACAGCCATTTACAAATGGAAAGGTTGTCAACACCTTCCGCCGCTCCACCGACAGTTCCACCGTCTACATCTTTCGCAAACTCCACTTCCTTTGTCTCAAGGCCATAAAATGATTTACCCAAATTAACGTTGCCAAAATTCGATGGCAATTTAATTAATTGGCCGAAATTTAGAGATTCTATAGGGGCTCACAAAGATGATATTTCAGCCCAATGGAAAAATTCCATTACTTCGTCGGAAATGCGCGTTCCATAATCAATCACCTTCCGATTGAAGATGCAAACTATACGTTGGCATGTGAAGCTGTTGAGGAATCTTTCGATAATTCTACAATGCTTGCTGCCGCATACATCAATCAAATGTTGTGTTTTAAATCAATGCAAGGGAATGTTAGTGTTACATCTCTGAAATCCTTCCCAACATCTCTGACAATGTAGCTGCCTTTAAATTATAGAAAATTGAAAACGAAGCTGATTTTATTCTATTCCATCTAGCTTAGATGCTTAGATCACCATACAAGAGAGCTTTTCGAATGAAAAGTAATAGGAAACGAATTTCCCACCATAAACCAATTGACAAAATTTATTCAAGAACGCTCCATTGCATTGCAATTTGCTGAACAATAATATAATATTCTATGATATTATAATGAGAACAATATTCACGATATTCTGCACTGAGTATATTTTTAATTTTCCTAAACATGCGTAACCAATGTTTCCTAATAATAACACAGAGTGTCTCGTTACATTCCCCGCAACTTAGGGATATCATCGCTTCGATGATGATATTTAAGAGTATTTTTTATTGCCACTATCTGATCCACTTTCTTGTCGTCTTCATATATGACAGTTTTTGGGTAGCCATTCATTCTCCTTATTTGTTTTACCAAATAGGGCCCATTTACTAGTGGCTTCTTCCCATAGAATCCTGCCTGAACCAAAATGTAGTCACCTTCACATAACTTAGGCGTTTTGGAGTGATGACGTTGATCGAAATTTAGCTTCATTCTGTTCCGATACTTCTGTTTTCTTTCCTTCGAGTGAGGTGTTTCTCTCAACATATCTTCAGAGATTCCATAATTTGAATCAGCTGGGAAAATCGCAACCTTACCAAACGCCATAAAATGGGGGGAGCACCCGATTCCGGCTGAGTACGACCTGTTCAGATGGTTGACTGCCGCCTCCAAACACTGTTTCCAGCCGCCCTTAAAAAGCGGGTATACGTTTAAAAATTGCTTTAGGTCTCTAATTTTCCTCTCGGCTAATCCGTTGGCGGCTGGATGATAGGGCGCCGTATGTACCAGTGATATGCAATTTTCATCCGTGAATTGTTTTAAAGCTTTTGATAGGAATTGGGGACCATTATCCGTAACAATTTTTTTAACTTTTTTAAGATATGGAAATGAACGGAGATAATTTATCACAGCACCAGACGTTTCTCTCATACCTTTGGCATATGTAAATCGTGAATATTCATCTACCAAAACTAGAAAAGACCTTGTAGCTCCTTGTCCTTCAGACTTCTTAGACAATTCGCCAAAATCAAGATGGAGGGTATGA
This sequence comes from Adelphocoris suturalis, assembly GCA_030762985.1. Lineage (NCBI taxonomy): Eukaryota > Metazoa > Arthropoda > Insecta > Hemiptera > Miridae > Adelphocoris > Adelphocoris suturalis. Next base: position 10,509,582 of record CM061045.1, on the reverse strand, counting down.
AAGGGTTCAGGCGCTGTCGTAGGGATCACCATTGAGTCAGATTTGGGTCTAAACTTGAATTTGGAGATTTGACATTCATGGCAACTGCGAACGTATCTCAGGATATCTTGCTTCATTCCTGGCCAAGTGAATCTTTGCTTCATTTTCAAGTACGTTCTGAGGAACCCATCGTGGCCACCTGAGAGTGGATCGTCATGATAAACCTTCAGCAGTTCTCTCGTTTTATGTGGATCTACTCTCAACCTTGTATCACCAACCTCGGAAATAATTTGAACACTCAATCCATTTGTATGTTCTTCCTTCATGTCCACACAGAGACGTGATAGAGCATCCGCATCCTCCAGATCAACTCCCCTTCTATGATTAATTTCCATGTCAAAGCCCATGAGGAACATCTGCCATCTGGCTAGCCTACCTTTTGCTTCTTTTAAAGTTTTCAGGTACTGAAGCGCTTGGTGGTCAGAGTGCACTTTGAATTTTCTCCCATCAAGGAAAGAGCGAAAGTATTTTATGGCTTTTATGACAGCGAGGCATTCTTTTTCCGTCACCGTGTAATTCAACTCAGCTTTTGAGAACGAATAAGAGAAATAACCAATCACCCGCAGTTGGAGCTTCTTGGGCTTCAATTCATCACGCTGGTATAGAATAGCCCCACACCCATAGTTGGACGAATCGGTACACAGTTCAAATGTCAAGCGCCAATCTGGTAACTGTAGTACTGGGTTAGTCGTAATTCTGGCAATGAGAGTTTGGAAAGCTTTTTCAGCTGCATCATTCCATGTGAACTCCACCCCTTTTTGTTTAAGTTGGTCTAATGGTTTTACAATATTTGCATAGTTGGGTATGAAAGCTCGAAAATGGCCTGTTAGACCTGTTAGTACTCTGAGTGTATGAAGGTTGTGGGGTCTCTGCATTTTCCGCACCTTTTCTATTGACTCTTCTTTAGTCGTCTTGGAAACCCCATCAATTTGCCTGCCCAGAAAAGTAACCTTAGGAAGACAGAACGAACTTTTTTCCAAATTTAATTGCAGACGCTCATCGGTTAATCGCCTAATTACATTAAATGTTTTCGAGGCACACTCCGCCCTGGTATACCCTCCAATGATGATATCATCAATGTAGACCCAAACTAATGGATCATCCAGGAGATCTCCCAAAGCATCTACCATACATCGCTGAAAAACCGAAGGAGAGTTTTTCCAGCCAAATGGTAATTTTGTGTACTCATAATGTCCGAACGGGAGAACAAATGCAGTGTATTTTCTGGTTTCTTCCGTTAATGAAAATTGGTGGAAACCATCTTTTAGGTCTAATTTAGAAAAATGTGTACAGCCACCAAAATTTGAGATGATTTCATCGATTAGAGGGAATGGGAAAGGGTCTAGTTCCGTATATTCATTAATTTCTCGGTAGTCCTGGCACAATCTCAAACTGCCATTTTCTTTAGGCACAATGACGCAGGGTGATGCATACTCTGAAGTGGAACATCTAATTATTCCCTTCCCCAAGAGCTCTTTAATCTTGGTTTGTGCCCACATGTATTTATCTCTGTTCAATCTGTAAGGTTTTCGCTTTATTACTGGTGAATTTGGTTTCAATGAGAAGCTTATCTTTCTCCTAGGGGCTGGTGGTTCGACCTGCTGTGGAAACAAGCTGACAACCTCGTTTTTGCTAAATACTCTATGTTTTTCCACTTCAGAGATAGCGGTGACCGTTTTACTGGTATTCACATTTATCAGCCGGAATCCTAAGCTATTTAGTGCTGGCCAGCCGATTATCGCGTCATAAGGCAAACATTCCGTGATATAAGCAAGAGTCTTTAGCTTTGAACCTCCCAGCTCAATAAGAATCTGAACTGCGTTTGATACTCGCTGTAAAGACCCATTGAAACCCTTCAATATTTTCTCCTGCTTCACACAAGACCAAACATTTTCAGAAACCAATTTTGCTGAAACCAAGTTCACCATTGCCCCAGAATCCAAAAGAGATTTCACCCCAATTGAGTTTATAATAACATTATAAACAGGTAACTTACAAGGATTTGACATAACGTAGGAAGACAAAACATCAGCAGAATTTAATTGACTATTTTCAGTTACATCATGGTAATCGTACTCCTTCATTGAATCAGACTGTTCTAATGCATTTACCTGCCGAGCTGGAGATGAGTAATTGAAAGATGTCGACCTCTTCATTCTCTGAAAGTTGTTTCCAGGTGCTCTGTTCGCTGTTGGATGTTGCTGTGTATTCATTCGGAGATTAGCCTTCTGAGGATTTCTGGTTGCAACCGCCGGTTTCAACCGTTCTATAGCCAGTCTTAATTTCTCCCTGGTATTCTCCACTAATCCGTTAAGGAGGATGTTCTGCATGTACGTAGGCATACCTTGGAGAATCAGAAGGTTAAACGCACGATCTGGCAGTTCACCAAACGCCATTGTCAGCAATCGTTGTTTCTCATAATAATACTCCATAAGGTTTCCATTCTCATATCGAAATTCAAGCGCCTCCGACAGAAGCTGAATGGGATTTTGGCCAAATGACGAAATGAAAGATTGCTTCCAGTCAATCCAAGAGTGATGGTGCTCCCGAATTATCCTGGCATTGTACCATTTCTCAGCTATGCTTCCCGGATTGAGGCTGCCTATAAGGTTATCAATCTTATCTTCATCCGAAAACCAATGGTTCTGAGAACATGCTCTCTCGTAAAGGTATAGCCAGGTACAAGGATCCTCGTTTTTCCCATCAAACTTGGGTATTATCATTTTCTGAGGTTTTCTTGAAACGCTCTTGAGGGCCTCCCCAAAGGAGCATGCCATAGCTCCTATCATCCTATCAACCAGACTCTCCATGTTTTTTTGTTGGCCATCCAGAAGTACCTTCAATGTGTCTAAATTTAAAGGGGAAGAGCCTCCAGAATCTTCGGTATTCAACTGATCTTCCAACTTGACCCAAGTCTTGTAAAGTTCCAGATCTTCAATACTCATCATCACTGAAATAGTTTTCTGGGTTACAGCTTCTTGTAAATCCGTTTCAGAGTTAATATATTTCGAATGGATCAGTACATCTCTCTTGTCCTCATTTAAAGAATACCAAACATTTTCTTCGTCGGGACGAAATTCTTCTAGGCCCCACCTTCCTCTACATCTACGGAATCGCAGACTGACAGGAATCAACATTGATCCAAAAAACAATTACGAAGTCCTATTCGAATGCGCCAAATTATAATATTCTATGATATTATAATGAGAACAATATTCACGATATTCTGCACTGAGTATATTTTTAATTTTCCTAAACATGCGTAACCAATGTTTCCTAATAATAACACAGAGTGTCTCGTTACAAATAATCTATCATTTCAATCAACCCCCGGCACCAGTAACAATAATTATCGAAAACAAAATGACGCTCCGAAGAGTAACCATCCCTTCACAAAAGCTTCTTTGGTAACAAGTTCATAGAATCTAGCTGGTAGTTGATGTGAAAGTCCGTCTAAACCAGATACTAACGACTCTGCCAACTGTACGATATGTAAGGGTAAGTGTGAAGATATTGTTAAATGTTCTTTATTTCACTCATCATCAGCCAAAGAGCGCTCACATTTATTGAACCGTTGGCATCGCCGTAAAAACTGTATAAGCGATACCCATACTACTTCTAAATACAAATCAAATCCAGATGGCATTGTAGATTTTGCAAACTCTGCCATAATTCGATGATGTGTTTGAAATTTCTAGACTGTGAGTTCATTTCAATCAAACGAATCTCCCAACGTTTCCAACAATTATGATCAAAATGTATCGGTAGCTACCTACAATGTCAATGACACTCAGGTGATCTTAGGTATTGCATAAATCAAAATTTTGGATTCATGTGGAACATTCCAGCGTGTACTTTTAGTAATTGATTCGGCTAGTCACTGTTCAACGCTGTGTAAACCATCTTGGTTTACAAATGAAAAGGGTTACCCGAAAGATATCTTGCATCGGTGGTACGATGTATGATGGCGCTAAGGGCGTCGTTTCATGTACATTTGGACCCACCAATCCCTTCTACCAACTTAAATACAGAAGCCGTGGTTGTTAAGAACACCACGGATCCTTTTTGCCTAGTTTACCACTACCGCAAAAAATTTGGAAGAATTCTTTGAACCTTCGTCGATAGATTTTCGCAGCGCTTTTCCATTTCTTGAGTTTTCTTACAGAATATAGCTCGAAAACCTCAGTTCAGTTATTGTCAGTTCTTTATTAGTTCGTTTTGTATCAAGTTCCGTGAATTTCGTTCAATAGAATATTTCGAGCAAGTGTAAGTTTTTCAACTTGATGAACCAGACCAAGTTTCCCAGTTCAAGTAGAAAATTAGTTCTGACTGATTAATCAGTCTTTTCATGATTCTTTGCAGCTGTAGGAACTCAAAACATAAACTTACGGTTATAGATATGCTCCTCATATTGCTCTTCGAATCCTTCACCACTTTGGTTCCAAATTTTTACTGGCTTCAGAAGTACTTTCTCGCGATTTTTACATCGATGATTTAGTCACTGGTTTCGATACCATCGAAAATGCAATTATCCTTCAAAGACATGTCGTTAATTTAATGGAACGTGGAGGATTCACGCTAAGTAAATGGGCTAGTAACTCTCAGATACTACTTGATTATATTCACGCAGAACCGAAGGATGATTCATTCATCAGTTCAACTAACCCCTAAAAATTATAGTTCCTTGAAAATGTTTACGATGGGACCAACGTGTTTTCTTTCAAAATATCGCCACCTGAAAAAATCATTTTCTCAAAACGCCCAATTTTGTCTACGGTCCCCAGACTATTTGACTCTATATATACTATTTGACTCCAATTATACTCACGAAAGGATTTATTCAAGAATGATGGAAGGAAAACCTCGGATGGGACCAAACCTCATTACGCCATAGGCAGAATTAATGGATCAAATTCCATTATTATCACAAATTCAGATGCCGAGATTTTTTTTTCATCGACCAGCCTATGAGTATAAAGTTATAGGTATTCGTGATGGTTCCATCAAAGGACATCGTAAATCAATTTATTTGCGAATCGTTAAAGATTCTGAAATTAATGAAAATTTATTAAAGTCAAAAATAAATTTTCACCTGTAAAGTCAACTACGTGTCCAAGCCTAGAGCTTTGTGGAGTAAATCAGTCTTGAGCTTCCCCTTGGGCTTCCCAGCTCCACTCAGTCTCAACGCGTCAGGTCAACACTTTTACTTAGGGATTCTGCCTAAGTTCCCTTTAGAGGGTGGGCCTTCGAAGGCAGTAATATTTCTCTTTGACTGAAATTTATTAACTACTTAAATTTTCCATGAACCAGCATTTCCTTGTCAAACAGTCTTGGAGTTTAACGAGTGTCATTCAACTTTAGTTTTGAGCTAGTGCAATCGTCATTACGCTATCAATTGCAATAGAATGCATAGGACACCTTCTTGATGCATGAAACCAACTACCCTCCGAGTTCGAATGAAATCAGACCCATAGGTTGTAGGAAATCCAAGTTATAAGAAAATCAAGTTATATGTCAGCTCTGGAACAAACTTAGTATAGTCTTGGGCGTGAGAGGGATTTAGTACAGACATACAGACCCGGAACCGGAATTGATCAGCATGCTCTATTACGAAAAAAGCAATAAAAAATGTTGATTTATTTTATTCATTTTTTTTTTTTTACTTGGAATACGATCACGAACCTTCCCTGCCTTCGGTAGTGAGGAAGCAAATGAGTTAAAATTCAGAATGCGCCAAAACGTATTTCCTGGGAGAAATTTTAAATTTTGAAATATTTGGATCCATTATGTATTTTCCTCATATTGCTTCATTTCTTCGCATATTCGCTAATAAAACAATTTAATAAATAACTTTGTTTATCACAGGATCCAGAACAAAATTTCAACGAGACATGCATAACTTAATCTGTAGGTGCCGAAATATTCAAAATCGAGGAATCCACAAATAGCTCAATTGCACCTGATGGACTATTACGAAATAAATTAAATAAAATTGATTTTTTTAATCATACGATTAAATTTATCGAACGGTTGAATGCTTCGTATTATCATTAATAACGATATATCACACTAGGTTTATTATTATCATATCGTAGATCATGAAAATAAATATAGAGCCAGAAAATTGAAAGAAATGTGTGCCAAAGTTCAGTGCAAAAAATTACACTAGTCATTAATCGTAGAAAATTGATTATTCATTCATTTAGTATTCAGTGATTGCTCTACAGAAAGCAGTATGTGCTAAAATATGGCTGCATGCTTAAGTTTTCGCAGAACGCCATGTTGCTGGGATGTAGCAAAGTTGAAATTTGGATTCTGCATTTCAAAAAGCATAAAGAATGACTGAGAAAATCAATCTATCAATTTTTGTCTTGTTTTTACCCTTCCGGACTGTACTTTTGACAGGAATAACTAAATTTTTAGTTAAGCGATCGTGAGTTTGATTATAACTACCTTATAAATAAAAATTAAAGTCACAGGTTTGTCAGGGTTCTACATTAATGTTCCATGAGACAGATGCGCGAACTTTCTCAGTAGAGTGAGTTCCGGGTGGTGAAAGAGCGTTTATGGAATCAAACAAGTGTGTTAGCATTAGTCATGTCTCACCTGACTTGAAAGACCTGACGTACAGCTGGAAGTTCTTGGGAACGGATATTATTAGCGGGGAAAATACATTGTAGCGAGGTGGGAGCTTGGACGTATTAAGCGAAATAACTGAACCGATCAATCCATAAATTATCTTGAAATCTAAAGCGGTTTGTAGGCATTAGTGGTATGGGAGATAGAGGATTTAGAGTTTATTTATTCATTCGTCTGTACAAATCAAAGCTCGTAGCTCTCTCCCTTCCATTTGTATAAATTCAATTCAAAACAATAAATTTACATTGTGTCAAGCAATAATAACCGTTTTAAATTATAAATAACGAATGTATATGTTGTATATAACTAGACAATATAAAATAACTACTTCTTGAAATTACCGCAAATTCCATCCATGAATGAATGAATTAATGAAAACTTATTTTTATTGACATTTTGATAATTGATTTAACATTACAATTAAGCAATATGATAGGCTATGGAGTTGACTCGGCCGGAATTCACCGATATTCATGTATCATTAATTATTATGGTTAGTATTTGTAATTGTAACTATACGTTATTTATCTTAATGCTATAGTCCTTACTCTACTAGGCCACGTTCACCAAAAAAAAAAAAAAAAAAAACGTGAACTGGGTTTATCAGGATCCAAGTTCAATGTAAACCATGAATTGATCTTAGTTTGAATTAATTTTGGTTTCACCATGATTCCATCTGTGATTCCAACTAGCTCCTCTTCGAGGCATATTTAACATTGTCGTGGCAATCTAAAGTGTAAGTGTTGTGATAAAGAGGAGATGAACCACCACTCAAAAAACTTAAACTGTGGGAACCAAGGAAGCAAGCAATGCTTGAAAAAAATTGGCTATGGTATAGCTTATGGCTATGAAACGGCATTTAAAAATCGATTACAATCGTGGTTTATAAGAAATGATTCTCTAGTAGATTTACCATCTTTCCTTCCAAAAGTAGAAAATGTTATGAAGCATAAAATTAGAAAAGCTTTACGAGAATTAACCTCTATCAAAGTTATGTATTTGTGGAATGTACGTTTAAAAATATGGCTGGTGTGTTACAAGATAATGCGTTCAAACAAGAAACAGACCAATACAACTGGATACAATCTTGATGACGTTGTGGCAAAATTTAATGAGGTACTAAAAAAATGAAATGGAGGAGGTTCTATTGAAAAAAAGCGGATGGTCTTTGGATCATATTGAAGGGTTACGTTTGAGGATTAACAAAAATTTTCCTCTAAAGGGAAGCACTTACAACCGACTCCCTCCGCAAATCGAAAATAAGCGAGCTTGTATCAATGTGCAGAATTACGATAATTTTTGTTTTAAATATTCAATTCTAGCTAAATTTATCACTAAGGATGCACAACGTGTGAGGAAATATGTCACTCTTGACCATCTCTATGATTTTTCTAGTATAGATTTCCCTACTACTCTACAACAGATTAAAAAATTCGAAAATATCAACAACATTTCTATTAACGTGTACGGATCGGATGCAGATTCCAAAATATACCCCCTTAAAGTGACCAAAAAGGAAATACCCGATCACCATGATCTCCTTCTTATAAGCGATGTTCGGGTATCCACCATTACGTATGTATCAAGAATTTTGAAAAATCGGTCGTGACCCAGTTAAAAAAATATTATGGACGAATAGTTATCTGCCAAAGATGATTTGCCAAATTTGATGATCAGCACGGTAAACCAAAAGAGGAAAAATTAGCTGAACACCATGAATACTGTATGGATAACAAGGTAATTCGTGTAGACATGCCTACAAAAAACCCTCACGTGGAGTTTGAAAATTGTGAGAGAATGTTGAAAGTTCCTTACGTTATATATGCTGATTTTGAAGCAATACTGGAACCGGTAGCAGAAAATTCAACTAATCTTGTACCAAAACAATTCAGAACCATGTACCAATGAGTTATTGCCTCTATGTAAAGAAATCTGACGAATTTGCTGATGTAAAGTTAGAAATTCCATCAGAACCTATTATGTACAGGGGTAAAGATGTGGTCTCTCATTTTGTTCAGAAAATTAAAACAAAAGCAGAGAGAATTTCGAGAGTTTATCCGGTAAATAACCCAATGACTCCTCTACTTGAAAAAAAAGAAAAGATGTTTGGGTCAACAAATAAATGTTACTCGTGCAACTTACAGTTCACAGAACATGACTGGAAAGTGCACGATCATTCACACATAAATTCTCGTTTTAGAGCCTCACTGTATCAAACCTGTAATTTGAGACGTAGGAATCCAACATTTATTCCAGTCCTAATAACCTGTCAGGGTACGACTCACATTTCATTATAATAGAGCTTGGATATGACGAAAGAGAAATTGAGGTTATTCCTAAATCCGAAGAAAAGCATATCTCATTCACAAAAAAAGTTGCTGCTGGATTTAAAATTGGATACATTGACTCCTACAGGTTTATGTCAGCAAGTTTGGATTCATTGACAAAAAATGTTCCTGATTCTAAACAGACGTCAAAGTTCCATTTGCGAGACGATCTAGCCCTAATGAAGATAAAAGGAGTGTTCCCATATGAATACGTATCGTTCTGGGAAAAACAAGAAGAAACCACTTTACCTCCCAAAGATGCTTTCTACAGCGGATTGCAGAAACATGGTATTACGGATGAGGATTATCAACATGTGAAAACAGTATGAAATCACTTAAAATGTAATACACTTGGACAATATTCTGATCAACACCTCAATACTGATGTTCTCTTGCTGGCAGATGTGTTTGAAATTTTCAGAGAAACAATCCATAAAAGCCATATACCCGGCTTGTCATGGGATGCCATGTTAAAATATACAGGAATTAAATTGGAGTTTTTAACAGATTACGATCAGATTTTAATGGTTGAAAGAGGAATATGAGGTGGCATTTGTCAAGCTTCTCATAGATATGTCAAAGCCAATAACAAACACAAAACATTATAACCATACGGAAGACTCAACTTTTGTTACTTATCAGGACAGTAACAATCTTTATAGACTTGCCATGTCAAAACCCCTACCTAGTGGATTCATGTGGTGTAAAGAGAATATTGATATAATGAGCTTGAATGAGGACGATCAGTATGGATTTTTGATTGAGGTTGACATCCATTACCCACAATACCTACATAAATCACATAACGATCTTCCCTCCCAGAAAACATCGTCCCTCCCGGTGATACTACCACAAAATTGACGCCTCATCTGGGAAATCGTGATGTGGTGCATTATATGGCACTCAAGTAAGCCATAGCTCACGGCTTAAAAGTCACCAAAATCCATCGTGTATTGAAATTTAAATAATCACAGTGGTTACAACCTTACATATCCTTAAATACTGAATTGAGAAAAAAGGCTAAAAACAATTTCGAAAAAGACCTATTCAAATTGATGAACATTGGGAACAGACTTATCATACACTAGCCCCCCGGACCCCCCATTAAATTGCTCGCTTCGCTCGAAAATGTGGCATGTAGGGAATGTTGCTCGCTTCGCTCGCAAACGGTAGATCCCTAAGGGTAGGTTTAACGTGTGTAGGGGATGTTGCTCGCTTCGCTCGCTCGGTACGGCTGTATATGTGTAGGAAAAACCCTGGACGCCGCCATCAAGTTGCTCGCTTCGCTCGTAAGGTGTGGCTGTATACATGCGATGTATTACAATTGAAATATGTAGGGAATGTTACTCGCTTCGCTCGCAAACGGTTGATCCCTAAGGGTAGGTTTAACGTCTGTAGGGGATTACATATATATATATATATATATATATATATATATATATATATATATATATATATATATATATATATAAGGTGACGGGAAGTTGGACAAATGCGAGGGGAAAGGAGGCGAAGCGATTAAAATGAGAAGTTGAATGGGCCATTAGGAATTTTAGAAGTTGAAGGGTCCGTTAGGAATTTTCGACGCAGGCACTTTTTACCTGAAGGGGTTCCGATGACGATTTGCCCTCACATGGTCTGGGGGCGGGGGGGGGGGGGGGGGGGGGGGGGGGGGGGTTACACACGTTAAACCTACCCTTAGTGATCTACCGTTTCCAGTCATTCTACAAGTCCCACTCGACAGTAAATGACCATCGCATCTATACAGCCACACCTTGCGAGCAAAGACGCTGGAGGCGAGCGAAGTTAGCCGAAGCGACTAGTAGTAATAAAAACAGATGATTTGCACCTCAATATTCTAAACATGATAGACTACATGGATATATCGGATGGATATATGGAGAAATAATTTCGGAGTTTATAGCTCTGAGAGCGAAAATGTATGAGATTCTAACAGAAAGCCGAAAATGGATAAGGAAGATCAAGGGTATTAGTAAGAATGTCGTTGAAAATGAAATAAAATCTGTGGACTATTACCACTCCTTGTTTTCGAAAAATATAGTTACAAATCCAATTATCATAATCCAATCCAAACGACATGACGTTTCCACGGTGCAAGTTGACAAAATTGTTTTGTCACCATTTGATACTAAGAGAAAAATTTTGGAGGACGGCGTATCAACATTTGCTCATGGGTACTTTGAATAAGCCCCATTCTTAGTACGTACTTAAAAAAAAAAAAAAAAAAAAAAAAAAAAAAAGTAACAAAATTTACCGATGAATGCCTCGTTTTAGAGTGTGTGTATTGTATGAATGGGTCTTTAAAGGTTGCATTCAAAAATTTACCGATGATTTCCTCGTTTTAAAGTGTACGTATTGTATGAATGGGCTTCTAGCGTTGAAGTAAAGGCCCCCAAGCAGTGTGATTGTTTAGTACGTAGGACTCCATCGAAATGCCTTCACCTTCATGTGGTGATGGAGCTTTTGACTAAGAAAGGCACAAACTACATCTATATAACAATGTGACTCACTGACTAAGTAACAAAGAAAGCGAAAAAAAAAAAAAAAAAAAAAAATTGTTAATGCTTAGACGTAGTTACCTATGGGTACAATATTATAATATCACAATATTATAATGTCACAATAAATGTTGGCATGTCGCATGTTTGGCATGTCCAACACGTTCAGTAAAAGTATAAATTCTTCTTAAGCATAACAGTGATACAATGTGAAACCTCTTCAATTTTTATAAATTTTGAAGTTATGCATATAAGACGAACTTCATCTATAGTTGGTTCATGATTACTTATTTGAACGTCTGAATGGAAAGAGAAAAATTACTGTTGGCTAGTGTACAATTTTATGAAGAATAGACGATAAACAAAAAATCCACTTAGGGCCAATGAAGGAACTGTGTAGATCAGATTCTTCGAGAGCTTTAAAATGGAATAATAATACGTATTTTCAGGTCTTAATCCGATTTGAGTATTTGAGTACCTTTATTTCCCCGTTCCATTATTTTACATCGTTGCATCAGGGATAGGTGATCAAAAGTAGCGTTCGTCGGACGATTGTATCAAATACTTATATTCGTTGTTGGCCATCTGGAGTCATAGCTCAACTGGCTAAAGCCTGTTTGAGTCCCGGTCATCACAATATATAATTTTTCGGTCTTTTTTCTTACGATAAAAGAACGCAAAATGTACAGAAAATTTTTAATTTTATCAAGGATTTGGTCGCCCCCCAGAGGTGCAATGGGGCCCTAACTCCTCGAGAGAGAGGTAAGGGAGAGTGATAGTATCCCGTGAGAGAGATACCACTCCTACTAATAGCATTAATGTGCTATGTTTGGAGTAGATTGGTTTTCCAGTTCTTGGATCACCCATCCATCGCCAAACTTAGCAGCTCGATAATCTGGGAAGAGGCGCCCGACGCCCGTTGGGTAACAACGGAGCGACAGCAGCGCATTCTCTGGGATTCTGACGGGAACTCTGTCACAATTTACGTGTTGCGCGAGTTGGTATATCTGCGCCGTGTTGGCCCCTCCACCAGAACACACTTTTCCCCCCTACTTATAGCCATTCATTTTCATTATTGATATACTTTATTACCTTCCTATTTGATTCAGTTTTCAATTCGTTTTCTGGTTTTCGTTAATGGTAATGTTTCTGTTCGCATGTTAACACCACTACCATTATCTACTGATTCAGAAACTTGATGTACACAACTGTCGAATCCTTATAATAATGTAATCGCTCGTCTTGTAGCTTATTGCTTCGATCGCTCGGTTTCAGTTATAACTGGATTCCTGAATTAGGTACTTACTGATCGTATATATGCCCATACTGTTTTTGAAAATTTCAATAGGTTCTCCCAGTATTCTCCGTTTAGTATTACAATCGGCTCTTCACGGTTTAGAGAAATTTTGCCAAAGTATAGCTTTCTGTTGTAGCCGAATATTGGCCAACGTGCCAGAAAGCACTCCGTAATTTCAATTTCCTGCATGTTACATAGAGCGCATAGATACGAGTGAATTCGATCTGGAGTCCAAGGAATGTGATTAAAATATAATAGCTCACAGCGACATTTTATGATTAATATGTCGATGTCGTGGTGCAGCACTACTCTCGCTCGATCCCTCCCATATTCTAGTCCAACTCAGTCTCTTGCCGATAACATACTCCGCCGTCAACCCTACCTGTCTTGTGGGAGGTGACCTCAAGGTTTTGGTCAGGTATTCGCCGTTAAGTTTGGGTATCGTGGTGTTCATTTGTGCTAGTCCCGTTTCTAAAAATTTCATTTATGATCTTCCTCCACCGTAAATTTTTAATTAGTTGTAATTTTGAAACACCTGTGATTAAAGCCAAGAGGAAACTGAAATTGATGTCAACTTATCAAACTCATGGCTGTTCATCCATCTTATGAATAGCAGTGAAGTTCTATAGTTAGTTAACATTTCTATTTTCGCGGACAAGAGATACCACAAGACAACTCTTTCGAAAACTACCTCGGTATGTGGACTGGGAAACAGAATATGACATATTGTAGGAAATGAATGAGAGATCATTCAGGTAATAATATAAACAAATATTTCGAAATTTTCACTTCAAAATTGGTCCCTTCTGAATAACAGTAAATTTCAGAAAATAAACCCAGGGTAATAATCGCGCTATATTACAAGGTAGGCAATTTAGGATTGAATCCTTAGAGCTGAAATTCGTTTCACCACTCCTACTTCATTAGGTAAAATACAGCCAGAACCAACTGAGTGAAGGCGATTGTTGTTCATTGATATTTATACAAATACTTTCACTTCTTTAATCGTACAAGTGAAAATTACGTGAAGCCTTTTTTCATTAGGCAGGTATAGCAGTATCATCTTCCAGAAACCTTTCAAGAGTAATAGCGTATTGATTCTCTCAGAACACTCCATAGCATTCACAAGCTGCACGAGCCGTACATGGAAAAATAAATCTGAATCAAATTTATTTTTCCCGTTTTAAGAGAAAATAATAAGCACGTTTCAGCAGAAATTTATATCAGACTCACATACGGAAAACCCATCAAAAATGTCACCTGATAGCCAACAGATGACGTTCAACAAGGGTTAGGAAACTGGCCTAACTGGTCAACAAGAAAGTAAAAAAAAAAAAAAAAAAAAACGTAGAAACTGAAAATTTATGTAGGTAGGTGAATTAAACTTAGAAAAATAGTTTAAAATTGGTTTTAGACAAGTTTATAGTTCGCTGCGGAGACTTTTCTGAAACTTCCAACGGGGAAATCAAACGATAATTTCAAGGGTTTTCGAGCTGATATTATCAATCCTGGGTAGGTAGGTACCTACATGGGCTGGAGGCTAGATTCCAGGACATCAAACAACATTTTCAAGACACGTAGAATCCAAAGATCGGATTACGAATATCCGTTTGTCCGCTGCCCGCCGCGCCGCACTATGGGCCAGATTTGACATCTGGCGCACATGACGAGCTATTCTAGTAGGAAATTTCACGCTGATTTCGAATATACCCCATGTTCCTACACCAAAAATTGATGGTTCTGGTGTTTTTAGCCAAAAAAACACTTTTTTTAAGCGAATTTCTTAATTTTTTCCCCATAACCACCTTTCAAACTATTTTTTGTATCACATGAAAGTTGTAGAGCATAAAATTTTACGTTCCTTGATCACCAAGAACAGGCCAGAACAATAGAAAATAAGGAAGTTATATAATTTTAAATATGACATGTCAAAAAATAAGGTTTTTTAGGTTTAAAGTATAAATCATTGATTCTAGATGATTTGCTTCCAGGCAACAGTTGTAGAGGATAATATTTTCTTTCGAATGAGCACCAAAAACATCAAGACAAAGACGTTAAGGATGTTATGACATTTCGAAGTTTCGCTTTTATAGCTACATTTTACACTTTTTCACTTGACAACCTCGGAACCAAATAAAACCTCCTAATCCAGCTATGGACTTCGTTATTAGCTATGCCAGATAATGGAAAATTTACCCGCGTTCACCAGAACTCACCAAGTGTTGAGAAATAAGCTATAGTTGAGGGGGTTAAGGAATAAAGATATCATGTTTTGACGTCTGGTCAAGCGATTAACGCCCAGATGCTCATCCCATCGAGTTTTTAGAACAATGCAAGGCGCAAATATTCAAGTTATACTAGGTACTGAACACTAAGATTAACAAAACACTTCATAAAAAATTCACAAAGTTTAAATATAATTTATTGGGAATTCAAGAAAATATGTAGGTAAGTATTGAGAACGGATGTGTATAAATATATGTTCTAGAAATTGTAAAAGCGTTTTGTTAATAAATTTTGGTGATCAATACAAGCGAAACTTGAATATTTGCGCCGTGCATTATTCTACAAACTCGATGGGATGAGCATCCTCCTTTCCCGTCCTTCTTTTACCCCTTCAATTATAGCCTATTTCTCAATCCTTGGTAAATTTTGTGAGATCCGTCAATTTTTCCATGACCGAGAATAGCCAATGATGAAGTGCATAGTTGGATTAGGTGGTTCTATTTGGTTCCGAGGTTGTCAAGTGAAAAAGCGTAAAATGTAGCTATAAAAGCGAAGCTTCAAAATGTCATAACATCGTTAATATTGTGCATGTGTCTTGATGTTTTTAGTTCTCATTCGACGCAAAATATTATCCTCTACAACTATTGCTTGTAAGTAAATTCTCTAGAATCATTAATTTATACCTTAAACCTTATTTTTTTGGCATGTCATATATCAAAATTACATAACTTTCTTATTTTTTATAGTTTCGGCCTGTTTTTGGTGGTCAATCGACGCGAAATTTTATCTCCTATAACTTTCTCGCGATACAAAAAATAGTTTGAAAGGTGGTTACGGAGAAAAAAATGAAAAAAAAAGAAAAAAAAATATATATATATATATATATATATATATATATATATATATATATATATATATATATATATATATATATACACACAAAAAGAAAGAAGGGTTTTTTTTTTTTTTTGTTGCAAAAAACGCCAGAACCGTCAATTTTCGGTATAGGAACATGGGGTATATTCGAAATCAGCGTGACATTTCCTATAAGAATAGATCATAAAATCAAACGTGTGTGCCAGATGTCAAATCTGGCCCACTACGCGCCGTCCAGGCGATACCTTCCGATTGTGTGATCCAATCGTGACAAATCGCGGATTCGTGATATTTTTTCAATATTCGAAATCTATGTAACTTGAAACATAGACCAACAAATTGTAGTTAAGGGAGGTGGAGGGGGGGGGGTCAATTAATGTCGGCAAATTTTGTGTTTCATACTTCCGATTTGGAACCTGCCTTACATTTAAACATAATCTCAATTTCAGTCACAGGTTAAATAGGAGGGAGGTTAGCGTTTGAATTCAACCATTTGACCAAAATGTCTCCGTACGTTGTCATAATATGTCATAATCAACTGACTATTTTTCGAGTTGAGTAAGCACTGAGATAATTTTTTTCTTTAACAGGCTGAAATTTGAAAAGGATCTCTTCCAGGATGACTGTACAACATATTATGTCAATTAACCCCAAAGAGTAAAAGATAAAGGTTAGCAAACTATCAAAATATCGCTTTATTGAAACAAGAAGGGAAAGAAAAAGTTTTTTGAGTATCTTAATAAGACAATTGATATTATTACTTTATCAAATAAGACCAACCCTGACTCCATAGACCTCTGGTGAGGAACAAAGATTAGGTACTCTAATATGGTATTTGTTGTGGCTGCGTGTGAGATAAAAAGTTTCAGTCATGCAGGAAGATTGTATGAGCGAATTTTGGTAAATTATCGTACTATGTTATGTTTGACTTTGAGGGAAAAGAGATTGTTAACTACCAATTTTATGGCAAATAACTCGTTCTAAATTCTGCAATTCAAAAAGAGATTTTGGATTTTCAAATTTTTTGGAGTTTTTATCGATTTTTTAACACATTTTAATTAATTTATGTACTTAAAGTACATGTTTCAGCATAATTTTGCACATACATTTTTTAATGTTCTATTTTATAGTTAATAACCTTTATTTGAGCAATATTCTGCTAAAAAATATAAATTTAAAGATTTTTAGCCGTTTTTTGCTATTTTTAGTGATTTTTTTCAGCACTTTTTTTGAAATTTGACTAATTTAATGTGCTCAAAAAATGCTGGCCAACGAACTCGTCCTTTCGATTGAAAAGCTTAATATTTTGGCGCAAGAATGGAATTTTTATCTCAATCCTAAGGAGAGTTATCGTCTGGAAGGACACACATATGTATACATAAATACATATCTATAACTATACTAGCCGCTCCGGCTCGCTACGCCCGCCTCCACGTCCAGCCGGAGGGCAAGCCCCCCGGACCCCCCATTCAATTGCTCGCTTTGCTCGCAAAGTGTGACTTGTAGGGAATATTGCTCGCTTCGCTCGCAAAGTGTGGCATGTAGAAAATGTTGCTCGCTTCGCTCGCAAGGTGTGGCTTAAAAATTTTGTCTAAAAAATAAAAAAAAAATTTAGGGGTGGACTACCCCTAACATTTAGGGGGATGAAAAATAGATGTTGGCCGATTCTCATAGATACCGGATAAGCACAAAAAATTTCATCAAAATCGGTCAAGCCGTTTCGGAGGAGTATGGCAACGAAAACTGTGACACGAGAATTTTATATATTATATATATATCTAATATATATATATATATATATATATATATATATATATATATATATATATATATATATATATATATTATTTTGAGGTGTGACAGATGGTCGGAAAATATAGGAAACAAATAAATATAGCTAAAGCTAAAGCAAATAAATATAGATAGATATAAATATAGACTAGAGTTGACGACGCTGATACGGCGAAATATTCTCAGAATTTTGTAAGTTATATTCATTTGTTTCCTATATTTTCCGACCATCTGTCACCCCTCAAAATAATTTTACACGCGAGTGTTTTCATCCTTCACCAAAACTATATATATATACATATGAAAAAATGTTGAACTCCAGGATTCGTTTCAGAATGTCTCAAGACGGATTTCAATAGAAAACATTTTGATTTTAAAATTTTTGGAGCCATTGCAATAGGTTCATTCTCTACGAAAATTTGTTAAAACGCATGCTCGCAGTCGTAGCATCACTCTGACGCGTGATAATTAAAATACTATCCCTCCATTGAATATTATTCAAAAATAGAGGGGAGTTAGATTCTAATTTTTTTTTTTTTTTAATAGAAAATCAAAATGGTCCAATAAAATTTGGACACCTTGATTAAATTGCTATCAAATAAAATGTCTGTAAACTCCATAATATAGGTAATGGATCCTATCCGTTGGTTGTGAATTTGTTCCGTTGTTGTGCTTTGTTATTAGTGCGGTCTTTTAGCAAATTTTAATTGAAAAAGTAGCTATTGATCGCAATGGCTCCAAAAAATTTAAAATCAGAACTTTCGAAAATTTTCTTCATTGATATTCGTTTTGAGGCATTCCGAAATACATCTTTGAGTTTAACACTTTTTCATGCGTGAATATATGCAGGGTGTCCCACAGAAAGGTCCCCCCCTTCATTTCCTCTGTATTGAGCTTAAGAAGTTGGGACCAACGCCATTCATCATCATTTTTTACGTAGATCTCAGGAGAAATACTTTCGCGCGCGCCACTTATGCCAGAAGTGGCGCGTTACATAAACATTGTTTTTTCTAATGGGAACACCCATTTTTTAAATTGAAGATTCGAATTCTACGTGTAATTTCATGAAGAAATGACCAATCACTAGATTTGTTTTCAAGTGCGCCTAAACGGACGCGATTCCGCTCCAAAAGTACGCAGTTCCGCTCTAAACGTGCAAAATTTGTGAAATCCTGAGTTTTGAAGATTGCCACACGTAATACAAGATTGTGGGATGTTTTTTCGTGCTGAACCCACAGTGATCTTCATTCATTGACATCTGCAACATCAACTTGGGAATACAAAAAAAAAAAAAAAAAAAAAAAAAAAAAAACTACATTTCGGTACGCTTTGTGCTGTGTGGAAGTGAGTGAGGAAAAATGCATTTCAGGTCGATCATTTGGTGTTTTCCCAAGTTGGTGTTGCAAAAATCAATAAATAAACTTGTTTTAGTTATATAAATTATGTATTACATGTGGAAATTGAATATCTACAAAAACTCAGTATTTCGCCATTTTTGCACTTTTAGAGCAGAACTGTGCACTTTTGGAGTGGAATTGGGCCCGTTTTCGCGAATTTAAAAAACCGAGTGATGGATCATTATTTCATGAAATTCAAGTCAAAAGAAGTTTATCAACAACGAACGAGAATAATAAAAACATTTTGCACAAAAGCGTGCTGGGAAATGTACATAAATTTCAATAATTTGGCTGACAAATAGATAAAAACTACCAAAAATAGTTAGAATTCTAAAATCTTTTTGTCTTGCAGAATTTTATTTAGTACTAGTTTTTTTGCCATTAATGTAGTAGTTCATTTCTTTGAACTCCATCTGCTCAAATTGCATAACAATGTAACATAATGTAATGCGATAATTTACGAAAATTCGCTCATGCATGACTGGAACTTTTTTTGTTTTGAGTGTAGGATGAACAAAAAAGGTATTGTTTGTCCTTTCTCCGCTCGCATAGGATTTATTACGCCCGTCGCCCACGAGAGGCGGATTGCACGTTCTTTCACTGAATCCGAGTTGTGCCGATGGTAAATGTCTAGTTGAGTCAGTATCAACTTCGCATAAAACACTTTAGGACCGAGCGTAGGACCGAGTGAACGCTTGATAACAGACCTGACGGAAAAGTCAATATAATATTACACTATAAATCTTGGAGTCACGTTGAACTTTCTTATACTCGTTCCTTTAAAGGTCGTTAGAGTTTGGAGAGAATTCGTTCATGTCTTCATAGTTAGGATTTTTAGCGAATTTTCGTAGAGAATGTAGCTGATGCAATGGCTCGGAGAATTTTAAAATCAAAATTTTGAAAAATTTCTTCATTGAAATCCGTTTTCTGAAACGATTCCTGAAGTTAGCGCTTTTTGGTTTATCATTTCCAATAATAAGCCTATGTGATCGTGTAGCAATAAATTGTTATAACCCCCCCTCAAACTTTGTCATTTTACGTTTCTAGGTGCTTAGAATCCAAATTTAAAATGTCCGTCCGCCGTTCGCCGTCCGCCGTCCGGGCCATAAAAGGCCTAAGAATTTACTTAAAAACCCCGTTCTTTTGCACATAGACTCCATTTGGGGTCTAGTTGGTCCTAACGTTTAACCATCCCGATCGCTTTACTCGCATAGATGCTAAGGCCAAAAACGGGCGAAAAAGTGTATTTTTCGAGGCTTCGACTGTTGGACGTGTTAGACGCACGCTTGGCACACTTGGCAGGGGGTCAGGGTGAGGGGGGTGAGCGGGGGGTGGAGTGAGAGGAGGCGCCGCGGCACCTTGTGATGGCTGGAGTGACCAGGGGCGTAGCAGAGGGGTTTAGGAGAATGGATATTTATTACTTTTACGTGTTATACCCATATACACCGCAGCACCATGAGGTGGGTACAGCGTTCCTTCGAGGCATGAATATATGTTTTTTTCTAGGTCATATTTGTGTTCTAATACCAATGCTTTTCCCACGCATATTTAATAACATATCCTCTCGACTTTTCGTACGTACTTAGATAATGATATTATTAAGGCAATAACTATTTGAATAGATAGGAGCTCAAATCGAGAAATATAAACATGCGTGTATAATTATAGAAGTATAGGTTGTGGCAACTCGAAATAGGACACGCCGAGGAGTCTGGACGGGCCTTATGACGTACGCAAGCCAACTAAAACTACGATCAAACTCAATTGAAAAAATAATAAACCTTTGTGAAATAATTTGCAGCGTTTCATATATATCTTTTTCATGTCATTTTAGATGACAACTCCCCTTAGGATTGAGATAAAAATTCTGTTCTTGCGCCAAAAAATCAAGCTTATCGTTAACCAGCACTTTTTGAGAGCAATGTATTGGTCAAATTTCAATAAAATGTGCTAAAAAAAAAAAAAAAAAAAAAAAAAAAAAAAAAAACACTAAAAATGTCTAAAAAATTGTCAAAATTGTTAAATTTTGTCATTTTTATACAGAATTTCAGTCAAAACAATATTAACAGCGATTAGATAGGACATTAAAAATTTGTTGCCCAAAATTATGCTGACAAACGTACTTAAAAAATTTGTGAAAATGGAAGAGATGGAAATGTAGTAGTTCCTCCTACAAAGGGCAGAGACGATTAATCTGCTACACCCAGAAGAAATCCTGAAGCTGAATAGCCCAAGAGTTATCGGCCTAGATGTTACATTTGCAAGAATCGAGAAGGAGGAAACACTCCTATCCATCACAAATTTCATTAATATTTTATGAAAAATCTATAAAAACTGAAATAAGTACAAAAACCCAAAATCTTTCTTGAATCGACAAATTTAGTTTAGAATGAGTTTTTTTTTGCCAATTGGTTTTTAACAATTTCTTTTTCCTCAAATCTCTCAAAAGTTCAATACAATTTAACAAAACATAATTTAACATTTTGTTTCCATATTTTGTGTTGGAATCAGTACGTACCTTGGTAGCAACCATTATGGTGGTACTGTTGATTGTTTGGAGTTTATTTGGAACTCGCTTCGCTCGCCTCCACGTCCAATCGGGGGGCCAAGCCCCCCGGACCCCCCCGTTGAGGTGTATTAAAATTTAAACATGTAGGGGATGTTGCTCGCTTCGCTCGCTCGGTGTGGTTGTATAGATGCGATGGTCTTTACTATTGAGTGGGACATGTGTGTAACAATTAGCTGCGTTTTCTATGAGGGACCAAGAAAAATTTATAAGTTTTAATAAAGATAGGCCATTTATCTGCGTAGAAGGGCAATCCAATTAAGATTATGTGGAGCCAGGATAAGAAAGAACAAAAAAGAAAATCTTACAAAAGGGGCAAAACGAAAATAATAAATTGCTGTGTAATAATTTGCTCCGTTTTCTATGTGGGACCACGAAAAGTTTATTAGGTTTAATAAAGATAGGCCATTTATCTGCGTACAGCGGCTATCCAATTACGATCATGTGGAACCACGAAAAGTCAAGTTTTAAGAACATTACAGTACCTACTAACAGAACTGCCGGATGTCAAATTTTTGTATGTGAGGAAGCTATACTGCCCACCCAACCTGGCAGACATTTTTCTTCTGTTGGAAATTACTTTCAAACAAATTAAATCTCATAAAACTATGTGTAACCGCTGAAAGTGTATTAGGTTTAATAAATATAGGCCATTATTTTATCTGCATAGAAGGGCTATCCTTTTCCCCGTCTATTATTCGGTTGAAGTGTCTCAAACGCGAGAGGTTCCTTCATTCAAGAGGTTCGAAGGCAAAGATCAGATAACTACGTTGCAACGGAATAAGGAACAGCGACCAACTTTTTTGTCTACATTTTCGTTCACTACAATCGAAACAAAGAATTTCATGATTCGAAACTCGCATGGTACCAAATTGAAACTTCAATAAACATTTTAAGACCAGCCCGAGCAAAATCCGCCAAAATTCACTCGATTAAGGCGAAAAAAACCATAGCGGGGAACGCTTTTTTTTTTTTTTTTGTCATTTCCCGCATTCTTTCGCTGATTTCACCGGGAAGACAGCATCTTTCAGCGATTTTGACAACACCGTCGTGTTCTATGGGTCCTGAAACGTAACTTTGTCGCTGACATACGAAGTATTCTCGATCAAATTCTAATGTGGTAGCGGATAGAAGATCGAGCGCTCAGAGAAGAAACGTGCATTGAGGTCCCTTCCACCCTATTTCCGCTCTCCAGCCCATTGTTCGAGTGGGATTAGGAAAATTTTAAAATCGCTTATACACTACTCCCGAGAAATCCAAGAAGATACCCCCACTCTTAGACTCCCCCCACTCAACCGCTTTGCTCGCCTCCACGTCCAGCCCAGCCGGACCATGAGTAGAAGGGATATCCTTTTCCCCGTCTATTATTCGGCTGAAGTGTCTTTCAAACGTGAGAGGCTCCTTCCTTCAAGACGTTTGAATGCAAAGATCAGATAACTACGTTGAGGTGGAATAAGGAAGACCAACCAACGTTTTCGTCTACATTTTCGTTCACTACAATTGGAAAAAAAAATTTTTCCAATTCGCATGGGATCAAATTGGAACTTCAATGAATATTTTCAGACCAACCTGACAAAAGACCGTCGAAATTTACTCGATTAAGGCTGAAAAAAACCATTGCGGGGAACGCTTTTTTTTCGTCATTTCGACAAAACTTTGAACGAAGAAACTTTGTCGCTTACACACGTAGTGTTCTCGATCAAATTTTAATGTGGCAGCCCATAGAAGATTGAGCACTCAGGCCAAAAATGCGCATTAAAAGGGGCTCCGACCCCCTCCCGCCGTCCATCCCATGGTTCGGGTGGTATTAGATAATTTTAAATTCGCTTATACACTTTCCCGAGAAATCCAAGAAGATAACACCACTCGTAGACTCCCCCCACTCAGCCTTTTGTCCATCCATAGACACGACGGACCGACCGACAACCAAACGGAGTTTCTTTCTTAAAATAAGATTATAATAGAGATAGAGATATGTTGAGAAGGGCTCGTGTTGCTCACGTGAGCTTAATAACCTTCAGGGACACCGGGCTTTTAAACCTTAACCTGTTTCTTTTTTTTAAGGTTGAAGCCGCACCTCAACCAGAAGGATCATTATCCCTTAACCTGTTAAAATTAAATAAATGGGTCCATAGCTACCAGGTCTCTCGAATCTTGGACATATACAGCTGCATAAAAGTTTACTCGGCTACCGCTGCTTGGTTGTAGATTCCCAAATGGATCTACTATTTTCCATCGTGGTGATTTCCCAATCCCACTTTGTTCTTTCTTTGGAAGCTGTGGTGCTGGTGGTCATCATGTTTCGTCGTGCATATTCAACATAAAGATGCCTCTTTACTGTACATTTGACTTGAAATAAATTTGGTGGCATCATCATTATTATAACATCTGATATATTAGACGAAGTTGAAACATATTGGTAAGTACTGTATGCATTACAGGGACGTACCTGAGAATGTATATAATTTTGGTGAGGATTATTATAATAGGAAAAAAATCATGATTTCTCAGAACAACCCTCCCCATTCCTACCATCAGCAAATTTAAAACTTCCAAGGTTGCATTACTGGACTAAAACCTGGATCGAACAAATAATAAAAACTGTGATGGAAATCAGATGAGAATAGTGTAAACTTCACAATTCATTACCCTAACCTTCTCCATTCATCACCTTCCATCATGACATTTGAAACTCCTGGTATACACTCCAAAACTAGACCGAATTCATAGTTGAACAAGAAAAGAGGTGCCGAGTCCACTGGCCTTGACTGGTCCATGAATATAGGCATTTGGGACACCAGGTTGGAAGCCTAGCCAAGAGAGCACAGAACACTGATCTTCACGATCTAACTCAAGCTGCCTCCCTGCAGTAAGACTACCAAAGACTAACCCATAGGTTAGCTTTGGCAGTATGTACGTGTGAAGAAGGTGCAGCTTCTGCTGTGGCTTCAATGGAGCCTTGGTGATACGAGCTAGTTCTCCACCAAGGTCCACACGGCTTGCAGCAATGGTGACCAAACCCATGAAGTCAACTCCAAGGCAGGCAACATACTCAATTAAACGAGCAGGTGCTCCGACACGAAGAAGGCAATCGGTCCATGCAAAGTGGCATAACGTGTCAAAGGCCTTAGTGACGTCTAGAGTGGCAAGGTAGAGCTGCCATTTCTTGATGAGGCCCAGGGGAATTACAGTTTGGAGAACTGTTAGTTTCTTTGCTGTGATATCTCCTGGCCAAAATGCTCTCTAGACATCATTACCTATGACACCAGCCATTTGGATTTGGGGTGCCAGAATCTCTTGGAAGTGGCAGAAGACTACAGATGATATAGATATTGGACGGTAGCCTCCAGGCCCATTTAACCCTTTTTAGGGGATGAGATTTGTCCGGGCACGAGCCAACGCTTTTGGTGGTCTTTCCAGTGGAAGCAACAGGTTGAGGATGAGCAGCTTAACTGTTTTTGGTGCTTTGTTCCTGCGTTGGGTGGATGTACCATCAGGTCCAGTGGGGGTGGGGTTTCTGACACGGCACTTGGAAGCTGGGGGTACCACCGGCTCACCAGGATTGTAGCTGGGAGCACTCAAGTGTGGACCCTAATAGTCCACAAACTCTTGGAGAGGGGGCAAAACTTGCTCATCACCAGCTCCTTCCAGTACCTCTGCAGCTGCACGAGCCGGATGCTTCCTCCACAACTTCTGGACCCACTGGTATTCTCGCCTTCTTGCTTGTTTTGCCACTCTGCGACCTCCACAAGGCACCAATCTAGGAGGAACCCTGATGCCCCGTCACAGTCGCTTACTCAATCCGTGAGAAGATCCTCTTTACATAGGCCTCAACCTCTTCCTCCAAGGTATCTGGCCCCTCAACAGCCCGCCACCCCAGATCCTGCAGATAGCCGCTCTCATAACCCTCAATACGGCTCATCTGCTAACTGAGCTTCAACACTTTAGTCTTCAAGAAGACCGGAGAGGTCCTGGGGGAGGATCGCTGAACGGCAGGCTTTAGGAGATGCGGGAGAGGCACCTCTGTTTTTTTGTTATTTTGTTTATTGACGAAGCCTATCTTCAGAAAGACGTCCTAAAAATGAGTGTCTCACCATTGGGCACGACAGCAGCATGAAGAATACAGTCACTTTTCTTGTTTAAAAACTCCCTTGACCAGCAGAAACAGGGGTTGATCCCGCCGTCAACGTGACACTTTTAGTTATTTTGATGTGAAAAAGTTCCAGTCATGCAGCATGATCGTGTGAGCGAATTTTCGTAAACTGTCGTTTTAATGATGTTAAATCGTTTCGAAATTTGAGCTATCCGTGTGCAAAGAACCGACTGAAGTGAACTACCAAAATTTTATGGCCTCAAAACTTGATCTAAACAATATTTTGCGATTCAAGAAAGATTTAAAATTTCAGCTTTTTTAGGGAGTTTTTATCAATTTTTCAGCAAATATTAACGAAATTTTATCTTATTTTTCAGCATAATTTTTTGCATAGTTTTTATTTATTTTTTATTCCTTCTTTATTTGGTTATGGGTACTTACTGGGTATCCATGTTACCAGGTATTTACAATTTGCTCTTAATTATTACATGAGCACCTAATTTATAATTTATTACATTATGACATTATTTTAACATTATATTGTATCATTACATTATTATATTATTACATCATAACAGCTATTTTTCATCATTGTGCAATCATACGTAGGTAATGTTCAAAATTTAATGTGCGCTATTCCGAGGTAACTTGGAAGAGTAGTATACGCCTCCCGTCGATGATCCTTCAATAAGTCTAGCAATGTTGTATAGTGGAGCATCTGATATAAGTTGCTTACTTCATTGTACTTTATACTCTCAATGAATAGGTGTTCAACATCCTCTAACAAATCACTTTCAGAGTTGACGCCATAAAAATTCATAATTTTGTTAATTTTGCCACGCCCGTTCCTAATTCAGAAGAGTGTCACGAGTTTTTCTCTTGGTATTTTCCAATTTTTGAACCACAGTTTCGTTCTCACTCTTTGACATACGCTGTAGTGAAATTCAACAGCAATTTCTGATCGGGCTCCATACATACGCTCTTTCCCTTGTACGGAGCATTTCGGTTTTGCAAGAATTTTATAATGTTTTAGTTCGTTGTTGATAGGTATACTTTATTCGGCTAAAGTGTTGCTATGAAAATATAAATATACATAACGATTTTTAGCACTTTTTAGTCATTTAGGTGATTTTTTAGTACATTTTTGAAATTTAATCAATTTAATGTGCTCAAAAAGTGTCGGCCTACGAACCAATCCTTCCGTTCGGAAAGCTTGATTTTTTGGATCAAGAACGGAATTTTTATAATAATCCTAAGGAGGGTTATCGTCTGGAATGACATATTTATACATATATGTACATTTACACATGAAAAAGCTTCGAACTCTGAGATTCGTTTCAGAATGACTCAAAATGTATTTAAATGAAAACATTTTTCAAAAATTTTGATTTTAAATTTTTTGGAGCCATTGCAATAGAAACGAATTTTCTACGAAAATTCGCTTAAAACGTTCACATCAAGGAATTTATTTCAAAATGCCTGAAACGGACTCCCATTAAAAAAATGTTGTAAGATATTTATTCAAAAATTTTGCGAACCAATGCTATAGCTTCTACGAAAATTCGCTAAAATCAATTATAAAATGGGATAGACACCCCAATTCTATTGTGGTACAAGAAAATATTCTTTTTGCCACTGAGACAACAAAGTTCGGTAAGAATATAGTTGAATAC
This sequence comes from Adelphocoris suturalis, assembly GCA_030762985.1. Lineage (NCBI taxonomy): Eukaryota > Metazoa > Arthropoda > Insecta > Hemiptera > Miridae > Adelphocoris > Adelphocoris suturalis. Next base: position 10,482,139 of record CM061045.1, on the reverse strand, counting down.
CACCGCCTTTATGATTAGTAGGTATGTTTTGTTGGTAATCTAACCAATATGTAGGATGGAATTTATATCTCAAACACGCTTTTGGATACAACTATGGTTGCGTTGCCACCCTGTAGCGTAGAACCATGAACGGCTGAGCAGGCATCCGAGGCCTGGATAGTGGCACTAGTGTTGGGAACTAATGATGATGTTTCTAACAAGGTAACACCACCTGAAGTATAATGGTGTCTAGTTACCGAGTTGGGATTATTCGCCCCTTAAGCACGTGCTATTTGTCTTTCGTATCGACCCTCAATTGTAAACGATGAAACTTCACACTAATATAATTAGTTTAGGACATGAGAATGACATCTAAACTTATCTGATCCCTCCATCGCAGAATCCAGGAAATGATAAATACATGAAGTTGTTACACAGTGGTTTTAATGATATTCTGCATCTATTACCGATTCAGCCAAGAGTATCTACTTTTTCAATTACAAACTAAAAGCAAGTTTACATCGGCCTCTATTTTCTCTCAGCTATAATCCCATTCAACGTATTATAAAAAGTCAAAAACTCGATATTCGTGGAAGCCGTTATAGAAAAGTAAATATACATATAATTATCATCGTGGTATTATTCATTTAGTTAATTGTGTATTACAATCACACTAAAGGATATCACTATATACACAATTCACTACACACTGTATGACTCGTATTACAGGTAACACTTCTTTTTTTTTAAATTTTATGGCTTGAAATTGTTTCTTTACTATTTTTAATCTGGTATTACTCTTTCAGTCTGCAATAGTTTGTGTTATGAACATCTGTGTTATATTTGTGTGTAAAATATCAAGTGATCTCGAGTTATTGAACGTTTCGATTATTCTTCCAATAAAAATTGCACAATAAGTTTTTTCGGATACTAAAAGCGTTTCTTGCTTCAATGTTACATTTTTGTTTCAAGACTATCGGGAATCTACAAGAAAGTGCAAGGTTAAAAAAAAAAAAAAAAAAAAAAAAAAAAAAAAAAAAAAAAAAACGGAGAAATAAATAATTTTCTTTCAGGAAAGAAAAAGGGAAAAGGAAGGGGAAAGGAAGGTGGTGGAGTGATTCCAGTAAGTTCCTGGTTTTGACAGGTGAATGTGATCTCACAAACATAGTACGTCTATAGCACGTTGTCGCAGCTTGTGAAGTGATCAATATTGCGCTGCGTGAGGGGGAATTTTGAAAAGTTTTGGTGCTGCAATAAAGAGAAAACGTGTTGGAATCGTCAACTTTGACATTTATCCCAGCCGCCTTTATTCCCCATACCATTTGAAGGGTACAGGAGAAGAAACGTGTATGTAAAAAAAAAAAAAAAACAGTATGTTGGGAAAATGAACTTTAATATCGGACAACAACTGTTTTTACCTGGTACAGGAGGTAAACTTTAACGCATAAAATACTAACGATAACTACGTTCTTTCCCGGTTTTGACTTTACCTTTCGAAAGGTTCCTTGAAACCCTAACAGGTCAACAGGGTAGGTGTTGGTCACTATCTCAATTTCTCAAAATAAATTACAAACAAGTTTTTCGGAACAAAGTTTTTTGTAATAAATTACAAACTTGGTCCTTTCCATCTCTGTCACGTTAAATGGCATTTTCTTCCCTGTATCTCTAATGAGTATAGCCCAGTCATGAGGATGTTCAATCGGCTGTTCGTACTTCTCCTTCTTCTTCTCGATGAGGCTGTGGGATGTATCATATTCCATGTGCGTATGCCCTGGTATTAAGAATTTTTGATTGATTTGGTCCAGTGACGGAGATTGTTGTAAAGCCACCCAGCACATCGCTGCAACATGACTATTCTTATTCTGACCAGGGCAACAGTCTGAATACATGGTCACGGTCTTGACTTCACTTGGTAGCATTTTGGTGAAATACTCCAACAAGGACGAAGCTACTTCGTTAGCTCCTCTACCAGCCATTGCCTCATGCCATAAATAACAGTATGTCTGCCCATCATCACTGTCATAAACAGTCAAGTTGTAGGTCCATAATGAACGTTTATAGAAAGAGATTGGAATTTTTCAAATTGGGAGTGGGCAGGCATTGTTGGAGGTCAAATGTCAAAGTCTTTTTAGAAGGGTCATTTTTTGACAGATCTTTGTCGTTGGTTTTACTTACATAAGCTTCATCAGCTACACGGTGATGATTTTCCAAAGTTAATGAGGTTTCTCATCGTCGGGTGCTACTTTAATTTGCATTGTGAGTTTGTCACACGTTGCACAAGAATCGATTCTGGATTTCTTAATGCTAAGTTTCAGGCTATGAAATTCATCACAGAAGACTCGATAGGAAACAGTTTTATTTCTTTTTGCTATTGATACACGCACATACTCTTCATACAATGATATTCTCGTATGATGAGGTGCCAAGTACTTCTTCTTTGAATCCCTTCGCGAGTAGTGGCTTTCATAAGTCGGGATCTCATTCAAGAAATCCCTCACTATTTGCCGTAATTTGGCAGCATCAGTACTCTTGTATGAGAACCCCTAGAATCAAGCTCTACGATTCCAGACTGCGATGCCTTCTTCTTCTTTACTACGTTCTCTATAAATTTTGGAGTTTCTCCAAATATCTTCATGAAACAAGATTTACACACTTTTGAATATTTCCCGTCAATATAGGCACGATAATGAACTGTAACTTGCTTTGATTGATTAGCCCTAGTTCTTCTCACCGGATCAGAAAATTCAAGAAGGCTGCTAATGTAAGCTAATCTTCTGTCATAATTCCCCATTCCCCAGTATTCTTCAAACACGTTCATTCTAACGCTATCTGTGACTAATAATGAAAAAACGTTCTTGCATAAGGGCAAACTAAGGGATTGTCGTTTAGGTGTGATCTTCCCGGTTTTGGTAGTGTATTGTTTCCCAGAATTTCTTAATTCTTTGCGCTTGGGCTCTAATTTTTCTGCTTTCCCCTTTAATCCCGCGTTTTTTTACTGTTCCTTTCTTCGTTAGCAACGTTCCTTCAACATTAATATGTGCTCTGTTATCTGTTTCTTCTAACTTTTCTATTCCACTACCTAGATTTTCATCTTCACTTGAACTGGAGATGATTACAGCCCTTCGCGCATTGTTTTTTCGCCAAAATAAAGGACTCAGAACTTGACCCACTTTCATATTCCTCCCCCATAGCGACACCATAGAAAGGTCGGAAACTAAGTTGTCCGACAGATTGATATACCCCTGTTGATGTACATGGTTCTGGTTGGTAATTATTACTGGTGAGTTTGATTTTCTTCCTTACAATCGTGCTTTCCTCATCGCTACTCGACTCCATTTCAACACAAAAATGTGGGTCTTTGAATGAGTCATCTGAGTCAAGTTGGTAATTTAAATAGTTCAAGTTTTCTGTGACATTTTTTTTGTTGCAGTTTTTATAGATTTTTTTAGCAATTATTAATCCAATTTAAGAACGTTTTTCAGCATGAATTTGTGCAAAAATTTTTTAATGTCCTAGTTGATCGTTGATAATTTTGTTTCGACTAAAACTCAGCTAAAAATTATAAATTTAACGATTTTTGGCAGTTTTTAGTGATTTTTTTTAGTGCATTTGCTTAAAATTAACCAATTAATTCTGCCCAAAAATTGTTGGCCAACGAACTCATCTTTCACTCATGCTTCGTTATAAGTATATATGAAAAAGTGCAAACTCCAAGAATCGTTTCGGAATGACTTAAAACGGATTTCAATGAAGACATTTAAAAAAAAAAAAATTAGTTTCTGCTGCATTTTTGCTAAAACTGCACACAAAAAATCTAATCCAAAATTCCTTTTTGAATCGCTGGTTTATTCAATACGAGTTGATAAAACCAAGAAAAACCATAGATCTCTGACAAAAAAAGGTTGAGCGTCCACACACTGGATACAATTCGTCCATAGCCAGGAAATTCTTCGTCCACACACTGGAAAATCGTTCTTTTTCCAAATTTGTCTTGAAATTGATTAGTATGAGCTACAAATGTAGTTAACTTTAGGTCATTTCAAAAGCTGATTTATACTAGAAGGCATTCGAAAAACAAAAAGGGGAAACAATTAAGTAGGGACTGTGTACTATTAGTTGAACGTTGAAACTTCGTTTGCCTACATCTTAATCGTCCACAGACTGGGCAAGTCACCCTACATATTTTCCACTTGAGTTCGAGCTTCGTATTGGTCTGAAAATGATACCGAATTTTGTCTTCGATCAACAAATTTGGGGCTGGTATTTCCGGTTGGTGTTCTCCCATCACGTTCATTGTCAACAGGTTAAAGGTGATGAAATGCCTACTTTTTATTAGATACGTATTTTTCAAGGTTAATAATTGAAAAGGTTATTATTTATTACTATAACCTGAAACTTATTATTTAGCCAAACATGTCCAGTAATGTATTTCTGAGATACTCCATAACAAGGCGGTTGGGCTATATTAAACTGGAATGGTTTATGGATGACTGGGAAACGTACCTATATCAATAGTAGAGATTCCTGATGGAAATAGCAGAATGGTAGGCCTACCCATGGAATATAAAATGTTAAATGAATTTTCCAAAATCGTTGGGCTCTTTTTATAATAGTTCCTTAATACGATCTATCAGCTTAACTGTCTCAAGTACCTACCTATCGAAATCGGCTTTCGTTCTGATTTTGAAGATTTAAAATAGAAAGAAGCCAGGGATTCGATATTTTTGAACATTAGTATCTACAGTAAACAAGATAGCTAGTTTTGACGCGTTTGAACGAAAAAGTTATGTAATCAAATTAAGTCTGACGTCAATAGGCCAGAAGAGGTTGAATCACGTTTGTTGTTTTTTTACTTGAGGCGATACATGTGCAATGCCTCTTGAAAGCAAGGCCAAACAAAATTACTTGAGATGGACGAATATTGGCAAATAATCTCGAAGAAAGTATGGATTGATTGACTGTATATATCATTAGAACCATAACACAAATCAATTCTCCACACGTGAAATTTAAATCTGACCTTGACTGATGAGGATTTAAATGCAAATTAGCTTCGATATAACCTTGTAAAATATAATGAGAGCATAAATATTTATATTTATTCCATTTGAGACGATTTTTGTTTTTTAGATAATGCACAAGAAACAGTGAAAATTGATCAAGAGGGTTCTCAGAGAGAGTTTCATACCTCAGTTTCTTTTTCATTGGTCGTGGGTTGACTTAAGGTGGTGGGACGAAAATTGACCCATAGACTTCAGGGAGCGAACACTCATCTCACTAGAACCTAAATATGTCCCCCAAATCGTACTAGGTTACAAGGTTCTGTTACTGTGGGAAGCATGAATCCTTGTAGGTGCGGAATGAATCACTGCTACATGAAGCGTCCCTTTATGAGTGCCTATATCATAAAAAACATCCATACCATAAAATTTATCAATCATCCAATTTATCATGAGAACAAATTTAATGAGTGAAAATATTAGAAAAATCTAAAATAAGAGAACAATAGGTACAATGAAAGAAGAGTTGGAAGACTATGCATGATAGTGGGGTAAACAAATCTCCATGTTTCATCAAACTCTTGGATTCTCTGTGTAGCTACTCTAATGGACTGTTTGGAAAAACTGCGTAAAACTCGTCAACATACAGGGTGTCCTAAAAGTAACCCCCCCCCCCCCCCCCCCTATTTCCGAACTTTTTTCCACAATTTTTGAGATATCGAAGCGAAACTTGGAGAGTGTTTTTGGGGTACCTGATACTAAGTTTTAGGCGAATAAAAGTAAGAAAAAAACCAAAAATTGTTGAAGTAACCAAAGGAGGGAGTATTGTATACTTTGAAAAAAAAAAAAAAATCCATTTTAAAGGCCCACACATCAAAACAAAAGGTGTCACATAATTTAAAAGGTTATTTTTTAGAACACGATGGTGAAACCAATAATACGATATCTTATTCCGTTCTCGGATTAGCGCTGATGGACCAAAAAAAGCGCGATTTCTCTAAAAATACCTACCTATTTCTTGAAATTTTGAAAGCTTTTGGATATTTTTTCTGATTTTTATTATTTGAAACTTAAAAAATGGAAATTTGAAACAGGCACTCCAAAAACGCTGTCCATGTTTCATTTCTATATCTCGAAAATTGTGGGAAAAAGTTAGAGAGGGGGGTATACGTGAAATATAAAAAACACTACGAACTATAACACAAAGTTTAAAATTTCTGTATTAGATAGCCCTTCTACGCAGATCATTGGTCTATTGTTATTAAACCCCGCTTATAGTATATTTTTATCTAAACTAGGCGTTCCGCACCTCGCAAATGGGTTCACTATATTTCAGTATGAGAACCCCAATATTTTACACTCTTTAGTAAAGTTAGGAAACAAAAAGATTCATGACAAAATTATCTTTCCATCATATGGAAGGATTCATACACTATATATTATATTGATTTTAACTTATGCTTGTGTTTTGTACATAAATTCCTTTATGACAATCAATTTACTTAATGTAGTTTGCACAATTTGCCTCTGAGGTCCCTCAGCTGATCACTCCGCCTCCAAACAATATAAATGTATTCTAAGTGTTCCAAGAGCCTCCATTTCAAATCTTATCGCCTTAGGTCGATAAGAAAATAAATTAGCCGCCCAGGCCCCTCAGCTGATCAGTGCGCCTCCTGCCTCGTACAAATTGCGTTCACATTTGAATTTACCTTGAAAATGAAATTTCAACGCCTATGAACTGATATGTTTGAGGTCGATACCTATTTAGGTTGTTTTTATCCGCAGAATCAAAAGCTACCTCTTCCATATCGCCCTCGTTGTAATTAACGATGGTAATTACCGTGTCAACGAACAGTTTTTTATACAATTAGTTTGTTTTTTAATTCTTATTTGTTAGAATTTGTTTTAAAATCTAATTAAATTATTTTAAATTAATTGTTTCTTTTATGTGTAAAACTAGTTAACTACAGCGCCGGGAAGGTCAATGAGGATTGCTTTTCGATTCAGCGAGAATTATTAGTGGAGATCGATCCAATATTCATGATACATGGAGGGTCATTTCTCAAAAAACCTTCTAACAATGAAACGTAATTTCTTCCCTTAATTGTCCGAGAAAAAGTAAAAACGCTACACTGTTGAAAGCAAGAGTGTCTGAGGATTTTTTTTTTTTTTTTTGTATCTTCTGATTTTATTTTACATGAACTTGAAATGATCAAATTGAATGTTTGGTCTGACAAAAACTTTATCTTGACATCACAAAAGAAAAATTGCTTTCGGTATACCAATGGAGAGCTCACGTTTCATGTCGATTTTTAGGTTTTTAAAATTGAGAAAACACGCACATTAAATCTGGCTTATAAACGTTTGGAAAAACTGGTAATTTATACAATTCTACGAGTATAAGTTTCACTTTTTAGACTCGTTCCTCGGTTAGAATAATTTTAGCTTTGCATCAATCAGAGAGATTGGAAATTTAACGTTCTTGTCAATGGTCTTCTCAATTTTAAATTTACAAATTACCTTGAGGGAGTTATGATTGATATAGTTAGGCATCGGCAAGGTGGTGACAGAAATGAATAAATAAACAAAATAAAATAAATCTTCGAAAGTAGGAACAATGAGTTATCAACAAAGAAACTCAATGAGATATATTTTATTATAAATTAATTGTAGAATTTATTCCTGAAGTAAGGTGTAGATTTTTCTTCAAACGCTTTAATTGTTTTCCTACAAATATTTTAAACCTTAAAATAGGATAAACTATAAAGCTTATTCTGCTGCCAGAAACGGAGCAGAATAAAGTTTCTCAAATTAGCACTTCTACTATTTTTTTCGTATAGATCTTCTAATGATGTTGTCAAATTGATTTTTACCTCAGTGATTTCGAGTTGAAATTGCGTTGATAATGAACGCAAAATACCTTCCGTGAACTGATGATTTTGGGGTCGATTCGAGTGGCATTTTTCTGGTTGATTCGAATGATAACATTCGAAGATCCCTGAACCCGTTGCGACCGTATCACCTACATCGGTTGATCACGTTTTTTGGTTATTCCTTATGCTCAATTTCTTTTGTTTCAAGGTGTAAAACTTGGAATAAATTTATTCGAATCTTATCAAGTTTCCCAACAACTTCAGCGCTTGGAACCTGGATGTGATTGAATCCTTCTTACTTGACAGGACTATTGCTACAAAGTACATCGAATTAATTTCTTACGCCGCTATTTTTTTATGTATTCCTTACTCAATGTTCCCCTAATCTCGAGCACCGTTTTCACTGAAGATATGTTTGTTTGCTCGAAATTAATCAATGCGCACCCATTTTGCCTTGGGGACGAGGTGTGGACCGTGCATTGGCATAATGTGGATTCGAAGCTTTTTACGTATTCCTACACTATTGAACTGATGAATTAGATACCAAGTCGAACAGAATACGATTGAAAGAGAAAATTTCTGACAACTCCGGTATTTTCAGGTCCTCTATCTACCATTATCCAAAGTCTTGTCCGAGAAACTATTTTTGATGCCGCTGTACCTGAAAATTAGAAAATTAAGATTACAAACTAAACTTTTTTATTTATTTATTACTAATTGTTAGTCTTGCAGTAATGAAAATCCTCAATAACTATTATAATATTGCGAGCCATTGGTATCCTGGCTGAATCCCAATTGCACCATAAAATCTCGTTGTATGTGCCTACGAAAGGTTAATGCGCTATCCCACTTAACGGAGAGAAAACCATATTTGTTTGGTATTTCAATAATGATTTGATACCAATGAATATGTGCGATTCATAGGTATCGAATGCGTTTGTATCGATATAGAGCCACTAAATCATCTCGAGGCAGTCGTAACCTCCCGACTTCGACATACGAATCACCCGTCTGAGTTTTCATGAAAATATCGTTTAAATACTCGATATATTTGAATAATTAGTTATTTAGTTACGTTACGGTGTCAGGTGTGGGGTTCGAATAGACTTCAGTGTTTGCTTCTCTCCCCGGACATGTGTTTCTGATGGTTACGTATTGTTCTAATGTTTGTTGTTAAGTTTGGGTTACAAGTTACAAGAAAATTAATACAAATTGCTTTCTCCGTATTAATTCGTTGATAAATCATAACAATATATATATATATATATATATATATATATATATATAACTAAATTGGATTTGAAAGGGAAAGGTATTTTTTAAAACTGGAATGGGCGAATTATGAGATATCCCCCGAATTAGATAAGAAAGATGACAGGATCAGAGTGGCTACCTTCCAGCCTTCCAGGCCTTATTTGAGCAGGTTGCTCTTCAGTTGCTTATTAACTAGCAGTTGGGGAACCAGAGGATGTAAAATACGTAGACAATTATTCAGGAGATGGAGAAACACTTTGTACCTCAGGTCAATTTTATCTGTGAATGATAGTTATGTTTTCGGATACCCAAAACAAAAGGAAGTTCCGACCGTAGACGAGTTCATATCGCTGCTGAGAAAATTGAGCTCAACTTGTGCCTATGGCAGTCTACACGACAAAATGATTAGAGATCGTCTTGTGCTAGGGATACTTAGATAAAGATCAGGAACGTTAGTAGTTGATCAACTGCTGTCGAATTCATAATTGAACCAGGCGATTTTTAACAATCGCTTTGTTTTGACGAAGCTATTTTTTCTCTTCTATATTCGCCGTCTCCATTCGATGGTTGGCGATCGTTGCTAGAAGCAGGCCAAAAAACATCCACTGATAAACAACCGAACCATCTTCTGAGGTCCTTTAGCCACGAGTTCTTCCTCCTGCCAATAGAACGAGGTCTTTCAATCTTCATCTCAATTATCAATTGGAGCAGTTCAAAACGATCTCCACGCATCACATGGCATCGCTGGTTTTTTGTGTAGCTATTTCTTGTCTTTTCTTTCTTGTCTTGTGTAGCTATACTGTTGATAATCGTTGCAGCACTCACATGACATAAGTATTGTAAATAGTTGGCAAAAAAATGTTGTACAGTACTGAAAGATACTGTATGCCTCAACTCTACCCTAATCCACTGAGACCAGCTGCCAGGCGTTGCCACGGGCCAGTAAGGGAGCAGGGACAGATTGAAGCTTGAAGGCTGGGTCATGATCCTGGGAGCTGAGAGTTCTATCTTAATGTTGAGTGAGTTTGACCTGGTGGATAAGTCACCCCCATACTTTCGGTTACCTTCCCGTGCCAACAGATGATACCACCTCCATGATTGACACGAATCTCACCAAGACGTCGCTTGATAGTGCTTTCACTGGACAGAGGAATTCTCGTTAAATCTCTCTCAAAAGTGAGAACTTTGAAAGATATGCATCTCAGCATTTTTAATCACTTCACTGGGCCATAAATTGTACTTCCATTTTACCAAAGCCCGTTGTTGCGAAACATGTCGTCAAGAACGTTCGGACATCGCGAAATTTCAAAATTCGCCGCTCCTAATTTCTCTCGACGTACTTCTTTTTCTCAGTAAGTAATTTTTCTCTTTATTTTCATCTGACGAATTTATCACGGCTGATTCGGGATCACTCGTCCCACGGGTCAAGAAAATCTTTTGGGAGTTGGAAAAAATCTTATCATTGGTAATTAAAAAAAGACGTACCTACCTATCGAACCATCAAAGGCTTCATCTCACAGTAAAGAGCTTAGTTTGCGACGGAACGATCTAATCCGCCTCCTGGAACCAGTGCAAAGTTCACCTATAACGTTGGATGTGTGCGCATGTACAATCGTAAAATTCAATGCCAGAGGTTGAGCTGGAATTCTGTGGAAATTTTTGATGAAATTGTCGGGATTTTAGTGGATTAGCTTCATGAATTCACAATTGAATTTCATTTATCATTAATACTTACTGCCATATTGATGCCTAATGTAGATTACTTCCAAAAATTAATTTCATAATCTGGTAAGTATATATATTCGTGTAAAATGAGCGAAGAAGCTTCACTGATATCCATCTAACTTAGATTCAAATCGTTGACGGATATACCGTTTACAACTAATTGACATGGAATCAATAAGGTCTCTTTATCAGACAACAGACGAAAAGGAATTCAGAAAATGATCAAGGAAATCATTGAACGGGAAGGTTAATTGAGCGAGTTCCTTAATTAAGCCCTTGCAAAGTAATGAAATCATTGGGGACCCTAGGAATCTGACCGGAACATGTTTCCATCACTTCGTCCGTCGATGAAGCTAAAACTCAGTTTCAGATCCTAATCTAAGAATGTCATTGAGAAGTAAGCTGATGTACCTACTATATGTGATTTTCAGTTGGTCGGTATCTACTTCCTTTCAGACTAGTTTCTTCCCATACCGTCTCAAGGATTAATTCAACCCGTTCAAGGAAGGAAATCTCTGAATGCTAACAACTTTTGGCCCATAAGCCTCCTATGTTTTTTGGCAAAGCATTATTTAGAATGTCCTATTGTTACTCCTATCGCAAAGTATTTGGAGTCATTAGGGTTTTAGAAGATGAAAAAAACCACAAAAAATGGCGATGTTTACTTAATTAATTACTAACCCCCCCCCCCTCTATCCCCCACCAGCTCTCTCTCTCTATCCTCTCCTCCTCACCCCCTCTCTCTCTTTTCTTACCAATAATAGGATGAGGCCCATCGGGTGGCGAGCTACCATGTTGCATTCACCAATGCTTCTTTCACTCCATGACTATTCTCAAGAAGCCACAATTCTCAACTGATTTTCGAGATTATTTCTTCGTTTGATTCCAATTTTAGTCTAGTTGTGCAGCAAACCGCCGAAATTTTGAATTCCGTGATGTAAGAGGGGGAATGGACGGGGTAAAACCGGAAAAGCGTGGTTTTTTCGACAAATTTTGTCGACGCCACCCAGGCTACAATTCTCAACCGATTTTCATGATTCTTATTCGGTTCGATTCCAATTTTAGTCAAGTTGTGCAAAGAACCTTGGTAATTTCGGATTTACTGTCGAGGTGGGGATGGAGGGGATAATTACTGATTCTTTCAGGCACTACCCAATTTACAAATCTTGACTGATTTTCGTGATTCTTGTTTTGTTCCATTAAAAATTCTATATAGTTTTGGAACGTATGTCATGAGTTTTGAATTTCATCATGGGAGGGGATGAATGGAGGAAGTAATAATAATCAACTAGGAATTCGGTCTAGTTTTGGAAGGTTTATCAAGAGTTTCAAAATTCGTTATGGAAGAGGGTGAATGAAGGGGGGTAATAGTAATAAATCGTGATGTTTTAACTATTCTCGTCAGATTTTTGTGATCATTTTTTTTAACTCCAATTATCAATTTGGTCGAGTTTTGGAAATTATTTCAGGAGTTTCAAATGTCATACTTATGATAGGAATTCGACGACGTTGGAAGGAGTTAATTTGGGAGGGGGGGGGGGGGATTAAGTCCGAGAAGTCATGATACATTTGTTTTTTTCCTCTTATTCTCTTATTTTAACTCTCTCCAAACTTATATAAAATCCATTCATAGGGACGTCCCTGTAATGCATGAATTACTTAACAATATGTTTTCTATGTAAAATTAGGGACGATAGGGATATCACTTTCTTCTCCAGTGCCATCATCAATAGGCACCTGCTATTGCTCATTTATAATTTATTTTCGTATTATTGCTGGTACCATACACATTGTGATGCTTCGTTTCCCACTTTTTGAATGTAACGTTCATTTGTTGCAGGCCTTCCTTATGACGTGAGCTTATACTGGCAACAATACCCTTGGCCGTTGGGTACATCATTATGCAAATTTCGAGCACTTGTGTCGGAAATGTAAGTAAATGCAACAATAGATCCACACACACATACTTAACCGTTTTGCACCCTCAACTGTTTTGACCCTTATCTTAGAGGTAAAGTAGAATATTATGCATGGTATGAAGTTTTGATTTGCTAAGTAGCAAGATTATTACCAATTTAATTTCTTCGCGATTGAATCAACACAGGCACATGTGAGAACGTAAAATGTGATGTCAGAGGCAGAGCTCCAAACGTTTTCTTCAAAAATTACAATTCAAAATTATTATTAAAATATTATCATTTGAATTGGAATTAAAAAATATCATTCAAAAATTATTCAAATTCCCTATGAGTTTGAATTTGAATTCAAAAATTTTATTTTAGATTTGATTTCAAATTCAAAAAATTGAATTTGAATTCAAAAATATTATTCAAAAATTATTCAAATTCCCTATGAGTTTGATAGTCAGTGAAGCATTAGCGTGAGCACAAACATGAACTTATGTCCAGGATTCAAGGGAACGTGGTGTGGAACTTGTCAACCGAAATATTAACTCTAAAGGAAGGTATGTAGATTTGACAACTCACCTTTTGGTAGGAGAAAAGAAAGAGAACGCTGGTTCCGAATATTTGACTCAGTTGATTGAAATGAACCGTGAGGTTTATTCAATTAAAAAAATAAGACGTGGACAATAAATAAAATAAAAAATAAATAAATAAAAACTTTAAGAAGTTTATATTAGAAAAGTAGAAAGTTTTAAGTTTGAGCACGCAGGCGAACCATATGAGTAGAAGAGAATGAAGCAGCCGGCTCTGAGGGGAAAGCTGGGATCTCTCCCAGGTTAGGCAACATTAGAATAATAGAACCGCATGGATGCATGGAACACTTACACAGTAGCTTCCATGCTCGATAGCTCGATGTGTTCCGTACTAAATCAAGAGGTGCTATTGTCCCTACTAACTACGAGTCCTAAAGATCACACCATGGACTGGAGACCATACCCATTCAATACTCCCTTCTCTTCAGTCCATCGGCCTTAGAGTAAAGATGGACAGTGTACAGGTTCAATATTCCGCCTGTTATCAGCAATAATGTTTTCTCTGATTACAATGCCAGCAATAATCTCAAAATGTTAGTAATAGTGGCTAGAATGAGTATTTAAGAAATAATTCATTGCTGGCAATAGAAATAAAGGAACCAGAAATTCTTACTTGCAATTTTATGCAGTATGGATGTCCGCAATTCCTGTTCAAAAACTTGAATGGGAGAAAAGGGCTCTTCTTAGCTTCTAAATGGTTGATGCACTGTCAGCAACGAATTCTGGGAGACGAAATCTTTCAATGGGACTGGGAAGACCTATGCTAGTTGTCAGCTACATTCACCCATGGCGTTGCAATTGTTCGAAGACAACCCCATCCAGTGGAAGCTTAGATTTGCACCAAGCCCTGCTTAGTGTCATGTTCTTCCAATCTCCTCTTGAAAAGGGTTCAAGACAATTTACTAGACACTGACAATATGAGTTCACAAAAGTGGGTAAACCTGTCCAGCAGCAATGCCATTGTAAAACAATCAACTTTAAGTTCCGAACCATGTATCCACTTTATAATCATTTTCTGAGCCTCAAGCAGATAAGCACAGGTTATATGGCGTAAAGTCAATTTCACCGAATGTTTGAGCGTCTTACTATCTAGGGGCATTGCCACCCAAATGGCAGGAGCAAAGTCACAGTGAAGGATGATGTCAGCCCCTACAAGAAATCAGGTCAACCACCTGAGGCTGACGATCTCTTTGAATGGTTCTGACATTGAATATATTCAGCTTATCATGTGGAGAGTGCTACATGTGTTTGTCCCAGAAGCCCGTATACTCGTGGGCTCACAATGTGGTTAGGGATAGTCCTTAATTCTTTATTCAAACAACATATATTATCCTTTCGATACCTCGAGCATTACATGAATTTATTGAAGTTTTATGTTGATCAGAAAATATAACCTGTATCACAAAATGTTAATAAGTATCATTTTTTGGCGTTAGGAGCAAATTTGGTTTTATTACCTTGATCAACATATGAACTAGACAACCGAAACGTTATTGAGAAATCGTAGATTTTGGGGGTAACCTCTAACGATTTCATATGGTCTCAAGAATTTATTTTCTAAGTGAGGCCTCCTATTATACTCTACACGGTGTTAAGAGCGTGTCCCTAAAACGTGTGCGGCATCTTGGTCGATGTTAAATTTACTCGTACTTTGTGTTTGATGTATTGATTCATCTTTTCGACGTATCCGCTTTTGCTGTAATACGTATGGCTGATTTGGTTCCCAATTAATGGTGTGTTTCAGATAATCGTATTTTCATATTTTATTTTAAAATTTTTGGAGCTAAATGTATTATTCATGATTAATCACTCTCAACAAAAATTCGCTAAAATAAATAAATTAAATAATTGATTTATCAAAAAAAAAAAAAAAAAAGAAAAGAAAAGAAATTCTTACAGGATCACAATAATTTCCATTACAGTTCAAAATTTCAGAATTGTTCCTTCAAATTCTTTTTTTTCTTCGTATCACTCCAGAAGTTCGGGCAGTTTATTACCTTAACGAGTATGATTTAGGGAAATACGTCGTTGTGCAGGTTTTTCTGCGGGTGGTTTCATCACGGATAAATTTCCATTGCAGTTTAATATTTCAAATTTCTCCAATAGATTTTCTCATATCATCACTATGATATTTGAATTTTATATTCCAGGGCATCGTACACTTCGGTGTTGACTATTGTCGCCTTTTCGATGGAGCGGTATTTGGCAATCTGTCATCCTCTGCTCTCGCACAGCATGTCAGGACTACATCGGGCTGTCAAGCTAATCGCCGTGCTGTGGGCACTTTCATTACTTGCGGCTACTCCGTTCGCCGTTTATACCAAGATAAATTACCTTGAGTACCCCGAAAACTCGGGTAACTACCTGTACGAAACGGCATTCTGTGCTATGTTGCAAAGCAACCTCCCAAGCGGAATACCAATATATGAGCTCAGCTTTTTGATATTCTTCCTAATTCCAATGGTGATAATAATAGCACTATACACTCTCATTGGAAGGAGAATCCAATCGAGGGGAAATGAGCTAAGTGGCAACATGGATGGGTCCGTCCACAGAGATGCTCGACATCTACGATCCAGAAGGAATATAATAAGGATGTTGAGTAAGTTATTTTTCTATCAAATTAACAAAAATATTATGTGTAGCTTTCTTCGTATGTTTATACATCGTTGTGGTGTAGAAAATAATACAATCCATAAGGAAAATAAATAATAATGATTATTCATCTCGAATTATTCACGAAATGAAATATTTTTCCTCTTGCTGCAATTTAATGGGTGAATTAAATCAAGAGCTCCCTTTCAGTAAAAAAGTTCCAGTCATGCAACATGATTGTATGAGCGAATTTTCGTAAATTATTGTATTTTATTTTATTGAAATTTAAGCATTTTGAGTGAAGATAAATTGTTAATAAACTACCAATTTAATATTAAAAAAACTCGTTATTAATAATATTCTACGATTTAAAAACGACTCCCAAGTTGGGTGGGCAGTATAGCTTCCTCACATATTGTAACGTAGACATAGGTAATGAATTAATTGAATAGTAAACTACGAGTCGAAATGATTGATGGGTCGGTAGTATAAGAAAATAATGTTTGCGCGTGCGCGCAAACTACTTCTAATCCCACGGCAATGAAATTTATAGGGGAACTTTTATGAGCTAAACCGCACAGTCCTTGAAAATTTCATAAAAATCGGTACATAGGTCTCGGAGTTTCGTCTGTCTTGTTCAATTTTAGTTTTGATCATGCGCTATAATTATTCTCCACCACTCGTGGTATAATTCAGAGGGAATTTTTTTTTCCGGAACATATTCCCATCTACTCCCCGATTATGAACGTAATCGGACCAATAGATGGTAAGAAGTTGACGTTATAATAAGTTAACATTTGCGCATGCTCACAGACTACTACTTATGTGACGGCAATGAAAGTCATAGACAACCGTCTAGAAGCTATTGAGGTCAATCTCTGAAAATGTCATCAAAATCATTCCATTGGAGTCGAAGTTATGTCTGTGTCAATCAATATTAGTTTCGCGCATGCGCAATGGTTATCACTCTACCAATTGCAATATAATTTATAGGGCATTTTCATAAAACATATACCCAATCACCTTCGAAGTTTGAACAAAATCGGACCACCAGATGAGGAAATCGATGAAATTCACGTTTGCGCATGCGCACAGGCTACTGTTGATTCCACGGCAATTAAAATTATCGGGGACCGTCTAAACGCTACCACGCACAATCTCTGAAAATTTCATCGGAATCGGACTGAAACTTGGTATAGTTTTGGGCGTGAGAAGGATTTACCACAGACAGACACAGAATAAAAAATTGATCAGCGAGTTCTGAAACGCAAAAAACAAGTAGAAATTTTGATTTTGAAGGACCAAATTTTTTTCGATTTCATTCACGAACACAAAGCTTCTCTACCTTCGGTAGTGAGGAAGCAAAAAATATTTTGGATTTTTAGCTTATTTGCAGTTTTTATCGATTTTCAGCAAAGACTAATGAAATGTCAGTACATTTTTTAGCATAATTTTGTGAAAAGATTTATAGTTGATAAACTTCTTTTGACTTAAATTCTGCTAGAAAATATAAATTCAACAATTTTTAGCCGTTTCTAGCAGTTTTTTGTGATTTTGTTAGGACATTTTTTGAAATTTGAGCAATTAAATGTGCTCAAAATATGCTGGCCAACGAACTCGTTCTTATGTTTGGAAAGCTTGATTATTCTTACTTATTTTCCTGCGACGTTTCGGTTCTGGAGCCCTATTCATGTAGTCATACCTACACAAGAATCAAATTCAGAAGTTGAAGTACCTACATTGTTTTTTTTTATACACAGATAGTAAAGTACTATGTATATAATGTAATACATAAATACACTGTATATACTGTAATATATAAAATACTGTGTATATTTAGTATAGCTATTGGTGTTCGTACTTACAATAGGTCTTCATTAGCACTAAAGTGGTTGATTTGATTAACAAGCTTGTTGATGTTAAATACTAACACTTAGAACACTTAGAATATGAGTACAATTTGATAAGGATAGGTAGAGGTTGGAATGATAATGGTGGTATATTTATGATTATAAATCTTTTGCAGGTAGAATCTGCATGAATAGGGTCCTGCTCCAGAGCCGAAACATCGTAGAAGAATAAATCAACCTGCAAAAAGACTTGCCTGGTCATTTCACTACCCCCAGTTTATATGTTTTACTAGTCAGAAGCCCACCACTACTTACAGTACTTGGAATCTTTCATTTTGATGTCAGAATGGTGATGTGTGGCGACAAAAAATACTGTATCTCCACTTATATCAGCTGTTGTTCACTGATTTTTAGTCTGAGGATAGAAGCTCAGATGCTAACTAATTAATCCACGGATTGGCTTACATATAGGATTAAAAATTGATGGTGGAACAGTGAAAATACTGAGTCGCGGTTGTTGTCTAGATCCTGTGTAACCAGACTCTCGTTGGTGGAACTGGCCCTGAGGGGTTCAAACTAGAACCGGAGGTCCACAAGCATTGGGCAGGCAAGCTCCCCCCTCCTCCACCTCCCCACACATCTCCCACAAACAATATAATGAGCTACTGCACTAAACAGGTGTCTTAGTAAGGTCCCTCCTTGGAAGTTGGGTCACGAAATGGCTAACCGAACACATGTCCAGGGCGCCACACAGACCAGTGACCTCATGCTGTCATTGCTCATGCCAGTTTGAATTGGCTCGACGTGCTCGTAGATCTGATCGCCGATGCGCATTAGCAATATCTCAATGACTTGGCAACATTTCATATCAGCATTATTTACATAAACGGGTTCAGACGGGCTTGTAGAAATATTTACCAAGGTTCTTGCCATCTGACATTTTATTCATGTCAGACTTCCAAGGCAGTTTTTTTACACCCAAAGCCATTCAGAAAACTATCAAGCCTGCAACCCGAATATTAGGTAGGTGGTCATCAACATGTACAAGTATTTAAAGATGCTGATGACCATTTCAGCCTATTAATATGTTAACTGATATTAAACTAATATATTGATTACAGTATGGAACAACCGTGTTTAGAACTATAGTTTAATCGACTATAATTTTAGAAAATATTATTTATGTTGTTGTAATCAGTGGCTTTATGTACAAGATGGAAGAGTCTATATATTACTCCTAATTAGCAAGTGCATGTGTTAACTTTTGTTAATTTTGTTAATTCTGGGTACTATTACCCAGGAATGCTCACTGGCTCCACGAACAACACGATGTGACTTACAGGATCGATAAAATCCACTACGATGGCAACTATAGGCACCCTTCTATTCGTTGGTATTGCCTCTATGTATAATCAGCTTAAAGGATCTCTCACATTTCCCATCTCGGAAAGCCAACTGGAGAGGAAAGTTAGAGTTAGAGTGGAACTATTCCATCATGTCGCTCTGAGATGTAATTTTATCGTGACACTTGATACAAATATATCGGAGAGAAAGCCTTTCCTTCGCCAAAATAACGTAGTAGCTAGCCTTCTATAAGGAAGCTCTCCCTCTACCCGCTGTTTCAAGGTCACCGTACCGATCATCCAATTTATTCTTGTCTCCAGACCAACCTTTGGCTATAACCAGGTTATTTGCAGTCCGTACCTCTTGGTACAAAGTTCCAGTCATGCAGCATGATCGTGTGAGCAAATATCCGTATATTATTGTACGATATTATGTTACACTGTTTTAAAGATTAAGGGCGTTGAATGAAAATAAATGGTTAACTACGCTCTGAAATTCTACATTCTTAAAATACCTTCTAAAACTAGTTCTAAGTAATATTCTGTGATTAAAAAATTTTTTTTGGATTTTTAGCTTATTTGTAGTTTTTATCAATTTTCAGCAAAGACTAATGAAATTTCAGTACATTTTTTTGGCATAACTTTGTGCATACATTTGTTAATGTTCTAGTTCATCTTTGACAAAGTTCTATTGACTGAAATTCTGCTAAAACTATACATTTAACGATTTTTAGCCACATTTAGTGATTTTCTGAAATTTGACCAACCTAATGTGCTCAAAAAATTCTGGCCAACGAACTTATTCAATCGTTTGGAAAGCTTGATTTAAAGGCGTAAGAACGGAATTTTTATTTCAATCCTAAGGAGCTTGTCGAACTATTTATACAATTTGAAACCAAGATGAACGCTTCTGTACGTGAGGTAGTAGAAAATGTGATGTCTGAACAGTTTTCCAGATTGGAGAGTCCAATGGCATCAATTGAGACAGTTCTTGCTGATCATAATTTATTCTAGGAACGAGCGATTACATCAGCAACTAAAAGCTATCTCAGAGGATGTTATTACACTAAAAAATTGCAACCTGAATGAACGCATAGAGAGTTTAGAGCAGAACGTTTCAGCGAATGCTGGTGTGTCAGGGACAGTTAGCGGGACGTCGCATTTAGAAAGTGTACTAGAGGAGATGAGAGATCGTCAAACACGTGCCAGCAATGTTACATTTCACCAAGTCCCTAAATCACCGGCAGAATCACTCGCTGAAAGATATAAGCAGAGCGTAAATTTCTCAGAGATGCCATGAACAAGCTTTCAGTAGATTTTCAAAAAGTAGTGAAAGTATCGGTAAACCAAATAATAAAGCTCGTTCTTTGATTGTATCTATGAGCGGTCCCTCATTGGCGTCGGAGGTTTTGGCCTCAAATAGTTTTACTAATCAAAGGATAGAACTAAAAGAAAACGTGAATTTTCCGCGGACCTTCGCTGAGAACTACATCGCAGAACAATTTGAATATATTAATGTTTGTAGGCTCTCCAATAATTGTACCCAAACTTGTTTCTAACAATTCGCCGAATAGTAAAACTAAGTCAAAAAACGATCAGCAATAACGGCATTCTATTCGTCCGTCTAATAAACAAGTCCGTGGTCTAATTAACATGCGCTCTATCTTACGTTCACTTGCTCAAACTTTGAATTATGATTTGTTGTTATTTAGCGAATCGTGGCTATATCAGAGTTTGCAATCTTGTGAACTCGCGCTGCAAAACTATACCATGTAAAGAAATGATAGGTCCTCAACTGATACCTCAAAAATTGTGGGTGGTGGTGGTGTTATGATTGCTGTATCATCGAGGTTGGGATCCTTCAACTTGACACTAAAGTATGATAATGTAGAGCACTTGTTTGCTATTCTGCCCAATTATAAGTTGGTGGTTGGCGGTGCTTACATACCTGATTATTGTTCGAGTGTTTACTTTGAAAATTGCTGGCCAGAGTTGGAGAGGATCACCTTAGAATACCCGGATCATTATTTGTTTATTACTGGGGACTTCGAATTGTATGAAGTATATTGGAATGCATCTGCCGGTTAATTCTTGGACCCCATTGTTCTTAATCCTAAAGCAGGTATAACGCCTGAGTTGATGGATTAGTCCGGTCTGAAGTGGTTTAATCGTCAGCAGAACCCTTCGGGCAATACACTCGATTAATGTCTATGTAATGTACCAGAATTTTTATTGAAAATTGCCAGTCCTATGCTTCCACTTGATGTGCATCACCCACCCTTCGATTGCACTTTTTCTGTTACCCACAAAGCCTTTAAGCAACCGTGTCGATTTTTTTAATTTTAAAAATGCCGATTTCGTACAAATGAATGCCTCGTCTCTCTCTGAAAATTGGAGATTTTCTTGGGAATTACTATTTGAAGAGGCCATCCAGAGGTTTTATAGGTGGCTAGAGCTGATAATTGAGAAGTGTGTCCCTAGGGTCGGGGCTGTTAATTTCAAATTTCCAAAATAGTTAAATACTAAGTTGATAAGTTTGGTGAAAAGGAAAAATCAAGTTATTGCTCGCTTAAAATGCACATTTCTGGATGCAGACTGTATAGTATTTTCTGGGCTTCGCAAACAATGCAAAGAGAGATCACAGAAGGCCTAGATTAGATATATTGACGATGTACAGTATTAAGGATAATATAAAGCATTTTTGGAATAACTTAATTATACCTGGGTCTTTCAGAGGTTCCCTAAGTCCTTCATTTGGGCCATAAAGCTGCAAAATCACCAACAGAGGTTGTCGAATTATTCAGGGAGCAATTCTCCTCTGTATACTCTCCATCTTTACCATCGAATAATGGTGAGAAGGTGTTCTCTCAATCATCATTTGCAATGGAATCCTTCTAAATCACTGTGGCGTTGGTGGGGGCACAGTTACCATCGTTGGACCTATCCAAGGGGGGAGGCCACCTGTGTTGCTGCGGTCTTGTGCGGGAAGTCTGGAGGTGCCTCTTTGTATATTATTCCAGAGATCCCTTGAGCTTGGTATTGTCCCTGACTGATGGAAGTACTAAAACATCACACCGATTCCAATAACCCAAGATAGATCCAAGATTGATTTATATTGGCCAGTTTGTAAATTGAGTGTCATTTCGAAGTTGCTGGAGAAGCTGATGGTAAGCCAGATTGTAGCCATGTTACGACCGCTCCTACCATCTGATCAGCACGGTTTCATGGCCGGAAGGTCGTGCATGACAAATTTTATTACTTTTGAGCATAATGTTAAGGAGGCATTTGCGGATGGTGCCCAGATAGATTGTGTCTATATCAACTTTGCCAAAGCATTCAACAAAGTATCTCATAAAATTTTAATGAACGAATTGGAAACATGTGGTTTTTGTGGCTCATTTTCGGCCTGGTTGGGGAGTTATCTCTGTGATCGACAGCTGATGGTCCGACTTCGGGGATCACTATTGCGGCCTTCTGTGCCACATTTGCAGTTCCGCATGGGTCTCATCTGGGCCCATTGCTTTTCCTTAGATTCATTGATGAAGTGAAAACGGTATTTGGGAGATGAGTGAGGTACCTTCTGTTTGCTGGTGACTTAATAATCTATTCAATGGTTAAACCTGAAGAGGATTGCAAAGTGATCAAGATAGTCTTGATGCCCTGGATGATTGGTGTGATAAAAATGAGGTCCACCTAAATGATACTGAATCTCGGTGATCTCTTACTCACGATCAAGCACACCTATTTAGGGAGACACTATTGATAACAAATCGTTGGACCGTAGATCCACGATTAAGGTTCTTGGAATCCTGTTCGACGTAGAGCTACGCTTTTCTGGCCACATCGAGGAAATTAGGTCAAGGGCGTTCAGAGCTTTGGGATACTGGAAGAGAAACACCAGAGAATTCAGTGACCCTATGGCTCTTAAGCTCTTCTATAGCCCATATTCTTGTGACGTCACGCCTGGAGTAGGTTAGCGTTTCAGCCAAAGTCGGCCATGACTGCGCTACGCTTTCATAGGTTTCAACCAACCTATTTTGCACAATAAGTTTGCTATATCACGTCAACCTAATTCGTGATTATAGAGCCGTTTTTCAATAGTTTTGAGCCACGTATCTAGTGCCAGATCTATAAGAAGGATCCCAGGAAAACATTACGCCATTAAGTGATGAAAACGTTAAGCGGTTCAGCACTACACCTATAGGTAGGAAAGTTGGTCTATTGAGGTCAGGAAGAAGGAATGGAACCCCTTTCATCCTTCGGTGATTCTGGCTTACAGAGCAACAAAACACCCCCCCCCCCCCCCCAGGGTTTTCTACAGCTTATCTTCACTTAGGAATGACATAGGTAGATTTATTGGTAAGGAGAGCACTCGGTGAGAAAGAGTCTGTAAATAGTAAATAGTGCAAAAACTAGCACTTCAGAGCTTGATGAAAGGAACTTTGAACAGCAAGAAATGCCGAAACTCCGCTTTAAACTCGCTGATTCAAAACAGGGGACAAGATGTCGTAGTATCAGCCAGCCTGAGTGTCTAAATGGGGGAAAGTGGTATTGTGAAGTTGCCTTCTATTCAGAGCATTGATGTTCAATATTGAATTATTATAACCACATTATCTTACAGCAATATTTATTTATTTTTTGCGGCCATTTCTATTCCATTCTATTCTCCATTTTCAATTCTAAGAAAATTCCTTAATAATAAAGAGACGACTGAAATTTTTTTATATACTCGTAATTGAGCTCTTTGACACGCTCGATCTCTTGTACTTTAGCTTCTGATCACACGGTATGGATTCAGTTTTTTCTTTCCGTTCTCCTAAAATATCTATGCAATCAAAAAAGTACCTAACATCAGTACTTTTATGTTAAATACATGGTCCTTGGAGCACCAGTAACCTCTTTACATTCGAAAACCAAAATTCTCGCAATTACCTCACTTAGGTACACTATATTCAGACTCTCCCACATGTTTTAATAGGTAATTACAGTTCACTGAATGTCATTCGTTGCATTTGCTCCACATTCATTGATTTCTCATTATTTGAAAAGACAGAATACTATAACGCCGACAAGTGTCTTAGGTGGATGAGAATTGTTTCTTGTTTCCTGTTTTCTGGACTGCTGATGATGCCTCTTTGATTAGATCAGGTACGATGGGTGACCATGATAATCTTTGGGTATAATGAGTTTACAACAACCAATCTTGGAATCGACAACAGGTAACTATTTTTGCCGGCTCCGACCTCTATGATGACGTCAGTACCGACACCCCGATTAACGGTTCAGCTCATTTGTAGGCTCAATGTTGTCACTCAACAAATCTAATAAATTCTTTCGTATGTTGAAGGTCTTGGCGGCTCAATAGTTTGATGGAATTAAACAAAAGTTATGTGTGCCCTACCTCATTTATGTTACCCAATTCAAATTGTTTGTTGCAGCTGCTGTGGTGATTACTTTCTTCATATGCTGGTTTCCGTTCCATGCTCAGCGACTTTTTTACTTGCATGGGCAGCATTTCAAGTTTTATAAAAATCTAAACGAGTGGGCATTTTATATCACAGGAGTTCTGTACTATTTATCAGCTACCATGAACCCTATTTTATACAATCTGATGAGCGTCAAGTACAGGACGGCATTCCGTCAGACCTTGACTTGCGGCTACAAGTATTTCCAAAGGAATGAAAATCGAAGGATTCTGAAAGATACAGTTACCCTGCGGAACTCGACTTTGAGAACAAGCGTTAGCATGTCAAGGTAAATGAAGGTATAAGTAAATATTTAACACCATCTAATAAACAAGCTTTTTGTTTTTCTCCATAATTCAGTTTTATTATGCGTGAAGCCGAGGTATTTCCATTCAAGTGAAAACAATAGAGCACTGAAAAACTCCTGTACGTTTTTCCCAACACATTTTGCTAGCCTTTCTTCGTGGGTACGTCAAAACTAAAAACTTCAAAAACATTCAAATGTAAACAATTATATTTGAATTAACGATTCAAATGAACCAAAAGTATTGTTGTTCAATGATTGGTTCGTCCGTCGTCCGTCCAGAGTGTTTCTCCAAAGCTAGGTACGGATAGATAAAAGTCAAAAGTTCCAGTCATGTAGCATGGCCATGTGAGCGAATTTTCATAAATCATCGTTTTGTAGTTAAATTGTTTTGGAATTCGAGCTTTTTGAGCGCGAAGATATTGTTAACTATTAATTTTATGGCAAAAACGTTTTCTAAATAATAATATCTTATTTCAGTAGAGGTTTTGAATCTTTAGTTTTTTTTTTGCAGTTTTTTTTCGGTTTTGTAGCAAACTTTAATAAATTTTAAGTACATATTTTAGCATAATTTTGCACATACATTTTTGAATGTTATATTTTATTGGTAATAAACTTTATTTCAGCAATATTTTATCAAAAAATATAAATGTAACGATTTTTAGCCATTATTAGTGATTTTTGTAGTACATTTTTTTGAACTTTGACCAATTTATTGTGCTCAAAAAGTTCTGGCCAACGAACTCATCCTTTTGTTGGGAAAGCTTGATTTTTTTGGCGCAAGAACGGAATTTTTATTTCAATCCTAAGGAGAGTTATCGTCTGGAATGACACACACACACACACACACACACTTATGAATAAATGTCCGTTTCAGAATGCCTCAAAACGGATTTCAATGAAGACATTTTTCAAAAAAAATTATTTTAAAATTTTCTGAGCCATTGTAATAGTTTATTTTCTTCGAAAATTCGCTAAAAACTTTGACAGGAAAAATAATCTTCTAAATGGGAGCAAATCAAAACTTGTGGAACATGGTGAAAATCACCTTATAACCTAAGACGATCGTATTGGCTGATATAATTCCAATGGAGCTTTCACTTCACGAAATCGATTTTATTATAACTTGTCTCCAATAGATGGGCTGGTGAAGCGTAGGTAGCTTATTTATTCTATGTATATCATTGATTTTCTTGTTGGAAATGATATATCAGTGGTGAATTGAATGTGGAACTCTCTGGTGTTAAACTTTCTTTCATAATGAACTGTAATGAATGTTTCAGGAAAGGAAACTCCACGGAATTGTATCCGATCAACTGCGAGTCGAACAGTTTTGATAGAAAAAGCTACGCACCATTGCCGATTACTGCCTTGGATCAGCTACCTCGACCAAAAATTAAGAACAAATCGCTGAGCTGTAGCTCAGAAGGAGAGGATTGCCATCACATCATACAAGCTGGACCAGCCTTTGACCATAACGAAGCGACAAGTATATAATACAAGGCGGAGCCGATCTGAACTAGACACCATCTTGTACGCGCGAGAGCGTGGCGCCAAGGCGCGCCTAGCGTTGTGTATGTCTCCTATTATCTTGTGCTTTGTTTCTCCTTCGATCGAATGGAAGTCCGTAAGCACGAATTAGGACAAAACGTTTATTAATGTGACTTCTTCCATGGATATTTTCTCCCCTATGACAATTCTATTTTCCCTCAAATCTGTTTCATTATTATCATTTTATTTAATGGCAGCATATATGCTTTCTCTGTTAGAATGTAAGTTGGCCAATTTTGAAAATACAAAGCTACTGGGGAGCCAATAATGTCTACTGGATAAAACTTTAAAATCGATTCGGGAGACTGCATGTTTGCTTTCCCTTGACATAGAAACGCTTCGCTTAGACTCATTACGGGATGAGTTCTGATACAATAATTTTCTTTGCGTCATTAATTTAGAAAGCAATCATTACATCCGAAGTTGAAAACCCTATGAGTGCAAGATGAATAAACTGTCGACCCCCTTGCTATTATACAGAATCAACCGTGATGCACTAGATATTCTTCTCGAAGAATAATGCAGAGAACAGAAAAATCCCAGAACAAAGTTAATTTAAAGGAAAAAAAAAAAATAAATAATAATAAATAAAATTAACACAAAATCTCGTTCCCGTGTTTTTGTGAATTTTTCACTGATGTTATTTATTTATTCTATTTCATTCTTTCCTTTAACCTACACAATTCGCAAAGGCACAGTGAAGCACCTAAATCATGTATTTCCATATGGAGTTGACAAATTCTTACTGACTTTACTGAGAAATGTTTGGAAAGCAGGAAGTATTCAATGCGACACTGCGAGAAGCTATTCAAATACTTCCTCACATAACTTAACATGGTGAGGGCAATGCATAATTAATTTAATAGTTCCAAAGAGTGGTTTCTGGTATGTCTAAGGAAAAAGGAAAATAAATCAGGGCAAAAGTTCACATTTAACGGAGAAGAAGCCGTAATACATGTCACACACAAGTAATTGAGACTCGTTCCTCTATTTACATATATTTCTGCACCCTTGAATACGTAGGTATAGAAAATTGTTATGTACGTCTTCAATAGGGCATACCTATCTGTACCTTTACAAACATACGGAAGTAAAATTGCTCAAATGCGCAAAAAGGCGGAAGTGAGCTGTAGCTGGAGCTGTTTTTTCGTTTAAAAACGCACAAAAATAACTGAGATATGGTCGTTTCTTGGCGCTAAAAACCCGGAAATGGTAGCTTTTTTCCTTAAAAACGCACACAATACAATTACGTGATGCCTGCTAGTAGAAAAAGAGCAAAAAAAAACCATCGTTTTTTAAACTCGATGGTCAAGTCAAAAAGCCTGATTTGGGTGCGCGTTGAGGTGCACCAAGTATAGTATTTCAAATCTTAATACAGACTCCCGTGGCCAATTTGTGTGCATTTCATGCTTTTGGGGTACATCCCCATTACAATCTACAATACATTGTAAGCTTACCGTACACATCGACTTGGTATGTTGCTGTCGCCTCCTCTTCAACTCTGCTTGCTGCTGCTCGGTTGCTACGCTTAATCGACTATAGTAAGTGTTTTAATGAACTACTTATTACTATAGTAAGTAATATAAAAGGTGTTATTTGGGGCTGCTACTTGTGAAATAACAAATGCGGTTTTTTTTCTCCAGTTTTTATTGTATGAACCAATTTAACTTATATCCATGTACATTCAGGTCGAGATCTTTTTGCGGCGTTTACAAAAGCTAATTCTTTGACATTCAGGGCATGTGGAAATTTTTCATACTCGCGTACATGCTCAATCCATGGGTTGCTATTCATTTCCCAGTCTTGAATACCGCCTTCGCAAGCGTAGCAGTAGACAGGGACACCCTGCTGTTCGTTATAGTGAAAACCAGCACTGCAGAGGTCGTCAACTAGATGGTGAAGTTTAGGCTATCTTCTAAAAGTTGCATACCTCCCATCAAAGGTATCAAGCTTAGCAGCAGCCACCACCTTACCATGAGAAGGAGAAGGTACTCATGGTAAGGTCACGCTCTCATGTTTAATCGTGGACCTGCACGAACTTTTGGACGCTCTTCCTCAACGTGCCTTTGTTAACCACGTTGGCTTGTTTTGCCTCCAGCCACCCCCACACGCATAAAATGCACACAAATTGGCCACGGGAGCCTGTATTAAGATTTGAAATACTATACTTGGTGGCACCTGAGCGCGCGCCTAAATCAGGCTTTTTGACTTGACCATCGGTTTTAACCATGGTTTTTTTTTTTTTTTTTTTGTTGCTCTTTTTTTACTCTCAGGCGTCATGTAATTTTATTGTGTGCGTTTTTAACCAAAAAAGCTACTATTTCTGGGTTTTTAGCGCCAATAAACGACCGTATCTCAGTTACTTGAGTTTTCAAACGAAACTCCAGCTTCAGCTCACTTTCGGCTATCTGCGCATTTGAGCAATTTTATATACGTTTGTTTGTAAAGGTACAGATCTGCACTACCGTCTTCCTGTGATAATTTTGGTTTTGTTTACTCCCAAAAAAGATGGTGTAGTATGGTGATCAAATTTATAGACAAGAAACTACAAATCGATGAAAACGTTGAAGAATCGACTGGTATACTGGAAAGACGTAAACTACTTGGCAAATCTTAAATCAGTCGCCAAATTTCAAATTTCCGTTGTTTCATAAAATTGTATGGTTACTGTGACGTTAGGAGATAATAATAATAGTAATAATAATAACAATGTTCGTATACAAGTATAAAATTAAAAATTTTAAATTCTAGAATCGAACATTTTGAAACGCAAGAGGATTTATTTCGTAATTTAGCTCTGAAATGGGGTCTTTGGGGAGCGCTTATTTAGTTCGACCTATTGAACTCTTTAATTGAAAATTAGCTTTGCTAGGTTTCCACTCGTTTTCATGGGTCATAGCCACCATTGTTTGATGATTTCGCTATATAATCTCAAACATATTGGTGAGTAATGAGTGACGAAAATGAATGAATGAATGACGAAAATCGGTTAAGGGTTGTAGCTAGGGTTCAAGCTTTGGTAGCACTTAAAAGGGTCATTAATTACGTACTCCTTTCCTCTTCACAATGACGAATTCAACATTCCCGAGGTATCTTGCGTAACCTAACCACGTTCCTTCAGCTCCGCATAACGTATACCCTCCCCTTTGATCTTTTCTCCATCCTCTTCCATGGAGTACATAGTTGGGAACGAAGACCACAACTACCCAGACTAAGGAAAGTATGCCGAGGCCCTATTGTCATTCTCATCGTGGACGATTTCTCGTGTCCCAAGCCTCCTATATATATATATATATATATATATATATATATATATATATATATATATATATATATATATATATATATATATATATACAGGAAATGCAGGAATTTATGTTGTCAGTACTGATGAGCATAGATATTAAATTACCTCTTGTCCTGTTGAGACCAGCAACTCTGCCTTGGAAAACCCAGGATTTTCTGGATGAGAGTAACGACATTTTTGCTATTGCTGTCTTACTACGCTGCATATTATTTTCGAAGAACCTATGTTATTGTTACTAGGCGGCATGAAAATCTTTACACTGACTCTCTGCGAGTGGAAGTGGAGTTTGAAGTCGTGCCTCATTTCAAAGAACCCTTGTCGATCCCCAGATCATCGATACCCCAGACCAAATCAAGGCCTCCCTCCACCACTCGACTAGCTAATTAGATGCATTTTCCTTGTTGAGAGCTCAGGTTTCTGGATCTCATACAAGGGAATGAGTTCTTTGTTATCAGAGATGTTGAAAAACTTAGTGGAGATGCTGACCCCAATCTTCATTAGCAACGCTGAGTCAAAGAAGCTTATTTATTTATTTACGGAAAAACCCAAACCATTAAAAAAATGAAATAATAAAAAATAGAAAAACAAATTTAAAAAAATTATTTGAAATTAAAGAGGACGGGGGGGGGGGGGCTAGGATTATATAATGATAATGGATCAAAATTAAATGGATCATGTGAAGCTAACGAGGGATGAGAAAACTTGTCAATCTCCTAGCACAATGTCAGTCATGGAGTTTGTCCACTTTGATCAACCGTTGTCCGGATATTACCGTTGTCAGCTAGAACGAGTGTTTCAAATTTTATTTTGCCGGTAACATAACACGTAAAAGGGAAAAGTGGGTACAGTCCATGCTTTTATTAGCTGCTGAATTCTTCACTTGGCGTCACTGTTGACTGAAAAAATGCCCACTATCATGAATTTCAGTCATTACACCATTCATTCATATTCATCGAACCTGGTGTGAAAATATACTCTCATTAATATATTTTATTCCACACAAATTTCCAAATAGCCTTCGGTGAATCGAAAGAACTTACAAGAGTAGATTTAGTGCAGTTGCAGCACGCTCATTGGATCCGATTTTTAATAGATAGATGAACTTTTTCAGTTATAGGTATAGAACTAAATTATGAGATAACTACTAATGTGAACTATTTCTTCGACGTTTCTTCTTTTTTTTCTTATAATTTTTGTTATAAATGGAAACCCTGCAAAACTGCAAAACAAAAAGTCCTTTTTTTTCTATGGGTATTGGGGATTTCTTTTAGATAGACTCATCGTATGAGTTCAACCTCAAAGAACTGTAAATACCCTGGCAACTCTACGTTAATAAAATAGAGGAAAGCTTAATAGGTACCTTTAGAGACCACGGGTTCGGATTCAGTACCGTCGAAAATCCCAGATCGAGTGTAACTTCGTGTTGTGGATCAAAATACATATAAAATAATTAAAGGATTATATTATGGAACCCCATTTTCAATTTTTCGGTCCCATAGCATGATGAGTGTAAGTGAAACTGATCGTAAAATAAATCGGAATGGATTATTAACTTTTCTTCTTTTTAGGTAACTATTTGGTAAGTCAACATTATGTAGATGGAACTCTATATATCATTGCTCGAAATTTACTCTAGAGATATATCACAACACCAGTTGTACAAGTCGAGAGTTAAAAATTTGAGTTTTTGGGATTTTGAAGAGTTAATTTATTGTTGATCATAACAACCCACGAAAACGCTTGATACTTTCAGAATTTTATTGGCTAAACGTATATTTCAACACATTTTTTAAATTTATTATTATCATTTTTGCAATAATTACTTCTAATTAATTAGAAAAAATAAAAATATCCAAGTTTTCATTTTTATTTTTAAATACAAACTACTTGTGATAAGTCTACTCATTTGCATTTAAACACGTCTGGAGTGTATGCTTCTGAAGCTTTGAGGCTGCATTTGGTCTCATTAGTAGTGTAGTTGCAGGTATACCCTATATTATTTATTACGATTGGGATTTCGATACACAAATGGAAGTAGGTAATAGCAAAACATCGGAAAACAGCGATGTTTACACACAATGTTTGTACACAATTCTCCTTACGAATTACCTGTCGAAATATTGATGAGGCGACTCACCAACCCCATTTTCCTACTAATTTGTGACGGGCGGAACTCCGTGCTCCGTTTCAGACTTACCAGGAACCACTCTTGATTATTATGTGGCAGTAGCGTGACGGTGTTGGGGGGAAAAAAGGAGACAACTGCTCAAAAAATGATATTATTCATTAAACTGTGATAAAATATTTATATTTTATATATAAAGATGTAATTATAAAACTTTTATCATTATTTAGAAAGTAAATTGGTAGTTTTTCGTATAAGTATTTGTTGAATAATAATGAGTAGAAATATGAGTAACTGCAACCTTTAATCTAATAATTCAAAATCAAAACATTTACTTGAAAATTTTTAATTTTATATATATTTATTTATTTTTACAATACGGGCAGCGCCCAATTACATTGAAGTATATTAATAATCACGAATATACAACAGGGACAAGAAAGATTAAAATTCGATATATAAAAAAAG
Source organism: Adelphocoris suturalis (assembly GCA_030762985.1). Taxonomy (NCBI): domain Eukaryota; kingdom Metazoa; phylum Arthropoda; class Insecta; order Hemiptera; family Miridae; genus Adelphocoris; species Adelphocoris suturalis. Next base: position 10,449,803 of record CM061045.1, on the reverse strand, counting down.
TTATAAGAAAAAATTGAAAGAAAAAAAGTCAGTGTAGAATTAATGAGTGTGGTTGAATGATTGGGATGATGAGAATGACTGTCGATGCGACCAGATTTCTGAGGGTGGTGGTGGTGCAATTGAGAAAGTCCAGTTCCGGATTCATTTCGATGAGAAGATTCGCCATATGGGGGAGCCCATACAGGGGGCGGTTCATCGAATAATTAGTCTAGGAGAACGGGACGAAGGAAATATTCGTCGACCGAGCCGAAACTCGAGGCACCAGGAAGTCAAGCCCAGGGGGCCCAGGGGAGGGGGGGGGGGGGGGGTCGTGTCTCGGGCCGGCCTTGAACTGGTTGTTCATCAACTTGTGGAAAAGGGTGACATCCCTACACATTGCCGTCTATCCAGGGGAATCAGGCTGCACATCTCCATTATAGATTCATAATTTACCTCGTGTGAAGGTATGCCGAGTTTATAGGCAACGTAACGAAGGAATTTGTTCTGAACCCTCTCTAGTGTGTATTTATATACATTGTACGTCGGAGACCGAATTCGGGAGGCTTATTCTAGAATCGGGAGAACGAGCGTCTTGTACAGCAGTGTAAAAGCGCAAATGTTGGAGAACTCTTTCGTGTTTCTTTTTAGAAAACCCAGACCCAGCATGGCTCGACCCTCAATCTCCCGATGAGGCCAGAGAAAGATAGCTGCCAATCACAGATCACCTCCAGGCCAATCAAATCCTGGCGTCTTCCCAAGCGAACCCCACACAAATTATAGGCATTATTGATAGACTGAGTGGAGCGGTGGAAAGAGACAATGCAGCATTTTGACGGGTTAAGGAAGAGTTCATGGGCAGTGCACCACGCCTGCAATTCGTCGATGGCAACCTGAAGGGCCTCACAATCCTCATTCGGGCTCACATGACTAAAAATCTTCAAGTCGTCCGCAAAGAGGAGGCAGTGGACATTAAGGACGAACAACTTGACGACGCTGTTAATCATTAGCTAAAAGAACAATGGTTTCATACGGTTTCCCAGGGGAATACCGGATGTGGCAATGAAAGGAGAAGATAGAACGCCCCCGACTCGCACCACAAGACCCCGCCCAGTGAGATAACTAGCCACCCAGTCAAGAAATGAGCCATGGATTCCCAAGGAATTCAACAGAGATAATAGGTGGCGATGACGTAGTCTATCAAATGCTTTTGCAAAATCGTTTGAAACTGCGTCAGTTTGATAGCCTCTCTGGAAACCCTCATTCACAAAATCCTGGAACTCAATAAGGTTCGTAGTGGTTGATCGGCCCCTTAGGAAACCATGTTGCTCCGTCGCTATGTATGACGAGAAAGCAGTAGAAATTTGAAAAAACAATAAGCTTCTCAAGCACCTTTGGTATGCCAGATAGGGAGCAGACAGGTCGGTAGTATAGATGGAATCCTTATTAAGACAAAAGATATATAGAGATATATAAAGACAAAATACAGTTATATACATGTTTTTAGTTGCCAATAAAATTATTGAAAACGACTTAATATATTTGTCAGCACAGAAATCAATTTGTCCATGAAAAATATGTTGTGGAATAATGGAAAAGTATTACCTTGCTTCCGTATGAACTAAGGCTGTGAATGGTTGAGAGGGTTATATTGTTGAAGTGAAAGAAAAGAAAATTGTGTCGCCATACGTTCACCGAATATGTAACCAATTTATACAGTTGTTATTGATGTTTTAATCCTTTCAGAGTATTACACAGAAAATAGGAAATATGTTGTACTGTTTTTAGCCAACGAGTAAGTAATTTATCAAAATTTTGTTGTTTTTCTATTTCAATCGTTGAAGTGGTTTAAGAGGAATTTCATATAACCATTTATAACCGTGTAGATTTTCACACCCGTAAAACATGAGTTTTGAAAGCTGAATATTTCGTAGTTCAATGCATTTAGTATAGATATACATCCCCGAAACTGTAATATTGTTATGTTGATCTCGGAAGAAGGAATACTATTTAGCTATTAAGGACAAACATACTAAAGGGAACATTTCTCCGATTCGTATCAGAAAACTTTGTATTCAGGGTGCCTAACATGAATGAAATAACCATCAAATTCAGGGAAATAAAACCAACAAAAATTTTCAGTCATGCAGCATGATCGTATGAGCGAATTTTCGTAAGTTACCTATCGTATTGGATTATGTAAAATTGTTTTTAAATTTGAGCTTTTTGGGACATTGAGGCTCTTTGGAATTAGCAATTCAATATCTTCCCAGCTTAACCCTTCTCTCCTCCCATTTGTCTGAAAATAAATATACATGTGTTTTGACAAAGTCTAATTCGAAGTATCAGAAACCTTTTCCTCTTTATTTCTGTAAAATTTCTTCAAATTTAAATTTATATATATAAATATATATATATATATATATATATATATATATATATATATATATATATATATATATATATATAAGATATAACTATATATATATCCAACAGGTATCTACCGATGTATTCACACATACACACACACACGGCACTTTTTTTGCATTTTTACTAAGGGAGGCCCACATAAAGAACACATAGGTAGGTACTCCGCCGATTTTACATGCTTGCGAAAAGATAGAGGAGGAGGGCAAGCGCTATCATAGTACGTTGTCGTATGGGTATAACAATGTTGTACATTGTTATTTTCACTTAATATATTTGTGGCTATTATTCTTATAAAATATAGAAATTTTTGTCCTATGAAAGTTGTGGTTCTGAAAACGTTTAGATTTCGATAATATACAGAACAGCCACTAAAACTAGCATTTATCCGAAATCTAAGATAATACAAAACAGGAACAAATGCAATAGCTGAATTTTCATTTGGAAATTTGATAATAAATTTATTATTTTTAAGAAAATGTGCTTGTTCAATTTTGTTTTCAATTAGCAAGATGGAATTTTTCATCAATCAGAAAATAGTACCTTGGTACATATAATTTTTTTCTGTTAGCAAATATTTCAAGTCGTCGAAAATGTTCAAATTGTAAATTTTCCAATAATATTGATAAATTGCAATTTCCCATATGTTACAAATGGTTTGAGTTGGAAACTGTGCGAGTTGTAGGAATACATTATTAGAAAACTTGTCATCAAGAATGTCGAAAAATCGCCAGGTGATGGATGAGCACTGACAAAATACACATTTGGAAAATGAGAGGGTTGGAAAGCAAGGACTCGAAAACGGGTTATCCAGAAATTTTCCAAGTTTTCTAATTGAAGAGTTCAATTCTAGGAGGAATGAGGGAAGTAGAAGATGACAAATGTGCAAGTTGGGAAGTGAGCCAATTGACAATCGTACTCAAAATCAAACTCCTACCAAACGAATTGACAAATTGAAAATTATTCATTAATCATTATTTATTTATTTATTTTTGTACCAACTTTCCCAACTGCCCGAAAAAGGTGTTCAGTTGCCACCACCCCTGGTGTGACGGCCATGTTCAGATCCCGTCATTTCATCTTTTCGCATTGGGTACGTGTGGCATCCCGTTAACATTTTATAACATCAATCCCTGGTCTAACAGGCCATAGTCAGAAGTACAAGTGATGTATCTGATATGAACATGATCACTCTCCTTTCTGCTTAACCAATTTACTGCAGTAGCTATATATCTAGCCTACAACCATTTTTTAAATACAGTATCACCCCTATCGTCTGTCTGTAAGGTATGGTGCAGCAAGAACATTCTCATCGATCGCACTCTCTTCTTCATTTCCTCTTTCTATCATTCAAATCTCACTAATTTGAGGTCTACCATTTCAAATCTTTCGAATATATATTTTAATAAACTTTTCGAATATATTTTTAATAAACTTTTTCTGATATAAAAACAAAGTTCCAATCTTTCTATCGCGCATTATTTCCAATCCCAAGAATTTTTGGGGTTCCTCATGATTTGTAATACAAAATTCTTTTTCCAGATTCGATTTTATTTCCTCTGATTTAGGTTTTCCATTTGTAACCAGTAAGCTATCATCTACATACAGCAACGGAAGTCTATCTAACATCATCGCCCTCCCTCCAGATAAACAAACAAGAATGATGTTCATACACACCGAAATTCATTCTTTCGATAGCTTCCTGGAACCTTACAAACCATCTCTTAGGTGACACCTAGAGTCCATACAGGGCTCTTTTCTGGACGCATACATATTGTTTTTCAATCCTTTTCTTCTACTAATGTACTACCGTCATCCCTTAGGAATTTCCATATAATACATAGGTAATCGTATTTTCTTTTCATGTGTTCCATCGACAAAGCAATTTTGACTTCGAATTTAATTAATTCAAAGTCAAACTTATTTGCTACAATCAGCATGAATCTCCCAACTGCTTACCTAGAATCAGGATTATAAATTCAGTGTGATCGTACTCATTGGTGGCTGCAAAACTTTTTGCAACAAACTCCTGTATCTCACCTTCTCACCAAGCTTTGAATCGATTTTAGCGAATTTTCGTACAAGATGAAGCTATTGCAATGGCTCCAAAAATGTGTGTGTGTGTGTGTGTGTGTGTGTGTGTGTGTGTGTGTGTGTGTGTGTGTGTGTGTGTGTGTGTGTGTGTGTGTGTGTGTGTGTGTGTGTGTGTGTGTGTGTGAATCTGTATCATGTGGTGCAGCAGTGTCCTCGTACTCACGGTGGCCGCATTCTTCGTCACGATGTGGTTGCCAAGCAGATAGCAGGCGATTTGTCATCCAGCCGTTGGGCTGTTGAGAGAGAGCGACTATATCACATGCCGAGTGAACAGAGCAAGAAGTCGGATATCGTTGCCTTCAAGCCCGATGGGTCTGCAATAATCCAGGATGTCCAGGTTGTCAGTGGCAGCGTGGACATGAAGCAGACCTGACGGGCTAAAATAAATATGTATGACAGAAATGACCTGCGGCAAGTGATTTCCGACCTAAAAGGAGTGGCCACCAGTAACATCAAGGTCATGGCTGCGGCCCTGTCATGGCGCGGGGTGTCGTGCCGGAAAAGCGCCACGGAGTTACTTAAGTTGGCCATCTCAGCAGGGGTACTCCATGGTATCAACTCCCGCGTCCTGAGGGGTTCTTACTTAAACTGGTGGTCATTTTACAGGGGCACTTCCTTTATCCCATTCTTCCTCCTTATCCTGCAACTTCCATTATCCCTAGAGCCGGCGTCGGGTAAACCTGGGTGTCCTCCCCACTTTTTATCGATTAATTTGTTTCTTTTTCAATTTAATAGTGGGCCCCCTCCGCCTTTGAGAGAAGTTTCGTACAGAAAAAAGTGTGTGTGTGTGTGTGTGTGTGTGTGTGTGTGTGTGTGTGTGTGTGTGTGTGTGTGTGTATTTGTATGTGTGTAGGGTACAGTAACTGTCGGTTTTGTTATCTCTTCGGAGCTGGTTCATATCCCTACCCAAGACAAGGTCATACGTCCCTGTCGTGCAACCTGGGCACCCTCTGGGTGAACCGAGGGTGGCAAAATAACCCACTGGCAATTAGGGGGAGGCTCGTGTCAACGGGTCTCCTGATCCTTATTCTACCGTCTCTCCCATATGAATCTAGAAACAAGGGAGAGTCATGACATCCACAGGCATATTGGTACACAGGGTTCTAGGGGAGGCGCTACGGAGTGCTCCAGGCAGGGGCGTCAGCCATCCACTCCCTCTTCTTCTTCCTCATCATCCTATCCATCTTCCAATTCCACTGCCCTGGGAATACCCACCAGTGAGCCCATTGTGAAAGAGCCTTCAGTTCCAAGCGTGGCCTCAGTGCCCACATCTAGCAAAAGCATCCTGTATAGGCCAATTGATATAGAGCAAGAGCGGCCAAGGTATGCTTCTGAGGATTTGCGGCGAATGGAAGTAGAGCAGGCAGAGGGTGTGGGCAAATTAGTACGTCGTATTAAATTATTTTTGCAAAAACGTTTTTCCATGCACATGCTTTCTACCATTCAATCTCTTCACCTGAGGACCCACTATAAGCAGCTTGTCCAGGAAACAATACTGACAAATAGCCGTGGGGCCTCTTCCACATCTCCAGCAAGGGTGGGCCAGCAGCGTGCCATCCAGCAATCCTCTCCCAGGACCTTCGGTATTCTTGAAGACTGAAGTGTTGAGGCTCACAGACCAGGTATACCGTATTGAAGGTTACGAGATAGCCTACCTGCAGGATCTAGCGAGCGACCTGTTGAGAGGCCTGAAGGCTTGGAAGACAAGGTTGCAGCCTATATACAGATGATATTCCTACGGGTTGAGGAAGCGACCGTGACGGGGCTTCAGGGAGGGGTTCCTTCTACTTTGGTGGCTCGTGGGGGTCACAGAGCAGCAAAACATGCAAGAAGGCGGGAATATCAGCTGGTCCAGAAGTTGTGGCGGAGGCATCCCCCTAATATGGATGCGGAGTTACTGGAAGGAGCTGGGGATGAGCGAGTTTTACCTCGTCTCCAGACGTTTGTAGACTATTGGGCGCCATTCTTGAATGCTCCCAGCCGCAACCCTGGTGAGCCGGAGGTACCCCCACCTTCCACTAGGGAATCCTTGTGCAGTATCATGGGCTTCATGACGAGACACATAAGTGCCATGTCAAAAATTCCACTTATGCTGGGCCTGATGATGTTTCTGCACAACACTGTAACAAGCACCAAAGACAGTTAAGCTGCTCATCCTCAACCTGCTACTTCTATCCGGAAGACCCCCGAAACCACTGGCCTGTGTCCAGGCAATCTTCATCCCAAAAAAGGGTTAAGTGGGCCTGGAGGCTACCGCCCAATATCTATATCGTCTGTAGTCTTCCGCCACTTCTAAAAGATTCTGACATCTCGCCTCCAGGTGGCTAGTATCTTAGGTGATGTCCAGAGATCATTTTGGCCAGTGGATGCCACAGAGGAGAACCTTGCAGTTCTCCAAACTGTCATTTCCCTGGCCCGTATTAAGACATGGCAACTCCATCTCTCCACTCTGAACGTCGTTATGGCCTTTGACACTGTAAGCCATTTCGCCCTGTTGTATTCGCACATTGAATTGGACAAATTTCAAGAAATGTACTTTAAAAAATCACAAAAAATGACAAAAAAGGCTAAATATCGGTGTTTTTATTATATATATATATATTTTTTTTTTTTAGCAGAATATTACTCAAATAAAGTTTATCAACTATGAAGTTGGTAATTTAAAAATTAACGCTCAAACCTATGCTCAAAATTGTAATTAAATTTCATTAAAATGTGCTACAAAATCGATAAAAATGTAAAAAATTCTAGAAATCCAATATCTTTTTTCATATATATAAGTTACGTATAATAAACCGCCTCTCTTGAAATAAAACCTGCTGATGTAGGCTTCACCCACATCAGCCGAACCAGAAGCTATAAATAGGAGACACCGAGCGCGACTCGTCAATTTGTGTTCCTAGCCTCCACCTGTAATTTTCCTGTATTAAATCGCAACTTTTTTAAAAAGCGATTTATCCTTTAACCTATCATCACTGGCGCAGTCTATGAACGTGAAGAAACCAGGACCTTTTTGAGGGAATATCAAAAGGACCCGGACTCCACCAGACCCTACTACCCACGAAGAAGGTACCAAACAGGCACGCAGAAGGCATCAACAGGACCCGGCGGACAAATTTCAACAGAGAAGACTCCTCACGTTGGCAGATGACGGCTCCAGCGTGAGTAAACCCAAATCAATTAACATATTAACATTTTCCCCGAATTTGGAAGAAGAAAAAGCATATTTCTTTTTCCCAACTAGTGAAAAGCACATTCACTCTCCCAAATTTCACCGTCACAAAACCCCATTCGAAACATTTCGAATCAACCTTAATTTTCAAATCGTTCGAGAACGAACGTATCTCAAACAATAAGTCGCGAAGACTAAAACATTTTATAACTTGAAGGCATATCAAGTTGTCACCTCGTCACCTGACCCGCACGCAGACCGCTCTTGCTATCTGCACGTACACCCGCTTGCCTTATCAAGCCCTTTAAAAATCCTCCGTAATCTCTACCAAGAATTCCCGGCTGGAAGAAGACGCTCTCGGATCTCTTACGACCGTGACCTTCAGTTTACAAATAAGACATCTAATTTTAATTTTTCATTGTCTCATTTGCATGATTAATTAATGAATATTATTTGTATATTATAATTTTTGTATTACAGCTACAAACTAATCAATAACTGAAACCCACTCGAGTCGATTTATAAGACGAAATTTTCGTCTGAAAAGATAAATCAAAATTCCAAAACACAACAAAAAATTCCCTCACGCCAGCTTCCCCTGGCTTGATCTAACACTCTTTCCTAGAAATTTTCAAACGATACCCGAAATGGACGGAACTTCAGGAACCCAAAACGTTCAAATTCAACCGACTGACTATGTAGGAATTATTAACCACCAGACGGAACAGATAGGCCAACTGACCGCCCTAATACAGAATTTACTTGTAAACCAGGTGATTTCGCCTAGGGAACAGAGACCCACTAACAATGACTTACCCACTTTGAAAAAGGAACATTTGGACCTGATTCCGACCTTTAAAGGTTCCCCTGAAACACTAAATCATTTCTTGGAAATTACCCAACAAATCCACAATAAATTTTTCAACAACAATGACCCTCTAGACTTTCAAAATGTAATGATCATCAACGCAATTAAAGCTAAAATTGTATCCCCCGCCTCGGAACAGATTTTTTCGGCAAATCTCACAACCTACGAACAAATCAGGCAGGCCCTAATTGAGACCTACACGGATCGCAGAGACGACGTTACCCTATTAATTGAGTTAGTCACGTCAAAACAGAATGAAGGGGAATCACCCTTCAAATTCCATGATAAAATAACTAAAACCCTAAATCTCCTAATCGCTTACCTCCAAACTCACGATGTCCCAAATCACGAAATTTTGATCATGAATTATAAGAAAGTAGCACTTCGCTGTTTCTTACTACAATTAAAAGAACCCCTTGGCAGCATCTTGAGAACGAGACAGCCCGCCGATTTGAACACGGCGCTGTCATGGCTAACGAACGACTATCAGATGCTTTGCAACAACAAAACTAAGACCCCTCAAAGTTCTCAAAATTCATCGCAAACCAGGTCATATAATCAGAACAAGCCACATCAAAATTTTTCACGACCATCGCCAAACACCTCACAAAAACCTAATAACCCGTCAAATTTCAGACCAAATCACGGTTATTCAAGCCAAAATTATTCCAATCGGAATACAAATAACCAGAACCAAAAATCAGCCCCTCAGGCAAATTCCTCAAAACCAAACTCGAGCCCTCAGCCTTCAAACCAAAAACCAAATGCACCGCCCACGAGACAAAACGTCCCTAACCCATCAGGAAAACCGACACCCATGTCTTGGCGCACATCTAATCCAAACTTCAACAACGTTGAAGTATCCGATATACAATCTGACGACCCCGAAATTTGCGAAGACACAACTTACGAAACGGACGTATACCAACCAGTAGAAGAAAACGAATTCGATAGCCCCCATTTTTTAGAGGAAAGCGACCCAGAATTCCCCAATACGACTTAATGAACTTAAACAAGAAAACCATTAGTGAACTCCCGTATATAGACCTACCAAAATTCAACTTGAAAATTCTAATAGACACCGGAAGCACAACCAGTTATGTAAACCCTGAAATCGCAGAATATTTCTTCCCAAATAAACGCAAATTAGTTTTTATCAAGATTAGAGTCAAAAACCTCGAACAAGGAGATGCTGTCCTCCCCTATATGCGAATTTTAAATCCAAAACCAACTTCCGGCAAATTCTCCCAAATTTCCCCCATAGAAGTAGAAACTTTAGATGAAATCCCTGTAGAATCGCTAAACAACATTTTCGATGAAAATTCTAAATTCACTTTTGACATATCTAAATTACGCCTAAATCACATGAATGAAGAAGAAAAGGTAATGATCACAGATTTAGTTAATAAATATTCCGATGTTTTCCATATATATATATATATCTACGGTAGAAAATTTAAAATTCACACCGACCACAGACCCTTGCAATGGTTATATTCTATAAAAGAACCCGGCTCTAAACTATTCAAATGGCGCACAAAATTGTCAGCTTACGACTTCGACATTGTTTACAAGAAAGGAACGTTGAATTCCAACGTTGACGCCCTTTCTCGTGTTGAACTACTGAACAACAACGAAAACGAGCCCATTGAAGCCGACAAAGCAGTCGACGTATTTTTTGAAGCCTTAACTCCAAAATCCCTCCTCCGAATGACAGACAAGGACGTAGACACTCCCGCTTCCATAATCGTAAATTTTGACTCTGACGACGAATGCAATGATTCCCAATCCAACCCTAGCAGCACGATTCACTCTAACGCCATAGGTCATGCAATCGTAGCTATATATCGACTATGAACACCAAAGTCAAATACGCCGTACTGGCTTACAATAACTCAATTCACTCGATATCCAAGTTATACGGACACGTAAAACCGGACACCTTACTAGACTTGAACATAGATCAAATCGTGGCTAACAGCTATCTTTCTTCCCACAAGGAAAAAATGAAAGCTCTATACGCCCAAGTTTTGAATGACGTAGTAATTAACATTTACATGGAACTGATAGACGAACGAAGCCGACGCAACGACAACCTACCAAAATCCTACTCTTTCAACAGCTTCCTATACGTATCCTACAAATTTGGCGGTTACGAACGAGTTCGAAAATTCGGACATATTTAGCAAAGACATAATCCTGATCCCCATTTTCAAATCCTCCCACTGGAGATTAATCGAAATTAAAACAAAAACAAAACAAATTTACGACTCTTTGAACAAGGACGGAACCGAAATTTTACAAGACATAATCCGCTAGCAGAATATTACTCAAATAAAGTTTATCAACTATGAAGTTGGTAATTTAAAAATTAATGCTCAAACCTATGCTCAAAATTGTAATTAAATTTCATTAAAATGTGCTACAAAATCGATAAAAAATGTAAAAAATTCTAGAAATCCAATATCTTTTTTCATATATATATATATATATATATATATATATATGTATAATATAAATATATATATATATATGTATATATATGTATATGTATATGTATATGTTTATATTTGTCATTGCAGACGATAACTCCTCTTAGGATTGAGATAAAAATCCCGTTCTCGCACCAAAAAATCAAGCTCTCCAAACGAATGGATAAATTCGTTAGCCAGCACTTTTTGAGCACATTAAATTGGTCTGAAAAAATCACTAAAATGTCTAAAATGGCTAAAAATTGTTACATTTATAATTTTAACAGAATATTATTCAAATAAAGTTTATAAAATTTAAAATAGAACATTAAAAAAATTATGTACAAAGTTAGGCTGAAAAATGTACTTAAATTTCATTAAAATTTGCTATAAAATTAATAAAAAAAGCTAAAAATCAAAAATCTCTTTTTGAATGGTAGATAACTATTTAGAATACGTTTTATGTCATAAAAATAATAATTAAGAATTTCTTTGCACTTAAAAAGCTGAAATTTCAAATCAATTCAACATAATATAGTTTGATAACTTACGAAAATTCCCTCACACGATCATGCTGCATGACTGGAACTTTTTCAAATTTTACTGCACTGGTGGCGTCACACATGACAGTAGGGTTCCGCCCAAGCTGGAGGGGTGCTTTCACGCACGATGAAGTACCTTTTTCACACCCATGGGAATCGCTCATTATATAAACGCACAAATGGAATTTCAGATCTGTGTATGCATGTGATCTGTGTTTCTTTGTAAGGCTTTTTCTTGGATATCGCTAGTACACAAAATTCACAATCTAGAATGTCATTCTCAAATTTGACATTTTTCAACTCAGAATTTCTTCAGAAACTCCCTCAAACTTTGATTTAAATGCATGATTAAGTGCCACTAAATGCATAAACAATCTCTCAACGTATCATTTCTATTTTCCGCAAATTTCGATAGATTTCCGTTCATAGACAACTAGTGTGATTTCTCACAATATTCGTTCAAAATTTAATCACAGTCAACTGGCTGATCCAGAGTTTCATAAATCGGCTACCATCGACGTTCCACACGGAGTTCAAGCGTTTTTTGGACACATGAACCCTCTCAAATTATCGGAAAACCTTTGGCGATCTTCACGTCTCTCGGCTGGGTGATAGTTGGTTCTGTACCCATTCAAACTCCGGAATCAGATGTTGCTTCACTACTCTCTTCCTGCACTCATTGTGATTCACAATGATATTTCACTTCCACTATTGTATTATAGGATATTTCACTTTGTAAATTATGGTAGGTGGATGAACCCTCAGTCACCGAGGATTTTCAAAATCCCGGTGATTAATACTGTGAGAACTACTTTTCTCAAACCATTTCTCGGGATCATTCTGAACGGTACATCACTCGACTTCCATTCAAAGACGGTACTCGACCTAATTTAGGCTCTACACGCTCTATTGCTTTCAATCGTTTACGGAAACTAGAAATTTGATTTTCTAAGGACCCTGAGTATTTTCAGTTAATAATATAATAATATTTTAGATAGATAATATTATAGATTACCTTCTACAGAGTCATATGGTAAAAGTTCCTACTCATACTGGGTACTTGACGCATCATGGAGTTATGAAAACGACTGGCAAAGGAAACAAGGTCCGAGTGGTTTTTTCACCCGCTGAAAAAGATCCTTCCGGAGCTAGTCTTAATAGCTCATTACTCATCGGTCCCAAACTTCAGAGCAAAATAGGTCGCATTGTTACATAATTCCGGATGCACAAAACAAACGTATCGGTGTATCACTCTTCATCCTGACGATTGTCAGTTCCAATGGTTTCTCTGGCACTTCTCTCCTGATGGGCCAACTTCGTACTGTGTGTGACATTCGGGGTATCAAGAAGTCCTTGGTAGGCTCTTCCTACTATTCATCAACTCATTCTGGATGGAGTTCACAAGTATCCTCGTGCAGCCCAGATTTTAATATTTGGTACTTATATAGAAGATTCGTTTTTTGGTGCACCAACGGAACAGGAAGCTTCCCATCTCTGTTCTGAACTGGTTTCACTGGGTCATGCTGGTGGCTTCGAACTCGGTAAAATAATTTATGATTTTTCTTCTGAACTTCAAGCGCTTCCATTTCCATCGGATTCATCTTCTTCCATCAATGTTCCAAAATTTTTATGGGACACCTTACTTGATGTATTTCGATATCGTTTGGATACTTCAGATCAACCTGTTACTAAACGGGGAATCCTCTCTCGTTTAGCAAGACTGTTTGATTTGAACGGATACATAGCTCCTGTAACATTCTCCATAATGGTTTTCCTTCAACAAATATGGTTGGCCAAGCTCAATTGGGGCGATGAACTTCCACCGCCAGATTTACATGATCGGTGGATCAAATTTCAGAATGAGTTTCCTGAACTTGAGAGAATTTCCATTCCTCGTTACATTCTGTTTGAGCCATTCATAAAACTACAGTTTTTAGGGTTTTCCGATGCAAGTTCCTTTGGAATGGCAGCAGCTGTTTATTTGCGAGTTGAAAGTGATCTTGGGTTAGCCCTTCATCTCGTTCGTTCCAAAACTAGAGTAGCACCACTCAAAACTTGGACAATCAACCGCTTGGAGTTCGGTGCAGCTTGTTTATTGGCCAAATTAATACGAATTGTCCTACCTATTTCTCCTACTCATTCTGTTTCTAATATCATATGTCTGACTGATTCATCTACGGCTCAAGCGTAGATTCGCACTCCCCCATACGAATTGCAAACCTTCGTAGCCAACAGAGTGGCTCAAATTCATGCAGATTGTACCGAGGCGGTATGGAGACATGTAGCAGTAGCATTCAATTCAGCTGACCCAGCGAGTCGAGGATTACGTCCTTCAGAACTCCTGAATAATAACTTGTGGTGGCATGGTCCAAATTTTTCACGTTTACCCGTTGATCAGTGGCCAAATGCCCATCTTGACTTGCCATCGATCCTATCTGAAAGCAAGATAATTTCATATCATGTACTAGCTGTAAAAATGGGTTCCCCCTTTTTCGTTGAGTTTTTGAAACGCTCCAACTCAATTTTGAAATTATAAAGATGCTTCACGTACATATAACGTTTTCTATACAATTTTATCTTGAAACGAGCCAAACGTCTGCAATCAGAATGGTTGATAGGACCCATTACACCTATGAGTATCGGGATGCACTTATGTTTTTTGTTCAGACCACGCAATATCATTATTTATCAAATGAATTCCGCACCATAAGTAGCGGTGGACAATGCTTGAAACGTGTGGCTCACTTATCCCCTTTCCTCGCCCTGAGCGGGTACTTACGGGTGGGGGGTAGAGTGCAATTTTCTACCCTCTCTTCACGATCTTAACACCCACTCTTGATACCTAGAGAGTCACATCCGGCCGTATTGCTGTGTGATTATTTTCATAAATACTCTGGACATGGTGGCCCTCGACTTGTCCATACCCTAATTCACCAGTCTTGAATTACCGGCCTCAAAAGTGTCATACGACAGCGTTCCTTCCTTTGCAGTACCTGTTATAAGTTGAAGCCTCACACCCCACTTCAACCACCTATGGCTGATCTTCCGGCGGAAAGAGTGACTCCATCAAGGTGGGTGGATTACGGTGGCCCCTTTTCCATTCGCTACAGTAATAGAAGAAATTCCGGAACTGAAAAATTCTATATCGCGCTGTTCGTTTGTATGTCCTGCAAAGCGGTACACAGAGTACGTGAGTTCTCTCACCTCGGCAGCATTTCTTGGCGCAATCGACCGTTTTACTGCTCGTAGAGAGCTTCCTACACGGATTTATTTCGATAATGGTCGGAATTTCAGAGGCGCGGCTCGAGAAGTTTTAGAAATTCAGAAGTCTCTCGCTGATGCATCACCAACCATACAATCAAATTTGTCCTTACGGCAAATCGAATGGATATTTACCTCCTTATGCACCGAATTTCTCTGGAGTCGTCGAAGCAGGCGTCAAATCAGTGAAATCTGTTAGGCTTATGTCCAAAAACTTCGACATAAGCGTAACAAATCGAATGCAGGTCCTGAGAGTCAGACGAAACGACAAGGTAGACGATCGTCAGTGTCCTATGCCAGTATAGTGGCAGGCAAGAGGCGTGAGAGTATCAAAATAGATGAACACCCCAAGCTCGAGGATGTTCTTTCGAAACTGATGGAGTTCATGGATAAACAGAACTCTACTACTAACGCTCTCTTAGAGCGAGTGAGAAAGCTCGAAAAAAACCACACACAAAAATAATTAATATATGATGGATTACCCCACACTCCGTATAGCAGCCTGGAATGCTAATGGGCTAACCAAAAATGCCCAGCAACTGGAAGCATTCCTATCCACTGAAAAAATTGATATTTGCCTAATTTCAGAAACCCATTTCACCAAAGAAACCTTTCTGCGCATCACAGGATACAGAGTCTATTCTGCCTTACATCCTTCAAATAAAGCCAGAGGTGGTTCAGCCGTGCTGGTAAAAAATGCCATCAAGCACTATGAATATTCCAAAATTGAAGATGAAAGTATGCAGGTGTCCACAGTCAATATCTCGTTGAAAGGCAAAGACTGTAAAATATCTGCAATTTACTGCCCCCCTAGGTATAACCTGAAAGAGGCACAATACACCAACTTGTTCTCACAGTTTGGCAATATTTTTATCATTGGCGGTGACTTTAATGCAAAACATACCTTCTGGGGTTCTAGGCTGACAACAAGAAAAGGACGAGAACTGTTTTCAGCAGGACAGAAAACCCGCTGTGAATTTATGACGTCAGGAAAGCCCACTTACTGGCCTACTGATACGGAAAACGCCCGACTTGATTGATTTTTTCATCTGCAAGGGGATTACTACGAACTATGCTCATGTGAGTGATAGCGACCATTTGACAGGGGATCACTCTGCCATCATTTTGACCATAAGTGAAAACGTCGTGAACCGGGAACAAGTTCCAAGACTAGTAAACCAGCAGACGAATTGGGACGGTTTCAGGGAACACATCACAGCAAATATTGACTTAAATAAACCGCTCAGAACCACTGACCAATTAGATACAGAAGTAGAAGAAATTACGGAACTAATTCAAGAAGCCGCATGGTTGTCTACTCCTAAAGTTGTAACCCCAATGGATAAGGTCTCCTATCCTGTTGCTGTTCGAGAACTGCTAGGAAAGAAGCGTAGAGCTAGAAGAAGGTGGAAAATGACTCGATTTCCCCAAGACAAGGCGGAGCTGAATCGGCTGACGGAAAAACTAACCACTCTGATCAAAATAAATAGACAAGAAACCCTCTCTAGGAATATCCAAGCCCTAACAGCTGACCGAACTACTGACTACTCTCTGTATAAAGCCGCCAAAGGGGCCAATAGACCAGTAGCGCAAAATCCACCAATCAGGAAAGATGGGGGGGGGGGGGGGGAGTGGGCAAGAAGTGCGCTTGATAAAGCTCATCTCTTTGCTCATCACCTTGCACAAACTTTCTCTCCACTTCCGCAGCAATCGCATGGAGAAGCTCTAAACCAATCAAGATTTACTGACAGCACTCCAATCAAACCAGTAAAGTTTCCAGAACTCAATGATTGCATAAAGGAGTTAAAAACAAAAAAAGCTCCAGGATACGACCTTATAACTGGGCAAACTATTAAGGAACTTCCTGAAATAGGTAAACGGAAGCTCCTATACCTAATTAACGCAGCATTTCGTCTAAAATATGTTCCTCTTCAATGGAAGGTAGCTGAGGTCATAATGATCCTTAAACCTGGGAAGGAGCCAACTGATGTGAATTCCTATAGACCAATCTCATTGCTACCAGTGATTTCAAAGTTATTTGAGAAGCTCCTCAAGAAAAGACTGATTAGGATGATAGAAGAAAAGAACCTCTTACCTGAGCATCAATTTGGCTTTAGGGCAAAGCATTCTACAATTGAACAAGTGCACAGGTTAAGTAACGTAATCGAAGATGCATTGGAGCGAAAAAAGGTCTGTAGTGCAGTATTTCTGGACGTATCCCAAGCCTTCGATAAGGTTTGGCATGAAGGTCTACTCAACAAGTTGCAAGGGATGTTACCTCATCAATATTGTGAAATACTCCGTTCCTACCTAACAAACAGATTTTTTAGAGTAAAAGTGGAGGATGAGTACTCCAACCTTGAAAACATCAACGCAGGGGTACCTCAGGGAAGCGTTTTGGGCCCCCTTTTGTATTTGCTGTTCACACAAGACGTACCTCACATAGAAGGAACTACAATCGCAACATTTGCAGATGATACGGCTATCTTAGCTGTTGCAGACTCGGTAGAGGACTCAACAGAGAAGTTACAGGAAGCAACAACTGCAGTTAATGAATGGGTCAAAAACTGGCGACTGAAGCTCAATGAAACTAAATCCACTCATGTTAACTTCACTAACAAAAGAATTTCAACTGCACCACTCACATTAAATGGAACCAACGTACCGTATGCAAATTCTGCTAAATACCTAGGGATGACTCTGGACGCCAAGCTATGGTGGAAAGAGCACGTGAAGAAGAAAAAGGAAGAACTCTCAATCAAATTTAGGGACATGTATTGGCTAATGGGCCGATACTCGCAACTTAACATTTATAATAAAGTGCTGCTGTACAAGACCGTGCTGATGCCCATTTGGACCTATGGAATCCAACTATGGGGGTGCACAGCAAAAACAAACATCAAAATAATCCAAACTTTCCAGAACAAAGTACTACGGGCGATCGTTAATGCTCCTTGGTACGTAAGAAATGACGATCTTCATACAGACCTGCAGATGGAGACCGTGAATGACATCATTAAAAAATACGCTATGAGCTATGAGCAAAGGCTGCTCAATCACACGAACCCAGAGGCTCTCCAGCTACTGGAAAACTCGCAGCAAGTCCGGCGTTTGAAGAGGAATGAACCCTTCGATCTTGGATGCTGATCTCCAGCTTTGGTGCTGAACTTGAACAAGTGTGGTGGTAGTAGTCACTGGACTAAAACCACAGTGAAAGAAAGTGTAATTATGCGAACTAAATAGCTAGATAGTTACTTACATAATAATGTCTATATCATGTAACTAGTTGTTATATACAAATAAAACGCTTTGAATCAGTGAAATACTATTTCAAGAGCATTGTCGGGGATCAAATCCTAAATGTTGAATAGTTCAACACAGTTCTTGTTCGTGTTAAGGCGATACTGAATTCTCGGCCACTCAACTGTATATATCATCTTCACCAAATGACAACAAGGCACTTACTCCTGGTCATTTTCTCGTCGGTGGACCTCTTCTTGCTCACCCGGAGGTTAACGTCCAGGACATCCCCATGAATCTTCTGGACAGGTGGAGACTCACTCGGCAGATAGTTCAGAGTTTTTGGAATCGTTGGAGTCGAGAATGTCTCCATACGCAGCTACGTCGGCCACAATGGACCTTGTGTATTGGTACTCTCCACAAAATCCACCAACACAGTGACCGTTGAGAAGAGTATGTGAGCTACTACCGAGTCGAGATGGTGGGACTCGAGTCGCACGTTTCGACACTCGAAACGGAGTGGTGATGCGTCCGCTCAACCGTATCATTCCTCTCCTTAAGGATGACAATTTATTCTTTTCTAATCCTATATTGTACTCAAGTATTGTTTGTTTGTTCGATTACTAATTCTAAATAATTATTGAATTTTTCTTGTATTCACTTTTTTTTAGGGTCTTCCAGTAAATTTGAAATTGGATCGACCCCTCTGTAGTTTTTTTTTGTTATTGTTGTTCATACACAAAATTTCGTAAAATTTTCAAATTTTGAGGATGGGGGGTATGTTTGGACTTCAGGTTTATTATTGACATACCTGATCCTTTACCTGCCTGTCGCTGTTGGTGACTCTTTCTCTCTAACCCCTCCCAACACCATCCATCTTCCCCCCTGTTCTTCAGTTGTGTGGGAGCTCGGAACCCCGAAACTACGCCCGTTCTCTATTTGAACTATTCAATTCAAGTAATTTTTCGCCATACCGTTGTTTCCAGTATACTTCGCGAGCCGGAGTGTTTTCCTCGCGGTTCATTGTGGTTTCCGATCTCGAATTTTGGATAAGCGGCAGATCTTCAGCCGGCCGGCTACGTCTCCAAGTCTCGAGCAAAAAGGTAACCCACGGATCCTTTATTTTCAAATGTATATCTCCATTTCCTTGTACTATTCCTTCCTATTGGGTATCGTTTTTATATAACGTCTCTTTCTTAGGTGAACACTTAATCTTTTATAAGGTACAGTTAAAAATATTCACAGTCCCCACATTCTTGAACGTAGAGTCGGTTCTTTCACTTATTAATGTACAGTCTGCTGAAAATATCGAATAATTCTCTGTTTGAACTGTACAATCAGTAAATGGCGTTTTTCTAGGTAGGTCATCACAAGTCCGTTCCCTACTCTTAATTGGAATTTTCAATGAAGTATTGAGAAGTATAACATTAACTTTTACTCTTAAAAGGTCATTCTCAACAGTAGTCATAGTCATATTGCTAAATTCTCGTTTGATATCCTGAACCAGCCTGTCAGCCTAGCCAATGAAAGATCTTTCAAGTTCCTCAAGGAATTAGTACATTGAGTCTCGGCTTATTTTCACTTCAATTTGCTTAAGTGCTATAGCATTATCATGCATATTAGTCTCACCTTTCTCTACAGTTGAACTGCATCCACCGTCTCTGTCTCTTGGGAAGGAAGCTTCCTTCTCCCTTATCTAGTTTTCGTCGACCTTGTGGTGGCTCACTTCCCTGACGAACTTTAATTATTCACTCTAATCCATCGAGTTGGGTACCTTGGAGACAAGAAGCATAGAAATTCCAACAAATCTAGAAGGACTTATTATTGACCGTCACTTTCCACGTTCTTTGTTTCTCCAATCCTACTTTTTGCATTTGGTCTTGCCGATTATTATTTAATGAACCTACTTGGGTTGTTTTGTGCAACAAATTATTACGTGTTTTTAAACGGTGTTTATTAATTCAATAGACACACAGAAAAAACGACAGTGACGACTCTGTTTGATCCAAACTCGCGTGTGTTTATCTAAACGACTTAGAAAACTAAGTACGCGGATTCGATTTCGCAGACTTCAACACATCAAACTGCGCTGGTACTGCAGGAAACGACACCCCAGGTAACACAGTTCCTCAAGTGCAATTTGCACGAACACCTTGCATTCATGTTGCTCGAGAAGCTTGTTTTTCTAATGCAGATGCACAATTTGAACTTCGACGTATAACAGTATCTGAGACAAGGTCAATAACCTCCTACATGTTTTAGAACCTCAACATATTAAAGTACTTCTACATGTCTTCCGTAGCCCAGAAACTGCACGCAATTATAATGCAATTGCAACTGCTATTCCAAAAAGTTTGGGAGATACCAAAGAGAACAAGCTGAACAAAGTACAAGGCCCTTAGCCTTGGGAGACATGTCACCTTCCCAATTCTCGCAGTACCCCCAAATATATACTGCGTGGTATTTGGGTAATAGGCCTTCCCAAGAACGCTCAAAACATTTTGCTAGCAACTGAGAGCACTTATCTCGCAAAACAAGCCAAAATTTCGCACGTTTCTATACATGTTCCTCAAGTGGCTTCACTTCAACCTCTCTCGCACCAAAGATAGCAGCAACTTTAGCCCCCATACTTTCCAATGCTCCAGCCGTTCTCACTCCCAAGAAAGGTCATTTTTTGTAGGAATCACACAGCTACTTAGCCTCTCCCAGAGTGGTTTTGCCATTATCATCTTAATTACCTCCAGAACTTCTTGAATTGTATCATTCATAAGAGAGTAATCGTACTCCGAAGTTAACGGAAATGTCATCTACCTCTGGCCACATGCTCGTTACGTGGTCACATCATTACAAGACGTGTTTTCACCTTGGAAAAATGTTCAACCAAGTCCAAAAGTAATGCAGCTGATCAGCAACAGTGCTAACGTCCGTTGGCCAACACTTTTTGAGCACATTAAATTGGTCAAATTTCAAAAATTGTATTAGAAACATCACTAAAAATGTGTCCACACACACACACACACACCTATATATATATATATATATATATATATATATATATATATATATATATATATATATATATATATATAAATATATATGAAAAACAGTTAACTCTTTAATTTATTTGGAGCCATTGCAATAGCTTTATTTTCTACAAAAATTCGATTTAAAAAAACCACAAAAAATGAAATATGTAGGTACTAAAAAATCGGGATTGTTCTCATTGGCCACTAGAGTGTTAGGAAATTGTATTAATATTTTGGCAACTTCAAGGTATGAAAACACGGTGTTGTTATTTATTCTAAAACGTCCAGAAGTAGAACTAAACCTAAGCGTCCTAACCAAAGTAACTCATCAATTTTAAATGATAGGAACAGCCATCTTGGCCGCCATCTAACTTGTCATCGAGTCATATCAGAAACTAACTTTACACCCCCTTGAACCATCGATTGTAACAACGACTTATTGTTTATAATAGAGTCAGATTAGAGAGTAACTTCAGACTAGAGTGTAACTTCATATTCTCTTAAAAGCGGCGATTGCATTGATGATAAAGAACTTCGCTTTTTATAAAGAACACGATCCGTAAAACCGGTAAAGACAAATCCAGAATCAAAACGTTATTATATAAAATTTAGATAATTTTTTAATTAATTGTATAATATACAATGATTAGTACTGACAACCTCACAATGAGAACGTTTCTTATTTTACCAGACATGAATCCATAAACTTGAAATTATATAAGTAGTTTAATTGATAAAGTCAAACGCTTTTAATTTATTTATTTATTTTTTTCTTCTTTCATTTTTATTCTTTTTAGACTATTGTTTCTTTAAAGCTACTATTAGGAATACCTAAGTTTTCATTAATTGGTTCGCATATTATTCATATGTTTTTTGCGCTTGATTTACGCAAATTGACCATTTGCAACGTTACAATTTCATTCATACTTGTCCATATGTATTGCGACAAATACTGTTTAACAAATTTGATACTTTAGTATACGGATTTTCCGCAACGTTACTTGTGAGTAGGTACTTATTCACACATCTGGTTAGCTCACTTCAATAGGCATGTAGAGGCCTCCAGCCATTATACATATCATGTGCGTTTGTGGTCAACTACAATGTTATGATTATAATGAAATGAATTGGTTCAATGCTCTCTAGTGAACAGGAATTCTTAATGTAGAATACCTAGGAAAATTGAGTATGGTCCTTATAAACATACTTCTATTCGCATCGCTTTCTAATAATACTTTCATTGGTTTGAAGCACAACAGTTTTTAGCGAATGTTCGTAGGAAATGAAGCTATACTATGTGATAAAACACATAACTTAGCATAACATACATTGTTTTCAAATTTGTTGAACTGTATTGGAGTTCGAGCATCTTGCGAGCATATCTCGTAGTTAACATGGCATAATACAGATAACTACTAATTTTATGGAAGCAAAACTCTTTAAGGCTATTCAAAGAAGATTCGGAAATTTTAGCTCTTTTAGGGAGTTAATTATAGACTTTTCAGCAAATATTAATGATATTTGAATACAATTTTCTGCATAATTTAGTGCGTAAATTTTATAATGTTCAATTTCATTGTTGATCAACTTTTTTTGGCTAAAGGTCTACTAAAAAATATTTTTACACATTTTTAGTGATGTTTCTAGTGCATTTTTTGAAATTTGACCAATTTAATTTGCTCAAAAAGTGTTAGCCAACGGACTCATCCTTTCTTTTGGAAAGCTTGATTAATTGGTACAAGAACGGAATTTTTTATCTCAATCCTAGGGCGAATTATCGTCTGGAACGACACACACACACACATATGTATTTGAAAACGCGTTAAACTCGAGAATTCGTTTCAGAATGACCCAAACCAACCGTATTTCAATGAAGAAATTTTACGAAAATTTTTATTTTACAATTTAGCTACGTTTTCAATCTAATCAACTTAAGGTGTTTCATTCTAGGTTTAACTTTAAACACATCTCAAAGACTACCTATACTAAGGTATGGGTCTTGAACATTCAAACCTCACAACTTTTAGGAGAGAACGTCTGGAAGGCAGTATAGTCTTCTGACACGGTAAGTACATTTTATAATAAAACACATTTTTAGACAGACTACGCTCAGCCTGCATGACGATCGTTATTAAGTATCTAAATGTATCTGCGTAGGTGTATACGCCTACCGAAATAAGTCGGGAAAATTTGTCCAAATTCCATGGAAGCGGCCGTGGTCTATCATTTGAAACATCCTAAAAATATGTGCAAAGAGGCGTTCAGCTTACTTGGTGACGATACTCGTTCTTGATGATGATTTATCTAATGATGAAAGTAACAATGCAGAATATTTTTTTCCATAAACTCAGTCTTTTGTTAGCCATAGGCTTTCTTGAAGAAATGCTATGATTTTGATGATTTCCAGTCGTTAACTTCATGACTATAATCAATAAAATATTGAAATATACTTCGAAAAAGGTGGCTTACTTATGATGCCCATGTTGTACATAAAACTGCATACTCCTCAAAAATTCAATGGCGTTCATCAGTTCATGCTTCACCAAATATGTATACAATTACTTAAGCATTTGCGATGAGCCCAGATAATCGAAAATTTAGGCGTTTTCGTCATCTCTCAAAGGTATTCAGTTTTTGTATAACACCCGCTTTCTTCTTTGAATCCGACCATGAATTCTAACACGCACTAAAATACTTTAAGGAGTGTGATACATTTTGATATAATATAGAGGGAAGTGTTCCGAATTATAGAATATTTTCCTGTAGTACTATCATAGGCCAGATGCTACCGATTACTTGGATTATAACTAACGAAAAGGAAGGTATCGATAATATAATCGAAATCAGAAACAAGCCAAAAATAAATGAATAAATAAATAAAATCTGTAAATATTTATAATAAAATTCATGATACTTCAAGGTAGGAATTCAAACAATTTCTTATTTAATTTCATTTCTTTATTTGTTTCTTACAATTACCAATAAAAACTATTTTTTTAAGATTGTATAACTTTTGATAATAGAAGGAAGTGTAAAGAGAACAACTTTCTACATAACACATGCTTTTTTATGGTACCTCCAGGTTCAGACAATTAAATGGTATGAACTCAATTCTACGCTATTTTGATCATGTAACAACACGAAACGATTTTTAATTGTTGAAAGCAACTAAATTTAAAATATTACAATTTTCCTGAAGCGGGATTTTTACAGAGTAAAATTTCCTCATGTGACACCCCTACAGAAGCTTCCTCACTCATATTATCATTGTGTGATATAGTACTTAATGTATCAGAAATCTTGAGTGTGCATTTTGAAATTAAGTAATAGGAGCCGTTGTGCATGTGGCAAAGTTTGGATTCACAAAACACACATTTTTCTAGACCATGGTCCCATTGTTCACAAATTTGGAGGAGAGTTGAAATTTAACGCATTGTATTTGTATTCTATTGGATACAATAGCAGCCATGTCCACAATAAAGATCTGAGTTTAAAGAACTTTCAGGTTGCCACGAGGGCTATGCCTTACAGAGTTGTCTATGAAAATCACTGCTCGTGGTGCCATTCGTACAACACTCGAATCGCATATACATAAAATCCTCTAAGTAGGTACTCAAGAATTGAAGACCTGTATAAAATGTTACAGTATTGACATTTTGGTATGAATAAAACTTATCTTACTATTTTAAATCTTTTATTTTGAAAATAAATATGTTATTTAACAAAGTAAACTTATTGTTTTTAATCCCAAATGTTTATAAAAGCGGAAGTTTTTTAATGCCATACGCAATGCTGCACTTGGTTGGTCTTGTGATCTAAAAGAGGTGCATTCATCGTTTCCAGCAACCAGTGGTGATAATTCTTAAGAACTATTTCATTAATACTAGCACATAGATTGTGCAAGCAATTGGTATTGTTGTTTTTCACGTACCATCACCGATCGACAGATCATCATTGAGGTTCGATGTTCACACGACGAAACTCTTGGTGGAGTTAACTGTAGTCTGGTACGTGTCGTGTGACATAGGCCGTGAATAATTCATTCGGTACTGCTCAGCAACCTGAGTACAAAATCCATACCTAAAATAAAGGGGCAAATTAAATGCCTTTCAATTGATAGACTTTGGTAGGTAGGTAGTCTTAAAATATTGGGAATCATATATTGTAAGTTCTTAAAAGAATTTAGGTACAGCCAATATGCTAATTTGGTCTATTTTTCAAGAAGGTACCTATAAAGGTAGGCCTAGATAGAAAATCTAGAACAACCACTTTCATTTCTATTTGAATACATACCTATAGGTAAAGGAATGTATTATATACAACACATATATACAATAATACAATTAAATATAATTATATAGAATTAAACTATACTTTGCATAGTTATGCTCACCTCGCTAGAAGCATTATCAAGTCCTTTTTGAACTGTTTCGTCATGATGACGTAGAGGTACGGGTTTGCACATGAGTTGATGGGATAGATGAAGAGAAGGAGTAGTTTGGATTTCGTTGTGCTGATAAGCGGATGGCCAGTAACGGCTGCCAGCGCAAAGAATGCGATGGGTGACCAGCAGAAAAAGTTTGTAGCAACAAGAATGAAGATCTTCCTGGCAACTGAACGTCCTCCTTTTGGATGCCTGGTTTCCTGACGAAGTGACAAGTATATCTGACAATAGCAGAAACACATGAGGAGAAAGGCGATTCCACCAGTGCCAATCAGAACCAAAATGTATACCAGTGAAGGGTAGTCATGGATGTCCATCGGTAAGCATATACTGTGAATCATAGAATATTATAAGCAAGAAAATAGAGGAATGTATCTATGTATGTATTGTTACAGTAGCTGCTGATTATAGGAACATCAAACCTTGACAACTGTTCGTAGTTCCTGACAAGTTTTCTCCACTCTTCGCAGATTATGGATTCGATAACTACACGTCAATCTAATGAACAATCATTCTAATAAAGAAATTTTTTATACTGAGGAGTATAGAACCTGATCGAACGTAGAACGTTTCAGGATTAGCTCTACGAGACCGAATTAGTGCATATTTAGACACTCTCACGGTGTAACAACACTATTTCTAGGATCAAAACTAGTGAATGTCTATCTGCTTTAGTAGTGATATCAAATCAGATGGAAGTTTAATATTATGCACTGACAATGAATATTTGATAAATTATTATTTTTCCATTCCACAAATCTACAGAATCCTCCTTGAATTGAAAAGTACTATTTTTCGTACCCCATCTTTCGACTTCAAAAATTTAATAAGCTCCTACATGTCCCTTTCGAACTCCTCAAAGGATATAACTGCGGAGTTCGTCGTTTATCATTTGATGTCAAAACTGTACCAAGTATATTTCATCGTCTCTATGAATTAGTAGTAGGCATTGACTTATACACCTGAAATTCGAAAGCCTTTTCAGAATTTATGGGAATGTTGTGCCGGGAACCCCCAGAGGAAATATCTGACATTAAGTGAAGGTACGGGTTTTCTCGACCGTTTACAGAAGTTTGTCGAAGCGTTGGAGGGCAAGAAGCTCACTCTTGCTCCCATTGTCAAAATAGCAGCTTCTTGTTAAAACTGGATGATTCGACGACCAACAGGATATGGAATTTTTCTTCGCCGGTGTAAACAGAGACATCCCAATAATATCTGAAATACTGAATAACTAAGAAACTTCATTATTCAAAGATATTGTATGGACCATTCTCACGAAAACGTCGGATTAGAGGTGGATTTTCCAGATTTCAATTTTTTTTCCACCCTGTAAAATCTATGCTACTTTCTGATTGTATTTATAGTGAACTGAGATAGTTAGCCAAGGTTAAACTCCCGTATTTTCTATATAATCAATAAAAATAACTGCCAGTAGCAGGGACTGAATTAATTGTGGTAAGAGACTGATGATTGATAATTCATGAACCAGTTTAATAGGCCTTTCACTGTTTTTAGTCTACTATTACTTAATTTGATTATACAGGTAATTAGGTAGGTACCATCAAGTCTTGATTAACGTGCATACGGAGCTGAAGTTAGATAAGTTATCATTTTCGTTCCTGTATTAATTTTGTCCACTGTCTGTGGAGGTCCTGAAGAAATGACACTAAGAAAACTACTGTTTAAAAACGTTTTATAAATCAAACATTTGATTCATTATTTAAAAAACGATGACGGAATCTGCGGATCATTTCCTGCAGGGCGTCAGTTTATTCGGATGATGATAATTTTATTAATTGAACAGTAATCTTGAACAGCCTTAAATTCAATTGATTCTTAGTAATACTATACATCATAAGTCAGCAGAGTCAGGTTAAACACTTTAAATTACTTAAATTGAATCAGGAAATGCATGGATAGTTAGAAATAGTATTAGAAAATTACTTCAAATTACTAAAGCCCAAAGGAGAGATATACGGGTAAACATTCTTAGCCAGGAAATATTATTTTGTTCTACTTTCCTCAAATCACTGATCAGATCGTCATACATCAAACATTCAAAAAATGTACCAGTAAGACATACAGAATCGCATTATATTATACAATTTTCCGTCTAGTTTTATCACAGTTTCAGTTGTTACTCTTTATACCAAAATCACGCATCGTTGTCTTCACCTCTTTGCATGCTTTATGAAAGCCTATTTTCGCACAAAATCAGTCATTTTTTTACTGCTTCCTTAGTGGTAACATAATCCAGAATGAACAGAAGGGTCTTCGGCGGAATAGGATTCGAGTTGCTTGTTTCAACTATTCTAAGGTGGTCTCCAAAAGGATAATCGTTGCCGAGTTCGATGAAATGTTCTTGAAGTTCAATGAGAGGGTTGCGGTTTTCAATTATTTCGAAGCAGGTTAATTCTTGCTTGCTATCTAGGGGAGAAAATGAATAATATATGCTACATATTCTCTTGCAGGTCATTCACCTTTAGATTTTTCCTTTCTCATTCGCTGACTGTCCACTTGCATCCTACCAGAGGTTGGCGAGAAGGTTGGTAATGTTGAGAAGGTGTGAGCTGAAGAGGTTGAGGATCAGGTCATTTTTGATTGGATTTTGTCTGCAATACGAGAATAGATTAGTAGTTCCCCATGGCATCTTCTTTTTTCGTTCTTCAGTTCTTTTTTCGTTTCATGGTACCTACGTTTTGAAATACACCCTCCATGTTATCCTTATAGCAGACAGTTCCCTCCAGGATATTTCGTATACCATTGGCCGCTGCTTCTTCAGTTTTTGTCTCGTATTTTCCTTTTCCTTCAATTTCATGGAAACCGCAGTCTTTGGATTTTTCACCATTCTTTGGTACCAAGCTATCTTTCGTATCTTGACCGCTAATTTCTTACTGGCGCCTGATTTTTTTTCTGCGGGCCAAAGTTATCGTCGGACTATTTAAAATAAATTTACGTTTGTATATACACTTTATTTGTGTTAAATAGATACCTCAGTTCTTACTCAAGAAAAATCAGGCAAACATGTTCTTCAACGAAAGAAACTTGATCTGACCTTTCTGTTGTGTAGGACAGATACCTACCTAAATCTGATCACGTATAGAAATCATCGAAGGTAGGTATTTTAATCCATTGCAGTACCAAATTTTGAAGTTGAGCCAGGTCTCCGTTTAGTAGATCAACAGAAAGGATTTTCTTGGAAAATGATTAACAAACGGATAAATGTGGTGATCAGTCTCTGACGACCCCGATCAGTCGCTGCCATATCCCGATAATGGATTCTTGGCAGGGAATGATGAGGCAGGGACTGACGAAACAATACCTTTTGATTTATTTAATTTCGTAATTAATCTCTCTGGAAATATTCAAATATCTTTGAGAACCTTGACCTGAGGCTATTTCAAAAATTAAAACTACAATGGAAAAAGTTGAGAACTAATTTAGTAGATGTGAGGCAGGGACTGGCCATGGTTGGCCACTTTGGGCACCAATCTCTGCTCCTCTCATCACCGTCTTAAATTACCCTGATCCTTTCCAATCAAAGTTTACACATGGCAAGGAAGGGTGGTTGAATAGTGCTGGGTGGGGCGCAAATCCCTCCCTAAGGGCTAAGTGTCTTAAAATATACAGTTTCCATTTGTGGCAGGGACTGAGTAACATCCTCTGGACATGTATGTTTTCTTTACTAATGCTTACAGATATTGTTTTCTAAAATATTCAGTTACAAAAACAGCAAAATAGGATATTAAGGGTTGGAATGAGCTCAAAACATATATGAAAAATGACCAATTGACCATATTATTGGCTGACTGTAGTTGGCAAAGACGGTTCTGGACACATGACAGGGACTGACATTTTGATGTTTAATGAATTTTTTCGTAATTAAAAAATTAGTTAACCACTATGGAAAGACATGGGCTGGAAAGAGCTTGTCAATCACTGTCGGAAACTATAATTGTTATAAGCCGAAAAAAATTAAGATTTATCTGAAAATCTACGAGACTTTGATTCCAACGTTTTCGTGAGAATGGCCTGTATGGTACTACTTTAGTGGGTACGGGGTAAACAAATTAGAAAATCGATAATATACCCTCAATTTACATAAGTCTCTTAAGCCCTGACATCCTGTACCAGAGCCCATATACCCATTTTTGTGATTTCATTAGCAAGGGAGCGCTGCACTGTTTTTGAAATTGTTAAATTTTCAAACAAACAAGAGTCCAATCATTGGCGTTAACTAAAATAATTTATGTAATGTGTTAATTACTTTAAGGGCTCCGTGTTTATTAAACGTTCTCTTCACCAGATGATATGACGATTTTCACGAGTATGCTTTAATAAAAATGATTTGTAAATTAACAAGGAAAATTATCTGCCACCATTTGGCCAATGAAACTACTATAGAGGCCGACAAACCAAATCAACTCGGTGTCCGACAAAAATTAACCAAACTGATACTGTTTTCCAACTCATAGGTTTTCAAAACTTAGTCATAACCAACTGGGAAATCTTTTTATTGAAACATATTTGAGAAAATCTTAATTTCTCTCTCGTTGAAGATAATGTTTTACATAAATATACAGATTGTATAACTCTATCGATAAACATACCTATTAGTGAAACAAATCTGTTTCATCTTTTAATCATCTTATACCGTTTTAGCGTCCGAGTATACTTATAAATAGCGGAAGCATTGTTTTCACTTTCGGGAGAGAAAAATTTTTTTGTTTTCCAAAATCAAAATTTCCACTCGCATTTTACGTTTTAGACCATTCTGAACCACTTTGGTTCCGTTTCTGTCTGTCTGTCTGTCTGTGTGTGTGTGTGTGTGTCCGTCGTGTGTCCGCAAATCCTTGTAACAAGTTTATTTTACACAGTTTTCATCCGATTTGGATGAAATTTTCAGGAAAAGTGCGGGCTAGAGTGCAGACGGTCCCCTATCAGTTTCATCGTTCCTGACTCAATACTCCACTCATGAGCAAACGTAAATTCTACCATGCATTATTTTCTAATACCCTAGTCTTCTGATCTCGCTCAAATTTGGATGATAGTTGGGGAGGACAATTTCATCATCCCATATCAATTTCCACATCATCATCATAGCTACGTATCATTAATAGCTACTGTGCATGAGCTAGTGTGAAATACTTGTAACCACCTTAATTTCCACAGTTTTCATCCGATTTCGATGAAATTGTCAGTGAAAGCGCGGGTTAGGTTTTAGATGGTCCCGTACCTATTTCATTGTTCTCAACTCATCAGTTCATTTTGCGCATGCGCAAACGTAAATTTCACTTTTTTGTTTCTTAATTGACCAATTATGACGTTTCACGCTACTTGTTGATTTACTCTTTTCCGCTATGGAATTTTTCAAGATCATTTAAAACTTTTCAATGATCCATACATGCATGATATGTAAACGATGAAGATATGTGCCACACCCAACTTGGTAGACGTTTTTTATTTTGTATTAGGTGGATACCTGTGTTGGGACAAAGTTTCGTTTCAATTGTTGGTATCTGTTACCTATTTGGAGCTTCGGGGCTTGTAATTAGTTTCTGGAGGGGCCCAGCCATATGTTCATACAACAACTTAAATATCTATTTGATTTGATTAGAATGAATAAATTAAACCCGTCACGAAACTGCATTTGTTTAATTTATAATACTTTTAGTTTTCCTCTACATAAATGCAGTTTATAGGTGAACGCTTATTCTTTTGCTCTCCAGTTGTTTTGCCTTATACACGAGGGATGAGCGGGGTCAAGTGTAACGGGCGGTGGCTACAACTGGGGGTTCCCAACTTTCCTCTGACAATGGCGTTCACCATCGGTAACATATGTAGTACCATAAGTAGTACCATAAGTAGTACCATAAGTAAGTACCATATGTCTATGGTAACTGTGGGAGATAGAGCATATTTCGATGATACAGCAATTCTATATGCTGTGAACTTGAGTAGTTACACAAATATATACCCTGCTATGAATCATTAAAATCAAACAACAATCTTCATTTGAATAATAAGAGATTCACGAAAAACTGGTATATACTATTATTATTAAGCGCGTGCTACAACGTTCTGCCGTTTCCGTTTATTGAAATTTGTTGGATAAAATGATTTTAAAACATACATAGTTCAGGACGTTAGAATGAATGAAATTGAAAAAAAAAAAACTGTCCCCAAAGCGGATTTGTGCTTCTAGAGGGTCAGCAGTGAGGAGCAGAGAGAAGTGCACATATGAACACAGTTCATGAAATTTAAGATATAATCAATCTCAATTTCTGAATTAACCATGGCTCAGTAGTTCAGGACAAAATAAACTGTTGCATGACTTATAGGTACCTTGCTGAAGAATAGCTGCTGATTCCGAAGAGTGGTAAAGTTGCCATCATCAGCGAATAGAACCAACCACAGGTCATGATCATAGTCGTCATTCGAGTATCCAACAAGTTGGAATACAGAGCTCGCTTTATAGAAAACCATCTTTCCATTGTAAGAAGTGAAAGCGTGAAAAAAGAGAGCTGGCAGGAGAAAATAGTGAGGAAACCAGCAATCTTGCAGCCAACACCTGGAAGTAGGAGAGATCTGAAGACAAATATTAAATATGCTATTTTTCACATTCACATAGGAAGACGTACCAATGTATATATACATCCGGTATTATTATAAGCCTTAGAAAGGAGAGTGGACCCACGGAATTCACTATGAGCCTGGAAGTTCACCATCCAGTCAGAAATCTAAATGAAACTGTAAATACTCAGTTTTTGAAATATATGAATTTTTTAAAATTATTATTATTTTATTTTTATTTATTTTATTTTATTTTTTTAAGAGGGTGGAATTGAGTTGTAACCTACACTTTCCGAAGATTGAGGCGATTAGCCTGCAACTCACATGAAAGCTGAAATTCTCCAGGTATAACCTCGAGTTCGGCAGTTTCAAGATAGGAAAAAGCTCACAATAGGCAGGGAGTTAATTATTTATTGTTCATTTTGCCTATGGAGGCGGTGATACGGGAAGGGGCACTAGTGCCAGGCAATATTAGGGGTTGGTGGTGGGTCGAAATCAAACCCTATACTATCATGTGACAAAGATGATTGAATGGAGATTATTCAATCACTTTGCGGTCATCCTTCAACTACTCATAAATTTCGCGGGAATTAGGCATGACATTGAGTGAAATACGAGGTTAATGAGAAAAACCAGTATGAGCGGAATCAGTCTAAAATAGTAGTATAGAATGTTCCACTCACCAGGTTTCCTGCCCAGACTGGCGCACAGTGGCCCAGAACGTGATTTTAGCACGAAAAAACACGAAATTTAAACTCGAAATGGTTTGTTATCATAAGCTGAAATACTTTATTATATTCGAAAAGTTCACAGTAGAATTGATAATCAAACAGCCAGAGCGTGACATTTTTACGAATAATTGCATTTTCTGTATGTTATATTAATGATTAAATACGAATGCAGTGAAGTATAGAAACCCATGCTAGATAGTGGAATCGTCTGCGAGCGCTCTCTACGATGAAATTCGCCTTTCAGTTTACCATTTATCTTTCGAAGTTTGTTATATGAGGAAAAAAAAAAACGATTTTTTTTTTTTCAAAATCCATTCCAAAGCGAGCTGAATCGATTCTTCAAGTTTGATCTCTTCTTGTTGCTTCTTCTTGTTTATCATTCCAGGCCTGCATTTTTTTTTTAACAATTCCAGATTGGTACCAAAATGCCAGTAATATAAATATAAAGGCTAAGTTCGGCTAAAGTAAATTTTAAGACTACTACTAAGGAGTTCAACTTTGGAAAATCAAGGTAAAAGTCTAGTCATGTAGCACGATTAAATTATCCTACTATATTATGTTACCTAGTTTTGAAATTTGAGCACTTTGAGTGCAAATAAATTATCAACTACCAATTTCATGGCTCATTCAAATTAATATTCTGTGGTTCAAAAACATTTTGGATTCAGAGCTTTTTTTTTTTTTTTTTTTTTTTTTTTTTCAGCAAATGTTAATGGAATTCAAATACTACTTTCAGCTTATTTGTGGGTAAATGTTCAAATCATGTTTATAATTATATTTGTATAATTTATTAATCTATTTATCGTTTTGTCTAATAGCCTGCTAAAATATATATATTTAACAATTTTCAGTCGTTTAAAGCTATTTTTTGCCATTTTTTGAGGATATTATTTTGAAATTTGGCCAATTTAATGTGCTCAAAAAGTGCTGGCCAACAAACTTGTCGTTTTGGAAAGCTTGATTTTTCGGAACAAGAACGGAATTTTTATCTCTTTTTCAAAACTCCCCTCAAAGGCAGAGGGGGCACAACATTAAATTTCAAAAATAAATCAAAGAAATAAGGAGGACGCCCAGGTTCATCCTCTAGGGATGAGGGAGGTTGCAGAAGGATGAAAGGAAGGATGAGGAATGAAGAATTGGGATGAGGGATGAAAGTAAGTGCCCCTATAAAATTACTACCAGTTCAAGTAAGAACCCCTCAGGAAGCGGGTGGTGATACCACGATGTACTCCCGCGGAGATGCTCAACTCGAGTAACTCCGTGGTACTTTTCCCGCACCAAACCCTGGGCCATGACGTGGTCACAGCTTTGACCTTGATATTATTGGTCGCCACCCCTTTTAGATCGGGAATTGCTTCCCATAGTTCATTTCTGTCATAGATACTTATTTATTTTGGCCCACCAGGTTTGCTCCATATCCACGCTGCCACTTACAACCTGGACATCTAGGATAATGGCAGACCCATCGGGCTTGGCAGCAACGATATCCGGCTTCTTGCCCCGATCACTCGGTATGTGATATAGACCCTTTCGACATCCCAACTGCTGGATGACAAAGTGCCTGCTATCTGCTTAGCAACTGCTTCGTGACATAGAGTGCGGCACAAGTACAAGGACACTGATGCACCACATGATTCAGATTCTCATTTTTAACCCGACCGGCACAGCAAAGGGTGTCTACTGTCTCGTGATTACTCCTAGAATACCTCACTGAGGTGG
Organism: Adelphocoris suturalis; assembly: GCA_030762985.1. Classification (NCBI taxonomy): domain Eukaryota; kingdom Metazoa; phylum Arthropoda; class Insecta; order Hemiptera; family Miridae; genus Adelphocoris; species Adelphocoris suturalis. The sequence continues at coordinate 10,415,259 of CM061045.1, read as the reverse complement.
CTGAAGTTGCCACCTGAAGGGTGTAAAAATGGCGGTAGTCGAGACCCCCAATGCCCTCTGAAGCCCATTTTACCCATTGCGAAGAATTGGGGGACTCAGAGCACTGTCGGAGCTCTTTACTGACTCCTGACTAATGGCAATAGCGAACTCAGCAGATGAGATGGTTTAGGAGTAGTTGGTGTTGCATGGTCTCACCACATCAACAGCTGCTTGACAAAGTCCAGGTCAGCAGCAGTGCTGGCGACCTCCCAGCTCGAGCCCCTAAGGGCAAGCTGGCACTGGCCTTGGGAAGCCTCGTCAAGAGCACTCAGCAGAGCGAACTTCAAGATCTAACTCAAGCAGCCTCCCTGCAGTAAGCCTGCCAAAAACTAACCCAAAAGTTAGCTTTTGCAGTAAGTACGAGCAAAGGAGGCGCTGCTTCTGCTTTGGCTTCAATGGCGCCTTGGTGACACGAGCTACTGCTCCATGAAGGTCCACACGGCTTGCAGCAATGGTGGCCACACCCATGAGGTCGATGCCAAGGCACTACCAGACCTCCAACAAGGATTGGGCGGGGATGGATGTCTGTCCTAAGACGCCTCATCGATCACCTTCACCATATGTTGGCGGCCCTATGGGACCAAGGAGACTGACCCACTCTTAGAAGGGTTTACCACTAGACCAAACCTGGCTAGCTGATCAGCGAAGGCATTGAGGATGATCTGCAAGCCCTAACTGGTTTCTGCAAGTAGGACGACGTCAGGGGCAATAGCCTATGCCACTACTCGCACCCCATGGGCATTGGGGAAAGTGGGCATCAAACCCTATTTCAGCTGGTAGCTTACCCAGGGCTGTATCCATGACCCGGTTGAAGAGAAGTGGCGATAGAGGATCCCCCTGGGTACTTTTCCGTTATCCCCCCCCAGCCAATTTGTCTTCAACACGCCCGCCCGATGTTTCTAGGCATTCCTTCTTACTTAGATTATGTTATGTTATGTTATACACATCGCACAAAAACACACACACACACACACACACACACACACACACACACACACACACACACACACACACACACACACACACACACACACACACACACACACACACACACACACACACACACACACACATATATATATATATATATATATACAAATATATATACACATAAATATATGCACATCATTCTGACCTACATGTCCAACTAATCCGTGTTTTTACTAAGGGATTGACTACTTGACGTTATGTAATTTTGAGATGCGAGCTTGCGAGCATCCAGACCACTAACCTATACGCAGCATTATGATCTATTTGTGCGAATTCATGTGGAGGCAATCAAACCACAACCACGCCAATTTGTTTCAACAAATCCTCACCGACATCGGCAACTTCTGAAAACACGGTAATTCTTTTTTTCCATCTTTTTTTTAAATAATATAATTTATTTCCACAGCTTGAAATCGTCACCAATTATACGTAAATATGTAATCTAAGTAAGAAGGAATGCCTAGAAACATCGGGCGGGCGTGTTGAAGACAAATTGACGGAAAAGTACCTCCCCCTGGAGTACCCCGCGCCCAATGACAACATCCTCTGACATCTCACCTCCTGCCTCGAGGACCGTCACGCCTTCATAGTACAGACAGGCAACATACTCAATACTCAGCTGTTGGAGGTCTGCCCAACAGAAGTAATAGGTTTAGGATGAGCAGCTTGACATTCTTTGGGGCTTTATTCCAGCATCTGGCAGAAATACCATCAGGTCCAGCAGACATGAAGCACTGGCGTGGACATATTGCTGCGTTAGTAATCCCTGTTGGAAGCTGGGGGCACCACTGGCTCACCAGGGTTGTGGCTGGGAGCACTCAAGAGTGGCTCCCAATAGTCCATAAACTCCTGGAGAGGGGGTAAAACTTGTTCATCCCCAGCTCCCTCCAGTACCTCCGCAGCTACATGAGCTCGATGCTTCCTCCACAATTTGTGGACCTGCTGATATTCCCGCCTTCTTGCTTGTTTCGCTGCTCTGCAACCTCCACGAGGCACCAGTGTAGGAATAAACACTCCCTGATGCCCCGCCAAGGTCGCTTCCTCAACCTGTAGGAATATCCTCTGTATATAGGCTGAAAGCTAGTCCTCCAAGCCCTCAGCCCCTCAACAGCCCGCCTCACCAGATCCTGCTTGTAGGCGATCTCGTAGCTTTCAAATACGGCCTACTTGCTCTCCAAGCCTCAATACTCTAGTCTTCAAAAAGACCCGAGGTCCCAAGGGAGGATTGCTGAATGGCGAGTTGCTGTTGCTGAGTCGCGAATTTTAGTAATTTAAACTTCAGCATGTGATTAATAATTTCTGAATGGAAATTTTTAATCACACAGGTGTATCTATTTGCATTAGTTAGTTTAATGAAAAAAGTCAGTCTTGCTGGAAACACCATAGAGTCAAGTTCTTCATAGAGAAAAAAAAAATAAGATTAGAATTCATAATCGTACAAATAGTTATAGGTATGGAGAAAACCATCATAGTCATATTGTGATTTGCATAGAGACCACAATAAATCGGTAGATAGAGCGCAGTTTAGGTATAGTCAAGCAATTCGGAAGATGGTGGACTACAGTCAGAATGGGCGCGGTCCATGTACAGAAATGAATTGGAGGCCATGAGACGCTCAATAACCCAAAAGATTGATCAGCCCGATTTCACCAGAGATCTAGTGGCGCAAGAAATAGTCGTCGAGCACACCAAGGGGAAACTGAAGATAGGAATGCGATTCGGATACACTTCGAAGCCTGGACACAAGACTATCAACAGTCACCTATAGACTGGTAAATATTCAAGACCCAACGATCATCAAACACCAACATGTGTCCCAGCTCAAGGCACAAAGGCCACACATAAATTTAAACATCACAACAACTTCACAAAATATCAAACAGAAAAGAAACAATAAAGCCAAATAAATGCCTTGAGCTATTACTTAACTCCCCACCCCGCATCAAGCAGATCCACAACAGATAATTAATCAAATAGTTCAAACTTGTCTGTTGCATGTGTACCACAATGGCAGCGCACAGATGGCAAAACAATAGGAAGCCTGCCAACAAACAGCCACCCCCAACTCCCTGGCTGACAAGATGAGGTGGATGGAGGTGGGGCCCAACAACCCCCCACCACCCCCGACTCTGCGACCCCAACCAGTCCAACTGTCACAGACGGAGGCAGAAGCGCTGGAGCTCCTTCCTTTGGCACTACACGCCAATGAAGTACTGGCCACGCAGGCCCAGCGAAGGCACGCCGCCGTCGGTGATCACAATGAACGAAAACGTTGAGGAAAGTAAGTGACATCACCCGCCTATCAACTCCTGCTTTGACGAGTCGGAGTAAATAAACCACTAAGTGCGAACCTTGTCCCGAGAATGAATGTTACGGTTCAATCTTCGTCTAGAAAAATAGTTCTTTGGGAGCAGTCTTCTGTCACTATCACATTCAACGTCGAAGAAACGGTTTTACATCAGGTGAATAAAAAATAACTAAGTAACCCATTTCGGTTATACTTATGTCCCTTCAAAATAATTATTCAGCTTTATTTATTATTGATTCAGCTTTCTCGCTACGAAAAATGAAAAAGGTTCTCATTTGCCCTTCATCGCAACACGTTTTTTTTACTAGTTATCTTTTCGGTAGTAGATACTTGGTGCAGTAATAAGGGATATGACTGGTTTCGGCTTTTCCAATGTAGAAAACAGGGCATTCATATATATACAAATATATATACATATAAAAAAGCGTTAAAATCCAGCCGCACCAAAGAGGCCAAGACGGCCACCTCCGCCGAGGAGGAGGCGGCACAACCTCCCAGGACTGCCACCCCAGCGTACCCAGGGCACCTGGCGGCTGAGTCCGAATGGAGTTTTGGAGCTAACTCCCCTACAACAACTCCTGGTGTATAGGAGGGGCGCAGGACTGGGACAGGTGGCCAAGGACCCATACAGATGGCGCCCTCAGAACTGAAAGTAAAACAAAAAGTTTTCCCGAGAAGAGTTTACCCAAAATAGAACAAAAAAAGTGTATATATTTATATAACTTCAATAATAAAAAATAAAAACTTTACAAAAGGTAAAAAATATACATACATACCTACTCGTATGTGTGTGTGTATGTAGGTATGTATGAACACGCAACAAAAATTCATGTCTGACGAGCCTCAAATTCACTCTGATGTGCCAGACTAGGCTGAGGAACTGAAACAACAGATGTGCCAGCCCAAAAACTTCAAATAATCCTCAAACTAGAACCAAAGATGTGACTACCATACCACCCTTCCACAACCCCCAAACTAACAAGCCACATCAACAAAAACAAAAAATGACCCTCAACACCCTGAATCCCCCAAAACTCCACACCAAACTTAATCCCTGAAGGTCCACCAGTGTCAAGGAGAACCCAGCAAAGAAGATGTGGAGATGGATCACTGAGAGCGGGAGAGGGGGGGGGGGGGGGACTGCGACGACGACGGATAGCATGCTTACGCCATATATCATCGTCAGTCATCAAATACAACCAGAGAGTATAATCGGAGGTGCGAGGGGAGAAAGCGGACTCGGAGAAGGGGACGCCTCGACAGCCAGGAGACGCTCCCTTTAATCGCTTCCTCGAGCTCCAGCTTTACGGTAAGGCTATTTCCTGATCAGTCTGTAATTACGCATGTATGATTTTCATATAGTATTCTAGACCTCTATTTGATTATCCTCTGTTGCGAATCCTCTGACTGATCCTCTATTCAAAATTCCTGTGGTGTTTTCTATTTAAAAACCTCTAAAACCAACTCTTGTTAAATTCCTCTAAAGGTTAATTAACTCACATAGAATCTTTGAAGCAATACTTACAGTCTTTGAATAAACCATCAAAGTAGTGCCTTTTAGATCTGTGTACCTATTTGTCTCCTCATTCCTGTATATTAAGGATAAATATATTATCGTTAGACAGAAAAATTAGTACATTAGGCCTTCAACCTGTTACAATATATATATATATATATATATATATATATATATATATATATATATATATATATATATATTTCATTCTTACCTTGTTGCCATAAGTAAGCATAGTTGTGATACATCTTCGACGAAATTGCGTCCATAGTCGCCAGCAAAAACAAATATACGGCCATGCAGAGATCAGCGAAAGCTAGGTTACAAGTTAGGAACCTTGCGACTGTTTTTTCTGAGTGAGATAACGTAACGATAAGGAGGACCAGCACGTTTCCGACCAAAGCAATCAAAAGAACGACCCAGACGCTTCCCTTCACCCATATTGAGGCGATCAAGTCATCACATTCGTTCAAAGCATCCTGCTGTTGCCAACTGCAGTCAACAGGTTTCCTGGAAATCACTTACATAAACTGATAAACACAAGGCTGTAATCAGCATTATACGAAAGAAATTGCATTCGTTCTGACATGGTTGTTGGGATATGAATAGTGAACGTGCAGGCGATAAATTGGATTGCCTATCCAACTTACTCGAATTCATCCCTGGAGACAAGACGTCTAAAATCTTCCAAAAAAAAAAAAAAAAAAAAAAAACAGTAGGACTGATTATTGTGCCGTCATCTTCCGCGTTTTTCGTTTCCCCGATTCTGCTGTTGGTTTTTGGTTTTTTCCTAGTTTCTGATGTACTTGCATTGTTTTTGTACACAATAATAAACGTGATATAATCGGTATTAAATAATTCACTAGACACACAGAAAAAATTACACCTAGAAAATGTAGCTGTAAAAAGCCAGTTTCTGAGTTTCTCAGTAATTTTAAAACATAGTTTCCATCTGTTCTTAATAATATGCCCTAAAACTCAAGCAAAAAACAAATAAACCTGGAAATTTTACATACGGAACGGTTTTCTAAAAGAATTCGAGCTATATTTCCACCTGTAGGTAAATTAGCGTCATTATACTTCTAGTATAATAGTTACAATAATAGATAGTATGATAGAAGTACCACTAAATGGTCCTTCTAGGGGCACAATTCTGAGTGGAGCCATTGATCCCCGTCACAACAAGATAAAAGACTAAACTACACTGGTGACACCTTTTGTGCTGAACTCGCGGGTGGTGGTCTGAACGACTACAAAACAACGTACCCGTGCTGCAGAAAATGACCCTCCTGGTTACACAGTTCCTTAAGTTCAATTTTCATCTGCACTTTTCGATCGTGTTGCTCCAAAGCTACCAATTTGCCGTTTGATCTGAGAGATTGGTGTCTCAATGTAGATGCACAAATTGAACATTGGTATGTGATAGCTTCTTAGACAAATATCAATAGCATCCTATCTGTCATAGAACCATGGCATATTAAAGAAATGATATATTATGTCATCCGTTACCCAGAAACTGCACGAAATCAGGGCGCAATCAAAACTGCAATACTCAAACGTTTCATGGAAACCGAAGAGGACAAGTTGAACAAACCACTCAGCCCACACTACCAGTTTCCTCACTACCAGAAAAACTGGAAGCCATCACGTCATGGCGAGATCTCGTCATCTAGCTATATGTACCCAAAAATAGCAGAGCTTCAGGTCCCATCCAACAAAAAATTGAGGCTGAAATCATCTGAACCGCTCAGTTTGAGGAGGCATTTGAAGAATCTTGGAAAATTTGGAGGAAGCTTGCCAAAAATGCTACATCAGGAAATCACTTTGGCCTTTTCTATACCAGACGCCCCCCTTTCCATCATGTGCAATTTTTCAGATGTTGAAATACGTGGAGCCATTTATCAGGAACATGATGGCTCATTGCGCCTTCTGGCCTTTCTCTCTCATAAGCTCACTTCCAAAGGATGCCATTACTCAATGTAAGACGAAGAACAATCCACTACTTTTCATACTTTCTGGAAGGAAAGTCCTCCATTCTGGAAGGTTCTTTTCATGCACTCTTCACAGAGTACTTTACACTCACCCATACCATCACCAAGTGCAGTGACATGTCTCCTTGACAAATCAGACAGCTGGTATACATCAGTGAATTTTGTAGTGACATCTAGTATATAGAGGGCAGCTTCAACATGCTGGCTCACACCCTTCCTGGATGAAGCTTAACGGTTGTCAAATGGACAGTCTCTCCCGTAAAACATGCAGCAGTCCAAGGCAATGACCAGCAATTGTATTATTTTTTGACAAATCTAATCTCGATAAGTACGCAGCTGCAGAAAATCAGAATCAAAGACAACGAACTGCACTGTGAAATATTATCCAGTGAAAAAGGTATACCAGAACCAACAGTTCAGCAGCATCAGTACCGCATCTTCCAGCAGCTGCATGATAGTGCTCTGGTGCTGGAGCTACATCAAAACTTATTGTCTTAACTTGCATTGGGGTATTAACCGTTAGATATGTCAATGCCATCCTTGCCAATCATCAGAGATCTAGAGACATGAGAAAACACATTTGCTACCATTCTTGGTGGCCACTGAAAGATTTTCTCATATTTCTATCCACGTGTTTGGCTCTCTGCCTCCTTCTTGTGGATAATCCTATCTGCTCAACTACATTAATAGATATACATGATCGGAAGGCACTCCCCATGCCAGACCAAACTGCTGAGTGTATCATCTCCCAACCTTGCGCAAGGCACATCTCTCTGCCTTTCCGGTAAATTTTTTGAATGCTTTCAGTCTGTTGGTATTCCGTCAAAGTAAGTCCAGCAGCTCCATGCAGTTTTTGACGAAGTTCACCTGACACCATCTTGGCACACCAATTATAAGCCATTCACAAATCATGACTTTGGCTTTTGCTCTCACGGCTACTTGTGGAATGAAGCTGTCAGAAACATGTTTTTCCAATCGTTGTCACCAACTCGTTTTCATTCCAACCAACTTCCTAACACTTTTCCCCCTTCTGTTCAAAGAATGACATCAGTTGGTCGATATGAATAATTTTGTAGCTGCCTTGCCTCTTCCCCTCTTTCTTGCTTCCGATTAGTACCACAACATCGTTGAGCATCTTTGTCACCTTGTATGGCCCATCCCAGGTCCACATCAGCTTCAGGTTTTTTCCCCTACCTGCTACCATCACAGAAGTTCTACTATGAGCTGTGCAATCATAGCATCTACCTCCAGGTGGAGGGTCACACGGGCTCTAGCACACTCTGCCACTAGAGGGTGACTTAATTCACTGGCATACCCGTGGACATCGTTCTCATTAGGCATCCGCTCAAACAGAAGCGCTAATGGGTAGAGTCAGCTTCTTTCAAAAGAGCAAATATGTGGGTGTATATCCAGTAGATGCGTGCTTGGAAGCCCTGTAGGCTAGCAATGCTATGGGGAGCTGTTCATCCCAATCAGATTACCATTGATAATTTTTTGCAGGCCACTCGTAAAGGGTTTGAAGAAGCCGTTCTACCTACTCAGAGTGCCGTAATTGCTGCAGCATTCGTCTTTCACCAATGTTTGCATGTCCATGGGCTCTTTGTGGTGCAGTCTTTTGGAGGCTTTTGAGGTCCACTTCTTCTTCTCGGTTTGCCTGTCAATTTGGGCTCTATCATCTTTTACGCAGAACCCCTTTTATGGCCTTGTTCCTGGCCTGTGCCTGAAACCTCCTCCCATTTGGCCTAGCTCCTTCATGTAACCATTGGATCACGGGAGCAATAGCAGCATCATCTTCCTGCTGAGCCTGCAGTTCAAACAGTGTCACTAGATTTTACACATGCAGTCCTTGAATTGTAGTTCTCTGTAACTCAGTTTCCTGACCTTCCCTTCTTTCACAGTAACTACAATTGTTACCCTACCACCCAGGTCAGTATTGGATATCAAGGACATATTGACTGAGGCATTCGAACTACCGGGCCATTTGTCCATCTTGATCTTGTAAACGCGTCAGCCAGGTGAGTGATGCATGATTTGTCTGAACCTTTCATCAACCCATGTCCAATTCATAGGAATTGAAAAACTCCAAAGCCTCAATCACAGCCGCTAACTACTTTCTAGTAACACATTAGTTGCTTTGTCTTTTGAGAGGCATTTGCTGAAATATGATATCACAACTTTGGATCCTTTGTCATTTATCTGTCTGCCTAACTCACTGCTTTCTTTGGATCAGTACAAATGCCCAGGAGGGTCAAAAGGTGCCTAAAATATGTGGCTGATGATAGGAAGAATGAACACATTGAGTTTGAGGTTTGCCTGACTCAACTTATTGAAAACAACTTCCAGAAATATCATTTGTGTGTCAAAGGTTTGTGTGTGGATAAGCACGTCATCAACATAGACCATCTCAACTCCTGAATCAATCAGTTCTCGTAGAAGCTGGCCCATTATGTGTAGGAAAGTTGCAGGGGCATTTGTCAGCCCAAATGACATCACTTTGAATTCCCACGTGTGCAGAATGCTGACTTGTTCTAGGGCTCTGCAGTCAGTGGACTTTGCTAGTAGCCTGTTAGGAGGATGAGGGATGTGAACCACTTGCTTCCTCCCAGGGCATGCAACGTGTCTCCAATGTGTGGTCGAGGAACTCTTTCCTAGTGACTTCATTCAATTTTTGGTATTCGATGTAGAATCTCCACTCCCTAGTTTTCTTTTTGACCATCACAATGGGGCTTATCCATGGACTCTTTCTCTCGATTATCACACCCTGCTGTTGCACTTTCTGCAATTCTTCAGGTATCACTTTATTTTGAGCAGGACAGGTCCATCTCCGCTGCTGCTTGATGAGTATTTATGGTCACCTACACCAATTGAGTGGGCTCCCATATTGCACCACCCAAGGGCAAATACGTCTTTGTACTTTCCCAACCGATCTTGGAACCTTTTCATCTGTGCTGAAGTTTACGTTTCCCAAAGCCTCTGCATCAGTGGCCACAATGTTTCAGGTAGGAGTCTGGGGTCCAACTGACAAACCTCATAAAATGCTCGTACCTTATAGCACACTGACCCTTACCCTCAGGGGTCAGAGCACCCCTGCTGGAACAGAATGTTCTCTGGATTCATATTCCTCCTCCAACTGGAGCTGCTGCCCTTCTATCTGCATGATCCCTGCTCCAACATCAATGGTGCGCCCTTTCTTTTCTAACACATCTATGCAGACAATGCATTCAACCTCAACTGGCACAAAAGTAGCCTCAACACAATGGTGTACTCCTTGCACCAGGTTCAATTTTATTACCACCCTTCCTATTTTAGGTGTTGTCTCTCCTGTTATTGTTCTCAGTCTCCAATGACTACCTGCTCTCTTTACGGAGCAACATTTTTGGTTTGATGAAGGTGTTTGAAGCCCCAGTGTCAACCAAGAAGACACACCATGAACAAAAAAAACCCATATTAAAATACCCCCTTAAAAAAAAAGGGGGGGGGGGGGTCTTTAAATACCCCCTTTATTAAAATACCCATGAACTGAAATACCTGCTCTGCCTCCAGCACAACAAAAAATAGCATCACGTGTACTGGGGCTTCCTTGTTGCTCCACACTGCACCCATTCAGTTTGGCCTCCTTCCTTTTCCCACTGTCCTTCCTCCGGACACCGTCTTCTTTGTCCTAAGTAGGGAAAGTTGTGGAGGAAGTGTCCAGGCTGGTGTCACGCCTCCAGCATAATACTTCTTGGCCAATATCTCGTCAAGATGCAGCTGCGTTTTTATGGCGTAATTGACTGTCAACTCCACGTTGAGTCCTCATTGCAATCCGAGTTGCTGCCTTGAGCCACAATGCTGTGATGAGTGCATCTTGCAAGGATTTTGGCCATGCTACCTGTTCACAAATCTCTGTGTCCCTCAGACCTTCTACAAAGCACACTTCCCACTTCTGAGTAGCTACAAGGTTTGAGTAAGTAATGGGATCTACCACTTCACTTAGAATGGGGCTCCAAACATGAGATGCTCGGCTCGGAGCGCAGCACGTATACAAGGACCTTACCAATTTGCTCTTCTTTTGTTGCCTGTACGGGCAGTCGTGACGGACACAAGTTGTTTTTTGTTTGTTTCTGTGTTTCCTTATTATAGTAATTTATTAATACGAGCAGTTTTGATGAGATTGATGGTGCGGGGAAAGTATTGTAGAACAAAAAGGGGTGACACAAGGTATCAACAAGGGGAAAGTCATGTCAACCACCGTGTTCCTTATAGGTCTTCTGTCCCCCGGTGCTCCTAGCGGCGGACCTTGTTAGTTCGGAGCCCCATTGACAAGGGTTGGTCCCTGCATGGCAGCTTCTAGTTCTGTGACTTTTTCTGAACTATCCCATCCGTTTCACGCTGTGCCTAATTCAAATTGACGAAAATAGGCTTCCCAGTCTCCCAGTCAGAAGTGCCATCGATAACTCGTGTCTCTCGATTCCCTTGTCTGGTGTCAGAGGGATCACCTTGCCGAGTCAAATCAGGGGTTTCCTGGGTGTTCCCAAGACTTTGTCGAATTTAAAAGATCACCTCGCTCATGTCACGCCTTAAAGGATCCCTCAACTCTGTTACATGACTTGTAGGTGAATTTCTTGATCAATGTGATTTTCATTTAAGCCAACCTCTTGTGAGTCATTGTTGAGAAATTTTTGTTGTACTTGCTGCATTTCTTCTCCAATCTCATCGTCTGCCCCTTGGGCATCTTGAGTGTATGGTCCTCCAGATCAAGTTGTCATATCCCACCTATAACACCACTGTAAAAGCCTGATGAGAATACGCTGAACGGGAATATATATATATATATATATATATATATATATATTCTTGCAAACTATTTTCACTCGAAATCTCATAACTCTACTAAACCATGTTTTTCCAATTGTTGTCGCCAACACGTCTTCATGTGAACCAACTTCCTAACACTAACTTTCGTCCCAGCGGACGAAAATTCGCCTAAAACTAAAAGGTACAACTAAGACATGATAGTAGTACTTTACTGAGTAAAATAAAGCCTGACAAGTGCAAAAAGGGTTAAGCTGCATCAGGAATAAAGTAAATTGCATACAATTCGTATGAATCTACTTATTACAGTAACTTATAAAACATCCATAGCAGTTCAAATGAACATTTTAGTATCTACTGAATATTTTTTTCATACCTCCCAGAGAAGAAGTTGCATAACTGTTGAATGTCCCGTTGTGACATTGGTGACACGGTTGGGTAACTGGTACCTCTTCTATGAACGTGGAATTCACTCACTAAAAATTAAAATAATAATATTCGAGTAATTTTAGTTTATTATGTTTATTTTATTTTTATTTGTTCATTTATTTTTTTTTTAATTTATTTATTTATATTTTTTTACAGTTATGTATGTTTGGTTCCAGTATCCTAGTGTTTTTATTTTAATTCTTCTTTTATTGAATTTTCGTGGAAAATGAAGCTGTTGCAATGACTCCGAACATTTCAAAACGAAATATTTTCCACAAAAATTTTTTTCCATAGAAATCCGTTTTGAGGCATTCTGGAACGATTCCTGCAGTTTGTGCTTAGTCATATGTATATACAGTTTTACATGCACTTTCATAATGTTATATTGTTATACATATAGTTATGTTGTGCGATAACTCTTCTTAGAATTGGGATACAAATTCAGTTCTTGCGCCAAAAAATTAGGCGTTCCAAATGAAAAGATGAGTACTTTGGCCAGCACTTTTTGAGTACATTAAATTTCTCACATTTCAAAAAATGTGCTGATAAAAATCACTAAAAATAGCAAAAAAAAGGATAAAAATCTTGAAATTTTAATTTTTTTTTAGCAGAATATTGCTCAAATAAAGTTTATTAACAGTTATTAAGCTGCTAAAGAAAAGTTATAGTCAAGCAGCAGGATCTTTTGAGCGAATTTTTGTAAGTTTTAGTATTGTATTATGTTACAATGTTCTGAAATTGTGGCACGTTGATTGCAAAGCAATTTTTAATCACCAATTTTAAGGAAAAAACCTGTTCTCAATAAAACTCTGCGACCCTTAACAATTTTTTATTTTAAGTTTAGGTTTTTTGAAGTTTTAATCGATTTTTAGCAAATAGTAATGAAATATCATATATTTTTCAGCATCATTTCTTATGTTTCATAAGTTCTGTGTTGTTAATCTTCTATTGACTTACATTCAGATAAAAATATAAATTTAACAATTTTTAGCCATTTCAGCCAATTTTGGAGATCTTTTTTTCAGCACACGTTTTTAAATTTGACGAATTTCGTGCTGAAACTCGTACTTTCATTTGAAAAGCTTGATTTTTGGGTTCAAGAACGGTATTTTTATAATATGGAGAGTTATCATCTGGAATTGCACACATACACACACACACACACAAAACACGCACACTTTTTTTTTTTTTTTTTTTTACAAAACTCCCTTCAAAGACGGAGAGGGCACACTATTGAATTGAAAAATAAACAAATAAATCAATAAAAAGTGGGAAGGACGCCGAGGTTTACCCGAAGCAGGCTCTAGGGATGAGGAAAGTTGCAAAAGGATGAGGAGGTAGATTGGGATAAAGGAAGTCCCCCTATAAAATGACCACCAGTTCTAGCAAGAACCAGTGAGGACGCGGGTGGTGATACCACAGAGCACTCCAGCCAAGAATCTCAACTCGAGGTACTCTGCGGCACTTTTCCCGCACCACACCCTGGGCCATGACGGGTCCCTACAAACTCATCAAACGGAAACTCATCAAAAACGTGAGGTTGAGGCTTTTTGAGGAGTTTTCCCTTTGGGTGGGACACTGGTCAAAACTGAATGGAAGGGAAAGTCGTCAAAAAGAATTTCTAATAGAAATCAGATATAAATTTGGAAGATGAAAAGTAGTTGACAATTATTTTTGATGACTTTCCTGTCACCTGTGGAAACTGGTCAAATGCTCCAAAGGGGAAACTCATTGAAAGGAAAGTCATCAAACCAAACCTTCGGAAGGCTCCACCGTGTGCCAGACCCAACCGTTATAAGTGAAGGAAGTAACCGGATTCGGAGGCATTCAGACCCCAGGCCAGGTAAACTCAACTGTGAATGGTGCTTTGATTGGTGATTTTCTTAGAATAGGTAATCGGCTTTTGTGCGGCATTAGTAAAGTAAATCTCAGCTTGCATCATTTAGGGGGAAATAGCCCGACCTCTAGTTCACAAATAACAAATACGTTTGGGTCAACGATTCGCGGACCGAAGTTGTTCCTAAAATATCATAATTCAAAAGTAACGAGAAAGTTAGGTATCACTTTGTTCTGTACAGTAGGTCTACTGTACTAAAAACATTTCAACGAATATTGTCTAAATCGTTAGGTACCTATTGAAAGCTGCTCCTTCACCTTATTTTATTATTATTAGGTAGGATTTTATCATCCATTTCCGATCTAGCTCAACATAAAAGCAAACTTTTTTTAATGAGTCAACCAATTGCGGTTGCGGAAGTATTTTGATCTCATTTGAAGACAAAATAAATTTTCCTCCAAAACAAAAATTTCAACTTGCTTTTTGCGTTTCAGTATACCAAGTGTAACTACTTAAGTTAATATGTCCTTGGTTCGTTATGTATATAGTATTAGATTTGGAAAAATAAATAAAACGTAGATATTTTCTATCATATGTTTGACTGGGTGTTTTCATTAAAATCACTCAACAATCATGTGGTAGCGAAGATCTGTCGTTCTATCACAAAGGAGAAGCCTACACAAGCATGGTGAGCAATTAACATTTGTGAAGATATCGAACAATTTTTATGAGATTACAGAGACTAGGTAATTGGAGCCTTTCGTCATCATAAAGAAGGGTAAAGTACGTCTCGGCTATTATTTGGAAGGTTAGGTTTTTGGCCAGGTAGTTATTCATGGTGGCGTTGAGCTGTAACAATGGCAGGTAGTTGTCCCAAATTAGACCAATATCCGTCCACTACTACCACCATTTCTGACGAGTTTCCCGTCAGCTCCTTTTCGATGGTTTTCCTTCAAGCTAGTTTTTGAGGAGTGTCTCGACAATGCTGGATTCTAGTTGAAAAAAATTTATCCTGACTCATAACTGAATTAAACGGATAAATTTATTGGATTCCATTTTTCGATGAGTCGCTCGTTCAAGAAGATTTGACGAGTTTCCACCCCACGTGGGAAACTGATCAAAAATGGGGTTCTACCATTTTTTTGATGAGTTTCCTAGTTCCCGGCCATGACATGGTCACGGCCATTACCCTGATGTTGTTGGTCGCCACTCCTTTTTGTTCGGAAATCGCTTGCCAGGGGTCATTTCCGTCGTATATGCTATTCTTTGCCCGCCAGGTTGGCTCCATGTCCAGGCTGCCACTGACTACCTGGACACACAGGATTACTGCTGACTCATCGGGCTTAACAGCAACAATATCCGGCTTCTTGCCTCGGTCACTCGGCATGTGATAAGTCTCTCCCTCTTGACATCCCAACGCTGGATGACAATGCGCCAGCAATCTGCTTGGCAACCACATCGTGACGTAGAATGTGGCCACTGTAGGTACCAGGATACTGCTGCACCACATTGTACGGATTCTCATTTTTACTCCGACCAGCACAGCAAAGGATTTCCTACTGTTCTGTGACTACTCATTGAACACCTCACTGAGGTGGCTAAAGTTGCGGCCTGGACGGTGTGAAAATGGTGATAGTTGTGGGCCCCAATGCCCACTGAAGCCCATTTAACCCATTGCGAAGAAATGGGGGACTCAGAGCACTGTCGTAGCTTTTTACGATCTACTTGCTGACCGCAGTAGCGAACTCAGCAGATGAGCCAGGTTTTGGAGCAGTTGGTGTTGCTCGGTCGCACAACATCAACAGCTGCCTGACAAAGTCCAGGTCAGTAGCAGTGCAGGCCACCTCCCAGCTCGAGCCCCTAAGGGCAAGCAGTCTCCGGCGGCATAAAGATGGGATGCAGGCTGAGAGAGAGAGACAATGCCGAACCCACCGCCCTTCACCGGATATAGGCACGGAACACCAGGTGGAAAGCCTAGCCAAAAGCGCACAACAGAGTGAACTTCACAATCTAACACAAGCAGCCTCCCCGCAGTAAGCCTACCAAAGACTAGCCCATAGGTTAGCTTAGGCACTAAGTACGAACAGAGGAGGCGCAGCCTCTGCTGTGGCTTCAATGGAACCTTGGTGCTAAGAGCTAGTGCTCCACCAAGGTCCACACGGCTAGCAGCAATAGTGCCCACACCCATGAAGTCAACTCCAAAGTACCACCAAACCTTCAGTACGGATGGGGTGGGGATGGATGACTATCCTAAGACAAAACACTCCTCATCCACCACCCTCACTTGATGCTGGTGACCCGACGGGACCAAGGAGACTCGTCCACACTTATCTGAGTTAACCAACGAACCTCACCTGGCTAGCTGCTCAGCAAAAGTATTGAGGGCGATCTGCCAGCCCTCACATCTTTTGCCAAGTAGAATGACATCGTCGCAAAAGCCAATGCACCTACTCGCTCCCCAGGGGCGAGATCAAGCCCTATTTCAGCTGGCAGCTTACCCAAGGCCGTATCCACAACCAGGTTGAAGAGGAGTTGTGACAGAGGATCCCCTCCAATGACAACATCCCTTGACATCTCGCCTCGTGTCTCGAGGCCCATCCCGCCTTTGTGGTACAGGCAGGCAACATTCTCAATTAAACAAGCAGGTGCCCAGACACCACAAAGACAATCGGTCAGGGCAAAATGGCTTACAATCTGAAAGGCCTTAGCGGCATCCAGAGTGACAAGGTATAGCCAATTTCGTTCAAAATTGGGTTGTAGCTGTATATAAGTCTCAAGATTGTACCACAAGCAACATTCCGGGACTAATGGACCGATTTTGATGAAATTTTTAGACATAGTGATAGTTAACTTCTTGACAGTCTCTGTCAATTCCATCCCCTTAACGCGTGCTTATTAGGAAACGTGAAACGTCAATTTCGCGGGGTACTGGACGGGTACAAGTATCGCATGGAATCCTATGGATTTAGATGATATTGGTTGTAATGATCATTACGCATGCACACTCCTGAATTTGGTTGTTGAAGACGAAACTCAGAGTCTAACAGACCGATTCTGATGAAATAGTCAGGGATGGGCCTGTAAGTTTCGATTGGTCCGCATATACTTAAGAATGCCTTGAAATGAATAGTAGAGAGTGAGCATGCCTTTGCATGAATTATTTCCCTATTTCTTATATTAGCTTGCATACACATATACATCAATATTATATTTTTCATTTAATAATTTTAACTCGTAATTTGTTCTTCAACTAAGTTTTTACGTCCATGATAAGATAAGTGAGGACCCACCCCACAAAATTCGGCAGACGATTTTTTTTCAATTTGTAGATATAGTGAAATTCAGGCAAACTTACCTTCAACAGAAGTTTCGTCAGATGATGATCCGTCCGACTTTTCGTTTCGTGTAATCTCGTCGATTATCAGAGAGATACTGCGTGCTGTTGTTGTATCACTTCTCGTACGTGCTATAATAGCCACAGTAGAGGCAAATTTCGGCTCTTCAGTTTTCTACAACCAAACGGAATGATATTAGAGGTAGGATTTAGAGATAGGGGAAACAATTATTCAAGAGAAAATAAAGTTATCACAACCAAATTTACTTGACTGATCAGTTATAAAATACCACATCAGCCCCCATCCCGTTAGCAGTAATTGTAATAATTAACAATGTCATTTGGAAATTAATTAATACATTTTGGTCGTTTTTCGCACATAATTTACATCTCGTTCAAATACGATCAAGATCAGTAAAATTTAGAGTGAGATAAGAATTTCCCGATTGTGCAGTATGACTGAAGGAGAATTTTTTATTTCTAGAGTTGGAGTACTTGAAATTATTCAACGTTCAAATATTTAAGTGAAACTTAAGTTTCAGATTTGATTTTAACACCTTTTTTTTTCTTTCTCCGATTTATTAGAAATAGCAACCATTCGAACTTAAATTTAGAATGGTGATGCTTGAGTTTCTTAAGAAAGGCTTTAAAAATCTAGATCCTAAAAGAGATTACACGCACAAAATGATTTTCCTCCTCGTTCTTATTAACGTAATTGTAGGGAAGTTGACTCGACGCCAGCTCTAGAAATCAAAGAAGGAATAGAAGAATAAAGCTTTCCATATGAAATAATCATTGTTTCTTTCTATTTTTTGTTCCTTCTTTTTTTTTAAAGAATATTCTGCTACTCCGTTAACAATGCTCCGCTGTGAACTTGACGATATTTTTAAACAGAATAATAGGTACTTCAAAAATAATTTTTGGGTATCTTTCCCAAAATAAAATATTCTATTTCCTTCGACTTCAAACTCACCCAGCTATCGACACAAGTTGGATTAAACGCGCAACATTGAGAAGCGTAAGTCATCCAAGCTTGTTGAAGACGCTGAAACAAATCGAGTCAAAGAACCATAAATAATCCTTATAAATAATCATTCATAATTATTATAATCCATATAATGATGATTCTCACATACCTTAATGTCAAGTATTGAAGGCATTGTTTGAAGAGCCGCTGTATTTTTCATTTTCAAGACTTCCAATTCGTGAAGCCCAATAGGCGGTAAGCTGGAAACTAGTGTATCCGAAAGGTCCCTGGTCAGATATGATGAATGTACATCGTTACACAATTTAAAATTTCCATGAGAAACAGTACCACTGACGATCATGAAGCAATAAGTATACACTCCTACGTAGAACTGTATCGATCCCATGATCATCAAAAATTGAATCTCCCTATACAGAATACATCAACGTGAACACCCCCATTTATGCATGAAATCGAAACGCGAAAAAATGAAACGTCGGCCACGTTGAATATGGCACTAAGGTTTAATGTTATTAAGGGAATCGAAGATGTTATAAAAATTCAGAGTCGGCTATCCCGACCACAATCAATACAAATTTCATCAAAATTGGATGAATTCGTTGTGCCTACCTATAACAAGAATGTTATGTTTTCGCCAGCGCATTCGCCACCTTTAGCTCTAAAAGATGGAACTCGTAGGGCCATCTCGACCCAATCTCAAACGATCTCTTCAAACTGAATCGAAATTGGATACAAACTGTAGACATTATGAGTGTTTCAAGGATTCATCTTTTTCCGTGAAGAAATTCTTAGGGAGCCATCTAGACTACAGATTGACACAATTTTTTTTCGTGCCATTTTCAATCCGTTTACTTGTTTTTATTTATAACTTCTAACTTGTATTTTTTAATGTGTATGACTACTAATCATGACATGGGTATTTGAACTGTGTAAATCAATTATTTAATGGTTGCCTGGCTTTTGTATTACATCCTCCTGCAATAAAAAACTTATTCATTATTTTTATCTGCACACTGCATGTGGTGCAGCAGTATCCATGGACTCACGGTGGCCGCATACTGCGTCATGATGCGATTTCCAAGCAGACAGTAGGTGCTTTGGCATCCAGCGGACGGGATGCTGGAAGGGAGAGTAAATTAAATACCACATGCCGTGTGACCGGGGCAAGAAGCCGGATATCGTTGCCATCTAGCCCGATGGGTCTGACATAATTCTGGATGTCAAGATTTTCAGTGACTGTGTGGACAATGAACAGACCTGGCGGGCTAAGATAAGTAGATATGATGGAAATGACCTGTGGCAAGCGATAACCGAGCTAAAAGGAGTGGCGACTAATAACATCAAGGTCATGGTCGCAACCATGTAAAGACACGGATTTTGCGGGGAAACTGTTACGGAGTTAGTCAAGTGTCTCGGCGGGAGTGCTCTTTGTTATCACCACCCCCGTCCTTAGGGACTCTTACCTTAACTGGTGGACATTTTATGGGGGCACTCCTTTCATTCCACTCTTCCTCGTCCTCCTTCTTTTGCAACTTTCCCTCACCACTAGACCTGGCGTCAGGTAAACCTGACCCTCCTTCCCACTTCTTTTATTCATTTTTTCTAAATTGTGTGCACCCTCCGCCTTTGAGGGGAGTTTTCTAAATTAAAAAAAAAATCGGGGTGGTTCAACAATGCAATTTAATAGAGTCAGAATCTATAGTAATACCTACTGTTTCCTTGTCTAATATCCTTACGCTGCCATTAATCTACAGCCTCTCTTATCAAATTAATGAGATCCAAATATTTAATTTCTAACTCATGTGAATTTCATCATCAAAATCGTAAAAAACGAAATGTCTTGGCCAAATTAGATGGAGGGGGGGGGGGGGGTTGTCTGGTATCTATAAAAAATAGATGACAAGGAGGTTGAAAATTTCCACCGATTACTGACAGAATTGTGAGAAAATACAGAGGCACATATGGATACAATTATCTGATTCGTAAATGCAATCCATCATTTGGGTACGTAGATTGTGAAACATAATTCAAGCCGACATTATAATTTTTATTGGATTATTCTGAAATTTATATACTACAGATGGTGTATTACTGATGCTACTATGTGTTACGCCAAGTTTCTATCGAGAATGTAGAGAAAAAAAATAAAAATGCACTAGAAATTTTTCAAACTTGTCGCCAAGTATAACAACTTTCAAGAAATCTCGGGAAACTAATTAGAATAGCGATTGCGAAACAACATTTTCAGTTTATCGGATGGATTATAATGAAAAGCCAGTAGACACGCGGTTCGGCAGCCATCCAGCCGCTCACCTGGCTCGGTCAGAAATGCAAATAAATAGCGCTAAAAATAAATTCTCGCCTCTGTCAAATCTGTAACTGACCTAAGCTCTCGTTTGCCGACAGACAACGCAATCAGTTTCCAAGACAGTTGAAATTAATAGGTATTCAACAAGATACATATTAGAGTTGCGTACTAACTGAAATTTAATTTTTGATTATTATATGACCTAATGACTGACTTTATTACTTTATGACCAAGTTGTTTATTAGCTTTCGATTCTATCTATAGGTAGCGGAAGCGTTGTTTTCACTTTGGGAGATGAAAAAAAAAAATTGTTTTATGGGGGGATGGGGGGGGGGGGGGGGGGGGGGCAACGCTTCAAAAGAAGATGTAAAAGAAGATCTATAGCTTCCTTTTTTTTCTTTATAATTCTAATCTACCTCCTGTTCCCTTCCAGCTTGAACCATACTGACCCAGCTCCATAAAAATGCACACTCTACTTCCGCTTCTTTTACTCCGCAGCAATCCAAGTTCTTAACTTTTCTTCTTTACTGTACGAGTCATACTAACCCGAAGAGCACAATAATGCTCATCAATATGGTGCAGTGGTATGAGGGACTGGGATCGTTCTGTAGCACTCCAGCCAGGTCCCCTTTCCTGACAACCATTTTTAGATGTATTTCGCCTTGGCAATTTGAATATAGCAAGGGAAAACGAAGTATCGACCACTACGACCCAACATTCTACGTTCTACATGTTTGTACTTAGTCTAATCAAATAGGTTCCGATCAATTTCAGTCAATCTACAAGCTGAAATAAGAATCGTTCTTGGGCTTCCTAAGATCTTGAATCTGAACTGCTGAATCAGCCGTCAGCCAGGAAGAGATTAATTATCTCGTTTTACGTGGAAGAAATGATACAATATAATTTATTGAAATAAAGAGAAAATGTATTTTTGATTAAAAAGAAATATTTTTGGAGGAAAAAAACCTCGGTTTTTTTTTTTTTTTGGCTGTTTGATTACCGATAAAGGTAGGACGGGTCAAAATAACCCGAGTGAGCAATATATCTGAGTTTCATATTACACACCAAGGGTCAAGGTCAACACAATTTCACTCAAAATCATATAAGTAAATATGAATTTAACTATACCGTTGAAAAGCTAAGGTTTAAAGGAATCTTTTAGGTTTGCAGTTGAGACAAAACATACATATTAAATTTGGCATAGAAACGAACGAAAAAACTAGTGATTCCCAAAAATTGTTCAATTCTACTCTATAATACAAACAACAACCTGTTTATTATCTCTGACTGTATATAGAGCAGGTACATACAATTTTGGATTCGTTACATTAAATATACTAACTTACGAGACTATGGATTTGAACTTATGTCACCTGTTGGAACTTACAGCTCCTTCAACTTTGTGATTCCATTAAATGCATGGTATGATAACTGTGATAGGAATTTGTTCCCCCTCAGACTCCTGAAAAATCACCAATAAAAATCTCCAAATCAATCAATCAAAAGCACCAATAAATTATTTTATAAAAATCAGCTAATAGCTCATAACTCAGTTTTATAACATTATTTTGTGCTTGGCACTTTAATTTATGCAAAAATGGTTGTGTAGCATGCGTAGAGACATAATTCACACGTATACGTTTGATACGACTTCGCGGACTCACTTATCCTAGGTGTAGATGCTGAGAACCGAGTATGGTTCTGTAAATTTCTATAATTCTTAACAAAATGATAAAAATATATACGAAGTATGGCGTAAAAACAGACATAAATTCAACTGAAGCCATCAACTTTGTCCGTATGATGCCTCTTTTTGAGGCATCCCATGTGTCTTGGTAGAGGACGCTGCTCTTGTATTGTGGAAATAAGTGGATTTGTAAGATTCGACCCATGAACGAATATTATTTCATGGTACGCTGCAGTTAACAAACCGCAAACTGTCAGGATTTCCAAATTCCCATGGAGTTCCTCGTTCCTCACGTACCACGGTGCGTTTGTCACCATTCTCATTGTCCCCAGAGCTTAGTTCTGGAGTACTTGAATTCGTTTTATCACGTTTATAGATGCTAAGCACCACAGGCCCCTATAGATCGGATCAAGACTTTGCACAAGAGAATTCTTATGTATAGCGATAATTTTATTATTTGCCGGCAGTAAAGTTTGCTATACCTTGTCAAAAGCTTTTGCAACATCGATATACGATCTTTGCAACATCTTACAGTTGTTGTAGCAACAACTAAGCTTTTGCAACATCTATCATCTTTGTTCCATATGCGTTTAGCATGTGATCTAAGACTCTATGGAGTTACCGGGGACAAGATTGGAGGTTCCGAACCTCAGATTATGTTGATGGGAGTAGTTGTTCGTTTTGACGTAGAAGCCTTGGAACGATAGGTTTTTCGAAGATTTTAGAAAAATGGACAAAAGGCTAATTGGTCGGTAACTGGTAGCATTGTCGGCTCATTTACCAGTAATTTTACATTTACAAAACAATGTAACATAATATTATACAATAACTAGCCGCTCCGGCTCGCTCCACTCGCCTCCACGTCCAGCCGGGGGGCTTGCCCCCCGGACCCCCCATTAAATTGCTCGCTTCGCTCGCAAAGTGTGACATATAGGGAATGTTGCTCGCTTCGCTCGCAAAGTGTGGTATGTAGGGAATGTTGCTCGCTTCGCTCGCAAAGTGTGGCTGTATACATGGAATGTATTACAATTGAAACATGTAGGGGATGTTGCTCGCTTCGCTCGC
Source organism: Adelphocoris suturalis (assembly GCA_030762985.1). Classification (NCBI taxonomy): domain Eukaryota; kingdom Metazoa; phylum Arthropoda; class Insecta; order Hemiptera; family Miridae; genus Adelphocoris; species Adelphocoris suturalis. Next base: position 10,391,973 of record CM061045.1, on the reverse strand, counting down.
AAACGGTAGATCTCTAAGGGTAGGTTTAACTTCTGTAGGGGATGCTGCTCGCTTCGCTCGCTTGAGGAAGTTATACTGCCCACCCAACATGGCAGACGTCAATTAAAATAAAAATTAAAAATTTTGTCTAAAAAATAAAAAAAAATTAGGGGTGGATTACCCCTAACATTTAGGGGGATGAAAAATAGATGTTGGCCGATTCTCATAGATACCGGATAAGCACAAAAAATTTCATCAAAATCGGTCAAGCCGTTTCGGAGGAGTATGGCAACGAAAACTGTGACACGAGAATTTTATATATTAGATGTACGTAAAGTCGCTCATACGAGCATGCTGCATGACTGGAACTTTCTCTCTATGTACAAATAGAAAACGTGGGAATATTATTTCATGCTTGAATATGCGTACTAGATACCATTTTACCATTTACCAAATTGTTTACCATCATGGGAAATGGACGACCCCCCTCCCTCCCCTCGATTTACTACTAAACTACAAGCAATAACAAATATAAAAAGACTCACAGTTTATGTATTTCTGATCCATTGAAAGCCCATCCTTCAATAACCATGATAGCATTGCAATCCAGAAGGCTGGAACAGATTATATCACTTAATTACCAACAATGCTGTAAAAAATAGTGCAATGTAATTTACCGTATTCACAACAACAAAAAAGTTGCAGCAATAAACAACTAGGATGTTTTTAAACACTGTTAAGTCAGCTAAACTAATGTTTGAGTAATGAACGATTTCTCGACTTGACATGTCATACCAATTTACACCATAGCATAAAACATTAATTCAGTTTAAAATATGTTTGAAAGAATCTTTAAAATCACCCATGCTTGTTTTCGGAAATGTGACCTAAAGAAAGCCCAGAGAATTCTAACCGTGAATTCGTACTCCAAAAAGTTCTCTAACCGTTGCCTTGAAGAAGTAGAAAGTAAATTGGCTCCACCTTAAGCTCTACCACGAGACAATCTTGTACTTGCTGATCAATCTACTCGTTTTTTTAGTATGATCTATGTACCAGGGGTGTCTGAGGGTCTTAATAAAACAATTAGGAAATCTTTCCCGAATTATAGATTTGGTTCCAGCCCATTTTGCCTTCTCAACAATATTTTTTTCAAATTTAAAGGGCCCTGTTCCACGCATATCCACATCAAATATTGCTTATGAGGTGCCATGTGAGGCTGTGGGTTGCAACAAAAGGTATATAGGTCAATCAAAGCAACCTTTTTCCAAGCTTATGTGCGGCCATCGAACTGATGTGGCGACAGGCGCCTCTCAAAAGTTTGGTTTGGCTAAGCAGTCCAATTTATTTGGGCCACAGTTTCAATTTCGACCAATTTAAGACTAGAGCTAGGGAAGAATATGAGGCAAAAATACTCATAGCTGAATCTGCATTTACTAACATCACCCCTAATTCAGGTGACACCATCCCTGATTTTCAGAAATGCTCAGCTGCTTATTCTAACACCTTCAATATTCTGTGTGCGTCCTTATAAGACCATCTCCCTACTATTTTTTTTTTCCTTTTCAACTCCATGGTATTCGTATAAAAGGCACAGTGCTCCTTTTCTCCAGGGCTCGTGTTTTACATTCAGTTTCCTTTTAGCATTTTAGCTCCATGATGTTTTTGCTTCTTTTTTGGCTCCATATAGTTTTCAGCTGTCCACCCTGTTTGTTGGTTTTCTCCTATTTATAGGATTAGTAATTAGTAATATATGCCAAATGTTCGAAATCAGGGTCCTTCCTGTTTGGAGCAAATGTTTTTCCGTTATACCTAATTTTTAGTAAAACCTGTGGATTTTTGTAGGGTTGGAATTACTCACAAAAATATTGTATCTCAATAATGTTAGTTTATTGTCATTGTTAAGTTTTTGGTTGATTTTCATGGTTTACTTCTTTTATGCCCTTCTTCCTAGCTGTTCCCATATCTCCTATGTTTTGTTTTCTATTGTTTTAAGAGGTTAGCCCAACTGCAATTTTTGCTTTTGGCTCTAGTCACCTAATGAGTTTTATACCTATGAGCTCCCTCATGTTCTGAGGCTGCCCTCTTTAAGAGCAAAGCTTTTCAGTAAGTCACTTGTTGTTTATCAACTTTAGCTTCTGGCTCTAGCTTTGTTATTAACAAATGTTTGCCAACCGTGGTATTTTACCATATTATTTGTTTTTATAGACCTTTTGATGATGGCCTCAGAGTGACCGAAATGCCAAGGACATAATTAAAATTATTACAAAGATTTGGTAATTACTTTTTCTTGCTTGGGCCAATTTCCGATTGTATCTTGAATTGAAGGAGTTCCGTCAGACAACGGGTAGTGTTTGTTGTTGTCACCTGGACTTGCGTTTTCTTGGAATGGGTTTTCCGGTCTTGCTAGGGATTGTTGAATCTGCATTAAAGGGCTTGGTAGAGAGAAGACCTGAACTAGGGTAGAGGGCTGATACTTTTGGCAAGACTCGAATCTTCACGAGAAGCTAAATACTTGATGGATACGATCTCTTCACAACCCGATATGTGGCAAACTAGGGCGTACTCGGAGTTTGCTTTCTAACAGCTATATGTACTTCCTCGAGCTGCAGATCATATTTATTGAATCGATAGTGTTTTTCGCAGAATACAACATTTGACTCCTTTAGTCAAGGCACGCCCATAATTTGCCCTCCAATGATGTAGAACATTCTCTCATGTGGAGTGCAATTAGTGGCAGTGCACAAGAGGGATCAAATCGAATGTAACGCCCCAGGTAAAACTTGCTCCCATTTAGTGTTTTTCATGTTATTACTCTTGAGTAACAGTGAGGCAGCTCTCCACATAATTTTTGTTGTTGTGATAATGATAAATATCACAGATAGGTAACTAGGTATTAGGTAGTTACTCCTCTACATTCCCAAAGTTCATTTCCATAGCTGAAACGGTAGGTACTCGTAGATGAAGAGAATGAAGGCCCAACTACAAGTCAAATCGGTAGAAGATAATGAAGGCCCAACTCCAAGTAAGGTAGGTAGAAGATAGGTATGTGTAGAAGATACGTAGGTAGATGTAGGTAAAGTAATACAGCCAGAACAGACCTTAAGGTGAAGCGAAGAGAGAAGATGAAGATTAAGAAAGATCTCACCACAATTATCCCTTTAATCCTGAGCTGGAGACTGGTCAGCATGCAGGTGGCACCTGATTGGAAGTGTTTAACCAACCAAGCACAACAGATATGTCGCAGTATCCACACTGGCAGCTATTCCCTGTTATTTCTCAGGAAAGTCGATGACTGATGAAACGATCTGGTACCCAAATGGAAGCGAATAATGGTTAAATGCGCGGATGTTACAGGATACGAAAAATTGCAATGATAAAAGGTCTGGTTTAAATAAAGGCTAAATTTTAAATGTGAATGATGAAAAATCGGACTTTATGAAGGAATAATAGGTGTAGGTGTGGTGACATAAGGTGGTGGTGGAATAAAGGAATGCGAATTTTGTCCTGAACGGTTGCACGTAAGGTCTAATGTTGACAGTTGCTCGTGTTACATTTTACAACCATCGGTAGTGGTCCTTTCGTCAATATTGATTCGTTCGAAGGGTTGAGTGGCTTTCATACTCAATTCATTTGCGTCTATGAATATAATGTAATTTGGAAAAGTGTATTTTATTATTAAATTATTTATAAATAGAAAATTATCAAATTATAGGAAACCACATTCATGGTTTGCAACGAATCAAACTTTTTATTATAATTTCCTCATCAACACACTAACAATATAAACATATGAATAAACATATTTTCAGTGTATGGAAATTATGTACGTAGTTTCATTAGTTAATAGGAACAGTTGTTTGGGCAATTTGTTACTCCTGGTGTTAGTCCAAGTAGCGATAAGAGGCGAGCCACTGCGGACCGTCGGATCTATCGGACCTTCGAATGACAACATGCGGACTCATCGGATCATCGTATGTGTTGCTGTATCCTGTCTTTCTCGTGACTCTGGTGCCAAAGGGTACTAGTTGCCCCCCGGAACCAAAAGCTCCTTTCCAAAACATTCTTTTTTATCTTCAGCCCTCTCATCATCACGCTTCTTGTTCGTCGTCGTGGGCAGTTCAGTTCCCGTCTATCAGTTGACCATCACCTATCATTTTACGCCCAAGGCGCTTCAGCAATTTCTTCCACGTGGTGGCCACCATCTTCTCCAGACTTCTTTCTGCTGCCTGTATCTGCCCATTTCAATATTCCGAGCTTGGCAATCAGGTCAGTCCTTTCCAATATATATTATACCGATCTAATTGGTATCAGGGCCTGTTAATTTAACACACAAAGCATTCTTCAAAGATCACCAACACCATCGCCTTCTCGTCGTTTTTGTACCTTTTGATGAACATTTACTCCAAGAGTTTCGTCGTTTTGTACCCCTTTGATGAACATTTGCTCCAAGAGCTCAACATAATACCCTAATCCACTTATTGTAAATAATCATTTATTCTTTCATATCACCAAGCAGGGCATGCCGTAGGTAGGTTGAACACGTTATTACAAGTAAATATTTAAATATAATCGTTAATAATTCATATCTTTTCATTTTATATAATTATCCTTCGTTATACAGTCCACTGAAAGTTTTATTAAATACCAGCGAACACAGCTAATGAGTAGGAGATTTTAGGATTCCTAAGAAACTAAACTTCTCTCATCAACAGTATTTTGATGCGCCCCCTCAAATGGAACTACAGCAGGGAACAGCTAACCAGGCCTCAGGCCAGTTATCAGTTAGCTTAGTTAGGTATGAATCAATATCGATGTGTGTAGACTCATATAATCATTGATATTTGATGAATACAAACTTGATCCCAATCTAACACGAAATAATACCTAATAAATTGTTCCGGTATATTGTTATAAACAATGAGTCATCATCACTATAAATAAATTATAACTCCAGTGACACAACGAACTTCTAAGTTCCATTGGATTCGAAGTCACACTGCGCCATATACACTTGATGAAGTCCACAGAATGACATACACTGAAATCAAGCTCAAAACGGCTGATCTGTGCTGAAGTAAAGCCGAGGTTCTACAGAAAAAGTCCAGAGGTATTGATGAATATCAAAATACTATTGCTATTGACAAATGGAACTACCTACATAATTTCCCTACACTAACAATATGTTTATTCATACGTTTATGTTGTTAGTGTGTTGATGAGGAAATTATAATTAAAATTTTAGTTCGTTGCAAACCATGAATGTGTTTTCCTGTAATTTAATGATTTTCTATTTATAAATAATTTGATAATAGAATAAACTTTTCCAAATTACATTATATTCATTCACGCACATATAGGTTGAGTGGTAATGGGCCCAGAACCGCCCGAATTATTGTGTTAGAATAAGTATATGTGAAAAGTTTTTTTTTTTTTTTTTTTTTCAAAGCGTTTTATTTGTATATAACAACTAGTTACATGATATAGACATTATTATGTAAGTAACTATCTAGCTATTTAGTTCGCATAATTACACTTTCTTTCACTGTGGTTTTAGTCCAGTGACTACTACCACCACACTTGTTCAAGTTCAGCACCAAAGCTGGAGATCAGCATCCAAGATCGAAGGGTTTATTCCTCTTCAAACGCCGGACTTGCTGCGAGTTTTCCAGTAGCTGGAGAGCCTCTGGGTTCGTGTGATTGAGCAGCCTTTGCTCATAGCTCATAGCGTATTTTTTAATGATGTCATTCACGGTCTCCATCTGCAGGTCTGTATGAAGATCGTCATTTCTTACGTACCAAGGAGCATTAACGATCGCCCGTAGTACTTTGTTCTGGAAAGTTTGGATTATTTTGATGTTTGTTTTTGCTGTGCACCCCCATAGTTGGATTCCATAGGTCCAAATGGGCATCAGCACGGTCTTGTACAGCAGCACTTTATTATAAATGTTAAGTTGCGAGTATCGGCCCATTAGCCAATACATGTCCCTAAATTTGATTGAGAGTTCTTCCTTTTTCTTCTTCACGTGCTCCTTCCACCATAGCTTGGCGTCCAGAGTCATCCCTAGGTATTTAGCAGAATTTGCATACGGTACGTTGGTTCCATTTAATGTGAGTGGTGCAGTTGAAATTCTTTTGTTAGTGAAGTTAACATGAGTGGATTTAGTTTCATTGAGCTTCAGTCGCCAGTTTTTGACCCATTCATTAACTGCAGTTGTTGCTTCCTGTAACTTCTCTGTTGAGTCCTCTACCGAGTCTGCAACAGCTAAGATAGCCGTATCATCTGCAAATGTTGCGATTGTAGTTCCTTCTATGTGAGGTACGTCTTGTGTGAACAGCAAATACAAAAGGGGGCCCAAAACGCTTCCCTGAGGTACCCCTGCGTTGATGTTTTCAAGGTTGGAGTACTCATCTTCCACTTTTACTCTAAAAAATCTGTTTGTTAGGTAGGAACGGAGTATTTCACAATATTGATGAGGTAACATCCCTTGCAACTTGTTGAGTAGACCTTCATGCCAAACCTTATCGAAGGCTTGGGATACGTCCAGAAATACTGCACTACAGACCTTTTTTCGCTCCAATGCATCTTCGATTACGTTAGAGTGCACTCATTGTAGAATGCTTTGCCACTTTTCACTTTTCTAATCCTAAAATCTCATGAAATCCCTGCCAAATAACTTTGTTTGTTAGGAATAGGAACGACCTCCAATCAAACAGTGTATTTCACAATATTGATGAGGTAACATCCCTTGCAACTTGTTGAGTAGACCTTCATGCCAAACCTTATCGAAGGCTTGGGATACGTCCAGAAATACTGCACTACAGACCTTTTTTCGCTCCAATGCATCTTCGATTACGTTAGTTAACCTGTGCACTTGTTCAATTGTAGGATGCTTTGCCCTAAAGCCAAATTGATGTTCAGGTAAGAGGTTCTTTTCTTCTATCATCCTAATCAGTGTTTTCTTGAGGAGCTTCTCAAACAACTTTGAAAACACTGGTAGCAATGAGATTGGTCTATAGGAATTCACATCAGTTGGCTCCTTCCCAGGTTTAGGGATCATTATGACCTCAGCTACCTTCTATTGAAGAGGAACATATTTTAGACGAAATGCTGCGTTAATTAGGTATAGGAGCTCCCGTTTACCTATTTCAGGAAGTTCCTTAATAGTTTGCCCAGTTATAAGGTCGTATCCTGGAGCTTTTTTTGTTTTTAACTCCTTTATGCAATCATTGAGTTCTGGAAACTTTACTGGTTTGATTGGAGTGCTGTCAGTAAATCTTGATTGGTTTAGAGCTTCTCCATGCGATTGCTGCGGAAGTGGAGAGAAAGTTTGTGCAAGGTGATGAGCAAAGAGATGAGCTTTATCAAGCGCACTTCTTGCCCACTCCCCCCCCCCCCCCCCCCCCATCTTTCCTGATTGGTGGATTTTGCGCTACTGGTCTATTGGCCCCTTTGGCGGCTTTATACAGAGAGTAGTCAGTAGTTCGGTCAGCTGTTAGGGCTTGGATATTCCTAGAGAGGGTTTCTTGTCTATTTATTTTGATCAGAGTGGTTAGTTTTTCCGTCAGCCGATTCAGCTCCGCCTTGTCTTGGGAAAATCGAGTCATTTCCCACCTTCTTCTAGCTCTACGCTTCTTTCCTAGCAGTTCTCGAACAGCAACAGGATAGGAGACCTTATCCATTGGGGTTACAACTTTAGGAGTAGACAACCATGCGGCTTCTTGAATTAGTTCCGTAATTTCTTCTACTTCTGTATCTAATTGGTCAGTGGTTCTGAGCGGTTTATTTAAGTCAATATTTGCTGTGATGTGTTCCCTGAAACCGTCCCAATTCGTCTGCTGGTTTACTAGTCTTGGAACTTGTTCCCGGTTCACGACGTTTTCACTTATGGTCAAAATGATGGCAGAGTGATCCCCTGTCAAATGGTCGCTATCACTCACATGAGCATAGTTCGTAGTAATCCCCTTGCAGATGAAAAAATCAATCAAGTCGGGCGTTTTCCGTATCAGTAGGCCAGTAAGTGGGCTTTCCTGACGTCATAAATTCACAGCGGGTTTTCTGTCCTGCTGAAAACAGTTCTCGTCCTTTTGTTGTTGTCAGCCTAGAACCCCAGAAGGTATGTTTTGCATTAAAGTCACCGCCAATGATAAAAATATTGCCAAACTGTGAGAACAAGTTGGTGTATTGTGCCTCTTTCAGGTTATACCTAGGGGGGCAGTAAATTGCAGATATTTTACAGTCTTTGCCTTTCAACGAGATATTGACTGTGGACACCTGCATACTTTCATCTTCAATTTTGGAATATTCATAGTGCTTGATGGCATTTTTTACCAGCACGGCTGAACCACCTCTGGCTTTATTTGAAGGATGTAAGGCAGAATAGACTCTGTATCCTGTGATGCGCAGAAAGGTTTCTTTGGTGAAATGGGTTTCTGAAATTAGGCAAATATCAATTTTTTCAGTGGATAGGAATGCTTCCAGTTGCTGGGCATTTTTGGTTAGCCCATTAGCATTCCAGGCTGCTATACGGAGTGTGGGGTAATCCATCATATATTAATTATTTTTGTGTGTGGTTTTTTTCGAGCTTTCTCACTCGCTCTAAGAGAGCGTTAGTAGTAGAGTTCTGTTTATCCATGAACTCCATCAGTTTCGAAAGAACATCCTCGAGCTTGGGGTGTTCATCTATTTTGATACTCTCACGCCTCTTGCCTGCCACTATACTGGCATAGGACACTGACGATCGTCTACCCTGAGGTTGCGAATCACCTTGTCGTTTCGTCTGACTCTCAGGACCTGCATTCGATTTGTTAGGCTTATTTCGAAGTTATTGGAGCTCTTTTGCAACTTCACACCCTCTATAATTGGCTGGATGTTGTTTTCCACAGTTGACACATTTTGGGGGTTCTTCTTTTGATAATTCGCAAGAAGACACGTCATGTTTGCCCGCACATCTGACACATCGTGGCTCTTTTTGGCAATAAGACTTTGTATGAAAAAATTGCTGACATTTTTTGCATTGTGGTATAAGCCGCCCAGTTTTCCTGAGTGGCTCAATGCGTACCACCAAGTTCAGAATAGTTTTGATGCCATATATTTTTTCGACATCTTCGTTGTTATCGAATGATAGCATGTAAATATGTGAAAAGTGTAGTGACTTTCTGTTTGTGAACTTATAAACTCAGTGAAATAAGACAATGAGTGCAAACATGAAATTTGATGAGTTAGAGAGAAATAACTTTGACACCTGGTAGATACAAATGCAGGCAGTGTTAATTAAGAATGAGGGCTGGGAATATGTAAACGGCAAAACAGTGAAGCCTGCTGAAGAGCCTGGTGCCTCCATATGGGAAGAAGCAGACCTGAAAGCTCGATCAGATGGCAAATTCTTGCAGCAACCTTTCGAAGGCAACTACCTGATCTTCAATTCGACTCATACCTGCCAACCATTTGACATAAGATGGAACTTCTGTTACATTCTCAGTCTCTGAAACTGTCTTGCCAAAGGGTGTGGTCTCCTGAAGACCTTCTTCATCAAGACATTTCTCTGTCTGGTTAACGTTGGATGGTCCTCTACCTAAATGACAACCATACAAACAAGAATGAAATGTTGGGTAGGATCTATCATACACTAAATCTATCTTTGGCTAATGAAATCAAAGCCTGGAACATATTCATCATAGGCAGGTACCACCAGTGCATTGTGGTGTTGTACATTTCTATACTCAAAACTATCTCAACTTAAGTTTCTTCTTGCTCTCCAATGTTTATTACCTGAGATTGAACAAAGAGACATTCCTTTCACAGGCACATAAGCTTGATCCACAATATTGGAATTGAGAAAGGCCGAATGCCTCGGGATGTCAACTGAAGCCACTCGCGTCGCACGTGTGCTCTAAACCATTCGCTTGTTTGTAGAAAGGTCGTGCTCAAAGCATCCAAGCAGTGATGCGTGGAGACAGGTTTTTGTTGCCTCTTAGTGGAGAAACTGAAGGTTCCCTTGGCGATCCATGTGTCGCTTCCAATGGTCTGTCCGCTTGAATCGAGCATTAGTAAGAATGAAACGGCGTGTGCCTATAGTCAGAAGCAGATGTGGTGAGCAGCCTCACCCTTCTGCTCTCTACACTTCTAGGCCTCTCTACCCTTTCTCTGACACGATTTGATGGAATATGACCATCCATCAGTAGTTGTTCTTGCCAAACATGTCTTAATTCCCCAGACAGGAGGATGTAGTCTAACAGCATGTGTTTTGACACAACTCTTCTCTCGTCCACGACATTTCGTTTCAATTTATCTACCATTTTCAGCAGATTTCTCTTGGATCAATAATCACATTTCCGTCGTTTGTCACTTCATTATCTTCATTATCACGAGTGAAGTTGAATTAGAAAGAAGTAGAAGAGATTGCAAAAAAAACCATATCTCGTAACCGGAATCGTCGCAAAATGCTCCAAAACGGATTTCTATGAGGTCGTTTTTCAAAAATAGCATTTTCTGACATTTTGGAGCAAATACGATACGAGCAATACGATTTCTTTGAAGATTTTATCAACGCAACTTGTGAGATAGGTACCTATCACATAAATGGATTCATAGTATCTTTTTACATCACCTGCAAATACATGTTGTTGGTTAAATACTCAAATATTATTAACATTCTTATAAGTACCAACTTACAGCTCTACAGTCCTGACACCGCGGGCCTGTACCTCTTGAATTTTGTTGTTATCGAACGATCTGCAGAATTTAAAAAAAAAAAAATGTAAGAGTCATGACCATGTGGGAATTTTCGTTTTGTTCCCAATTTTTATTTCACGTTCTTACAAAATGTAATGCATTTAAATAGGTACATTAAAATATTAATAGTAATTTACCTATTATTAAATATATACCTATGATATATTATTAATAATTCATTAATAACTATAATTAATGTTAATCTATTATATTATGTATATTAAACTGAGATGCATACATTGTGTTCATAGGTTCAATTCGTCCTAGACCCTCCAACGTTGGTATCTTCGTTAAATCAGTGTACGATATTCGTCTGGGAGTAAAAAATCAGATTCGAAAATATACAAGTTTTTAATTAACCACACAATCCAAAACAATAACACCAAGATGTGTTTAAAAAGTTTGAGCTATGTTGAATGTAGTTGACTAATTCTAGTACTCACATATATTTCAATTTCGGTAGGTTTTCCAGAGCATGATCGTCAATGAATGTGAAGTTGTACATATGTGCGATTGATCTGAAAGCAGGTCAGAGGCACGATGGTAATCAGTAAATAAAGCATGTTGAATGAATAAACATGACATATAACATAAAAGATCAATGATCTATCGAAAAACAGTTTGTTGAACGTTACGATACCTCCCTGAACTATTATTTACCGTCAATACTAAATAACTGACCCATGATGAAGCAATCTAACTTCAATTCGTCTTTTGATAAAATTCTTCAGAACCTTTTCTTTGTGCCCCATTCATGACTTCACCACAAGCATCCAGAAAAAGTATTGCAGCTGGTCTAAAAAAGTATTTTTGGAACTCCGCCGGGATATGTGTCTTGGATTCCCTCGGAACTCATATCCATACTTACAATTATAGAAATATTGGAATTCATGGATTTGGGATGTTGGATAGGGTAATAAATTGACTTTTTCATGAATCGGAAATCTACTACGTTTATCTGATTAAACCCCAATTCATGAAACTAAACCTGCCTGAAAAATAAATGGAGAGGTTGTGGCAGCACAATACTAAGTTTTTTTCTGAAGAAGGTAGCGGTAGCGTATCCGTTCTATTAGTTGAACGACTCGAGTTTCTTGTCACCTATCAGTCTATGTGAGAGCTATAGGTTCACACTACAGATATGAGTGCTTAGATAATCGATGTTTTTGTTATCGATATTGAGAGTGCTATATTATTAAGCCAATAATTGTTGTCATTGTTCGATATTATAGTTACAACATACAATATCGTTGTTACGTCGACGGTTATGTGGCAAAACATTGCGGCGGAATCGCCTGTTTCGCAGAGAAGGAATGTTGTTGAACATCCACAGTTGTTGTGAAATTCGGTGGCCTGAATGGTAGAACACTAACCTGAAGGTCCAGTGTTCAAACCCTAACGATTTACTGATCTCTTGGTTCAGCAAATCTATATTTCTCTGAAAGGACCTGTTTATAAAATTCTGACAAGTTTTGTCTTTAGGATGTATGTTTTTGTCTAATTTATTGCTTACAAAAATTCATGTGCTTTTGTGCATGTGTCTTTAAATTTTTCGAACATTTTCCCTATTGAAATCGTTTTGAATCATTCCGAGACGAATTTTAGAGTTTAACGGTTTTGCTTCCAAGTCAACCTATAGGTAGCGGAAGCAGTTTTCACTCTCGGGAGAAAAAAAAATTTTGGTCTCCGAAATCAAAATTTCCACTCGCATTCTACGTTTTAGACCATACTGAACAACTTTGCTTCCGTGTCTGTCTGTCTTTCTATCTGTGTGTGTGGGTTTGTGTGTGAGTGTGTGTATGTGTGTGCGCGTGCGTGCGTGCGTGTGTGTGTATGTGTGTGTGTGTGTGTGTGTGTGTGTATGTGTGTGTGTGCGCGCGTGTGTGTTTACACTCGACCACAGTTTACATTCAATTTTGAGGAAATTTCCAGGGAATGTCCGGGTCAAACAGTAAATGGTCATCTATCCGTCTCATTGTTCCAAAATCAATACTTCACTCTGCGCATGCGCAAACGTAAATTCCATTAAGCTCCATGTGGGGACCTACCTACAGCAAGATAGTCAATATTTATTTTATTTTAGTCTTCAGTTTTTTTATTTCATGATCTAATTACAAACAGTGACTATACCGTCATACTGGTAACTAGGATTATTTAAACAATAAAAATTCATTCGCTACTCAGATCTCGTTCGAGTAATTGTCCTAATTTAAAAATCTATTTTATTCCAATTTAATATCATTCTTCTTGTTCCTCAATTTTTATAGTTCTGCGTTCCAAATCTAATTTAAATTTGTGTGGTATCTTTCCACAAAAGTTACTGGAGTGATACCCCAAACTCCATTTTTTTACCTCCTTAGTGTTCGATCCCGCTCAAATTCGGAAGATAGTTAGGAAAAGATCATTCGGTACAAATTTCAACATGGTCGTATCATTTGTAGATGATGAGAATGTGAAATCTTATTATCAATATAATTCTATATACTTATAGCGGGGAAAATGCGATTTCATCGCTCCACATGAATTTAATCCATTCTGTTCGCTCTAACCTTATCGTCGTGGAAGGGTTTGTGCTTGTTAGTGAGCTATTGGGTCAAGCTAGCATCAGGCTTCAGGGTCAATTGTGGAAAATGGCTTCAAGATTGAAGAATGAAGATTTATTTTAATCCCAAACAATATTGATTTATATTTTTCCCAGGTTTCTTCCCAAAATAATTATTTCATATGTTTTTCTTCTAAAATAAAACACTTGTGAATTTACCGTCAATGCGTGTGGGTCTCTTAATTATTCTGAGAAATGAATTTAGGTAAGAGTCTTTTCCATCGTTTCAGTTCTATTCGTTAATTTTCTTGCTTTTGTTTGTGGAACGTTTTGTTTTCCTATCACTTCTCTTCGGAAAGTTTCTAATATTAAATATCTGGCGACCCTGCCAGGATCAGTCTGCATAGTTTGTTTTAGATTTGTAAGAAAGTGCCCGACGTTCCATGGCGCCAAGAAAATGGCTGGAGGTCCAGAGATCTCAAGCAAGACGAGCTTTTACCAACACGGCCAAAGAACTCGAGAATAATATTGAAAATAAAGAGCCCCCACTCGAAGTTATCATGACATTGAAACGCAAGTTGGAAGGCAAGCGGGAGCAACTTACTGCGCTGTACTCTCCGATAAGTGAGGTTATGATAGAATTGGAGGTGACACCAAAAAATGAAGAGCTCATGCACAAAGAGTTGGATGTAGTTGACCAATAAGTTAATAGGTGGCATGATGTAATGACAAAGCTTCAGTTTCGGATGCAAGAAACAGGTGCAGGTTCAACTCATTCCATTCAAAGTCACGATGTTTCATTTCAGGATGAGAAAGGTTTGAAAAACATCAAATGTACTTATAAGCTACCGAAACTGGAATTAGTTAAATTTGATGATGATGTTCGGAACTAGATAGTATTTTGGACTATTTATCAAAAGATTCATGTCAATCCTGATATTCCACTAGAGGACCAGTATCTAATTCAATCTATGGAAAAGAAATTTCCTGCAGCCGACTTGGTATCCAAGTATCCTCCTTCGGCTGAAAACTATAGCAAAGCTATTGAACAACTAAAAACAATATTTGCAAGAGACGAGTTATTAATTCAAGTTTATGTTAGGGAATAGCTGCAATTAGTGTTGCATCAGAATTCTGAACTGCTTCCCCTAACTAAACTCTATGATAAACTAGAACGTACCTACTTGCAGGCACTAGCTACACTCGAAGCGACCACTGAAAAATACGCTGCCATGCTATAGCTTTTTGTTGAGTCTGCGATCCCTGAGAAGACACTGAAGGCCTGGGAAAGATCAAGGATCAGCAGCACTTACGAAGGAGATGGCCTGTTGGAACCCCTGCAGACTTTTCTTCGAAAAGAGGTAAAAAGCGAAGAAAGGCTTGCATTGGCCAGGGGAAATTTAAGTGCAATTGATAAAAGTAAGAATCGATTTAAGAATAATATTCCAAACTCTGCAATACCAACTTCTAGTTCTTTGCTGGTGGCAGACTCAAAAGATTCAGGAAAATGGTGTTGTTTCTGTAGTCAACCAACTCATGAAACAGCTATATGTACTGCCGTATCGGAGTGCGATTTGCCAGAAAAAATGAGAAATTGAAAAAAGGCCGTGCTTGTTTCACATTTTTATGACAAGGTCACACCAGCAGTTCTTGCAAATCGCATCCAAAATGTCTACTTTGTAAGAAACGACATCATACGATAATGTGTAGGAAACTAGAGGATATGAGAGCAGAAGCTAGTAGAACGAAGGAAGAGCAAAAATCAAATGAATCTCTCCTAACACAATCAAAGATGGCTACGGTCTTGCAGACATGATAGAACATAATAAGAGCAGACATGAAGACTCGGAAGGAAAATGAAGAGTTAAGAGAGATCGAAGGAGAACATAATAAGAGCAGCAATGAAGACTCGGAAGGAAGATGAAGAGTTAAGAGTGATCGAAAGATCACTAGATAAAATAACTAAGAGAAGTCGGAGAAAAGATGAAGAGTCAAGAGAAATCAAAAGAGAACATAATAGAGCTGCAATGAAGACTTGGCAGGATGATGAAGAGTTGAGAGAAAGAGAAAGATCATTTGATAAAACAGCTAGAAGAAGTCTGAGGGAAAATGCAGAATCCAGATAAATCGAAATGGAACTAGCAAAATACCCAAGAAACGTCGTAGAGTCGATACTAAATTGAGAGAAATCGAAAGAGAACGTGACAAGTCAGCTAACAGATCAAGGAGGGAGGGCATTGAATTGCGGCGGCTTGAAATGCAGAAAGTGGCGTCACGTAAAAAACAATTAAAATTAGAAGAATTATATGGATTTCGGGAAAATTTGATGAGGAAAACTCGGGAAGAATCTAATATTAGTAACTGTTCTGAACTCATCCATAAATTTCTGATTTCTAAGAGCAGAGGTCCTTATTACAATTACTTGGGATACCTCCATCTCTGCAAACCTCCAAGAAGAACGTATGTGTGCTCCCTACATACCATTTATGACAATTTTGACACTCCTACCGGACGTCATTAACCCTCAGCTGTCATTGAAAGGAAGTGTGGTCAATATTCCTGTAGAACATGACACAATGACCAAAGTAATTCCTAGAGAATTCAATAATATGTAAAAAATTGAAATGCAAATAAAACGTCACATCGATCATCAAAGCGATTATATGGGAAAAACGACCGAGCCAGCCGTTGTTTTTGAAGCACCAAAATATTTACTAATCATACCACTGTATGATAAATTTGGAATTACACTGGATACTTTTCGTCCCCCCCCCCCCCCCCCCCCCGCATATGAACAGGCTGACAACATAGAAATAATTTTATAGTTGAAGAGTCCGATACAACATCACGCAAAAATTTTAATAATAGCGACGAATGGCAATGATGAAAATGAACTACAATCCGACGAAGGCGAATTGAGGATAGAGGCTAATAGCGAAATGATGATAGTGGACCGCAATTATCAAGCGGCTCAGCAAGGTGACATAGCAGTTGATAAAAGTGACACTACAGTGATGGCACCTGGATAAGGAAAGACACCAGTATCGTGATATAATGTACGATTCCTTGACGAATTATGTTTCCCTAAAATATATGGTGGTTATCCTGTAGATGAAGACAGAAATCTGACCTACGCCCAGAGGATCAAATCAGAATGCGCCGCCGGAGGGACAGACGTGCTTGCATCCCCCGTAGAGTCCTGTTCATATCCAAGTAAAAATTAGAAAGATCTGTCATCATCAATGTTAATGTGTGTTTGAGAAAAATTAGAACGGACACGAAAATTAATGCAGATCTTGCCACCAGAGAAACTTCATTTGTGATGAGATGAGGTTCGATGATGGGTTCCGTGTTTTACAACAAGTGAGATCGTCTCCGGCATTTTGCGAATCCAAAAAGAAAACCCTGATGGCCATGATACGACAAATTGGGTTTCCCACGCTTTTCCTCACCCTTTCAGCAACAGAAATCAAGTGGCCATAACTGATTGTTATCCTCCATAAACTAGCTAAAAGGAAGTAAATAGGGTTGTACGAAGCGATGTACATGGAGTTGAACGACGAAACTAAACTTATAAGAAATGTTCCAGTAACTGCTGTGAGATATATTGACAATATTTTTCACGAAATTAGGAAACTATTGGGGGATACCAATGGCCCATTTGGTGAACACCATGTCGTAGACTCCTTCAAGAGCCGTGAATTACAATAGAGGGTCTATACTCACTCATAACTTACTTTCTTGCAATAATTCCCCAGTATATTAGGAAAGGCCAGAATCCGTCCGCGAACGCATTGATTTAATAGATAAATTTATTACTTGCAAATATGATCCAACTAGTCCTAACGAGTGCTTCCAACGCCATAAACATATAGTAAATTGTAGTAAGGGAAGAAATAATAAAAAAACTTGTAGATTCAATTATCCCATACCACCCATGCCACGTAAAACAATTTTAGAGCAGTTAGAGAAGGAACTCATCAATGAGCCTATAGAATTGCACAGGGCAAGAATAAAAGAAATTGTTAATAAATATTTCTATACGATTCTAGATTTCCCCTTTGATATTATGTTGACTGAATTAGGGATTACACACAACGATTACATCTTAGCTATTCGAAGCTCCATAAGCAAACCTAAAATTTTCTTGACCTCTTTTGAAGTAGCCATCAATTCTTATAATCCAGTAATTCTCAATATTTTGGGATCGAATATAGATATTCAGTTTGTATTAGACCCATATAGTTGTGCCTCTAATTTCGGCGGATAAAATGGAATATTCTATCATTAATTCCTAACAAATCGTACAGTATAAAGAACAACATTATTTTGACGTGCATCAACGTTGAAAAATAGTGCTAAGTATGTGAATACATGCCACACTTGAGGTCTACCGTCATCTTAATTTTGGCGCAATCCCAGGACTATTACAATTAAGGTTATAATACAGTTTCATTGAACATTTACTCCTACATTCTTAGTGATAATTTTGGTGGATAAAATTGAACATTCTACTATTAATTCCTAACAAATCGTATAGTAATAAGAAAAACATTATTTTGACGTGCATCAACTTTGAAAAACAGTGCTAAGTGTTTGAATACATGCCACACTTGAGTCTACCGTTATCTCAATTTAGGCGCAATCCCAGAGCTACGTATTTTTGCGCAGTTACTTGATGGGTAACGCAAGGCTGAAAAATCGAGTGACGGGTTTTTTTTTTTTTTTTTTTCATGGCATTCTACGTTAAATCCAAATAAGCAATATAAAATAGTGGTCCCCATTAAAAAAAAGAAAAAAAAAAAAAAACAGTTTTGGTGTGGATTGTAAATGATTGCACCATTGCATGACGCTAGAAAATGTGATATTTTAACTCTTCGGGAAAATTATGGTGACAATTTGGGGGGGGGGGGGGTTTACTTGCACATTTACGAAGATACGCCACTGGTACATAATTGTGAGGCACCCTGCATATTCAAGTGTAGAATGTGTAGGTATTCAATTTACATGCTTGCCATTGATGTGTTCTTCATGACCACAAAAATTGTCAACAACATTACGAAATCTTCCTACAACTCCCAGTTGAGTTTAAATAGAGAAATATTTATCACATACTAATTTAGCGAATTTCTGTCGAAAATTGTGATATTGCGATTGCAGCAGGTGGCTGAAGTCATAGCGAAACATTATACCTAATCATAACCAATAATCAAATATTAATTTGTTTCAGAGGGGAAAACAGATATCTCATAAAGGTACCTGGGTAAGTACGAGTAAAACTAGCATTTAGATATTTAACTTACAATTCAGTAAGATATCTACCAAAATGAGCCAAAGACGTTCCATTAATACCTCGCAATCTTCCATGTGCCAAATGTCTGAAACATTACAAATTGTCAGCTGAAAGAAGATGAATTTTACTGGAACGTGATTTAGTATTAGTGGATAAGGATGCTACCTATTCGCTATCGCTCAAAACCTAAATGTACAGTTGTATATGAAATTTAGAATACATTCTGATAAGTTCATAATAAGACTCACAATCTTTCAAAATCTTCCAACGGGACCGGAGGAAATGTCGAAAAATTCCCCACACAGTCGCATGACTTTCTGATATTAATAGTACACGTGCAGAAGTCATTGGCACCAGCCGTATCAAATGTCCAAAGTGCACCGACAATCCAAACTGAAAGTAAACAGTTCGCATTTAATCATGTATGAAATCATAAATTATCAGTTCATAAATTCCGATCTAAATTTTTGCTATTACTAAACAAAACGAATAAACGAAGGTAACGTTTCATTGCTTCAGATCTGCCGGGGAGGAGGAGACTGTTGCAGCTGTTCTGAAGAAGAAGTTTGCCCAGAGAAACATTGTTGCCCTCAAAGCAGATAAAGGTAATCCAACTGTCATTTTAAATAAGCAAGATTATATTTCGAAAACTGTGAAATTTCTAGAAGATAATAATTGCTCGAATCTCTCATCTGACCCAACTTCAAAATTTCAAAGATTAGTTCGAAAAGTAATTAACCAATCAGAAGATAGCTTACTAAAAATTTGTACATTCCAAGTTTTGTAGAAATGAACCCTCATGCGCCCAGGTTATCTTTTCTCCTTGAAATTCATAAGGAAGGAGCGCCGATGAGACCAGTGGTGTCTTACATTGGTGCTCCTGCTTACGAATTGGCTAAAAAACTCAATATTTTATCTAGAAACAAAATCAACTTTCGGCCTCAACATACTGTACTAAATTCTTATGATTTAGTCTCCAAAATTAAGGACATTCAGATGCCTCCAAATGCTAAACTCGCATCTTTTGATGTGGTTAGTCTGTTCACCATTATCGATGTAGCCGAAAGATGTGGTATGCAGGCTGATTCACGGCTCTAAACTTAATATTTTCGAAAAAGATGAATTGTTTAATTTGATGTCTGTCTGTATGGATCAGAATTACTTTTTATTCGAGGGGCAATGTTATACACAGCCAGGGGTTGCTATGGGTTCTCCGTTATCTCCTCTGCTTGCAGATATTTACATGGATTATCTTGGGCAACAAATATTTACAACTTCTAACACAAATAATCTTCTCTACTGGTATAGATATGTCGATGATATCATCATTCTATGGAAGGGCATAGAAAGACATGTATGTTAAATGTATGTTAAATGTACTTGAAAAATTCGAAATTATCATAAGTGATAGATCTGGTAAATGTTGAAATGATGATATACCTCAATATACTCGTATTTCACCACTGATAGGTCCATTTCTATGAAGCTTGGAATTATCCCTTAACACTGTTGAAACCATATTTAGTTATTTTCCCCCCTTTCACTTCAGCTAATTAGCTGTAATCCCCCTTCACTTTGTATGCACTTGATTGGTTGTACCTCCTGCCCTTTTCCTTTCTCTCGACCAATGAGACTCAATCTCCCTTCACCTGTGGCTATATGAGCTGTGTCCTTTCTAATGTGTCTTTAGTTCTTGTTTGTTACTGACGATGACCTAACCGTCGAAATCGATTTAACATTGTA
This sequence comes from Adelphocoris suturalis, assembly GCA_030762985.1. Lineage (NCBI taxonomy): Eukaryota > Metazoa > Arthropoda > Insecta > Hemiptera > Miridae > Adelphocoris > Adelphocoris suturalis. Next base: position 10,371,684 of record CM061045.1, on the reverse strand, counting down.
ACTCTTTATTTTTTCGTGGAAACAGACAACGTTTTTCACTAACTTTCGTTTTTTGAGATTCTCTTCACGGAAACGATTACGTGCCCAACGACTTCCGACTTTTCGGGCAATTTGGCTTCAAGTGAGATTCCAAGCCACGTCTATAAGAACAAAGTTTGTAATTTGATGACGCAAAATAATGTTTATTTTCGAGTTCATTAGCGTCGTAACTGTAATTCCCTTTAGGCTCAGCGTCTAAGAGACAACTTCATATTTTCACGAGGAAAAATGACAACTTTGCCAGAGTGTTTGAAGTGGCTTCATCATTTGGTTTAGTTAGTATTCAATGGGAATTCATGCGTAGTACACTAGATGAAAACGTACACATTACTTTCCTTACAGATTCACTTTTTTTAAACACTAGATTTGAGGATTTAAACAACCTCTTACACAGCTTTATTATTTTAAAACAGCCAGAGCGAGGCTCCATTTCACCTTCCACGCTTTTCTACATTCTTTAAAATCTAGGGGAACCATGACAATGTACGTTTTTCTTTACTTATTCATAGGTTCAACACATCTAGTTTGAGATCCCACACACTTTTTGCAGTTCTTTACTAAGGTAATATATCTGGTAGGAGCTGCATATTATTTCCAATACTTCTTTCCTGTTGTAAAACATTTGGTTCACCTTTATAACACATTGCTTTTCTTCACACTAACCTCCATACTTCATCCATAATCCAAAACATCACTGATTACATAGATACTGGGTGCGAATCATTGAAGCATCGACTGTTTGAAATATTGAGTATTCACAGTCGACTCTACTAGTAGGTTTGCATTTGAAAATTACGAACCTACCTATATTTTCCTTCCATAAATAGGTACTCAGATTTACTTAACATTCAACAACAACTGTTAGGATTTTTATACTGTATCTGTAGTCTTACCAGTCATGCTGTGTACATACCTATCTTACACATTTTTAAATAGCGGCGTCTGTTTATGACATTATCCAATTTTCAATGCTTAAAACCCTTTTTTATCTTAACCATCGTTCATTGGTACAATGTATTTTGCTTTATGAATAGTTTGGTGGTTTTCTTAAACATCATATTAACGTAAAATAATTCACTTGTTCAAAATTTTAAGATTTGAACCGATAAACCGCGATGATAAAATTTGTAATGTCCTTTTGAGTTTCCTGTCTAACAGAACAGTCCTCTCTAGGTGATTGAGGCAGAGACTGATTCCATTTATTCTTGACCTATGTGGTCGAAATTTGAACTACATTGAGCCTCTGAAGGGATTAGGTACCCGAAGCACTCTTCACCAAACATGATAGAAATTAATTTTTTTACATTTTGTCTCTCAATTGTTATATATGTGTATTATTCCAAATTTAGCTACCATAATGCAACTTTATATGGTATATATTAAAGTTTATATATATATAGCACGAGATACATTATGGTTTAATTGAGTTCACTGCTTGATCCGCTTAAACGTTTAAAAGAAGTAAAGGTAAGTAAAGTTAAATCCAAGACTTACCAAAAAACGTGAAAAACAATGTTCGTCTGTAGGGTCGAATCATAATCAGTACGCAAAGCATTGGACACTCCACAGGTCATGACTACTATTAGAAACGAGTATATTCATTATAATATGAGTCACTTTGTGCCATAACAGGAAATTCATTGTGCAGGCTTCAGTTCATGGATTGGCTGGAGGATGCGAACAACGCAAAATACAATTTGATACAAGAAGTGCTCGAAGCCGACTGGTAGTAGGTATTTGAAATAATACAAGATGATCCACCTACTTGGAATGCTACCTCAGATCAGAACACTGTGACGCCAACAAACTGGAAGAGTGACAAATTATATTGTTTACGCGAGTCGGTTTCACACACCTCATGGTTATCTTGACTTCTGACAAGAGATAAGTCGAGTTTAATCTTCAAATTAGGATTAGTTCTAGTCTTTATTTGAGGCTGTCAAACTCCACGTCCAATGTCATAAAACCGTGGGAATAAACGAAATGCTACTCACTCATGAATCTGGCATTGACCGTTGAACGGTAAAGATCTTGTAGGTTCACTAAATTGGCACGTTGAAGAAAGAAATAATACAAAGAGGTTCTAATACCTAATAGGAAATTTCAGATGATTTGGAGTCGAAGCCGTAAAATTTTGAATTCGTGTTTGTAGTCAACAAGAAAAGCAACTGGCAATAGCGCCTCAATTTTCGTGAAAAGAAACCAAAACCCACCACAAGCACTCCAAAACTGATTTGGTAAGGCCTTAAAAAATATTCTCTTAGCAGTGAGGACAACCTACGGTTTTTGATATATGCTAGATAATGACAACACTCAACCTTGAAAACTTTCCCAATCTAGATGGAAAGAAATAGTGAGTATTTATAAAAGTTTATAAACGTATTTATTTGATTATATTCCGAACATTTTTACTGTATTTTAAGTTTACAGGCAACGGTTAAAAAATGAAAATGCTCTAGAAGCTTGGGAAAGAAACGTTCCAATGAAGTGGAGGAAATGCGTTTTCTAAGACTATCGTAAGATTTGTTTAGAGATACAGCAGCGGGCTATATCTCCAGTGTCTCTGTGAAATGAACATAGATTTTCAACATTGCAACTACGACAAGGGTGTCGACATTTAGAAAGAATCATGTGAGGGAATTTTGCTCTATGAAAACAAAATCCAGAATCGAGTTATGCTGCCTTACCTTATTTCTCCATACATCCGGCAGAGTATTACTATTCTATGGTGAACCGACGTATATCCTCTCCACGGAGGCAGCGGTCCCGAGGTGACAGCTTGACCTGGAAGGCAGCGGTAATAAAAACAGCCTCGTCCCCATGAAACACACTCAGATTTTTTACTTTCAACGAGTGTAACACTGATCTACAACAGCGGAGGCAAACCGACGTTAGCAGATTTTCCTTCCTCTCAAATTGCTTCCTGTAGGCCTCGTACACGTCGACCGCAGCGCTTGCAGTGGGTGCTGGGTGCTGGCAGTGGGTGCTGGCAGTGGCCAGGTACAATGGCTGATGGACCAATCTTTGACCTATCTCTATCAATTCGTAAAATGTTTGTAGTTATACCGAACTACATTTAATTTTCTCTTTGAAATTACTATATTTAAAGTAATCTGCGAGTACTACGTTTTGTGATGTTGGTTGTAACGGTTGACCCGAAGACAACCAAAATAACTCCATCCTATCGTTTTCTTCAGTAGTCATCGGAAGTCTCACAAGTCAATTGCTCAAATAAAGTAAGTCTAAACAAACTTGTAGATCCAACATACTCGTAGTATACCTAGGGACTAAGAATAATTAGGTATGTATCTGAAATTCGTTGTGCCAAGAGCCAAAGGCTTTGCTTGTTAATTTCCGCTGATTTGGGATAAATTGGGAAAAATTGGGAGGTGGCAATATTTTCCGAGGTATAAGAGACTTGAGTTATAACTGTGTGCGTGAAACTTGCTTTTTGTTCAAATTTCCGAAACTTTTTTCTCCCTTCCCCATTAAGGTTAAAATTTTGTTTGAATGTACTTTGCTTCCTCACAACCGAAGGTAAAGATACTTCATGTTCGTGCAAGAAGCCGACAAAATTTTTGTCCCCCAGAATCAAAATTTCTAGTTGATTTTTGCATTTCTGAGCGTGCTGATCAATTTTGTTTCTGTCTATGTCTGTCCATTTCCTCATCACCCCCAAAACTATACTAAGTGTTATCCCGATTTTGATGAAATTTTCAGGGATTGTGCAAATTACCTCCTTGATGGTTACCTATAAATTTTATTACCGTCGAATCAACAGCAGCAGGGCCGGCCTAAGGCGAAAATTGCAAATGTGCAAGACTTACATTTTATTCCCCTTTCGGGGGATATGAAACACCGAGGCCCTCCCCCGGAAAATTGTTGAAATTTAAGGTCTAAAAACACGGTTTTTCTGCACATTTGCACCTTTTAGAACATTTAATTTATGTTTCTCAATTTTATTTATTATTGATTGACTCGATAGGTTCAATACGCTTTCTTGTACCTTGAACCTCTATTATTTTAAATAAACTAATGAAAGATTCTGGTGAACTAATGAAAGGTTTCTGGAATCGCCATCCGCCGGGCCTAAGATAAATTTCCATATCTCATGGGTAAAAGAAAATAAAACAACAGAACATTGTGAATTGAAAGGCTGTCAAGGCTCTCCTGACCTTGGACTTGGTCAAGGGCATCAGACTACTGTATTTCAGAACTCATTGGGGTAGATCTTCGGTTTTTCCTTGAAATTCAACTTTAATAGTTTTGAAACAAAGCTCCTTCAAGTTTAAATATTTCTGCCCAACATTTGAATCAGTTTCTAAAAATTTGCTAAATTTGTTTTAAAACCAAAATTGGTCAATTTTATGCCCCTCCGAAAAGCTCGAGTGTGCGGCTGTATACGTCGCACACCCCTCAGGCCGGCCCTGTACAGCAGTGCGTCCGCATGCGCAAACATGAATTGCTTATAACCCCAGTTTCTCACGATCTATAGGTCCGATTTCGTTAAAACTCGGGAGGTAATAAGGTATAGGTTTCAGGTTCATGCCCAACTAATTTTATTGCAATTAGTTGAGAAATAAATATTGCGCATGCTCGAAACTATAATAGGTAGACCCAGGTGAAACTCCGAGATTAATGGCCTAATTTTGATGAAATGGTTATGGATTGTGCCGGATAGCTGTTATTTGGTCTTCTATATACCTTGGATGGTGAATGCCGTTGGATTGATGGTGGGGTATGAGCGTGTACAAACATGAATTATAGCTCTATTTTGCATTATAATAATAATCATAATATGTTACAGTTCGATTTTGCATTCAATAATTCTACATGTCCATGTTATAATATGTGAGAAATCTATACTGCTTCAATGTAGTTGTGACTGCAGGTTTCCCGGTGGCAACGAACGAGAACATTCAGTGGTTTGAAACATATTAACAATTGTTTAAGGATTACGATGACTGATGAACGCCAATTTCCAATGCACCAAATACAATGCGAAAAAGATCTTATTGAGAATCTTGACATAGAAGACGTGGTACAAGCCTGGCCTAAATTGAAAAATTGGCATGTCTAATTTCGACAAAAATTTGTCCTATTCAAGCACTGATCGCAATTTTAAAAAAGTTTTAGTAATTGTATTTTTTCTTATTATTAATTACTTCCAAAATATAATCATTGTTTCAATTCAAAAATATAAATACGAATCCGATGTAGTAATACGGTAATCCATTGTGTTTTTAATAATATATCCTTTAGATTTGTCAAGGTCATTTTCACTGTCCAATTTTACTTTATTATCGCAAAACAGTACTGCAGTCCTACTACAAATGGAATGTTATCTAACTAAATTCTTATTCCAACTCACATGAAACTCACAGAAGTGTTACATGTAGGTATGTAATACTCGTACATAACCTATTAATTGTACCGAAGAAGCGCTTATAAGTTCACATTGCTTATCATATCGTAAGGATCTCTAAAAAGACTGAAACTGGATTTACAGAGATAAATAAATCCATCTGTTTTTGGGATCTGTTGCCCAAACGCTCATTTGTCGTATAAATTGAGTAAGTCATCGAATCTCACACCTGGTAGGTTGCAATTAGAACTGATAGGTGTAGCCACAGCTGAACTTTGAATACTTTTTCAAACTACAAGAATCAAAAACAATAGTAATGTAATCAAACATGCTCAGACTTGATTTATAAACAGTTTGAGACCGAATTCGAGTCTCCTCAACGCTCGGGAGCAGAGTTACAGGGGAAAGCTCTTACGCAGTACTTCCACCCCCTCCCAACGTATTTCTGGGGTGGGAACATGTATTTTCCTCATCAGTCTGACCCCTTGAGCAATAATCAGAAGAGAAACCGCGTCATAGTCCAGGATCCAGGGCCGACAATATGTAGTAATTTGAGGAGAAGGCTTGAGATCAGATTTTAAAATTTAGCCCGTTCTGAGTGAGAAAATGGTCGTCTTTCATCTCAACATTGGTGGAATACGAAATGGCGGCCCCATAAATATGGCTTAATTTGCCCGTTTTAAAGTTATTCTCCAATAATTCCTAAATTGTACAACCTACAGAAATTTTCATACGTTGCAAAGTTGTAGAGCATAAAAAAAAGTTCCAGTCATGCAGCATGATCGTATGAGCGAATTTTCGTAAATTATCGTATTGTATACTGTTAAACTGTTTTGAAATGTGAGCTTTTTGAGTGCAAGGAAATTGTAAACTATCAATTTTATGGCAAAAAACGTATCCTAAATAATAATCTCCTATTCAAATAAAGGTTTTGAATTTTTAGCTTTTTTGCAGTTATAATCGATTTTTTAGCAAATTTTAATGAATTTCAAGTACATATTTCAGCATAATTTTTTCATCAATTTTTTAATATTCTATTTTATAGTTAATAAGCTTTATTTGAGCAATATTTATTTTATTTATGTATTTGTTTAATGTATTTGAACATGTTTGTTCCTTACATTCGAGTACCTATGCTTTTCAAAAGATACATAATTGAAACAGTTGTCGTGTAAACATTATTAACGTAGTGTTTTCAATACCCAGTTGAATAAACTATAAGAGTACAAAATTTAGAAATTGATCGTGGTGTCCAGTTACATAACTTACTCACAAATAATGATAATCTATTCAGTATTACAGCGTTAGTAGAAATTTCAAATATTTTATAAATTACAAATTAATGTAACAATCATTATTAATTCAGCTTATTCTCTTCACTTTATAAATATTGGGAAAAAAACAATCGAAATAAAACGTACAATGGACTTCATACATAATTTCAAAAACATTCAAGCAGTTAACATAGGCAGTACCAGTGTATATAAGAGAGTTAATCCGTTAGTCAAACAAACATAAATTTCTCAGTTTGCAAACTTCACTTAAGAAGAAATATAGCCTTTTTATGTCGAATTCACTTGGTACTGATACAAAATTTATCAAGTTTCTGGTACCTTCCACCAAGTCCGAGATATATCTTTTTCTGACCCAAGAAGACCCGCGTCACAGGCTGTAAAAATACAGTATTTGGAGATATTTTGTGATTATAATTTATAATTTTAATTGTAAAATGGTGTTAACTTGCCAATCTTATTTGTGCAAATAACTTTTCAAATCGAAAAGAGACGTTATGGTAACTCAAATAATCGTTAAATCCATCCTGCGCTATCACAAGCCAATAGTAATCATTATAGGAGCCAGTCTTCTTTGGAATCTTACGACCAAATGTAATATTAGTTCAGTCAATGAATGCTCAAAAGGGGGGTGTAGAGTGCAATTGGGGTACGAGTTTTGTTTGCTTCAGGGATGCATTTAGGGTCGTTAGGAGGTAACCATACTAAAAGTCCCCGCCCCTAGAGGGCGAGGCAAGGGGGGGAGGGAGGCGCAAAGTTGAAAAATTCGGACTTTTTTCGGTTTTTCGCTTATAACTCGGAAACTAAGCGTTCTACAGAAAAAATTATTCCTTCCGAAATGAAAGCTGAGTAAATCTCCCACAAAAATTACTCCTTAAAAAGTTCTGTAGATTGAACCGTTTCCAAAATATCCGCTAATGAAAAACGGCTATGTCCGGAAATTTTCTTTTCGGGCCCCTTTTTTCATCAAATTTAACTCCTACACCCCTCGAATCTCCGTTTTAGAACATCAAAGGACATCAAAATATGTTGTACTGCTTACTATATCGCACCCGTCCTAGAATAAGGGTACAACTCAAAAATCGCGATTTTTGAGTTAGTAGTGGTTCTGAGAAGTAGAAACGGTCTAGTTTGTCTGTAGAAGGTGGAGATATGTGTAGGGCACTCTAATTCCGCTAGAGAGTGCGTGTGTCTTTCTTCTATGGACGGAGTAACCAATTCACGTCCTAGGAAGAAAGACACAACTCAGATGAGTTCACATAGTCTGTGTTTCGTTTTGAGTTGTTTCCTTTTTGTGTGGACAATTTTAACTTGTGTCTTTCTTTTCTGAACATTTTGGATCCTGACTGGTAAGATTTCAGTGTTTGAGTTGGAACAACTCAAAAATTCTTAAAAAATCAACAAAACCGTTCCCCCCACTCCCTTCCCACTGTCAAAAAAACTATTTATTCACCATGGGGCGTTAGAGTAATAATGTAGGAAACAAGTTTCGCAAAGATAAATAATGTTCATCGTGTTCCAAAGAACGGGTAGCCAATGGTGTGGAAGAAAACTTTGAATGCGATTGCCGAAAATGACATTTTTTGAGTTGTACCCTTATTCTAGGATGGGTGCGATATACACATAAATACATAACATGATCACATATGAATATTTGTAGATACATGTGTATATATACGTAAGCTGTGTTCAGCTCAAATGTTGGATTTTAAGATTTCGTTCTGTCTACTTCCTACTTGAAATTAGATATATCACTACATTGCTCTTACAAAATCCTCAGTTAAATTTTATATAAGCCACGTTTTAAAATTAACCCTAGTGTAATATAAAGTCTTGAAGATAAAAGTTCAGTAGGAGATATTTCAGTTATTTGATGGTATTCAAAGAAAAATTGGCGTCGAGCATGCGCCCTTCCGGGTTCGCCCAATGGGGACCCCTTTAACGGTAAAAAAAAAAAGCTTTCCTCGATTTCTTCTATGGCTACAGTAACTCAGCAAAAAGTACAAAAGTATCAGAACAGAATCGCAGATATTGCCTCAAGAAGTATGTTGATATACAGTTTACAATGGAAACACCAATCAACGTCAAACAAGCGATCTTCCTCTCCAACGCCCACAACAAGAACCTTCTTATCCAGCTGCTGATGTCAAAACTTGAAGAGAAGAGTGTCGACACCATCCAAGCTGATGATGATGGAGGCTTGACTATAATTTCAACGGCCATTGACAAATCGACATCATCTCAAGTGGCAGTGATTGGAAAGGATGTGGACTTGGCCGTGTTGTTATTGGCAAAAGCCCCTCCCCAACAAGATATTTTTCCCGTCAAGCCAGGCAGAGGGAAGGTGGCAGCCACATACTCTTCGCAGGAGCTTCAGGAGCTGGGCCTGCGCCATATTCTTTTTATACACGCATTCACAGGCTGCGACACCACCTCAGCAGCCTTCGGTAGAAGCAAGGTTGGCTTTGCCAAACTGTACAAAAGAAACAGGGCTTTGCAAGAAGCAGCAGAAATTTTCACCAACCCTTCGTCCACACCATCTGACGTTAAAAGGGCCGGCAAAGTAGCTATTCTGTTATGGTACGGGGCTCCAGCCAAACCAACATCCCTGAATGCGTATAGATATAGGTACTTCTTTCTTGAAGTCAGTTGCCTAAATCAAACCTGGCATATCTACCCTCCCGCACAATGAGGGTGCAAATAAATATCATTGCCATCGGGTGTACAACCAGATCTATCCGTGGTTGAAAAACACTCTGTCCTCAGATGTGTGGGGGGAAGGAATCCCGGGATGGGAGACCAGAAATGGCCAGCTAGCACCGAAGCTAACTGATGAAGACCCAGATCCTGAAGACCTCTTGAAAAAATATTCTGCTGCTGTCAGAAAAACTGCGACATTGGCAGATGTACCTGCAAGAAGGCCTCGCTTAATTGCACTTGGGCGTGCTTTCACTGCCTGGGGAATTGCCTCAATGGCGTTCCATTGAACGAGGACGAAAGAAGAGGACATAGACCCCGAACGTGACGTTTCTTTTACGAGTACTTCTTCTAGTTGCATTGGCTATGGAACACCCCGAGCAATCAGTTTAAAAAAATCGTTTTAATAAAAGCAGTTCATTATACTTTGTATTGGCAGATTTTTTTACTTTCCCCTCATTCCGTAGATGTGAGAATACATAGTTACTAATATAAATAATATTTACTTATATGCACATACCTATATGCAGAAAGGTAACGGTCAAGCAGTAGGTACAACATATTTTGATGTCCTTTGATGTTCTTAAAAGGAGATTCGAGGTGTGTATGAGTTGAATTTGATGAAAAAAGGAGCCCGAAAAGAAAATTTCCGGACATGGCCGTTTTTCATTAGCAAATATCATGGGAACGGTTCAATCTAGAAAATTTTTCACGGAAGAATTTTTGTTGGAAATTTACTCAGCTTTCATTTTGGAATGAATAATTTTTTCTGTAGAACGCTTAGTTTCCGAGTTATAAGCGAAAAACCGAAAAAAGTCCGAATTTTTCAACTTTGCGCCTCCCTCCCCCCCTTGCCTCGCCCTCTAGGGGCGGGGACTTTTAGTATGTTTACCTCCTAACGACCCTAAATGCATCCCCGAAGCAAACAAAACTCGTACCCCAATTGCACTCTATAATCATTCATTGACTGGACTATACATATACTGTTTTCGCTCCTCGAAGATTTGCCGAAAAAGGTAGGAAAAAGGACTGCAAGAAAGGTGAGCTTTGGCACGCGTCCAAACGAAACAGACGTCCACCGTCTAGCGTCTTCAGCTTCGAGTGCAACACCCCGAGAAGGCCGGAAAGTCTGCTCTCTTTTCAGGCCGAGTTTGGAATTTAGCGAATCGGAATTTCGGTGTTGATGTTTCGAAATGTAACTCAGTAACCGGCAATTTTACGGATGCAAGCGTGGATCCGAGTAACCAAGGGACACAATACCCCAGTTGTGAAAGGAGGTACAGAAGGCTAAACACACATCTTTCCAGAGGACCTTGTGCAATATACCGAGGAAGGCAGGATTCACTAAGCTCCCTCGACATAGTCCCATCCAGCCAAGTTTCTCATGGGCGAGTTAGTGCATCGAATGACGAGGTTACAAGTAATGACCTTATACAAACAGCTCACCCTCAACCGAATGATGGACAGACCTTCGAGTTGCTCCAGGAGAAGTTTAAGGAGGGTTTTGGAGCAAGGTTGGTGAACTCTTCGGAAGGGACTGCAACAGTTTGGGACAAACGGTGGAGACAGGCCATGCGCTTACAAGGAAAGCAATATGATATACCAGATGGTCCTACGGGAAGGAGGTTCGTCTCAATATTGGCAGCCGAAATAACAGGAGTAGCAGAAGGGCCGCATCTGTCGGAGCGAATTTTCGATTTGTGCGCCACTGTAATCCAGAGATAAAAAGGGGTAACCTCAGTAAAAGACATCAAACCACTGATGGACGTCAGGATGGATATGTGGACCGAAGAGAAATTCGCAGAACTGATACAGGAAGCGATAAGATGCGATCACCAGTTAAAGAGAAAGCCGAAGAGAGAAGACGCCAATGACGAACAAGCAGCTCGAACATTGACAGGCTCGTGGGAAAGGGAAGGCTTCGGGATGCTACCAGTTTGCTACTGAGCGAGACAATGGAGGCCCACTGGACCCAGATTCCACAGTTGACGTTTCAGGTAAGACAGTTGTAGACATTTTAAAGTCAAAGCACCCGCCCCAGATGATCCCTTCACTCGACAAGTTCGAATTGGAGGCCCAGCTTCCAACCCTCGTAGCAGTGGCCGTGACCGGGGATCATATCAAAACATCGGCCCATGGTCTTCAAGGGAGTGCAGGGCCAAGTGGGACTGATGCTGAGAATTGGCGAACAATGCTTGACATAGATCAACCAAAATCGTGAATAAATTTCTACCTTTAAGTAAACAAATTTGAGCCATAGCATTGAGAACAAATATATTGTCTATTAATTTCTTCGTTGAACTGAAGGTAACTCGTTTCTTGGGGGTGGAAATTGGTTTGAATGCGTCCAACTAGCATCTGAGGTTGCGGTTTAGGAATTCTTCCGCTGTAGTTTTTTTCTGTGGAGTACACCGATAGCGAAAGAGGATTTCGCGAACTTTCTGGTCGATAGCCAGGCGTGTCTTCTAAAGCTCTCAATTTTGATTTCAAGGTCTGGATGTAGCGCTCCGCCTCCCCATTTGTCGCGGGTTGACCAGGCGATATGAAATTTTGCAGGACACTATTGTCTTCACAAAAATACTTGACAACTTCACTTTGAAAAATACCGGCGTTGCCCGTTACCAACATATCTGTTGGATACCCTGAGCTACAAAACATATCCAGAAGTAACTCGAAGGAAGTCGTCGCGGAAGAACTTGTAGTCGGCGCTTGCTTGAGGATACGGATATCTGCCAATTTGGTTAGAGCATCGACCAAGACAACAAAAAATAGTGGTTTTGAAAAGGACCTGCATAGTCCATATGCACACCTCAAAGTATTTCGATGGTTGGTCCCAATGGTGAACAGGTACTTTGGCTGGGCTCTTCTATGTGCAAGCCCGTTCTCGGCAGTTCTTTCAGACCACTTGATGTCTTTGTCAATGGATTTCCAGTAGCAGTTACATCTGGCTAACTGTTTCATCTTGACAATACCCACCTGTGTTCGACGGAATTCTTGTAAGACTTTTTCTTGAAAGCTAGATGGTATAACAATTCAATCGCATTTGAAGATGATCCCATCCTTTCCGCCAATTTGATGTGTTCTTATTGGTTGAAAACACCCAAGTAATTGTTGAACCGAACATCTAATATATTTCATTTATAATATATTTTTGAAATAACATGGATTAGATTAGATCTACTTGCTGAGATCATATGTTCTAAATATTTATATGTTCTGAAGTCATGCCAATGAACATGAAGCCTATCATTGATCATTACAATTTCCCTGAACTTTTACTATTCGCTCATTAAAACTTAAACCTTGTCAATCTTTAATGAATAATCTTCGATTATTATTCACACCAATCGCAAGTTGATGCTGTTTGGTCTCCGAGTCACTGGTCTGAATTACCAACGTGATTCAAATGATGAATCCAACCGGAAACCCAACACAATCGTCCTCCTCCCAGTTAAACATCCTCATGAAATGTGTCATTCTATTCTGAGAAATTGAACGAACCTATTCCTTTTTAGCCGTTCGTTATCGCACTTTCTCGGTTATTGATTATTTCGACGAGATTATAAATGGGCGTTCACTCAGGTGTTCCTTCAAGGCAATGGCTTTCAACGCAAGGGTTATATAGAGATAAGTAAGTGCAAATAAAGAAGATAACCGCACATCACGAGTGAATCGCCGGCATCGTTGTTGGAGTAGCGTGGCGGATTTACCATGGGACGGACCTACATCTTTCGGATTTCATTATTGGTATTCCTGTATCAAGTCCATGGAGCCTGTAAGTTCATATTTTCATGAGCTCTGTTTTGTTGTTTTATTGAATGAAATTTCGAGTCGAAAAATTGTACTTTGCAGCATGGTGTTATGGGGCAATATCCATAACAAAGAAACATCTTCAATTTATTAACAAATGTGTATAACATTAATAGTGCAAATGTGAACACATTGTTGGATTAATATTTCCTACAATGAAACATCAACAATCAAGCTCTTTTTAATCAGTAGGTATCCAGTAGTCAGGTATACAAGTATGATTTTTTTCACCGCAGTGTTAAGCGGTATTGTGGAATTGGAGAGCTTTTAGGCATATAAAGAACTCCATCGTTAATGTTTTCAGAATTGGAATTTCTGATAACCTCTTTCTTGCGGTCCCCCCCCCCCCCCCCCCCCCCCATAATTGTTGGCCTAGAATCAAATATAATCCAAATATAACATTTTTGCAATGCACACATTTACTTTTTTCACATAGAAACCCCATGTTTTATGCCACTTTCGGAATTTCCATGAAATTTTATTGAAAATTACCCATCACCTGAATTTTCAAGTGCGAAATTGCGTGAGCAATTCTTTGGAAAATATCATGTTTTAAAAAGTATTCAATCGCCACATGTGATTTTATGATTTTGGAGTATTTGTTCACGCTGACTCACGTAGTGATGTTCGTTTATTAATATTTGTCAACTTGGAAAAATATCGAAAAACTACCAGACAATTTAAAGACTTTTGGAAAATGATTTGGTTTTAACCTTTTCTTGGAAGTTTTCAACTTTTTTAAACTGTAAATTTAATGTTTTCATTTTATGTTTTCTAGGTCTCGGTACAATAAATACAAAAGAACTCAAAGAAGAGAAAAAATAAAAATTCGTGACATACGAAAAAAATTTCAAAAATATAATACATGAAATACAAAAAAAAAAAAAAAAAAATTACAATGAAAAAATGATTGAACATTGATTGATGATTGTCATGAAATTCAATGATAATCATTTAGTTTCAAATTAGTTGTAGGATCGATCCTAGAAGTATAGTTATTTCATGCTGGGACACCCTGTACTTATATGTATAGTTATGAAGACGTGCCAAACTCAAGTTTCAGAATATCTCACAACTTATTTCCATTTACCAAATATAATTTAAAATTTTTTCGACTACTAATTTTGCTATATACACGAATTGGTTTGATCGTGATTAAGTTCTAAGCTATCAGTTTGATACCGTTCTTCTGCAACTTATCCAGTCGCTCCTTCTAATTTTTATTCCTCTCTAGTTTGTCTCGATTTTGTACAAAATTTTGCAATATAATGGATAGCAGTATCATATTAACTTGAGGACTACGTATAAACTGTAGGTTTATGAGAGTATAGTCTTTATTCGGTCTTCAATTACTGCCATAATACATTAAATTCAACAAAAAACCAATAATAATATTCATAATTTCTATTATATTTTTCAAAATAAACTACTTCTAATGGTTTTGTTGAAATTTTTTCAAAAATACAATGCAAAGAGCTGATTATATGATTTTCGAACATAAATAAATCAAACCACCTAAGCTCACCTTACCAATTGGTTATAAATTCTTCCATATTTATGGTTGCTAAGTGGATCTAACTTTTTTTAGCTATAAATTTAACGTGTATCGGGTTTGTAAGTATTGGATAAAAAAAAATGAAAATAAATTGTTCAAAATCAATTTTAGTTAGTGAAATGGAGCATTTGAATTAAGCGGCTTATTTATTAGTGGATGTTCGAATATCAGGATTATCTGGTAACTAATTTCCCCATTGGGTAATCGAGAGTTTCCTCCCTTGTCCCATAATTTAATCCCATTTAATCCCATTTATTAACTTATTTTTACATTGGTATTATTGCTATGCGTGCCACATAGCTTGATGTTGATAAATAGTAAGCTTTACATAGATGGATGAAACACACATCTATACTACTAGCCGCTCCGGCTCGCTACGCTCGCCTCCACGTCCAGCCGGGGGGCAAGCCCCCCGGGCCCCCCATTAGATTGCTCGCTTCGCTCGCAAGGAGTGGCATGTAGGGAATGTTGCTCGCTTCGCTCGCAAAGTGTGGCATGTAGGGAATGTTGCTCGCTTCGCTCGCAAAGTGTGGCATGTAGGGAATGTTGCTCGCTTCGCTCGCAAAGTGTGGGATGTATACATGCGATGTATTACAATTGAAACATGTAGGGGATGTTTAAGGGTAGGTTTAACGTGTGTAGGGGATGTTGCTCGCTTCGCTCGCAAACGGTAGGTCCCTAAGGGTAGGTTCAACCTCTGTAGGGGATGTTGCTCGCTTAGGTCGCTTGAGGAAGTTATACTGCCCACCCAACTTGGCAGACGTTTATTTCTGTTGGAAATTCTTACAAACAAATTAAATCTTATAAAACTACGTGGAACCACGAAAAGTTTATTAGATGTTGCTCCTTCGCTCGCAAGGTATACCTGTATATAGGTAGGAAAAAAACCCGTATTTATTCTTTTGAAATAGGCCTGCTCACATTGTGAAATACCTGAGTCATCGAACCCTTCACGTCAATTCTTGAGCCTTCTCGCGTCCACGGCACAATAATTTTAATCGCTTCGCCTCCCTTCCGCTCGCATTTGGACCAACTTCCGATCACTTTTTTCGATATCCGGTTTCGGATTCAGATTCAGAGGCTACGCTCGCCTCCACGTCCAGCCGGGGGGCAAGCCCCCCGGACCCCCCATTAAATTGCTCGCTTCGCTCGCAAAATGTGGCATGCAGGGAATTTTGCTCGCTTCGCTCGCAAAGTGTGGCATGTGGGGCATGTTGCTCGCTTTGCTCGCAAACGGTAGATCCCTAAGGGTAGGTTTAACGTGTGTAGGGGATGTTGCTCGCTTCGCTCGCAAACGGTAGATCTCAGGGTAGGTTTAACTTCTGTAGGGGATGCTGCTCGCTTCGCTCGCTTGAGGAAGTTATACTGCCCACCCAACTTGGCAGACGTTTTTTTCAGTTGGGAATTCTTACAAACAAATTAAATCTTATAAAACTACGTGGAACCACGAAAAGTTTATTCGGGGATGTTGCTCGCTATATGTGTAGGACAAAGTCCGTATTTAATCTGTTGAAATGGCTCTCGGTTCGCTCGCAAGGTAGGTACCCATGTATACCTGCTCGCCTTGCAACATTGTGACATCGAACCCCTTGACGTCTTCGTAGAGCCTTCTCGCGTCCGTGGCACAATTAATTTCTCACATTAAACGCTTCCCTCGCTTCCGCTCGCAATTTGACCGAGTTCCCGTCACTTTTTTCGATATCCGATTTCGGATTCAGATTTGGCGGGATCAAAGCTGTATTTCGCCCGCGAAAACCGTTCCGAAGGACGTACCTTTACGGGGTATATTTTAATGGGAAAAAACGTAGTTTTTCGTTCGACTTTTCGAGAAAACACGGTCCGTACTCTCGCATTTTTTTGACGCATTTCCCGATACTTTTTTCGCGATCCGATCGCGCCGTCGTCTTCCTCGTAGGAAAACCTACGAAACCGGTATTTTTCCGGAATTTTCGACGGCCGTTTAGAGGGGTAGAGGAAAAGGGGAAGTCCAAAAAGCGCACATTAATTCTTACTTCGACCCCCCTCCCGCCCTACGGCCCATGGTTCGGGTGGGATTAGAAAATTTTAAATTCGCTTATGCACCCTATCGGAAAATCCCAAGAAGATCCCCCCACTCGTAGACTCCCCCCAAACAGACAGACGGAGTTTCATTCTTATAAATAACTAGCCGCTCCGGCTCGCTACGCTCGCCTCCACGTCCAGCCGGGGGGCAAGCCGCCCGGACCCCCCATTAAATTGCTCGCTTCGCTCGCAACGTGTGGCGTGTAGGGAATATTGCTCGCTTCGCTCGCAAAGTCTGGCATGTACGATATGTTGCTCGCTTCGCTCGCAAAGTCTGGCATGTAGAAAATGTTGCTCGCTTCGCTCGCAAAGTATGGCATTTAGGGGATGTTGCTCGGTTAGCTCGCAAACGGTAGATCTCTACGGGTAGGTTTAACTTCTGTAGGGGATGCTGCTCGCTTCGCTCGCAAACGGTAGATCTCTAAGGGTAGGTTTAACTTCTGTAGGGGATGCTGCTCGCTTCGCTCACTTGAGGAAGTTATACTGCCCCCGGACCCCCATTAAATTGCTCGCTTCGCTCGCAAAATTCGCTTCGCTCGCAAACGGTAGATCTCTAAGGGTAGGTTTAACTTCTGTAGGGAATTTTACTCGCTTTGCTCGCAAACGGTAGATCCCTAAGGGTAGGTTTAACTTCTGTAGGGGATGCTGCTCGCTACGCTCGCTTGAGGAAGTTATACTGCCCACCCAACTTGGCAGACGTTTTTTTCTGTTGGAAATTCTTACAGACAAATTAAATCTCATAAAACTACGTGGAACCACGAAAAGTTTATTAGGGGATGTTGCTCGCTTCGCTCGCAAACGATAGATCCCTAAGGGTAGGTTTAACTTCTGTAAGGGATGCTGCTCGCTTCGCTCGCTTGAGGAAGTTATACTGCCCACCCAACTTGGCAGACGTTTTTTTCTGTTGGAAATTCTTACAAACAAATTAAATCTTATAAAACTACGTGGAACCACAAAAAGTTTATTCGGGGATGTTGCTCGCTTCGCTCGCAAGGTATTGCTGTATGTTTGTAGGAAAAAATCCGAATTTATTCTGTTGACATGGCTCTCGCTTCGCTCGCAAAGTATACCTGTACACCCTTCAAGACGCAACCTATGTGTACCTGCTCGCAACCCGTTCCCGTCAGGTGCAAGCTCCGCCTCATCAAACCCCTTGACGTCTTCGTAGAGCCTTCTCGCGTCCGGGGCAAAATTAATTTCTGCTATTAATCGTTTCGCCTCGCTTCTGCTCGCAATTTGACCGAGTTCTCGTAACTTTTTTCGATATCCGATTTCGGATTCAGATTCGGCGGACCCAAAGCTGTATTTCGCCCGCGAAAACCGTTCCGAAAAACGTACCTTTATGGAGTATATTTTAATCGGAAAAAACGTAGTTTTTGTCGGACTTTTCGAGAAAACACGGTCCGTACTTTCGCATTTTTTTTACGCATTTCCCGATACTTTTTTCGCGATCCGATTGCGCCGTCGTCTTTCTCGTTTCAAAACCTACGAAACCGGTATTTTTCCGGAATTTTCGACGGCCGTTTAGAGGGGTTGGGGAAGCGGGGAAGTCCAAAAAGCGCACATTAATTATTACTTCGACCCCCCTCCCGCCCTACGGCCCATGGTTCGGGTGGGATTAGAAAATTTTAAATTCGCTTATACAACCTATCGGAAAATTCCATGAAGATCCCCCCACTCGTAGACTCCCCCCACTCAGCCGTTTGGCCGTGCATAGACACGACAAACAGACAGACAGACGGAGTTTCATTCTTATTAATAGTATAGATAGAGATACTATTAAATAAGAATGTAACTCCGTCTGTCTGTTTGTTTGTCGTGTCTATGCACGGCCAAACGGCTGAGTGGAGGGAGTCTACGAGTGGGGGGATCTTCTTGGGATTTTCCGATAGGGTGCATAAGCGAATTTAAAATTTTCTAATCCCACCCGAACCATGGGCCGTAGGGCGGGAGGGGGGTTGAAGTTAGAATTAATGTGCGCTTTTTGGACTTCCCCTTTTCCTCTACCCCTCTAAACGGCCGTCGAAAATTCCGGAAAAATACCGGTTTCGTAGGTTTTCCTACGAGGAAGACGACGGCGCGATCGGATCGCGAAAAAAGTATCGGGAAATGCGTCAAAAAAATGCGAGAGTACGGACCGTGTTTTCTCGAAAAGTCGAACGAAAAACTACGTTTTTTCCCATTAAAATATACCCCGTAAAGGTACGTTTTTCGGAACGATTTTCGCGGGCGAAATACAGCTTTGATCCCGCCGAATCTGAATCCGAAATCGGATATCGAAAAAAGTGACGAGAACTCGGTCAAATTGCGAGGGGAAGCGAGACTAAGCTATTAAAATGAGAAATTATATGTGCTGTGGACGCGAGAAGGCTCTAGGAAAACAGACGTGTTTGGGGTTCGATAACTCAGGTACAGGTTTCGGTGTTTGGGTGTTGCGAGCAGGTACACATAGGTACCTTGCGAGCGAAGCGAGAGCCATTTCAACAGAATAAATTCGGATTTTTTCCTACAAATATACAGCAATACCTTGCGAGCGAAGCGAGCAACATCCCCGAATAAACTTTTCGTGGTTCCACGTAGTTTTATAAGATTTAATTTGTTTGTAAGAATTCCCAACTGAAAAAAACGTCTGCCAAGTTGGGTGGGCAGTATAACTTCCTCAAGGATATACAGGTATACCTTGCGAGCGAAGCGAGCAACATCCCCTAATAAAATTTTCGTGGTTCCACGTAGTTTTATAAGATTTAATTTGTTTGTAAGTTTTTTTTTTGCGTTTTTTAAGGAAAAAAAGTGCGCATGCTTGCATTTATGTGAATCCTCGTAAAAGCGCTTCAACTCGAGAATGACTGGGCTGAATATGACGGGATTTTAACTTGCCAAACCACCCTAGCCAGCTGAGTGAGCTCTTAACGCTAATGTCTATGCAACTCATCCTACGACGATGAAATTTGGAACGGTACCTCTGTGAAACAGTTAGAATTGGATTTTAACTTGCCGAACCACCTCAATCAGCCGAGAGATCTCTTAACGCTTTAGTTCAACTAACGGTGTAACTAATAACTATTAGTTATTAGTTACCACCCATAACTAAATTTGATAACCACGTTTTTTTGTAACTAGCGTAGTGTTTCACGCTACTTCTTGATTTACTCTATTCCGCTATGGAATTTTTCAAGATCATTTAAAACTTTTCAGTGATTCATGATACTTAAACGAGGAAGCTATGTCCACACCCAAGTTGGCAGACTTTTTTTCTTTTTTTTTTAAGTTGCCATACCATCAATGACTGTCGGTCATATCACAAGTTACACATATGATATACATCAGATTTGAAGAAATACACCAGACCGAATTTGCTTAGAAACCTTCTTAACTTTTGTAGGCCAATGTGCAAGTTCATTTGTAGGTACCTTGTCGATCGTGACCTTGTGATTTCTATTAAAATTCAGTTGTGCAAATGCCTATACTGTTGTCAGATTTCTCGCTAATAACGACGAAACTGTCATGGGTGTCTCAACATAAATATCTAATTATTGTAATCAGAATCCTTCAGCGTATCCCAAGCGTTAATGAAAAATGTTAAAATACAACTTTTTTTTATCTGCTTTGAGAGAGGACAAGCGGAAACCTATGGAGGACCGGTGGAACTGAAAACAATAATTTCGCTTATTCTTCGAATTTCATTTCATTTCATTCCCGATGAATTTATTAAACCCGTGAGTAATTAAGAAAAAAGTAGGTTTGTTCACAAAAGCTCATTCAATTGCGGTTTTAATCTACATGTAATGGGATTAATCCTGGTGGAACAAATTGCTACGTTCCCCAATCTGATTAATTTGAGTAAGCGCCGCGCCAGTAGGGAATGCGATGGTCTTTTATAATTAATGAAATACATTAGATACAGTAAAATGTATACAAGGCGAACACACCTAAGGTGGCACAAACGAGTAGAGTCGATTTTAAAGCTCATTTCTGAAAAAAATTGCCCCCTAGACTTTTTTAGAGGCTTTTTTTTCGAGTTATTCACGATTTAAGATTTTTTTCGTGTTTTCGATCATGCATCACTAAATGGACATATCTCCCCTTATTTACAATGTTATCTTAAAAATAGATAAATCGTTGGAAAGAACGGTAAATTTCCTATCTCTGTAAGGTATTTGAAGTCTTTTTACTACAGGTAACGTAAGCGAAAAAATGAACTGAACACAAAACTTTCTCACTTTTTGAACATTTCTATTTTATTAAGGTGCGTTAAGTATTTTTAAAAAATCAGCTCATCTCCGCTCCATCTCAGCTTTCCACCGGTATAATTGATTTTTATTTCACTTTTTTAATTGGGGGTGAAAAGTATGTTTGTATATTTAAAAACGTGTTTTTTTTCTATGAAATCGAAGGTTTTTGGAAAAAATTACCTTCTAATAAAATACAAGTTTTGGGTCGGTTCGGATAACACTCGCAGATCTTTCAAACCCTGTTACAACCGAGTTTTACACTTTAACAAACCAGTTTTTAGTTCATTTGTTATGCTCAAGATTATGTGTTTTTTAAGGTTTAAAAAAAAATATATATATATACATATATATATATATATATATATATATATATATATATATATATATATATATATATATATATATATACATACATACATACTACTACTACTACTACTACTACTATATTATTTATTATATTGTAGTATGTTAGAAGCGCAAACTTCTGGAATCGTTTCAGAATGCCTCAAACTGATTTCCAAAATCCAGCTTGAAATTCGGATTCTGACTGAATTTTTAGTTTTTCAGCGTACTGAATCCAAAAATGACAACCGTTTTGGCCGTTGATTGAACTGTATCTCGGTAATAGGGATATCTTGGAAAATCCGTCGCCAACAACCAAAACGGTTGAAATTTTCAGATTCAGCACCTCAATAAACATGATGTAGAATGGTTTTAACATCTAACTTTTTTTTCTTTTTTTTTTTTTTTTTTTTTGTCTTATATACTTGAGTAATTTTTTCTCGGATAAATTGTTTTTGCGTTAAATCCAAATCTGAAAAAACACGTTTCAATAGCGCTAAATATGATTCTACTTTTGAAGCCTTTTGCTCTTTTTTTCCAGACAGATTATGTGCCTTCCCTGGGATGGATAATGTTGCATGTGACCGAGTGGAAGAAGGCAACAGCAACGTCACATGCGTACGAGTAGTTGACAGGTAACAATCATGGCCATGGTTGATCAAAAAATAAATTCATATGATTGATATGACTTTCAGTAATGCTTGATGTTAAAACATTTTGTTAGGTGTCGTGATCCCACTTATGTTATTCAAAAGTTTTGTAGATTCACCAAATAAAACTCACAAAGCAAGTTGCATTCCTCCAGCCTCGCCTAGCCGGCTACATTCCACAGCAGAGGGTTTCATCTCACCTCCTTTTGACACCTCTGCAAGTGAGGGGCTTAACTTACCCTATCAAAGAACCACACCCTCAGCATCATTCGAAGAATATTCATACTTGTTTTTTCTTTTGTTTTCAAAGCTACTCATCAAATCTTCTATTCTCGCCTCCTCGACTGGTTTCATTATCGGGCTGAAGTCTCTCTCTACACCTATCAACTCTTTTAACAAACTGTTCAAGTAACGGTTAAAAAACTCCTTTCTACCAACAGTTTCAGTACCTGGTAGAAACTCATATCATAGCCAACGGTTTCAATACCGGGCTCACATTCATATTCCAATGGTTTCAGTTCCGGGTAATAATTCCTCTGCAGACAATGGTTTCAGAACCGGGCTGAAAACCTACGGAGGTAAAATCCCGTAAGGAAGCGGGTATAGATACCACGGAGCACTCCCACCGAGACGCCAAACTCGGGTAGCTCCATGGCTAATCACTAAAAATTAAATTTAAAAAAGGCTAAAAATCATTAAATTTATATTTTTTAGCGAATTAATTCTCAAATAAAGTTAGTTAATTAATATAGAATATAATAATGTATGCACAAAATTATGCTGAAAAATGTACTTATATTTCATTAATTTGTGCATAGAAATATATAAAAACCACTAAAAAAGCTAAAAATCCGATCAAATTATTTTCTGAATTGTATACTATTATTTAGAATAACTTTGCTACTTTAAAATTAATATCAAACAATTTCATTGCACTCAAAGTGTTCACATTTTAAAACAATTTAACACGATAATTTAAGAAAATTCAGTAGCATGATCATGCAGCCTGACTGGTACTTTTTGCTGTTAAATCCAGTTTAAAGTCAATGGAGGGAGGGTGAATGGAGGGGGTAATAGCGTTAAATTGTGATATTCTAACTATAGAATCACAACCATCATCTTGTTTCTATTCTATACTTCTGATTTACTTTTGGCAGTTTTTTTAATTTGTTCGATCCAGATTTTAGTCCAGTTATGTAGCGTTGGAAGATTCCATTTTCTGTCGGCGGAGACAGTAAGTTGGTGGGAGGGGGGGGGGGGGGGGGGAGATTTCGAGATATCTTGATTTTTTCGTTTTTTTTTTTTTTTTTTGCCTTTTTTACATTCTCACCAAAATTCTGTTCAATCCGTTCATAGGGACGTCTCTTTACTTCTTTAAGTTTCTGCTTACGTATATGTTTATAGTGTTTTATTCATTTTCTGTTCATTATTTTTCAGCGTTGATTGCTCAGACAAACTAAAAAATGGGCAAGCAGATTTTGCACTCTACTCGGGAGATGAAGCCGTCTTAGCTGGGAAATTCGTCAGCGACTACGTGAACATCATTGGAGAGGCACGATACAAAAAACGTTACACCGGTAACATATTTTTTCAAATCAGTTAAAATCCAAGAATTCGTTCATAAGCTAATTAAATTGATAAATACCTTCCAATCCCAACAACAAGGGAACTCAATAAGAAAAAATCATTATAAGTGCTTTGTAATATCAAGTCTTGAGAGGCCTATAAAACATCAGCAAAGTTGGATGAGACACTGTTACCTCATATTCATAACATGGGTTTCGAGATTTACAAAAGATTGTCGTTCAATAGGGGGGTATGCTTGGTGGGAGAGGGGGAGATTACATTGGACTAGGGCAGATTTCAAAGTTCATAAAGGACCCGAGCTCTCAATCCCTCCGCATCAATCTTTTGCCATTTCATCGAGATCAAATGAAAACTACAAGTTATGTTTGTTTCAAGTAAGTTATTAGCTACCTCCTATCCGGGAACAGTGAAATTCATATTAGAGCATCTCTATGTTTACATTCACCAGATCAAATACCAAAAGTGGTCGAAATCAGCTAAAAGAGCTGAGGACGGGAGAGCTGAGGTGGTCCTGGTTCTTTCTGGGGTTGTACATAGGTACCTATTCCCTGCTGGAGAGCTTAGACGTCGTCTCCACAATTGAAGGGACCTTCAGGATGAGACTGATAGTCTTAAAAGTGCACGAGTTACATGTGTTATGCCAAGATTTAGAATATAGGACAACTTTTAGCTTCAGCCTAAATTAAAGCTTCAAAAATATTCCATTTTCCATTGCTAACCTGTAGATATGTACGTGAGAAACTACATCCCCGTCACAAACTGTTATAAGAAAGTTGAAAAGTTGAAGGATGAACCTGGACTGTCGTTCATTGAAAGAGTTGTTTTTGGTGGTAACAAAAGAGCAAAAGAACAAGACTCAAGTTTCATAGGTAGAATGAACTGACTGGGCTCCAGTTCATTAGGTTAATTTTGGATGAGTATGCCCCCAAATGAGTGGAGGACATATCTTAGATTTAATTTGGTCCCTGTTTATCATGAAACTACACGCTGTCAAAAGACGAGGCCTGTCCAAGTTAGTACCGGGCGATGAGTAAGAAACTCGAGGATATAATGCTTTCTCGATGCTATTTTTCGGCAAAGAGATGACTTAATCTTGCTGGCGATAGGAGCGGGGTGGGGGGGAGCAGTAGAAACTAGGTGTTGAGCACTTGAAGATCACTAACGGTGTAAAAACTACTTGTTTGTCTAACGGAAATATAGCAATGAAAAGTGATGTACTTTTTGCCAAAAATTCACGTTAAACTACCCACAGGGTAGTAACGATAAATTCTGCGATGGCATTTTGTCCTCTCAGGAGCTGGACTATTAGCCAAAAGGGCATTGATAGGTGTCGAAGTTGGAGGTCCTACGGCCAGCCATATGCATTTCTAATGAACACGATCTATTTTTAAAAGTTCCTTTTCGCTTGCCGTTCCGAAGAAGATTCAATCATAATCTAATATGCTTCTTAATGAGGCTCGGTGAGAGGATCGTAGCATCAGGCTCATATTTCAATAAAAACGGTTTTAGCACATTTTGCTGGTGCGTTTCAACTCGTTAGGTTAGTGGTTTCGGATTTCCCGAAACTCAATATCCCTAATTCACTTCAGGAGGATACGTAAAGTGATGTGATTGCTTAATGCAGAATTAATCTTGTTGCTGTCATGTTAAACTATTCATTAGTCCTGAATAAAGAGGCGTGGGTTGAATGCTAAGATGGGAGGATCTACCCTCTTTCTTTGCATAAGTAGGACTGGAACACACTCACCGCACCACCTCATCTTCCATGGTATGATAGGCTATATGTTTAAGTAAAGAAGCAATACTGTTCATCCGAATCGGCAGACTTTACTCATCACTCATACATACCATAACAAAGATTGCCTGAGGTTCGTGCGCTCAAAATAATTCTTAAAGTAGTCTGAAACGATAATTCGTCGTATCATTCAGCGATTATTATTCAAGGTAGAATTGCAGCTTACCTTATTAAATAAATACATCATTCATACATACACACACACACACACAGAGAGAGAGAGAGAGAGAGAGAGAGAGAGAGAGAGAGAGAGAGAGAGAGAGAGAGAGAGAGAGAGAGAGAGAGAGAGAGAGAGAGAGAGAGAGAGAGAGAGAAACGTGAAATGAAACCTACGATTCTCATTTTATAAACCCAGTTCAAACATCGTATGAACGATAATAACAAATAAAGATACATTGAAGAAGGAAGTTTGTTGGAAGCTTTTGAAAAAAAAGTAAAACAAATATTTTATGAGACAAACCAGAGGTTTGAAGAGCCCTTACGTTACTGTACGTACAGGGATGACTTCCAACATAATCTCATCCGGGTAAAGGGGAAATGTAATTTATATCAAATCTACGTCAAGTCTTCATGAAAGAAGGAGTCCTAGCTATTCAACAACCTTTGAAGATAAGCATTGTGCGTTATTTCAATTTACATTAACTGATGTTTTCCTCGATTATTGTAATTATTATCACCTATTCCTTAAGGATGATTCCGGGGCATCTGGCTACTCAAGTTTCCAAAATTTAAAATAAACAATAGAAAGGTTTTGGTGAGTTAATTTTCTAAACATAATCGTCAATAATAAATAATCGAACCAGCTACATCCTTATATAGTTTAGAAAAAGGACGATTTAGAGTATACCGTGAACGATGTCATTGGTTTCCTGTGAACAATTTTAGTTTTTTATATACAGGGTGTTCCAAAAGTTGAAAACAATGGTGAAACCAGAGTTACTACATTTTATTCCGTTCTCGGATCGGAGCTGATGAACCACGAAGAAGCGCAATTTTTTCTAAAGTGAAGTACTTTAAAAAAAATCACGCTTCTTCTTGATTCATCAGCCCTCAAGAACGGAATAATACATCGCAATTCTGGTTTCATCATCGTGTTTTGCACTAACTAATCTTAATAATGATGAGGTGTCACTCAGCAGGAAATGGAAAAAAAAGTTTTGATGTATGTGGGTAGTCCAAAAACTGTTTTCCCCTGATTTTTATTTGCATAAAACTTAGTATCAGGTACCCCAAAAACACTCTCCAAGTTTCACTTCGATATCTCAAAAATTGAGGAAAAAAGTTTGAGGGGGGGGGGGGGGGTTACTTTTGGGACACCCTGTATAAAATATGTGGAGACAGTCAGTAGCGTTCTACGAGTATGTTGGGGTATTTCGGAAAATTTGGCGGTTAATGCAAGTGAAGTGGTATTATCTAAAACATTCCTCAAATAATTACTCATATTGTAGTCTAATAAGATAATTAAACTTTGGTAACTACTGACAAAGGGACCGAAACCGCATTGGGGAGAGATTCTCTTTATAGAAACAAGGGCCCTTCCTATTTTCATATATGGAATAACCGTGTCTATTTAGGACCGTATTTGTTCCCAAGTATCGAGTCACCTACAATCTTCAATCCACTGTCATTCCAAAGTATTTTGACCCAATAGGTATACCTAATTTATATGACGTCATATGAAGTTTGCCACTGATTTCAGACCCTAACTACGAAGATCTAGTAGTCGTTGTGAGAAACCCGTTCTCAGGTTCATTCAGTGATCTCGTCGGAAAGGGCTACTGCCACCCTGGTGTTGGCATCTCGTACAAAGTTTCCGACAAAATTTTGAAGGTAAACAACCATACCAACCATTCACGTTAACATTTTAGATGTTTAAATAACACCAGCCAAGAAATTTATTTCTTATAAATTTGCTGGCTTGCTTTTTATTTGTCTGTGTTTTCAAAGAGTCAGAATTAATTCGAATAAAACCCTTTTTTTATCATATTTTTACGTTGAATGTTTTAGCCATTCCAAACTCCAAGAAACCCTAGTGTTACAGCTGAATCCAAAAATAGGTGTACTTAGATTCAGATTTTTGTTTTAACTCGATTCGAACTCTCTAAATTATAGTGAAACTGTAATAAAAGAGCAAAATCTTCATTTTCTTTCTACATTAAACTTTATAAGCCCTGATAAAAAAAAAGTGGCGGGTAAAACCGGATTTTATTTTACTCTGGATGGAACCAACCGCGTCTCTTGGAACTCAAAAATAAGAAAGGAATGGTTTGTTTGTTTTACAAAAAATAATCAGATTCACGTGAGAAGGGATCCCTCGTACTCACTAACAATTGTTAGCCTGTAAGTGCAATGATTGAAAATTTCACCGACCAATAACAAATTAGAAGCCATATTATATCAAGTTTACAACTTGATTAACTGATCAGCAAAAAATATTGCTCATTCGATTTTCTTCTAGGTTGGATAGAAATAGAATAGCTTAGATCATCCTAAGCCATAAGATTTGTTTTACATGTTATAAAGTCATTGTTACCATAATATAGGGCCAAAGAGTGGCAATGCAAAATTAATGTTATTTTTGAAAAACAATCCCCTGTTCTCAGGATTCCCATTCCTAGTTAATGCCCAATCACGGATCGTCAAGGACGCACCCTGATAGTTTTGAAAAATTTATAATTTCCGCAAATCATTTTCCTACATGTATTTTTAATTATTTTCTACGTAATTCAAGAAATAAAGGTTCCGTATTATCTAGTTCTACGCGACTGTTATTTTCGGATGCAGAAATAAATCACGTTACAAGCTGATATCCGCGATTTCTTATTCGTATTATTTTTTTCTGTCATTTTATTTTTTTATTTATCTCGTTTAAAAACCGAAAATTCGTCTCTAAAATCTTTACATTACGCGTGTTTTGCACTTTCGTTCATTTCATATAGATCAAGTACTGTTAGAATACATAGATCCCAACTTGTGTCCAAAAAAGAAGAGAAGAACAGGTTATTCGAGTTTTAGCGAGAAAAGATCGACAACGGAATAACTTGAATGTGAAAATACTCCTGAAATAATGGTTTCCAAAAAAACGTCTACGAGGCACATTCTGTTGCAAATTGGTTGTAATGACAACCCCTGAAGTTTCACCCTTCCTTTCTAGGACACCTGTACAATTCCAATACTCATGGAACCGAGATCAGTACCTATATTTCATCCTTGTAATTATTGATTGCAGGGGAAATATTGAAACTGAGAAAAACCGCTGCGTCTTAAATGGCATGATATTTTATATGAAGGGGAAATTTCTTTTCTCGCTTATTTAAAAGATAAAAATTTCATTATCTTGATATACTTAGCTTTGAAACAGATTATTCGTTTGGTTTACAACTGGATCAAAAAGTTCAGATTCAATTAGTAGGATGAGAATAATTAATTTCTCCTCCGTCACACTGCGATGCCAAAAACAGCTGCCCATAGTCCAACAATTCATTTAATTGAAATCAGTTACCAAACACATTATCTGTTATATTAGGAAAACAACAAACATCGGCCACACAAAAACGTTTTAGCGGGTAGGTGTTTGAGGATGGAAAGGGGAATTTAGAGACCATTTGTAGATTTTTGCGACTTTGCAATAGTGTTCCCAGACTTTCATCCGGCTAGATTCGGCATTTGAATCATTCTGCGTTGGTATTCAACTTTAAACGTATTTTAAATTGTTTAAAATGTATTTATAGGTGATATTAAATAGATTTCATCACTTTTTTTAAAGAGTTTCGAGCAAGCCGTACTGCCAAGGAGGGAGTGCTCGAACAAATATGCTGTAGCTGAGCAAGATATTAGAGATCTAGAATTATTTTTCGGCCCATCATGCCGTCCAGGGACATGGGCTCTCGACGACACTTTGGACAACAAACTAAGTAAGTTATATGATCTACTGAATTATAGTGTACCAAATCTCCCTAGTATCGCCTCATATTCACCTCAAACTCAAATTTTGATTCACCATTCATAGAATGAAGGAGATTACCATTATTTTACGAATTCATTGCCAGACTATTCCGTACTTTCTTGATGACTGAGTTATTCTCCTAAAGCGTCATACTATCTCTGCTCAGGACATCTTGCAAATCTTCAAACTCATTTAATGAAAAAGCTAATACTAGGACTACTCGGGCAAATTCAAACATTCTCCTCCATAGAGGTATCGAATCCAGTTAATTATTTTACACCAGACAGCTTTCATAGCTCACAACGCTACTGAGCAAATGCGCGCTGTTTAAATAACCCCCTGTCACCGTAAAGACCGCTTCTGGAAAAAATTTACGAAAAATACTCTTAAAATTCTGAAACATGTTATTAATGAAAACCATATAGCCTACAAATTCAGGTTAGGATTAAATAATTTGCTGAATTTGATAGATTTACAGCAAATGGTTTTTTGTGGTATTTATCTAATTTTTTTGGAACATCGATGATTACATCCTCAATAGTAGAGTTTTTAAGCTGAAATTGCTTTAAAATGAGCTCAAACTAGAAAACTGATTCAACAACGCAATGTAGGGCCATTTGTACCAACACTCGTTAACTCTAAAACGTAACGTTATCCCGAGGCTTAAACGGCCGTTAGAGGGAAATGTCTGCTGTGTCCATTGGCCGGAAGGTTAAATGATTAATATCCAAACAGCTTGATAACTCTTACCTGCAACTTTTTACAGCTTCGGGCAGGCACCGTTTGGCCGAAAACGATTACAAATTCTGTTGTGGACACTCCATGTAATATAAAGCTGAGAAATGCGCAGCATTTAATGTCCCCTTTCACCATAATATGATCATCTTCTTCCGATCTGATTATGATACAATCAAACGTTAAAAGCTGTATAACGCTATGAATTTCCTTCGTGACGTAGAAACAAGTGAAAATTATACCAAAACGAGTAATTTGTACAGCAATTTTTTTTTTTTTAAATCTGTTGCAGGCCTCACAATTGGTTATCGTCATCGATTTCGTGGTGATTATAACGAATATATATATATATATATATATATATATATATATATATATATATATATATATATATATATATATATATATATAAAATAATAATAATAAAAGATAACATTCTAGACTAGAAGGCGAAATAATAGAGTTGGAAAAGGAAATTATCAATTTAAGACTCAGCTCACTCCGCAAATTGTCGTAATAGTCCTTTAACTTTTCACTAACTAAGCTATCCGTATCTCTACAAATTCTTTCATTAAATTGAAATCGAGCCCAGATGTTTTCAATTTAGGTGCATCACTACAGATTCCTTGGTTAAGAATGAGCTGTCAATACTATTTCGGTCTTAAATTTTGCGAAAATAAATTCCTACAATGTTTGTTTTTATCATTACGCAATAGCTGATCCGCCTTATTCCTGTTTGCATTAATTTTCGATCTATCTTTGAAGAATTTCTCATAAACATCATCTCTTTTCCTAAAAGCGTTCCTTGTAGTATCATAAATCCATGGTGCTGCTGGGGTCTTCGAACCTCAATTTCTTTGAGTGGCTTATACCTGACAAGGAGAACCTGTCATCAGTTCCGAAAATACGTTTACCTTATCATTTATATCAGTTTCTTCATATAACATTTGCCAATAAAGCTTCAATCTCTTTTTTAAGTTTTTCAACGTTAGTACTTTATTTATTACGAATAACAATTTTCGCTAACGAAACTTTTCCGATGTAAAATTTACCCGGCAATATATCAACTCGGCTCGATATTCCGGGGGCAAACTTCAGTCCACATTTGATCACTGATTTTAATTATTAATCATTATATGGTCTATCGTTGTAAGAGGAATGTTTGTAGACAACCATTCAAGTTTTTACCACTCCAACGTTCCAATCCTTCAGAACACACACTGACGTGTATTTATGCAAAACTGAAGAAAGCTCATCAAAACACCTTGCTATACTACTCGATGTTGGTGGGTTGAAGAACACCACACCTATCAAAGTCTTCTCACTAGTGTGAGTTTCAACCTCAAAAAACAAAAATTCAGGCGTATTAATATATGTAGATTCCGATTCGAAGACAATTTTTGGCTTTAGCGTCTCTCGTACGAAAATTGTAACGCCACCTCGACCCACCTCCGTACGATAATGAACCTTAAACTGAGACAACTAAATCAAACCTAATTTCGGGTTTCAAAAACGATTCGAACAAAGTAATTGCATCATCTATACTATTGAAAACCTCCATTGTAGAATTATTGAATGTCTCATTCACTTCCTAGGTAGTCTGAATCAATGTACATAATTTTCTGAGCCTACAATGGCCTCGTTCCTGTTCGTATATGCATGTGTATGGAAATGAATTAACCTTCGCTAAATAGTTGAGCAAGTCTTATATCAAGTCGGACATGCATTGCCGGACTTGTCAGTTTTTTTTTCGATTCTTAGCATTAAGTCATTGCTCATCCAAAGCACAGCATACACACAGGTTTGGTGTAAATACAATTTGAGGGGTAGGTATACTTGACGCGATGTGAAAACAAACAACGGTGACCGAACTCCCCATTTTGTGGACGTCTTCCAAGTTCAATGTTGACCTAATTGAATTGTTTAATGTTTATAATAGTACCTACCACTAACTTATCCATCGCAATTAATCCGCCTGATACGTTATAACTTTCAGAGAGGAAGTATCGTAACATGTGCCGCCTCTGCGACTCCCCATCTCAGTGCACAAATGGATTACTCAACAGTGGTCTGGAGAACGGAGCGCTCAACTGCCTCACCGCAAATGGTGGTGATGTGGCTTTCGTGTCTCTGCAAGCTGTAGATGCTTACTTTGGGGTAGGTATATAAGTAGAGGTATAACTTGACAGGCATGATTACCAAAGTTCCTGGTATGAATTTCAACTCGCCTCGCACAAAGAGATTCTGTGCAGTGCCAAAACTCTGCTTCCGTTTTTATCTGACGTGACTTTTTGCCAAGCCAGATTTTTCTGCGTTGGAATGAATTTTTCTCCCCGTATTTTGTAGGAGTTATCTTACAACTAGACTGAAAAAGGAGTAGAATGCCGCCAACCACACCTTTCTATCTCAATCGGTTTCCGAGATATGATTTTTTCAATTTTTAAAATAGAAAACCACGTTATTTGCCATAAAAACCCATGTTTCTCCACTTTAAAACAACTTTTTTTAACGTTGACCACATTTTCGGATTCATCGCTAAATTTCCTAAACGTCAAGTGCACATTCATACAGTGCACATCCAAAACGAACTCCTAAGGATTGTGACTGCAGTTCAAACATTGAAAATTGAAAATACTTGTAAACTGCATTTCTAATCTCATACTATCATCCTTGTTCATCGTGTTGTCTCTTCATTTACTGCTACTTTTATTTCAGTTTTGGTGATTTTAAAGAAGACTAAATTCTGTTTGCGACTTATTTACGTTTCCACTTACCTGTTCGTACATTTGTTTGGTGACATCCATTATTTTCGTGCATTGAAATTTTATAAAACGACCTCTGACTCACAACGAGGATTTCATTTTGCCCTGATATCCTTGAAATTATCAATCTGAATCATATCACGACAACGGCAACACACAAGGAAATTGAGAATCCCTTTGTTAATTTTCTGGTAGGTAGGTATTCGTATTTTTGTAGGTATCTACTGTTTTTTCGCTTTCAAACATGAATTTCTCCATGATTGATAAGGAATCGCAAAGTAGACCATATCATTAGAATGCTGATTGAATTAGCAAGTTTTCCTAAAATTTGACAGCTTCCAGCACGTTCTTTGGAAATGTAGTTTATGTACAATCATTTTCAGAAACTTAATTTGTTTTCAATTTTCATTGTTTGAACTGCAATTGTAGTCGTTAGGGGTTCATTTTTTAGTATGATTGTGCACTAGGCGTATAGAAAATATAATGCTGAATCCGAAAATGTGGTCGAAAGTTTGAAAATTTGGTTTAAAGTCGAGGAACGTGAGTTTTTATGGCAAATAACATGGTTTCTTAAAACAAATCGTGTCTCGATCGGATTGAGATAAAAAGGAGAAAGGTGCGATTGGCGGCATTCTTCTTCATTTTCAGTCTAGTTTTACCCAATTTGCTTGTGTAACACCAAGTGCGAAACACCGTACGATAACTCCCTTAAAACATGGCGTGAAAAATTCATTCCAACGCAGAAAAGTCCGTATTGGCAAAAGACAGGTTGATTTCGTTGGCAAGCCCCATCGCTCCAAAATTTTAGGTTCAAATTTACAATTCAGTGACCAAAAAATGCTTTTTGACAAGAGGGGATGTGGGGTGTCGCAGTCAAAGTATTTTTCAGCGCTGAGTCGATCACTCTATATCTCTAGATTATCTCTAGATTCATAATAAGTGAGACAAGCAGGGGGGGGGGGGGGACGTTTTTGGGGACACTCTGTATATGAAAAAGCGTTTGTATAACTCTAGGGTTCGTTTCTGAATGCATCAAACCGGATTTCAATGAAGAAATTTTTCGAAAATTTTGATTTTGAAAATTCTGGAATCATTGCAAATGATGAAAATCGTTAAATTTTCATTTTCTAGCTGAATTTTGGTCAAAATAAGTTCATCAACAAAGAACTAGAACATTTTTTAAAAATCCCGAAATTGAGCTGCAAATTAACTTGAATTTCTTTAATATTTTCTGAAAAATCTATCGAAAAAACTTTAAAATTGCTAAAAATCCGAAATTTGTTTTAAATTGTAGAATATGAATAAGAACAAGTTTATTTGCCATCAAATTGGTGTTTAACAATTTCTTTGCACTCAAAGTGCTCAAATTTCAAAACAATTTAATATAATATAATACGATAATCTACAAAAATGTGCTCATACGATCATGCTGCACGACTGAAATTAAAAATAATAATTTAATTATATCATCCTACTACGGCCGACCTGTACTACAGTAATGATACCAACTGAAAACGTACTGATCTTCAAGATTTCTGATATAAGAAAGTTGTACGTAATGTTAGTCTTCTATTTATTCGTTTCATTTTTCAACTTTTTTCTCCAACCTGAAACCTTCATGTTACTCTAACAATTCGCTACGCATCCACTACCTAGGCAATCCATCAATAGGTAGGAACTAGTTACAAGTAACGCGCCAACCCCTTGAGTTAAACAAACTAGAGAAATATATAAAATATATTTAATTATTGCTTTCAAAAATTATTAATCCTTAAATTTTCAATTTCGATCTCCAGCTCTCAAAAGGATCTGCTTCGGCCTCTCCGGCGGACTATTCGTTCCTTTGCCCCAATCAAACTGTGATGCCGATAAACAGCAGCAGGAGAGCGTGCGTGTGGGCAAGTCAACCATGGAATGTACTCGTGTCTAGAAAGTAAGTGATTTGTTATTTAAATAAGAATCCATTGAAAATACCTTGGTGAGTGAAATTTCAATCTAAATTACAGGTGCTCAAATGGGTGACTACATCATTTGTTGAGTTGGCTTTCCCAATCTTTTTTGAATTATTTCAATGATAATCAAGCTATTGCAGAGGCTGAATTGTCCACAAAGTATTTTATTGCCATGGTTTTATTTTTCCAGATCAATAAGTGGAGAATTGCAAAACAGGCTGAATGTTTGGTTGTCAGATGATAAAAAAGATGGGAGTGAAAAATGGCAAAACCATCTCAAAAAACTATTATTGAGGGATGTGGGAACTTTCATAACCCGAAGTTACAACAGCTCCCTTCCCATTGGGCAATACATTGACAGAGGTATACTGAAAATCATATAGATTATAATATGACGTATTTCAAGAGATGATGATGACAGACTAATGTAATAATAGTACACATTCCTAATGCCAGCATGACATTAAAGCCTAATATAAATAAACATGAAAATTAATATGTCTGGTTCTGTGGTGATCTGTTATTTTATTGAAAATCGTAAGTGAAATCACAAATGTAGATCGGTACCTATGCAGTTGGTCTGACCGTTTACAACTTTCAGGGGTCGTTGACAGGGATGTTAACCGTTGTCGACGTCAAATAGACTGGTGCACTGCACATAACTTGGAGAGAGAAAAATGCAAGTGGCTCCAAGGAGCCACCGAGACACTGGGTATTCGACCTCATATCGAATGCTTGAACGAAACATCCGACAAGTGGGGTTGTCTTCAAAAAGTATCAGAAGGGAAGGCTGATTTGGTGAGCATCCCAACGGATGATGGCCTCATCGCAAGAAAGTGAGTGCGCCCACATCACACACACACACACACACACGCGCGCGCGCTTTACATTTGAGCGTATTCTAGTAATTGTCAGTCTAGGGCCTATGCTGATTAAAGCGTCATCCAAATGACGGTTCGGAACCAAAAAATAAAAATTCCATCACATCTGTATAGACTATTTGTATCAATAAACCAGCTACCTTTCGATCGATAATCTATCACAGGCAACCTGTCCCCAATGAACCTTGGTACAGCAATATGTCGTGTTACTAAGGGCCTGTTTCACCAACAATCCCTATCCATAGTTAGAGTATATCATTGTTTTACGGAACCAGAGTTTTGAACGTTGGTTTAAAACAAACGGGTCTCACCAACGTAATCAATGGTTACACTGTTATCAGTAAACATTGATTTGTACAGTGTTTCCGTTAAACGTCGATTTAAAGTTTAAACGTTGATTTAGACGATATCAAGGAGGTATTTGCCCGCTAAATGGAAGTGATATCGAGATAACAGTGAGGGAACAGCTGTTACCAACCTGAAATCTTCAATGCTTCTATCTTTTTTAATACATTCTGATAGCATAATTTTTTTACAAACTCGTAGGGCCTACCATTTCGAAACTAGTGTAGCGATAAATATATGGGTTTCTTCAAGGATTCTGGATTTGTGTTTGAAGTAAAGCCCGCGAAATTTCGAACCACTGGAATACTCCATCCAAACGCGATTTTGATTCGCCTCTACTGGAAATTTCGGGAGTCGGTCTGCTAAAAAGCAGTGGTTAATATTCGATGGATTTTATAACTGTAGCCACTGCAGAAGCAGAGATTCCAAAGTTATTTCGACTCAAAAACGGCAGGAAACAGGTTACAATTGTCTCGTAATACATTATGGTAAAATTGCATAACTAGGTATTTTTATGTTTGTATCTCCCATCACTTCAATGGCAACAGCCTACGACACCATCTAGGCACATTGTGTCATTTCAAATTGTGATGAGCCGTTGGAAATTTTATAACACTGTTTTACAACTGTATTTGTACATTCCATTTATGTACCTGTATCCCTACCCGTGACTTGTGTATTCGATGCTATCATCAATTTGTTCAAAGACTTATAAAAACTTTGGTGAAACCGGCCCTAAGGCACCCCTGAAGCCACTGCAGAAACTGCTCCTTCTTTGTATTAAAAACCTATTGCCAAAACTAAACGAAGTGCTAACAGGGGCATTGGCCTGTGGGGGTAGCGTCGCACAGTGGGGCTCATAGGCCAAATAACAGAAAAAACCTCGTATCTTGTTCAGAAAGAGAAAATGCATTAGAAAAGAAATTAAAAATATTTTAAAAATCCCCAGTCATGCAACATGACCGAATGAGCAAATTATCATTTAAAAAAGGCCGAAACTTCAAAAATTTCATCATGAAACCGGGATTCTACACACAGACCATAAATTGGATCATTATAATTTCTAATTCACTCATTGTGAGATCCGACCAACAGCTGGTGAAATAAATAGTCCTAAGACATCATTATCTCATTTGGAAAGTCCATTTAAACGTGAATGAACAGATCACGTTCGAACAAGATGTCCTATCTTTAGAGCCGAACCAAGAAAGGATTGTTCATGTCAATCATTTGGCCATACATGGTCCTGCTCTGAAGGAGTGGGAGAATAATGTTGGGAGTTGAGAACCAACTTTAGTTTCCATGATTGCAAATCCACCATCTTGCTTACTTCTCTGGTGCTATGTTTCTAAATAAAAAACCTGTTCTTTTAATTTTTATCACGAGTGAGGAATTTGTCAATATGTTTCTCAATTCAAATGAAGCTCTTCTAACCTCTTCTAACCTCTACGAATATGTTTCATTTATTACTCGCATAACATTAAGGAGACCATTATTTGGACGCTGACATGACAGACAACATACATCCATAATCTTTGTATATTCTACAGTAAATTAATTAAATCCACATTTAATATCTTTGTGACCAGAGTCTACAGCCTATCAACTGTGTATTATGAAGACAATCTCCTTAATGGAAACTACAAGATAATAGCAGTAATAAAAAATCAAAACTCAGCAATCAAGAGTTTCAGTGACTTGAAAGGCAGAGGAGCCTGTTTCCCGGAATACAACGGACTCTGTAAGTATACTATGCAGGTAAAAAAAAGCAGGATGCTGAATAAATAACTACTGAAAAATGTTTCCCTATTGAATCTCTGTGGCCAGATGTTTATGGCGATGGGATTTTAAACCACGGGTTTGATTCAGGTAACTATTTTCCAACATTATTTATCCAGTTTCCGTAAATACCCTTATTATACGTTAAGTGTTGATCAAGTGTTGGAAATTTTAGGATTTAAATTTCTCGGGGCCATTGCATTAATTTACTTCAGAAATTCGCTAAAACGTAATAAAATGATAAGATTAAGGTATATTCAGCTCAAGCTAAAAACCACCAGGTTACTTTTTATATTGAAACCTCGTACTGGGGGCAATGAAAGTCACAGTCCGAGGAGACAGTCGTTCCACCTTCCTCCAGGCTAGGGATGATACTCACTTTGCAAAATCGAATAAAGGGGTTTGAATGAACTATATTTGTACATAAAAGACGGCGACAACAAATCTTACAAGAGTTCGAATCGCGCCGCGGTGCCGTACGCAAGTCATTTATCAGCTCTGTGTTTATCCCTTTGAAACGACAGGTTCTCAACGGTATTCTGATACCATATTACTATCACGAAAGTCGTAAGTAGCCCTAACCATAATAGTGCTTCCAAACATTGATAAAGCGAACTTCGCAGTACGCTGTGAGTGATTTTAATTGTCAGCTTTAATTTTTGCGAGAGAGAAGAAAGTGGAGCCATTCCGGGGTCCGGCGTCTAGCTTCCCCCTCCCATCGGCCGTGGACGGTGCGAATTCGCGCGGAAGGGGCTCTTCCAAGGTCAGTTGAGCTGCGAATCTGTTGATCCCCGCCTCACCCATCCCCGCTCCGTATCGCCCAGCTTTCCGTGATAATAGTTATCAGTACGCTCGGCGAAGCTCGTCGGAGACTAGAAGGGTTCATTCGTCTATTATTCAGGATTTTTACGCCGTTCGATCTCCCGATTGACTAAATACATCCACTATGTCTGTCACTAATGAAGATATATTAGCCCACCTGAAAAAGCTTGATCTACTTCACCCCATGAGCAAACAAATTGATAAAATATCCGAATCCCTATCTGAAATGAACAGAGAAATAAAAGAAAATAAGCAGAACATTAACGACCTAAAAAAACAAGTTATGGAATACAAAAAAGAAAATGATAATCTTATTTCGAAATTAGCCCACCTAGAGCAACACACAAAACGCAAAAATATTATAATATATAATTTGGATGAAAAAGAGAACGGCCCAGCTGAGATGCGCTCCCTATTGGAGAGATTCTTCAAGGAGCTGCTTAGGACCGATGTTAATATGAATCGAGTTGAAACTATCTACCGTCTTGGTAAAGGAAACGGGAGTAGCCCTAGGCCAATTCGTGTTATATTTGCTGATATGGAGACCAAGAATAAAATTCTCGCCTCAACTGGGAATTTGAGATCCACGAAAATAAGCGTTTCCCTTGACTACACGGAACCTGAGCGCGAAAAAAGGAAAAGGCTGTTGTTTTACAGGCGAAAACTGATAGACGATGGTATGTCAGTGAAGATTAAAGGTTTCAATTTAATAATAAACGGCAAACTGTCTACGCTGCTTGATTTAGATAATCAGTATGGCCCTATTACCAGCAAAAAAAGGAATAGGGAAACCCCTCCAAAGAGGAAGGAGAAAAAGAAGAAGGACAAGGCTGATTCCCCTTATGCATAGCCATTAATACCCAACCCCAAGCCACTGCCTGCAAGTAACGAGTATAAGAACGATAGCTGCCCTAATAATGTATTATGCCCAACAAAAAACCTAGAAGTGTGCTTCTGGAATATTAACGGTAAACTAAATCTACTAAATGATGATCCGCCCGAAATTTTGAAAAGCCAACATTGTGATATAATATGCTTAACCGAGACATGGCATGAGAGAAGTCCTGTGATTGCTCCTGCTGTGATTCGAGAGACTTATACGAGTATAAAAGAAAGAATAGCCATACTTGGGACAGCAGCGAATTGTGCACAGTATGCAGCCAGAAGGTGCCTGAATCACTGGCCCACTTCCTGCTTAGCTGCCCTCTCTACAGACCGTACAGAGAGCACTACTTGGAGCCTTTCTTCTTCGACCTACTCATGCCCTCTTGGCGGAGCGATGATGCCTTGATGGTAGAATTGCTGGACTTGGGATCGAATCGCAATAAAATAGAGGCCATATATCAGTACACCTGGCGTTCTCTTTTGCTGAGATCCTTCGCGAGGAATGAATGGTAACTCATCCACCACCACATCTCCAAACCACTGCAGGATGGCTTCAACCTTACCAATTTAGATATTTTCAAACACACCACCGTCTCTTGATTCAACCCGCTCTTCCGTGCCAAGCCTACCTCCGCACTACGTATCCACCCCTGAAGAGAAGCGCAAATCCATACATATACTCTTTTTTTGTATCTTAGGCCTTGTGCGATAGTGCTATTTTTCTTTTTTTACCTACTCACTCAGAAAACCTGTCATGTACGAGTATGAAGTACTTTTCAAAATCGTAACCAAAACTAGTTTTTATTTTATAAATCTTGCTACTTAAAAGTACCAATTTATTTTCATTCAAGTACTAGGTATGTAAAGAACTCCTTGTAACAGTCAGCTTGTGACTTATTACAAATAAATGAATTGATTGATTGAACAAATCTTACAACGAATTCTGGATAGTGATAAGTGATGAGCAATTTACGAACGGAACTTTCATCATCTTTATACCTTCACTCATTGATAAACTCTACCCAACAGATTAATGGAAGTACGCCGACATCGTCGCTTACGTTTGAGGATTTTGTTCGATGAGTCAATCTCTGAACACCAGGAGAAAAGAAACTATTATAAATGGTGAACTTGTGGTTAAATAATGTTCAGTAATAAAAGGACGTCTCTTTAAGAGGGAACTATCATAGGTAGACTGAGAAGGAATAACCAAATTGTGGCCAGGTAAAGAGAGGAGGTGTGCCAAGGTATCCGGTCGGGATGGCGTGAAGTCAAGACATTTGAAATTGCTACTACTATTGTGACTATTAGAATCCGCTAAAAAGGGCACACAATTTAAGACCTGAACGAACTGATCCACTGATCTCTTTGATCCAAAGGGTACAAACCGGGATCGGTTTCACGTCTTACTTGCAACAATAAGTTATTCACACCCACCCACACATAAACTTTAAACTCATACTGGTGGCAAATGTGGAAAACACGAAGCATTCCTGTACCTATGTACTGCAGTAGTAGAATGGCAACTATTCTGAAATGAAAATTATTTAAAGCTTAAAATTGAACTTTTGTAGTTCAAAACAACAGTTTTCAATGAATATCATTCTCTTCCTCAATAATACATTACACGACTTACCGATGAGAATTGTGCATATTCACCATTCCTGCTCGGGTGAAAGTGGCCTCATCTGTCCACAGCACGAGGTTTACAGCTTTGCCACGTAGCAGAAACCATCAGCGAAACATAATGCGGGGAATAGCGTCGCGTCACACGGCAGTAGGTTCTGCACTGGCGTGAAGTGGTACCCACGAGTATAACTTAGGATGTGAACTGTAGTACCCGAAGTACCAGGGTCTTTGACGGACAGAATTGGTTTGCGATCCTTCGGGTGCTGATGGACAGGTCTGCGTCAAACAAGGTCGTGATAGCTTCTTATCCCGGGCAGATGCCATGTGTAAGATACCAACACGACTACTCCTCCTCCTCCTACCCCCCCCCCCCCCCCCCAAGTCGGGAAAAGGAACCTTGGATGGTTGTTTGAGTTAGGTGGTTGCGTTTAGGGTACGTATCTGCTTATTCCAGAGCAGTGGCTCCCGCATTAACCCGATTTTCCCATGTAGGTAGGCATATGCCTCGATCGATCTTTTACCAAATTTAAACTGCAATTCATAATACTCTCTCGGGAGAGAGGAAGATGTGTTACAAAAATTGTCATGTCGACCTGTTGGATGAGCTGATGAATGTTGTGCGGAAACTGAATCGTATCTTGGAAAAGTGTTAACCTTAGATCTTATTCTTGCGTCCAATTATGATAAGATTGCGTTTACCCACTCGTGGTAAGTAATGTTTCGCTCACGCTCCTTTTGACTTAAATCAATATATAGATCTCAGTGTGCCCTAACAACTCCAGCTGAAGTTGATGGAGAGTTAGGTCAACTCGTTCACTCTATCCAAACTGCAGCATGGAAAAACACCCCTGAAGAACAGAAAAAGCTGAAGGGCCTCAACTATCCACGTGAAGTTATAAATATGATCAGAGAAAAACGAAAAGCCAGGCGTAAATGGCAAAAACTACGTATCCCCGCTCTTAAAACTGAATGGTACCAACTCGACTACAAACTGAAGAAAATGATGGAGCAGATACAAGAAGAAACCCAAGAAGATTACCTCACATCGCTCACCAATCATCGAGACACTGAATACTCCCTCTGGAAGGCAACAAAGCATCTGAAGAGACCTATCATCCAGGCACCACCTATTAAAGATACAACTAATAGCAAATGGATAAAAAGCAACCAAGAAAAGGCTGATGCTTTTGCTCGACATCTTGCAGATATTTTCATGCCCAATCCTGGCCGCCCTGACGAAGAATCCCTTGAAGAAATTCCCTTGCTAGAACAAGAAATTGACATCCCACTGATCACTGTCAAAGAAGTTCAAAACGCCATCAATACCAAGATCAATCCGAAGAAGGCACCTGGATATGATCTGATCACCGGTCAAGTTCTCAAACACCTACCACGAAAA
The DNA here is from genome assembly GCA_030762985.1 of Adelphocoris suturalis. NCBI lineage: Eukaryota > Metazoa > Arthropoda > Insecta > Hemiptera > Miridae > Adelphocoris > Adelphocoris suturalis. The sequence continues at coordinate 10,329,124 of CM061045.1, read as the reverse complement.
GCACTTGTAAAGATCACGCAAATCATGAATGCCTCTCTCAAGTTACGTTATGTTCCTCAACTGTGGAAACTCGCTGAAGTCATTATGATATTGAAGCCAGGTAAACCTCCTGAAGAGCTAAAGTCTTATAGACCAATATCACTTTTACCAGTACTGTCAAAACTCTTTGAAAAAGTGCTGTATGCACGTCTAATTAAAATCGTAGAAGAAAGAAACCTCATCCCCAAACATCAGTTTGGGTTCCGCCATAAGCATTCCACTATAGATCAGGTGCACCGTATCACTCATATTATTGAACAAGCCCTAGAAGATAAAAAAGTCTGCTCAGCTGTCTTCCTCGACGTTACTCAAGCGTTCGATAAAGTCTGGCACAAGGGACTTGACCATAAGCTCAGACTAATGCTTCCAGCCAAATATGTTGAACTGCTTCACTCTTATCTATCAAATCGATACTTCCGGATCAAACAAGATGATGCTTACTCGGAAGCAAAAATAATTAATGATGGCGTACCACAGGGAAGTGTACTCGGCCCACTCCTGTACGTCCTTTACACCAGCGATTTGCCTGAACACGAGGGGAACACCCTGGCATCATTTGCAGATGATACTGCTATTCTTGCCATTGGTGAAGACAATCGAGAATCGACCTCAAAACTTGAAAGATCCATCGAAAATCTCCATGATTGGGCAATTAAGTGGAGAATCAAGATGAATGAGGCAAAATCAGTCCATGTTGATTTCACCAACCGCCAAATCAAAAATATACCAATCTATCTGAATGGCAGAGTCATCCCTTATGCCAATGAGGCAAAATATTTGGGTATGACTCTGGATACAAGGCTCCGCTGGAGAGCGCATGTAAAAAATAAAAAAACAGAATTGGACACCAAATTTCGAAAAATGTATTGGTTGATTGGTAGACGATCAAAACTGTCTATCCAAAATAAATTAACTTTATACAATCAGGTCCTTAAGCCAGTCTGGACATATGGTGCACAGCTTTGGGGCTGCACCTCTCAAAGTAATCGTGATATTATACAGCGATTCCAGAACAAAGTACTGCGGTCATGCGTCGATGCGTACCGCTACTCGACCAATAATGATATCCATAACGACCTCAAAATTCCCACAATAAATGAAGTAATAAAAACTCAAGCGATAGCCCATCATCAGAGGCTCCAAGGTCATATCAACGAGGAGGTTGTGAAGCTGCAGGACGTTGATGATCTGCTCAGACGACTGAAAAGACGAAAACCTCACGACCTGTGGTAATAGGGAGTGATGTGTTCATGAAAGTTTGTTCAGTGAGTGTAGTGATGTGCGCTCCTGCAAATCGTGTTCATTGAAGACACTAAATAGCTGAAATGATGTATAGGATGTGTTATGTATCACAGTCTTGTTTCAGTCACCGATTATTCATTGTCAAAGAAATGTTGCTAATAAGTTGTATTACTTGGTGCAATAAATATTATGAAAAAAAAAAAAAAAAAAAAAAAAAAAACGCTCCTTTTGGGAAATTCACTGCTTACACATTTCTGCCAGACTTTTTCCCACTTTTTCCCGCACCGATTCTGAAAACGTCTGCCAAGTTTGGTGGGCAGTATGGCTTCCTCACATATTGTAACATGGACGTAGGTATAGAATTAGTTGAAAAACAAAGTGCGAGTCGGAATGATTGATAAGTCGACGTTATAAGGAGGATTGGAGTTTTGCCTGTGTCAATCAATTTTAGTTTTGCGCCTGCGCTATAGTCGTTACTCCACTAATTGCGATATAATTCATAGGGAATTTTCCTGGAATGTATACCCATCTACTCCCCGAGTTTAAACGGAATCGGTTCAACAGATGATGGGAAATCGACGTTATGAAAAATTTACGTTTGCGCATGCGTACACGCTACTATTGTTCCGACGGTATTGAAAATTATAGGGGACCGATTAGGAGCTAACCGCACAATCCCTGAAAATTTCATCGGAATCAGACTGAAACTTGTTTTGGGCGTGACAAGGATTTACCACAGATACTTGCTACTCTTTGCTGCGATGTAGGGAATTAGAAGAGAGCTCTTGCGGTTGCTCTGTAAGCTTATTTCAGATTGTAGTAACGTGATTCCTCGATAGCTAACTCTCGTTCAAACCTTCACTCTCCTATTTTCAAATGATTATAGTTTGACTAAAATTAATTTTAATCTTTATTAGTCAAACTAGTTCGCAACCTATAACAATGTGCAATACCGGAAAATCATTGTTTGATTCCATCACCTTCTGTTACCAAAAATTCTATAAGTAAAACATAGATAAGTTGAACAAATAGATCAGAATGCTGTGTATAGTTTGGTGGTCTGGATGATCGCAAGCTCGCATCTCAAAAATACATAACATCAAGTTGTCAATCCCTTAGAAAAAATTCAGATTAGTTCGACAAATAGATCAGAATGATTTGAATAGTTTGGTGGACAAAAATAAAATAAAATCCTAAATCAAATCATTTTAGCTAAATACAGATTAATTGAGCAAATAGATCAAAATGACATTTAAAAATATTTATCGGGAATTGAGATACGAAGTAAAAAATTTGGTCCCACACTAGATTCGAACTCGGGACCCACCGCTCAGTCGCCCATAATGCTTTCCACAATGCCACGGTGTACCTTAACGGATATGGAACAATCATAGTATACCACTCTACGTGTGATCGAGGTTTGAAGCATTGCTCGTTCGGAGCGCTAGTAGGGCCGAGATGGTCGAGCTCCAGCCTCTCCTGAAAATCCCTACATCGCAGCAAAGAGACGCAAGTTCAGACAGACAGACGGACACGGAACCAAAATTGATCAGCAAGCTCTGAAATATAAAAAGCAAGCGGAGATTTTGGTTTTGGAGGACAAAAATTTTTTCGACTTCAATCACGAACACAATGCTTCCCTACCTTTGGTAGTGAGGAAGCAATACGGGGGGCTCTTGCAAGCGTGAGCAGATGAGGGTTAATACAACATTTCTACAGAGTTTTGTGTTTCGTAGATTATTCTGCAGTCCTTGATCATGATGAAGTCGGCTGAAAACGTTGCAAAATCATGTTTCTCGCAGTGTGGGTAGAGAGGGGGTGGGGGTGGTATGGAACATGTCCAAACGTATAAATTGCAGTTTGATTGCTAGAACGTTTGTAGTGCGTGATTTTAGTGAAAACTCTCCGTTGCCTGAGCCCCGAAATGCCACCGAAGACATAGGTAGGCACCTACAGAAAGCATTTCAAAGTAGAAAATTACGTTCGATACCAGTTGTTAACAGGTTGACCTTTTTGAAATAAGATGTTTCCACATTTTTCTTACTGGCAAGTTCGGAAAACTGGCTCTTTAGTTGAAACGTAATTTACAAACATTTGCATCTATTAATTCGGCATTACATGGTTCTGTAGCAACAGCTTGCCAAGAACTGCTAGGTAAATCGTTCGGTTTTAAACCTCTACTGACCCACTTCATGTAATCTCACAGAAATGCATGATAGTGTGTAGGTGTATATCTTCATTCACTCTGCGTTCATTCATTGACGGCTATTTCATAATTACTCTTTCATTCGCGCATCAGCGGTGGAGGAAGAGGAAAGATGTGAACTGTTATTAAATGCGTGATAGTTATGTACGTGAATATTATTTCTGGCAAGGCACTATGTACGCTACCCCTGTTTGATAGCCCTAGCTATGCTACTGGCAGAGATAAATGTTTATATTCAATATATCAATTAGTAGGTATCCTTACATATATGTATAATTTCATCTTGAAGAATGGTCTTATGACGCATTATGATGGCTGTAAAATTTAAACTTATGTCAAATAAATAAATTTTAAAAAAAGTGCCCACTTCTCATGGTCTATCCTGGAAATATACCCCAACTCTCCGACCTCCAACAACATAGCCAATCAATACAGGATACATTCTACCTAGGGTATATTTTATTGCTAGTACCAGAAATGACTCTTAAAAAAATGTTCCAAGCCACGTACCTGTCTATAAAGAGGTTTTTTCTCAACTTTTCTCCTGAAAATTTGTCTACATGTGCGCTTTGAACTAATAGATGTTATCAAAGAACTTTGGGCATTACTTTGATATTCCTAATTTTTCAGCATGGATCGCATTTGCTAGCACCGTAAGGCAGCAAGGTGTTTTAGGGAAAAAGTGTCCCGAGTATTTCTTCTCAGAAGCTTGCGCACCAGGTGCAGACTTGCCTAATTTCAATACAAGTGGGAAGAAAACACCCGCTCAGCTTTGCAATCTTTGTCCTTCATCCAATAATGGTAAAGGTGAGTACTGACTTGTTTTATCACACTGAATTTTTCTATAAAGGATGTCTCACTTTTGAGAGCACCACCGGCTAGATTAATATCAGTAACAGTAAAAAATGTTCAGAACTGAACAGCAACGTAATATGCATCGATCTGAACAAATTGAGCTGCTCCTATTCCTAGCCAAGCTATGTTCTTTCCATGGAGACCAGAAACCTTTCCAATTGGTCACCGCAGAAATTACTGCAGTACCGCCTCGGCGAAATGGATTCTCTAAGCTTTGAGTTCAGGCTCATCAGGTTTGTGTAATTTTTAGCAGGTACATTTCAAAAGAAAGTAATTTTGTAAAATGTAAAATGAAAAATATACAAATTTGCGTATAATGTGACGCATTGCAGCATGACTAGATTTTTATTAGTTTTTTTTCTTATTTAGTTATTTATAATAATGATAATAACTTTGATGAGAGCTAAAATACCTACCTATTTTAACTTTTCGGAGAGATTTTGAAAGGACTTTTTTTCTTAATCGAGTAATTTTTTTTTATTAGGAGGGTACCTAACTATTTGATTTTGTAGACTCAGAATTCATGTGAAAGGTTTTGCAAACAGGTTGCCTGAACTTGACTTTTTTGAATCGTTAGTAACTTTAATATCGCCCTTACTCATCAGTGGATTAATAGCGTTATATTAGAGATTCTTAGTTGTGTAGAACTGAAAAATGAACTTAGTTTTGAAAGTCATGGAGTCGTTTTTCAACACCATGAAAAATTACGTAGCGATCCTTTTGTTGCCAATTCGGAATACTACTTCAAATTTATAATTAGAATTGGTATTGTATAGGTACCATAGGTACCTATGATCCCTAAATATTAAGACCTACTGGAGTTTGTTGGAATCTAACCTGAAGGGCCAATCTGGAGGAGTTGGAATCCAAGTTTTTCACAGGCAAGATCTACTAGTCGATAAGATTGAAATGTAAAGGAGCCAGAGTATCTACTATTATTTGTGTTATTACGGAATAATTTCAGGAAACTGCAGTCCTAATTTGCCTAGAAGAGATAGAAATTTGAGAGCACTGCAATGTCTTGATAACAGAGGAGATGTAGCAGTTATAAACTTGCGTGCAGTAACTTCAGGTGAGTGCTACCTACTAATCACAATTTCGCAACTGTGACAAAATTATGGATGATGATGACTTTACTGGTATAGTTCAACTTATTTAGGTTCGAGTCAACTTTTGATTCATTCTAATTACCATACTAAATTACAGAAATTAACTTTAACTATTCATATGATACTCAACTTTAGGAAACCGGAACGTGGAATTAGACCCCTCAATAGATCCAACAAAATATCAAGTCCTTTGCAGCAATGGATCGATCGCCAGCGGCATAAATGTCGACGATGACTGCGCACTGGCAATAGGAGTACAAGGGGAGGTATGTCGAAAAACTCTTCTTTCCTGTGGTTTTAGCATTTTGATCCGTTATGCACGAGAAATTCATTCCTACTTCTTAATCCTAAGCCTTAACCCATACAATCCTTGAGAGGAAATTTGAGTGATCCTTCAATCAACCCCAGTAAGTGAACAACTTCGAAATGTCAACAAACTAGTTGAGTTTGCAATAAACCAAACCTAAAAAATGAGTTCATTGTCATTAATGACTTCAACTCTTTTAGATCTTCAACGCGTTTTGAGAAGAATTTGTTTTTGAAAGTCCAAGTTCTATAGTAAAAGTCCATACAAATTCACTGAAAATGTATTTAGGTTTGACGACGTATTAATATAATTTTTTGTGAACTTGTACAAAAAATAAATTTGGCTTGCAGGTACTTGTCATTTCTACCAAGTCCCTTGGCAATCATGAAGTAGTAATCCGCAGTAAAAGCTGAACACTCCGGGGAGTTCGGTAGCCCACAAATTAAAAAATAGGAAGGTTTCAAATATTGGATATCATGGTACCCAGTGAAAAATGAAAAAATGGGACTCCATGGGTGGGAGGAGGTGGAGGAATGTGGGGTTCCATAGTTCATGATTATAAAGACGGTGCGGTGTTTAGTGGTGCCGGAGTATTGACTATTCTATGCTCCCTGGTGCCAAATGACCGATTATGGGACAGTACCCCGAACCGCTCTAATCTGCCTCTCAAGAGGAAGGGTTCTTAGGTTTCCTGAATCGATTGTGATAGGTCCCGGACCAATTTCCCCACATCCATGGTATCGATTGGTGAAAAATGAGTAGGTCTTTTTTATGTTTCCTGAATGTAGGCGTGTCGGGTGTTTACATATATATCGATTCTCTTTTATCGATATTTCTCCATTTCACCCCCACTATCTCTTTAATAAATATGTTCCGTTTAGAATGTGATCTCGTGTTATTCGTTGTCATTTTAAATATAATAAATTATTCAACAGGTTATGATCCAAGCGCTCTTTTTCATGCAGAAGTGTAGTACCTATAAAGTTGTTTTTCATGGTTGGAAGTGCTTTCCTTGAGCGAATTCGGACAACAGTATGAGCTGAGGGAGAGGTGCCATCTCAACCTCTACCTTGTGTCGCCTTAAGTCATCCGGGTACGCTTCACGCTTCATCACTGGACACATGGGCTTAATGAGAAGCCAATGTGGCAGCGACGTGCTTGGGTTCTCAAGCCACATCATCCTGAGGTGTGGTGATAGATGGAATAGTTGGTGGCGGCCTGCTTCAAGGATAGCAGAGGTGAAGTTGGTAACGTCATCCTCAATGTTTCCACTGAGATTTACCTGCACCATCTGCTCCCTTTAAAGAGCCCAGTCAGCCTCTTCCAACTTCCAGCAAGGAAGTGGTGTGAAAGGTGAATGCCGACTTTCTGTATCAATTTTGATAGGGAAGTGGTCCGAGTGATGAAGGTCCGGCAAAGGATTCCAAGTCAATGCACCCCCCAAGGAGGGAGAGCACATGGCAAGGTCGATTGCGGACATTGTACCACGGAGAGGCGACAAGTATGTTGGACCGCCATCGTTCAGGAGGAGGAGATCCAACTCTCTGAGCATGGCTTCAACAGAGGCTCCCTGTTTTGTGGTATTGTCACAACCCCATTAGGTGTTATGAATGTTAAAATCCTGTAATACTTGCACAGGGCTAGGAACCTGACGAAGGAGGTTCACAAAAGCACCCTCATCCCAAACTCCATCAGGGAGATAATGGAGACTATTGTCAAGGGAGTAAGGACTGCAACATTCTCATGAACTCATAACTTCAAATTCGAATTTTATCACAAACAGAAAACTGTAAGTAAGTGGATATTTTACACTTTTGAATTTTCAGCTCCTGAAGAAGCCCCAGTTCCTGGGGAGAAACGTTGGAGTTTGATTTAAAAAAAAAAAAAAAAAAAAAAAACAATTTCAGGACAGAGAGACCTTTTTTGTAAAGTATTGTAAAATTTCATTTTAACGCAGAAACATCCATTTTGGCAAAAGACAGGTCAAGCTCGTTGGTCAGTCCGATCGATCCAAAATTTCAGGTTCGAATTAGCAATGTAGTGGCCCAAAAAATGCTTTAAAAAGTCGGTGTTTTGACAATAGGGATTTTGGGGTGTCACAGTGAAAGTATTTTTCAGCGCTGAGTCGACTCCCAGATCTCCAAGATCCATAAATAAGTGAGAAAAATATATTGTTAGGTGAAAAATAGTCATACTTGACTAACATTTTGAAGTTTTCAAGTTGTGCGACATGTTTTTAACATTTTCTTTGAGATTTCTCACACGACTGTCCCTTAGTTTTTTTTCCCCCGTCATGATGGAATCTTCTGCAAATTCAGAGTTACTAACTCCTTATCCTTCTCAATCCTCCTAATAGCCTTGGTTGCCCTTGACTCACGGCCCGACCGAGAGGGGACAGGGACATTTTGCCGATACTAAAATCCCTCCACTTTGTCATAGTGTGTTCCCACAGTCGAGAGGGGGCTCGAAAATGGGCGGAGCCAATACTATACTGCGTTCATGAAATGTACCATTATGAGAGTATCTAAGGGTGCTAGTCCGAGAAAATTTTTAATGCTTCTGGTGGGGGTAGCAGGAAAAGCCCTACTTATTAGTAAACAAACGAGCTCTCCATTTTGTCTAAATATTTTTCATTTTTAACACCTGGCCACGAGACTACAACACTAAAGAGCAGTGATTTTTATCCTTCCTTGTTAAAGCTAAAAGAGAAGAAATCAGAGATAAGATCGTTAGAATTTCATGAAAGAGTGGAGCTAATAATATCAATTTAAACAGCTCCCCTCAGAGAAGCTGGGGACCCCAGCACACTTGCAATGTACCTAAACCTCTACTACCATATTCCAACCAAGTTGATTGATGTTGGTTTTATAGATTATGGGACGGCAGAATCGTAATAGCGTTGAAGAAAGCGACAATAAGGAACTGCTGCTTCAACTAAACAAATGGTTTGGAACAAGTGAAGAAACCAGCAGGAATATTATCTCTGTGTTTGGGACATTCAAGGGTCAAGGAGGCCTTTTGTTTGAAGTAAGTATCTGTTCCATGAGAGGTAGGATCATGTTTATGTGTACCTATGTCTATCTAGACCGGCATCAAGAAATTATTTACATTACTCTAATCAACATAGCAAACTATTTTGTGGGCTTCTGTATTGATATTCTTAATTTCGATGTTCGCAGGATAAAACAATTTCTTTGGTTGATCCAGATGATGAGCATTACGATTATATAAACAATTATAAGTTGTTATTGGGGAATACGTCGCAGACCTGTTCAAGAGGAAATAGATTGACTTTGTTGTACACTTCAATTGTACTATTACTGTCATCACTATCAGCAATGTTATTCTTTTGAATAATAATAAATAATTTTGATCAATATTGTCAACCTAGGCAAATACGTACAAATCAGGTGACTACGTAATGTAGGTAGCACTTGTAACTGATGTTGTGTTTAGATCTAGTTTCTTGAAAAAGACCACTTTCAGATGTCACTCTTATTTTGTACTTAAAAGGATTAAGTATTAGAATGTATTCAACTTGAATGTACATTCCAATGTAAATAAATTTTGTATTCGACTATTTTGATGTAGATATATTAGGTACTTGTAGGGATTTCCTACATTCGGTCCCAATGTCCTTATTTAATACCACCAATAACTTGAAAATTAAGTACATTCTAAAATTAAAAGAAGAAGAAAAAAAATAACAAACGAGTAAGCACACCTACCTATACAGGGTGGAAACGGATAATGGAGGAAAATTGTATTCTGTTGTTCTCCATCAAAAATGCAGTAAAATGCCACCAACCGCATATTTAGCGAATTTTCGTAGAAAATGAAGCTATTGCAGTGGCTCCAAAAATTTTAAAATATAAAATTTCGTAAATTTCCTTCATTGAATTCCGTTTTTTGGCATTCTGAAACGATTCCCAGTATATATATATATATTTATTTATTTATATGTTTTTGTGTCTTTTCAAACGATAACTCTCCTTAGGATTGAGATAAAAATTCCGTTCTTGCGCCAAAAAATCAAGCATTCCAAACGAAAGGATGAGTTTGTTGGCCAACACTTTTTGAGCACATCAAATGGGTCAAATCCCAAAAAAATGTGCTGAAAAAATCACTAAAAATTGCTAAAAATAGTTGAATTTATAATTTTTAGCAAAATATCTCTCAATTAAGTTTATCAACTTTAAAATAGAACATTAAAAAATGTATGAACAAAACCGTGCTGAAAAATGTACTTAAATTTCATGAAAATTTGCTACTTAAAATCGATAAAATCTGCAAAAAGAGCTGAAAATACAAAATCTCTTTTTGAATGGAAGATTAATATTTAGAATAAGTACTTTTTTTGTCATAAAAATAATAATTAACATTTTCTTTGCATTCAAAAGCTCAAATTTCAAAACAATTTAACGCAATATAATACGATAACATGAAAAAATTTGCTCATACGATGATGAATGGAACTTTTTATCTCAATCCGAACTCGAGATATGATTTTTTAAAGGTTTTTTCAGGAAAACCGTGTTTGTTCCTCTTCATCTCAAATTTCCCCACTTTACCTCATTTGATTTCAACTTTCAACCTCATTTTCGGAATCAGCGTTGAATCTCCTGTAAGAATAGTGTACTTGGTTTCTTAGTACCAGCCAAAAACTTTCACAACAGCTGAACCATGGATGATTTTGAAAAAAACAAAATTTTTGATACGGCGTGATGGGTGAGCACTTAAGTACATGAAGAAACTTCTATTGGTATTAAGATTATTACGTTACCTACTTCATTGTGCTTGCAATAGGTACTTATTAAAGATCTCTCCTGACCTGAGGGTAGATTGAAGGGAAGTTAATCTTCAGAATTGAGCAGCTAATTATTCCTGCCTGTACACAGAAATGAAAAATGGACATAGGGTACCTTTTCAATTTGTCTAAGGGCTAGTTCCACCAACTGGAGTTTTCCTTGGATTAACCCATCCATCATACTGGACTTTTCAGGCCAAGACTAAAGTTACTGGTCCTCCCGGCTTACTCGGGCTCCCACTGTTGAATTGGATTAACCCAGGACCGTGATTTTTCTAGTCAAAACGACGAAATGACCGTTCCACCAACGCATGACCCGGCGTCTACTTGCGATAACGCACAGATTCCAGAATCCACCTGTTGGGGTTGGTTAAGAGCAGGCTGTGGTGTCGGCCATGTTTTCTGCTCCCATAAGGAATCAACGTTATTTTCCCGACGTCATAAATCCTCGAATCATGCACCGATTTCCATGATTTTTTTTTTAATCTTCAAGTGAAACCAATCTTTAGCAATCCGTCGAGGCGTTTTTTGAGAAAAATGTCACTAGAAGCTGCAATTCATCAACAAAGTCACAGCTAAGAGGGTTACTCTATTCGAGTGATGATTGCTTTATTGGATGATGATTTATCGCAAATCTGCCCTGACGGATGTCTTCCTTAGATTTCACGCTTCAATTTAAGTGTTCAAACGACAAAATCGGTTGATTTTTCATGAAGTTCTGTGATCGGGAAACTGAATTTGCGATTCGATGGCTTTTCAAACTTCCGAAGCGAGGCGGGCGTCGAGGAAGTTCAGGGGTTTTACGCTAGATGCCACTAACTTCGACCACTCTTCCCGCCTGCGTACTGTGATTCGGGTCCCATTTCTCCCAAAATCTGAGATTGGGTCACTAGGGCTTTTGATGAAACAGTTTGCGTTTCTTTGATGAAACAATGTGCCATCAATGTACCATCCCTTTGACAAAATGACAACCATTTTTTTTTACGGAACCTGTCCTTACTTTTTTATAATTTTTTTTCCTAATCGAGCTACCGTGCTGAAATATATATAGATATTTTCAAGGCATCTAGACTACCATTACAAGGGTTGAATGCGCAAGGCGCCGTGTGTAGGTAATGTACCGTAGACTACGTCTAATAAACATATATAAGTTATTTACCTACGTAAAAGGGCTATCTAATACAGAATTTGTTTCAACTGGATTTTCGGATTCTAAACATTTTGAAACCTAAAACAACGAATTTTGAGGGGTGTTTAAACAATTCGAGTTAGCAGTCGTACTTGAAAACAACTCGATGTATGTGTAATTGCCCCATAATAGAGAATTTCTCAATGTTCCACAGATCGACAGATTCACATTCTTGCGAATTTTTACTTTATTTTGTTCGCCGTTTTTGGGAAATATTTTCCGAGATTCATATTTATTACATCCTGCAATCGGCATACCTAATTCGAGTTGCACTCTGGACGGATTTTTGTTTTCTTGTTGGCTTCTATGTAATAAATATTTCATTAGTCCGAGTTGTCATTAATTAGTACGAGTTGAGCTAATCCAATGACCCAGCCCTCTGCAGGTATCCACGCGGTCAATCGCGGATTATTGACCGTATTTGTTGAGACCAAAGCGTTTTTGACAGTTCATAGGTAGGTACAGGTACCTACTATTTATTTGTGTGCCCGTATTCTGAAGAATGGGGATTGCAACCCAAGATTGACCGATACGAGAAATCTCACTATGGTCATGAAAAATGAGCTGTTAGAAAAACTAACTCAAGTACCTAAGTAAACAGACCCCAAAAGGCATCTATGTAATAAACATGTCATTAGTCCATTAGTGACGACTTGAGCTAATCCGATAAGGGTGTGCAGCACACCTGGTTCAGTTTAACAAAAATCAGTATTTTTAACGAAATATTTATTACATAGAAGCCAACAAGAAAACAAAAATCCGTCCAGAGTGCAACTCGAATTAGGTATGCCGATTGCAGGATGTAATAAATATGAATCTCGGAAAATATTTCCCAAAAACGGCGAACAAAATAAAGTAAAAATTCGCAAGAATGTGAATCTGTCGATCTGTGGAACATTGAGAAATTCTCTATTATGGGGCAATTACACATACATCGAGTTGTTTTCAAGTACGACTGCTAACTCGAATTGTTTAAACACCCCTCAAAATTCGTTGTTTTAGGTTTCAAAATGTTTAGAATCCGAAAATCCAGTTGAAACAAATTCTGTATTAGATAGCCCTTTTACGTAGGTAAATAACTTATATATGTTTATTAGACGTAGTCTACGGTACATTACCTACACACGGCGCCTTGCGCATTCAACCCTTGTAATGGTAGTCTAGATGCCTTGAAAATATCTATATATATTTCAGCACGGTAGCTCGATTAGGAAAAAAAATTATAAAAAAGTAAGGACAGGTTCCGTAAAAAAAAATGGTTGTCATTTTGTCAAAGGGATGGTACATTGATGGCACATTGTTTCATCAAAGAAACGCAAACTGTTTCATCAAAAGCCCTAGTGACCCAATCTCAGATTTTGGGAGAAATGGGACCCGAATCACAGTACGCAGGCGGGAAGAGTGGTCGAAGTTAGTGGCATCTAGCGTAAAACCCCTGAACTTCCTCGACGCCCGCCTCGCTTCGGAAGTTTGAAAAGCCATCGAATCGCAAATTCAGTTTCCCGATCACAGAACTTCATGAAAAATCAACCGATTTTGTCGTTTGAACACTTAAATTGCTCTTCAGGAATCGTTTCAAAATTCCTCAAAAGGGATTCCCTTGAAATAATTTCTCACAAATATTTAAAAAATTTTCGGAGCCATTGCAATAGCTTAATTTTGTACGAAAATTCGCAAAAATGTTGATTGTCTACATACGGCGCTCGAATTATACAGTACCCGCACGACATGGCGGTCTTGAATGTCTAGTATAACTTGGCACCTAGCTAGTTTCTCAGAATTCGAGATAATGACATCCAACCAATAAAAAAAATCACACGACATTTTCTAAATTGTCTACTAATTCGCTAAAAACAAACATAGTATGGAAGGGGTTGAACGGAGGGGATAATAATGATCAATCGTGATATTTTTATTATATTAATATTCCCGTGACTGTTTTTGTTTGTTCGATCCAGATTTTAGTCCAGTTATGCAACCTTGGAAGTATCAAATATTAATTAATTATTAATTCTCTAGAACCGTTACATATATAAAATTAACATTTTTAGACCAGCTTTTATTAGTTAAAAAAACGTCAGTTTACTCATACAAGATCTGAAATTTTTTTAATACCTATCAACGTTTTTTCTACCCCTTTTTTTCAGAAAGAAGGTTTTCTCATGAGCTTAGTTAGGTATGTGTCAACGAGGTTTGAAAGTGTTGCCATTTTATTCAGCGTGGATAAAACATGGAAGCCCGATGTCAAACTCATTTTTGTGTGACAAGACAAATTGGTGAAAAACGTCAACATGGCAAGGGTGTAGAATGAGGGCCGAGCCGGGTTCTCAGTTGGGCTCCGAGGGCGTTCGCCTCACCTAGGCCCATAGTTATTTTCGGTAAGAGGCTTTGATGACCCACCCCAATCACCAGGTACCTTTAGGGCTGCTCATCACCCAGCTACCTCTACCGGATTTTCTTGTCACTCGCTCCTCTTGGCCAAACTTGGCTAGTTAAAGCTTTTCACGCCGAAGGACATGGCGCTGTTTTGGCAGCCCGCTCTTAAGCCACGGATCAGCGCTGATCCGCTAATTTCTCACAGCCCGCCATCTTGAATAGTTGTGCACCTAACCCTGTTTTTCCGTTTATTCCTTCATAACACAACCCCGCCGTATTTCCGGAATTTTTTATTTCTTATTCCTTTGTGAAAATGAAGAAACAATGAATGGGGAACTTTCATGTGTCAGAATTTCACAGTTTTGACCTCAGATTCGGATTCAACACACTTAAAAACCCCCTAGTAGCAATTTTCAGCTCAAAAGACTGTTTAGTTTGACCAATAAACGGATAGGAAGATTGCGTTAGACTTAGTAGTGCAATGGAGCTGAGGGTTCCCCCCAGGCAGGCGGGGGCCGTGACGTCATCGTGCAAACGAATTTCAGGAGCGTTAGTTCTGATCAGATATATATCACTATCATATAGCAACTTTTTGGAAAGCTCTCACAAAGATCTCGCTAATGAGCGAATAAAAAATAACCATGAAAATTCCCCATTTGCCTTTGGAAGACGATATTTTCGTGGAATTAGACTATCACAATTCCTCACAATATGTAAGGGAAGAGTGGACCACTTGCCTAAATGGATAGGCAACGATTTTGACATTTTCATGTTTTTTACTTTGTCTCAAAACGGGAAAAATCGTCAGTTTGTAAGTGTTAGGTACCTACTTACTTACATTTCTTTCCGATGATTTTCACTTACAACGGAGCCGTGCCTTGGGAAATTTAGTTCCATCAGTTTCAGATCTTATCCGACGGAAATTGTTCACTCATTGGAAACATCTCAACTTATGCTAAAATCTCACGTTGCCTTCACGCTCCGAAATTAAAAAGCAGCAGAGCTATACGCGAAGTTATTGATGAGCTATAAAGTAATAAACAATATTCTCGAGGTACGAGTACAATAAATTGATTTGGTTGGTATCGAGGCTGGCTTTCTACTTGGGTGGGTATTTTATTAACCAAAGAAAAATGAAGGCGAATGTTTTTTATCGTTATCCAAGGAGGCTATTCTTTTTGTGCTAGACTTGATAGTGGAAAAAGTTTCGTAAAATATGGAAAAAATCTCCGAAAAAAACAGCAATCAACAACTTTCAAGGAGCTGAAATGATAAAGGTAACCTAATACCTATCTTCTAGGATCAGACATGGGTACATTATACCTATTCTTCAACATACATAGGTAAATCATGTGAAAAAGTGTTCCTCAAAACGGATTTCCATCAAGACATTTTTGGAATATTTCATTTTAAAATTTTTAGGAGCCATTGCAATAAGTACCTAGCTTCATTTCCTAAAAAAATCGCTAAAACCAACAGAGAAGGTAGGTACCTACGTAATAGGTAGCTACCTATCTACTCTGATGGCTACTATACTGAACGAAAAGTGTAGATAATGGCAGTAAAAAGTGTAGATAAATGAAGAATCCGAATTTCCATGAAGATCAACTTCGCAGATTTAATTTTCATACTGGATCACTAAATTTGCGATACCTAACTTCCATGATTACCCTGAAGTCTTAAAATTCAACAGGATTGATTAGTGGGACAGTATCTTTAAGAATAAACTTGATTAAATATGAATTATTCTTTATTATTATCAGACATTTACGTAAGTATTTTTATTTCTTTGGCACGATTTTGTACTTATTGCCTAGTGAAGGTACACAAAAAAGGAGGAGTGAAAGGTACCATATCGATTACCTCGAAACCTACCTAATCAAAATACAAAATAATGTTTCCAAACAACAATTTTGCCGGAAGGATTAGGCAATTAACGAAAAATAAAAATAATTATTCCTCATCAAAAATTGGCAGTTCAGGGACCATGAGGTCTTATCTTTGTTATGATAATAAAATGAACCACAGTCGAAGAGGTTTGATTACATTGGCTTCTTAGTTCAACCTGATCGAGTGTTGCAATAAGGGAAATTTCCCCTTAGTAAGGACACGCGTTTGAACTCCGTCTGAGGTATCAACTTTTGTTGTGCTCAAAGAGTTGGCGTAGGTACCTACTCTGTAAAGACCCGAAATGATACGAAACAATAATTAATTAAATCCCTCTCGAGCCAAATGAATGTAAACATCACATTCCCTGACGTAGCATCTTTCACTTCCTCATTCACTTTAGTCAAAACCTTCCCATGACAACAATCTCGCTCAACGTCTGGACATCTTCTAGCGAGCATCTGCTGAGCCAGTGACCTGCAGTTTCACTTCGTGGTCGTCCAACCCCAAACCAACCAAGACAGCTGGTATTTGATTCTGGGGAGATGTTACAATGGAGGAAAATAACCCACAGTCGAAGAGGTTTCATTACATTGGCCTCATAACTCAACCCATTCGAGTGTTGCAACTGATGGGAAATGTAAGGACATGAGTTCGAACTCCATCTGAGGTATCAAATTTTTGTGGGCCGTAAGAGTAGGACGTCGGGTACAGAAAAAATAAATTAATGAAAGAATAGATGGTAGGTAACTAGTCAGCATCTAAATTGTTGATTTTGCTCATAGTTTGATTTCATCAATTCCGTCCATTACAAAAAGTTTTATTGTAGGTATCCTAATAATAAAAACTGTAAAAGTGCATAACTAAATAAACAGATTTAAACATTCTGAATATAGCAACAAAAGCATTGTAAGCATCAAGATAAAGGAGGGAGAAAATTACGTGTGATAGCGATGATAACCGAGCAATCGCCGAGTGTGCATGTCCAGAACCATCCCCTACCCACCCATGGTCACTGCCTGTTTGCTGAGTTTTCCAACCTGTTGCAGATCTTCAAATCGGTCAGAGCTTTTTCTAGCTTTCTGACTGTTTACTCCCCCCATTCCAAACTCACAGCAGCCAATGAAGTCATTCAATTTTTAGCCTCTGTTTTCATCACTGTTTCACAACTCTGAGTATTTTGTCCAAACATTCAATTATAAAATTGGGATTGGGATTTTGAGGTAAAATTGGAGATGGACTCTAATCTCCAACCGGTTTGAAAGTTGCCTGAAGTCGCGCATGCCCACTTGACCAGTTTCCATCGAGTTTGAAATGATTTACAAGTCACAGCCAATCGTCTCAGCAAACAAACCTAAAATCGGCTGATGTAATTCAGTAAAATGAAAAAATTATACATTCAAATTAAGTTAAAAAATGAATGTTCAGGTATCAAGAATAAAAATCAGTTACTTAGATGTAAAATGCAAACAAAAACAATGTGCAAATGCAACGTGTGAATGCATGTATAATTTATGTTCATCAATACTTTTATCTATTCATTTTATTCATGCCAACGAGGTCATTTATAACCAGCAATAGGTTTGTTCACTGAGGCGATTGGCAGTGACTTGCAAATCAAATCAAACTGATTGGAGACTGCTCAAGAGCGCATGCACAACTTTAGCCAACTTTCAATTTGATTTCCAACCGGTAGGGGATTGGAGTCTGTGCAAACGAATCTGACGGTTTTGTAAACATGGAGCAACCTTCCGAGTGAAAAAACATACCACCGCTTAGGCGCTTTCCGTACCTACTTTATTTTTCGCCCTTTCTGTCTTGTGCTTTGTGCTCCCATTCATTGGTTAGGTAAAAATTCACTGTTATAATTTGTACTGTTGTATTTAACTTGTAGGTATCTATACGTACTAATCAAAGACACCTTTAAGAACATAGGGTAAAAAAATATTGTTATCGTACAGAAACTGTGGGGAATTACCAATAGAACCAATCCTCTAAGTATTGTACCATGGGATATCTATCCTTCACCCTCCTATAGCTTGTTGTCACGTAGGTCCCCATTTCTAAAATCGTCACGTCTAGGTACGTTTATTTAATCACATGGTAAGTAACTGTTCTGAAGTTTCGTACCTTGACGAATTGTCCGAAATGACCTTCCTCAATTTTTTGGCTCACTCGAAAGTGGTTCAGGAATGTTTCATCGGCATAATTCGGTACAACTTCACTTAAATAATTCTGCACCTTTTGCTTCAGGCACACCTCTGTAGTGGATTTATATATGTTTGACTAGGGGTAGGCACCCCTAGAGGAATGCCTTTAGGCAAATCCTGATTCGGGAGAATTTCATGAGTCTGGCGATTCGGGTTTTTTCCTTAATGAGGAACTTGTTGAAGGTGCTGAAAAGTACCTTCAGATAGGTGTTTATTCCTGTTTTCATAAGGATGATATTTGTTGGACTCATAGGCAAATGTTTCGCCATGTAAAGCGGCGATGTGCCATTCTTTTTTAATATCTCTCGCGTGGGAGAGATATGTTTCTGGCCGTCGAGGGACCTCTTTGTGTCGACTGGTAGTGGAAGTCTGTAGGTCTTGAAAAGTACCTTTTTGTTCATTAAAAGTGGAAGACAGGAAGTTCTGAAAAGAACCGTTGTCTTGCGAGTATCCGGTCGCAAAGGACGGGTATGTTTCCTTGGGCTGGTAGGCCATGTGAGGAGCCCCAGTTGTAGGGGTCTGAAAATCGTGAACTACGTCTATTCCGTTGTTTAAAGGCCTGAATACGTGAGTTTCTGATTGTGTTGGAACCCTCTGTGTTTCAAGAAGGGTTATCCGGGCGTAATTGGCCGGGAGATCGGCGTGCAAAACAATGGTGATTGCCGCGGCGGAGAAGCCTGTGCTGCCCGGGCCCACGTAGGCAGCGCCACTATGAGGCGACGTTAGCACTAAGCCCGCGCCCCTTGAGGGTTGGCGCTGGCTAAGGCCCCTTTCACACCAAACGAATCCGAATCAATCCGGATCGCTCCGAATCAAGTTGAATCTGATTCGTCATCTCCACGCTTTCACACCATCTGAATCAGTGGCGGATCCAGGATAGGCCAAAAGGGGGGGGGGGGGGGAAAAGTTTGAGGGGGTGGGGGGTTGAAAACACCGGAGGGTCTGGGGGCCCTAAACCTGTATATGCGTTTTTAGTTATTTTACCTTATAATAAGTGTCTATAATGCATTACTTATTATTCCCAATTACAAAAGGTCTAAAGCAGAAGAATTGTATGAGTGTTGTGATGTTCGGCAATCAAATCTAGTGTAAATTGGCTGCCCAAGGGGGGGGGGGGGCTATAGCCCCCCCTAGCCCCTCTCTGGATCCGCCACTGATCTGAATCAACCTGAATCTATAAAAATCCTTTCATCTTCTTTTTGTTTTCTTTCTTTTAGTTGCTTTTGAGCTATCATCATGGACGCAGTTGTTTTAAATGCAATCGTGTTTCGTAGGAGGCAACGGCGGAAACAGAAGAAAACAAGAAAAGTTTTAAAAAAAATGATTTTCCATTTATTTTATTAAAATTTAAAATATTAGTGATACACAGTGTGGTGTTGTACAATTTCTTTTCATTTATAGCCGAAAAACTCAAATATTGCAAAATACAATCAATACGGGCATATTATTATTAGTGAGTACAGTATAATTCTTACCTGGAATGTTTAAATCTTCGCCAATTTTCCCACACAGAAGATTGACTTTTCTGTTGCTGTGATTTTTATCACTGGCGTCATATATCGCACTATTTTCTTTTACTTCTAAAATTAATAATTCCGCGTCCATCTCGTATGGTTGTTGATTCAAGACTGACCGGACCAGGAATCTGACCGGTTGAATCAAGGCGGACCTCGAATCAAATCTGATTGAACCAAATTCGTCCGGTCTGAAGGCGGGAAAAGAGTCCCTTCACATTTAAACGGAGGGCTCGAAGCCGAATCTTGGTCAATCAGATTCAACTTGATTCGGAGAGATTCTGATTGATTCGGAGTCGTTTGGTGTGAAATGGGCCTAATGGCTGTCCGTCCAGTGGACGCGATTTTGCGCGAAGAGGCAAAGACGCGAAAAGAGGCAAAAAGAGGCGAACGGTTCCCCTCCCTTCAAACACACTGTCAACATCCATTTCGCTTGTTGGCGTGTTGAAAAACAAACCGGTTTGATTCTTGTCGCGTTCGCCCCTTTTTGCCCCACTTCGCGTCTTGCGGTGGACGGGCTCTCAGTTAAAACAGTGCGTTTGAAAGGGAGGCAAACCCTTCGCGCGAATTCGCCTCTTTTCACCTCTTTGCCTCCTCGCGCGAAATCGCGTCCACAGGACGGACAGCCTAGAGGTTGAAGCGCCCGGGAGATTCTCACGGGGCGCGGAAAGGCGGTCGGGGCGTTGAAACCTCGGTTTCGGCCGCATTGCCTTCGTGTGTATCCCGAGAAGGCAGAACCTAGACGTCCGCTCCATTCTCGGGGAAGTCTTTTATCTCTGAAAAGAACTATAGTCGGGGACGACCGTTTCGGAGATGTAATCTCACGCAAAACGGGTCCGCCCGGGGTCGACCGCTCATCGAAAGAGTGAAGCCCTCTCGATAATGCGGGTCCGCCGAATTCGTAACGACCTTCTTGAGGTCGCACGGCTTGTCCCAGCGGGCGGTTCGAAGATGAATCTCCGAACCCGGGGGCAAGGCTACTGCTCCAAGACGGTGTCGCCTCGTCGGGTTACCGTCTCGGGCCCCGCCTTTATACGAGGGCTGAATAGGGAGGTAGACGCAGTGTCTAGCTCGACCTATTCGGTTGTCTGGAAGTTCTAGTAGGCGGGAGTTTCTCTTCTCTACAAGCTGGTGGAGTTCAGTCACAGCCGGCTTATAAATTCCTCTTCCGGTTCAGCCAGGGGAGTTGTATCGCTTCTGGTTCACAGGAGAAGGTCTTCTCAGAGAGGAGAAGGTTGTAGATCGCTTGCTGTGATCGGTAGGAGTGCAAATTTTTCCACTGCTCTCCAAAGTTGCCGAGGAAAGGCTATGTGTGGTAGCTACGTCAACTTTTTTCCAAAGCAGGGGCAATTTTGTCGGAGAGAAGGAGCTCACTGAGTCCAAAAAAGCTAGTATGCTAATTTTTTAAAATCAAAACGAAAAACTATTTGTATAGGTAAACTCGTTCATTAAATGATTATTTTTTTGACACTGGCTTGAATAATTCTTTCCTATTGAACGAAAAGTTAGTCTGAGTCCTGATTCGTAGTGATCGTTATTTTATTCGACGTTCTGTACCGGGAAGGGAACTGTACCTGCATTACAGAACAGTGACTTCTATGTCACTGGAATCATTGGAACCGTTCCTGAGAATTACCTGGACCGACACACCCCTAATAGGAGCTAATGGGCCATGAGATGCTATGTTTATACCACAGAGTAGAGTAGGAGTTATACCCCTCACAGTATCGGGGGTGGCTTTTGATTGGCTCGTTCAGTTTGATTGGTTGAGCGCTCTCTGTGTGTTCCAGGGGGTGAAGCGGCTTTTCCCCTCCTCCTCACTAGGGCGCGCTTGGCTCGTTCGCCCTTGACTCGGGGTTTCAATGTCGTTTATGAAACGGTAGTCTGACTTCTTTTTTACTGCCTTGTTAGGGGGTGAACTCTCCTTGGCCCTAAAAAGGGCCGGTGATAAATCTTAGGAGTTCACCACAACCTCCATTTCGTCTTCCTTGACATAGACGTTGGTAAAGGAGAAACCCGTCGAGATGAGTCAGAATCATACATTTTATGAATGTTTGAGAAATACGCGACATACAGCGGCGTTAACAAATGCTAAAATTTGAATGCTTTCATTGGCTGCTGTGAGTTTGGAATGGAGGGGGCAAACAATCAGAAAGTGGTGAGTGGAAAAAAGCTCTGATCAATTTGAAAATCTGCAACAGGTTGGAAACTAGTTTGGAAACCTCTGTGACCGGACAAAGACCGTGGGTGGGGGGGGGGGGGGATTGTGCGCGCTCCAATAGTCAGAGAACTCAACAAACGTGTCAAACGTGCTAACTGGTTTGGTGGTCTTAGCGAACAAACCTAATGCCAAACAGTTTTGAATGTGTTTTTTTACCACCACTGTCAACTCTAAGTATCAGGAATATCACCCATTGGGTGATATTCTCGAGGCTTGGTCACTAGCGCATCCTTACATCGAGGCAAGGTGAAGTCGAAGTTATTTCACCTTGTTGTCATGGTGATAAGTAAACTATGAGAAAATGCGCCATTTGTAGCCCCAGCTGGACAACTGCATAACATAGTCTTACCTAGTTCCTAGTCAATATTTTCATTATTTGTAATATACAAGGTGATAAATTGTATGCAAATTACATCAAGTTATTATCAGGTGATGACCTCAAACGCTACAAACACAAGATTTTATCTGTAGGGTAGAGATCCATATGAAATGTGTGTTGGGGAGTTGACATACAAGTGTTCTAGATAATCCAGATATCAGCCGCGAAGATGTTGTGGATTACCTATCTAGTTTTAAAACTGTTCTTTGAATCAATTGAAACTAAAAATTTTTAGAGTACTGTGAAAGTGGTCGTGTGAAAGGATGTTTTATGAGAGCTCTGTTTGGTGGGAATAGTAAGTGTATCAAATGTGGAAAGGTAAGTACCTAGAGGGAAGGTATACCTACATACTTTCCGTATATTATTACTTGTGCATGTACTTCATTGATAAAAACGAAAGTAGGTGGGTGATTCCACTAAAAGTGGCGAATTTCGGACAAGGAAATCTGATGATGTGGTTGGAAACAATTTGAACGTTTTTCGATGTTAAAGTGTTCTTCAAATATGTCCTAATGAAATCTATTTACTGGCAGCAAAGTTTATTCATCCAGAGGGGGTACACTGTGGTGAATTAACCACCCACTTTCACCAGCCCTTTTCAGGGCTACCAAATATAAATTCTCAAGGTAGAATTACACAGCCATAAGTAATTATCACTGGTCCAGGGTAATGACAATGGAAACAGGGGAATGACAAAAGTTGAGATAGTCGTTTAAAATTTGCCTATTTAATATATATAAAACATCAAAATCGACTTCAGTGTAACAGTTCAGACTCTTTAATTGAATGTCATCCTCTACCCAAAACATTCTGCAGTTTAGAAAATACACATCAGTTGATAATGATCTCTATAAAATACAGAAAACTAGAACTAAATCACATTTGTATCACCCAATCTTCCAATTATTGGAAGACTGTGTGATACAAATTACCTATTAACTGGCAGCCTCTTCTTCTCGTTGACTATGTCATGGTATATAAATTTAAAACAGTTTTCGAAATCAAGGAACATATGCAGTTACCTAAGTACCTAACTACCTACTTTTTTGAATGGAGAAAACATACATAACGAAACTGGAATTCAAAATGTAAGGGGATGGCATAACCTACTTGTGAAAAATGTTAGTGAGCCTAAGTATGAGTAAAAGTAAGTGAACAAGATTGAATAACCTAGAATCAGGCTCATAAGTCTTTTCATTATTACTTAGGGAGATATTTTCTGGTTGAAGTAGTTAAGACTTAAATTTCCACATGCGTTTTCGAAAATTGAGGACCTATTAATAAAAATATTGAACAGCAGAGGAATGCAACGAAAAATTTACTGAACACGAAATATACCTAATGTATGATAATCCTTGACTGAGATAATTTATAAGACCTTTTAACGAATATTAAAATCTGAAAAATCAACGGTAAAATAAAATCTCCCACGAATTTCATTCGGGTGGGTAGTTTTGACACAATTTCACTGAAGGCTACAACTGAGAGGTCAGGCAGGTACATTGGGGTAAACGAAATAATCTGCGCCTTTTTCTCAAAAAACTTGCTTCATAGGTTGAGATTCCTCATTATTTGCAGCATTTTGTAAGCACCCAATATACTTTTTTTTCTACAATAAAACGAATTAGTAAAAAGTCGCCATTTTGAGGAACTTGGTGTCCAATAGGTGAAGGGGGATAGAACAGTTCTTCAGTGTCTAATCCTGGCTCAGATGATGTGTGGGTTAGTTCGACAGCCAAAAAATTGGTTGGTTCCTGGGACACTGAGTCACTGCGTGAAATGTTGTAGGGCATTTTGCCAATCCTGTATTTGGTGTAGTTGTAGCAGTCAAAGCAGCTCAAGGTGTTGAACTGAACTTCAGCGGAAATCTGAGGTTGGGAAACAAATTGATGAACTTGGAGTGTTCCCTTGAATGCTTCAAGATTTTTTGGTACCAACACTCGAGCACTTTCAATCTCATCGCTGTCAACAATGACAATTGACACGTTCCAAATGCTCTGGCGAATTTCAATAATTATCAAATTTTCCAGATCAGGAATTTCACGGCCTTGTGCAACCAATTGGCTGCAGTCTGTTTAAGGCATCCTACTAAGCCATCTGGAGCATCTTTCCCATGACCTAACTCAGAAAAATTTCCACTGATGACATCAAGAGACGGAAAATGAGCTGTGTTCTGCAGGTGGGGTCAAGGAAACCATCTAACAGTTGGATTTCCAAGCCTTCTAGGAATACTTATCCAGGGGAATGATGCACAGGGGAATGACAATTTACATGTTTCTTCCACTTTTCTCCCTCCAAGTGTTTATGTAAAATGTGAAAAAAATTATGACTAAACCTTTACCCGCATACCTAAGCAACAGTGAAAGAAAAAAAATTCCATTCCACCCAACAGCAAAATTATGAAATACAGGGGAATGACAAACAATAAAAATACCTATCAAGAATCTGGAGACCAATGTTCACTCACAGCTACCGCTACTCATATTGAGCTTGAAGAGGGGTTGTGATGAGTCGTTGAAGAACAGAGCTACCAACATGTTTCTTCAAAACATCCCTACTACTAATACTATCCCTTTTCTAGAGGCTGCAAGATTTTACAGGGGAATGACACAAAACCTGGGAGACACACTATTTTGTATGCATAACTTTGCAGTCAATGAGTCTAAAATTATAAAAACTGAGGTGTGGTTATTTGACTACTTGATGAGCACACAGGCCATTGCAGATTTCCAGAATCTCAAACTGAATGGCTATGGTTCTGTTGAGAAGTAGTGTACCCAGAGGTGCGGACATCCCAGGGGAATGACAAATATGTTATGTTGCTATTTATCCTGAGCTTACTATTCATCTAATTCAAGAAAGAAAATGTGGTTAGTCTTAGGAAAAAGGTTCTGTAAATAATACATTTTTTTCTATTGCAATACTCTTTATACTCTCTGAGAAAAAGAGAAAAGACACGATTTTGCCACTTTTAGTGGAATCACCCACCTAATTACCTTTTTTGTCCCTAAAATTTGCGTAACTGCAAAACTCGCGCAATAGCTGCACTGCCAATGCCGTCTTTATGAAATCTTACCTTCAGAAGAATGCATTTCTAGTTTTTTACCTTGCAGCTGGTTTTTAATTCATGGTGCATATTCCCCGATTCGATATTTGACAAACTTGCTAATCAGCGGTTGTATTCGTCGGCAAAGCAACGACCCACCTACTTTGTTTAGGCACTTTAAACCAACAGCGAATCTGGTAGGACGTACGTACCTACCTAAGTAGTTTCGTTTCTTGGTGTAGCAACAACCTGCCTTGTTTACTTTGACAAACTATCAAATCTCTCCTTTTATTCATTAAATATAACAAGTAAAGCTTCCTCAGTTAAGCATAGTACTACGAACTTATAATAAAACGCTGATGAAGCTACCTGAGCAATGGCTAGGTACCTACCTACACAGCAGTATAGACACCTGAGGAATTTTCGATCATCTTTTCTTTACTGTTTTTTAGGTCAATAGTTATTCTCAAAGCCTAAACGAATGAAGTTCTTTAGTTTTCTGACACTGATTAACTACAACTACAATAGTTAGTAGGCTCCTGGTCCAAATAAAAACTCGTTCACGTTAGATTGGTATCGTTGACGGCAATCTTCAATCAATTATTGCGCTGGCAGGCATGATTATTATAACACTTAGTCGGATTGAAACTTTGTATTGCTATAATATTATACTTTTTCAAAACAAAACTGTTGAAAAATGGCCTTATAACCACGAATTACGTTGACGTGAGACGGCAACTTCTTGTGAGAAATAGGTTGGTTGAGCAGCGATTCATTGACGTAGGGCAGTCATGGCCGACTTTGGCTGAAACGCGAACCTACTCCAGGCGTGACGTCACGAGAATATGGGCCATAGGAATGACCCTTATATAGGACAACCTCTCTCCTCGAATCAGAACATCTCTTAGCTTTCTGGTTTGCTATGTTGAAAACTGCGCTTATTTAAAGCTTAAACGAGTCTGCCCAAACTTTAGGTTTGTTTGCTAAGGCGGTTTGAAGTGACTTTCAAACCATTTCAAACTCGTTGGATACCAGTCAAGTGCGCATGTGCGACTTCTGCCAACTTGCATAGTGATTTCAAACTGGTTGGGGATTGGAGTCCATCCATTTTATAGGTAATTGAATGTTTGAGCAAAACACTCAGAGGCGTGAAACAGTGGTGAAAATGGGCTAAAATTCGAATAATTCCATTGGCTGTTGTGGGTTTGGAATGGAGGGGGCCAACAGCCAGCTGGAAAAAGCTCTGACCGATTTGAGGATCTGCAGGCGGTTGAAAACCAGTTTGAAAACCTCTGCGCAAACAGATCGTAACCCACACTTGGTGGGGGGCGCTCTAATGATTAGAGAACTCAGTAAACACCTCAAGAGGTTGCAAGCTACTTTGGTGGCTTCAGCGAACAAACCTCATGTAAACATAAATACCACTAATACTTTAGTTTAAAAAATAATAATGGAAATAAATGCAAACAATAATAAAGGTAATAATGATTATTTGGAGAAATAATTGTACTTGAATCAACTTTAAAACATGAAAAGAAAGAAAGAAAAAACTATTTCTCTCTCCTAACTGGCCAAACAGGTAGGTACACCACTGGAAAGCAGATGAAATTCCACAAATACAGACACCAACCTCACTACTTTACTGTGATTTTTCAATGTTTTGGTAAGAAACTACTAAGTGAAAGCACTCCTCCCGCGTGGGACCCTGCTGCTGAGTGTGACGCCACTTTTTGCCAAATCTGAAAAATCATAAGAAGCCACCCATTGAAGAAAAGCGCGGATGGTGTGTTAACGCTCAGGATGAAATCTACTTCACTTTACAAATAGTAAACGCAACATTTTCATTTTGAAACAAACTGACAAGATTTCTGGACGCAACCCACATGACAACTGGACTTGCGCCTCTGTGGAACTCAATTTGTAGGGATCCCCCACTCTTCTTTTCTGTCATCGAATAGTCTTGATAGCATTGATTCAGCCTCCCAACACATCGATTTGCCCATTTCGGGATCAACTGGCCTTCTGAGCGACTAAATTGAAGAAGTTCCTGCCAATCCCTTAGTAAAAATTCAGATCAGTTGGACATGTAGGTCAGAATGATGTTTATAGTTTGGTGGTCTGGATGCTTGCAAGCTCGCATCACAAAAATACATAATGTCAAGTAGTCAATCCCTTAGTAAAAATTCTGATTAGTTGGACTTACAGGTCAGAATGACGTTTTAAAAATAAATTTCGGAGGTTGAGGTAGGTAGGTACGAAGCAAAAATAATTTCATTCCACTCTGGATTCGAACCCAGGGCCTTCACCTTAGAAGTCTGTTATTCTAAACAGTGGACTACGACCGACCTTCAAATAAAATTTAAACAATTACAGTAGGTTTGTTCGAGCTGTCCATTTTCAGAGCTGCACCGTGCAAGCTCGGCAGTCAGCTGATTAGCAGGGAGCAGGTAGAGGGCTGCAAGGAGCAGGCTGAGCAAGTTCGGAGCAGTTAAGAGCAAGCTCAGTGGGCCAGCTCGAACGATGGCAGAGCTGCCACGGAGCACTGGAGCAGCTATTTGGCCAGCTCGAACGGCCACCTTGCTGAATCCGCTTGCTCGGGGGAGATCTAAGCAAGTTCAGTAGACAGCTCGAACAAAGCTAGTACTTCTCTACTCAGTCGGGAATGCTTTTGAGGGAGGCCGCAAGAGCGCTCTGAAACAACTCATCTGAATCACTACACTTTGAGTTCCGCGGAGAC
Organism: Adelphocoris suturalis; assembly: GCA_030762985.1. Taxonomy (NCBI): domain Eukaryota; kingdom Metazoa; phylum Arthropoda; class Insecta; order Hemiptera; family Miridae; genus Adelphocoris; species Adelphocoris suturalis. The sequence continues at coordinate 10,301,000 of CM061045.1, read as the reverse complement.
GCAAATGAGCATGAGCAGGTGAAGGATCAACCAATTAAGGCAGGAACAGGTATTCGGCTGGATCAGCGATTTTTGGTTGGCGTCCCTGCTCAAGATCTTGCTCTCCTGTTCCTCTTCTTTCTGTGACATTCCAAAAGGCCAAAAAGGGGCGTGGCCTAGTTTTAAGTTTTACCGTTTCCAAGCAGTTCAGAACGGCCTGTTCCAAAGGGGTGGTGGTTTTCCTGATGAACTTCTTTCTTGAACTATCCATGTTGAATACATGGAAAGGATGGGAGTCCCGTTATCATCTTACATTTGTTATCACTAGTGATTCAAAAGATGTTTTCGTTCTCGCTGTGTCTGCGGGTTCGATTTCGATTATGATGTACATAAACAGTGATAGTGTAGAAATGGATGTACATCTGCGGTGCGCTTTTATTATTGTGGAAGTTTTAGTTAGTATATTTTTGGTTTGATAGTGGTGTTAGAAGGATGAGAATCTTCAATGGTGATCATTATGCTTATTCTGCATCTAAACACAACAATCCCTCAAGAGTATTTTCGTGAAATATCACATTCCAAGTACGATGTTCAGCAAGAAAACTCATGCCGATATCAAGAAGTCGACGCAGAAACTGCAGGACCCTAGGAAGGATTCAGCAACAAGATTCAAGCATTTGAAAATAATATTAGGTAAGGTGTTGATCATGGTGATTGTTCATTGAAACATAAATCCCAACACTGTACATGCAATGTGTACTGTTTTAGGTAAATACATATTGCTCACGTAGTGTTACATATTTACATTACACATATTGGCTTAGTTACCACTCATGATGAGTGTGTTGGTACCGTCTTGGGTAAAGATGAAGTATTGTTTGTTGTAATACTCGTGAGCGACAATGTCATAACTTTAATCATTTGGACACATTCTAATGATTTATCTTAGCAACATACATTATCCATACTAAGTGCATCCCATCGTTTATGAATGGAACTTTTGGAAGAAGTAAAACAATAACAACGAATCATAACACATGAGAACGCATGAATGCTACTGTACAGAGTGTCCACAGAAATTTTGGGACAAACTCAAGGAATCGATTCTAGAGCTAATTTCTGATCGAAAGTTGCTATTAGAGATTTATTTTTAAACGCTTTGTTTTCAAGTTATTCAATTTAAGATTTTTTTCGTGTTTTGTACCTTACGACGTTGAAAAACGGCCAGAGCTCCCCTTAGAATCACAGTAAATTCAAAACTAAGAACACCTTTAGAAAGGCCATTAAATTTCCTATAACCCTGATATGAAGTAAAGTTGTTTCAGTTAGTTTTAATAGGTTAAAAAATGCCGAAGTACAAAATCGGAAAAAAAGTTAAAATCGACGTTTTTCCTCTGGTTTTTCTGCTACCGGTTTGGGAATTTTCCGGTGTGTACTCTTCGGAAAAAACTTCCTCAAACAGTGAGCTTTTGAACGGTATAGTCAATTTTACTTTTACTTTGTTGGTTGGGGGAGAAAAGTAGGTATGTTCGTATGTTGAGAAACATTGTTTTTTCTACGAAATCGAGGGTTTAGTGAAAAATGATCCTCTATGAAAATACGAGTTTGGTGCCGGTTTCTACGTATTTTTTCACGCTAAATCGAGTGGCAACACTTACGAATCTCCTTAATTCCGTTATAACCGAGTTTTACACTTTAACTAACAAATTACCCTTAAAAAACATAAATTTGGCATAAAAATGAACTAAAAACTAGTTTGTGAAAGTGTAAAACTTGGTTGTAACGGAGTCGAAGTGATCTGCGAGCGTTACCATTCGATTCAACGTGAAAAATACGTAGAAACTAACCCCGAACTAGTATTTTCTTAGGGAGGAATTTTTCACAAAAACCCTTCCATTTCATTGAAAAACCCACGTTCTTCAACATACGTTTCTCCTCTAATTAACAAAGTAAAATCAAAATTGAATGCACCGCAGAAAAGCTGAGATTGTGATGCAACTTTCAAGATTACAGCATGCAAATTTCCGTCCAGGACGTTTCGAGAGACTAACTTTGAAGAAAGTGAAAATTTTCGGAATTTTACCAACTTTTTACTTACGGATTATTTTTCACCCGTTGATTCTACTCAAAAAATTTTGAAAATTCATTAGGGAGATAGGAAATCTACCGCTATTTTCAACGGAAAAACCAGATTTGAGTTTTGACTGAAAATGTAGGGAGTTTTAGTGATACAAAGTCGAAAACGCGAAAAAATCTTAGAATTGAAAAAATGGGGTTTTAGCGTGAATTAGAAAATATATGTTATAGGACAAAAAAGTCACAAATTAGTAGTAGAATCGAACCATAGCCGGTGGTGCGCCCAAAACTGCGACACCCTGTACAGTAGGGTGGTTAAAAAAAAAAAAAGTTCTGGGATTTTTGGTCCCCATTGCGTTTTTGCTTCCTCGGTATGTCAGGATGACCCTCCTAAATTTTTAGCAAAAAATATTAATCCTAACCACTTTACCTGGGTCGATTTTTGCCAGTTATCGACTGCTATCGTAAACCAACCTCTAAATTGGGGCCGACGTGATGATTTGAAGGACGGATTTCAATTTTTTTAGGTCTATTTATGGGTTTTCGCATGCGCTGAACACGATGAACCTATTTATTTTACGCTCCGTCCACTAGTTATCCGGTAAACTGGCGGAGGGCACTGCTTGAAGATGGTAAAAATCGAAAATTTCACCGAAAATGCTGTCGCCTGGTTAAGAATTGTACTAGAAACATGCTATTATGGTCGGATAATATGCTTTGGCATGTTCTGAACATGATTCCGTTTTTTACTATACTTTTTTACTTCGTTTATTGGCCATAAACCTCAAATTACTTGTAGGGTAATAGACAAATTCACCCTAGTTTCACCAGAAGTTATGTCGCGTTGGTAATTTAAGGTCCCAAAATACCTTGTGCCGATAAAATTTGGTATTTTCCAGGATACTCGATACAAAGCCGTAGGTCATTTGGCAAGGACCTGAACCGGCATTGTACTTATTCGCCAAATATAGCGGCGAAATGGAGAAAATAGCTAAAATTTCCCATTTTTCTGTAAAATTCCTTAGTTTCCATCGGTTTTCCGGGGTCACATTCATAGTTCTGAATTGTCTGAACTGTGATTGGATTGTTAAATAAAAAAATGATGCAGTATAATTGAAAATAATATGTAATATAATTTTAGTTTCACAAAACATAACATTTTAACGAAAATAACATAACAAAAATATACAAAAAAAAAAAAAAAAAAAAAAAAAAATTAAACACGATGAAATATCGAAACATAAAAAAAATACCAAATTTTATCGGCACAAGGTATTTTGGGACCTTAAATTATCAACGCGACATAATTTCTGGTGAAATTAGGGTGAATTTGTCTATTACCCTACAAGTAATTTGAGGTTTATGGCCGATAAACGAAGTAAAAAAGTATAGTAAAAAACGGAATCATGTTCAGAACATGCCAAAGCATATTATCCGACCATAATAGCATGTTTCTAGTACGATTCTTAACCAGGCGACAGCATTTTCGGTGAAATTTTCGATTTTTACTTATCTTCAAGCAGTGCCCTCCGCCAGTTTACCGGATAACTAGTGGACGGAGCGTAAAATAAATAGGTTCATCGTGTTCAGCGCATGCGAAAACCCATAAATAGACCTAAAAAAATTGAAATCCGTCCTTCAAATCATCACGTCGGCCCCAATTTAGAGGTTGGTTTACGATAGCAGTCGATAACTGGCAAAAATCGACCCAGGTAAAGTGGTTAGGATTAATATTTTTTGCTTAAAATTTAGGAGAGTCATTCTGACATACCGAGGAAGCAAAAACGCAATGGGGACCAAAAATCCCAGAACTTTTTTTTTTTTTTGAACCACCCTACTGTACAGGGTGTCTACAGAAATTATGGGACAAACTCGAAGAGTCAATTCTAGAGCTCATTTCAGATCGAAAGTTACTCATAGAGATTTCTTTTCAAACGCTTTATTTTCAAGTTATTTTATTTTATTAAAGTTTTTTTTTTTTAAGTTATTTTATTTTTCATGTTTTGTACCTTATGGCATTAAAATGGCCGTAACTCCCCCTAGAATCACAGTAAACTCAAAATTAAGAACACCTTTGGAAGTACCGTTAAATTTCCTAAAACCCTGATATAAAGTAAAGCTGTTTTAGTTAGTTTCAATTGGTTAAAAAAAACGCTGCTAATTATTACATAATGGTTTATTATTTCTGAATCAGATAGCCAGCTATAGTAACCAGCATGCTCTGGGGCTTTCACCAGTCTCTTTTCTAGTATCCACCTCTGTTCTTCCTCTCACTCCATCCCCCGCTCACCCCCCCCCCCCCCCCCCCACCCACCGTGACCCCCTGCCAAGCGTGCCAGGCGTGCACGGGTGCGTAAGTCCGACACTCAAAGCCTCGAAAAAGACACTTCTTCGTCTGTTTTTGGCCCATAGCATCTATGCGAGTAAAGCGATTGGGATGGTTAAACGTTAGGACCAACTAGAACCCAAATGGAGTCTATGTGCGAAAGAACGGGTCACGGTGGGGGGGGGGGGGGGGGGGGGGGGGGTGAGAGGAAGAACAGAGGTGGATACTAGAAAAGAGACTGGCGAAAGCCCCAGAGCATGCTGGTTACTATAGCTGGCTATCTGATTAAGTCAATTCTTAGGCCTTTTATGGCCCGAACGGCGGACGGACATTTCAAATTTGGATTCTACGCACCTTGAAACGTAAAGTTACAAAGTTTGAGGGGGGGTTATAAAAATTTTTTGCTATACGATCACATAGGCTTATTATTGGAAACAATAAACCAAAAGGCCAAAGTACAGAATTAGAAAAAATATTTGAAATCGATGATTTTCCTCCCATTTTTCTGCTACCGGTTCGGGGATTTTTCGGCGTGTCCTCCTCGTAAAAAACTTCTTCAAACTGTCAGCTTTTGAACAGTATAGTCAATTTTACTTTAACTTTGCTAATTGGGGGAGAAAAGTATGTTCGTATGTTGAAATACCAATAAAAATGTTCCAGTCATGCAGCATGATCGTACGAGCGAATTTTCTCAAGTTATCATCATTCAGGTTATAACGGAGTTGGGGAGATTTGCAAGTGTTACCATTCGATTCATCGTGAAAATATACCTAGAAACCGGTCCCAAACTCGCATTTTCATAATGGATCATTTTTCACTAGAACCCTCGATTTCGTAGAAGAAAAAAAAAAACATGTTTTTCGACATACTTTTCCCCCCCCAATTAGCAAAGTAAAAGTAAATTTGACTATACCGTTCAAAAGTCGGCAGTTTGAGAAAGTTTTTTCCTAAGAGTGCACGCCGAAAAATACACGTGCACGTCAAACCAGTAGCAGAAAAACGTCGATTTTAAATTTTTTTCTAATTTTGTACTTTGGCCTTTTTTTTAACCAATTGTTATATTGGGTTTATAGGAAATTTAACGGTCTTTCCAAAGGTGTTCTTAGTTTTGAATTTACTGTGATTCTAGGTGGAGTTCAGGCCGTTTTAATGTCATAAGGTACAAAACACAAAAAAATCTTGAATTGAATAACTTGAAAACAAAGCGTTTAAAAATAAATCTCTAATAGCAACTTTCGATCAGAAATGAGCTCTAGAATAGATTCTTCGAGTTTGTCCCATAATTTCTGTAGATACCCTTTATACAACTATGATACCTGTACAAATTGTCACTTTATTTTCCCTCCCAATCCTAAATATGTTCAGCATACTGTTCAGCTTTTTATTTATTCATGTTTAATGCGTACCAACAACCTTTGAAAAAAAAAAAAAAAAAAATCCCTTCCTAAAAATTCATACCTCAAATTAACATTTTCATGGGCTAATTTTTTGTAAGCAGTATATTGCTGGTTGCTACGTATGCGTACAATGGGTATGTTGCCATGAATTGTTGATGAATCTCGTTAAACCCCCTTGCCATTCCTCCTTGATGTCGCCTACACCACCCAGACGCTGTTCTTCTACGTTTCCCCTTATACAAGCATGTATCCATGAAACCCCCTAGGCTAATTCAATTGTGAACCCAGGAGCGTTACCCATGGGTGTGAAAAAGGTATTTTAACTATTTTTATATGGAAGAAGATTCCATCCTAAGAAGTTTAGCATCAACCGCACTCTTCTACAATGAGTAGTTTCCTCCTAATGATTTTTCAAAGTTTTGCGCACTGGTGACGTCAAAGCACCTCTCCCGCCTGGGCAAGACCCCCCGCCACCCAGTCACCAGTGCGAACTTTGAAAAATTGTAGAAAGGAAACTACTCAACGTCGGAGAGTGCGGAGGGTATCAATTTTCTTAGAGTGGAATCTATTTTAATTTTAAAATATAAAATGAATATGTGGGTATCGCTCATTTTGATTGGACACACACAAAACGTCAAATTGTCGCACATATAGCCCATTATTATTACCACAGGCACTACATACCTACTGCGTATGGGCGGTAAACACCGGTTTCAGGAAAGTGGAAACTAGGAACGGTATGCATTCTAGCGGTGGTTAGGATATCGAAAACGAAAAACAACCCTCCCAGAACCAATAATAATGGTGGGTTTTCAGTTTGAGGGCGAACGGCGAAATACGGGAGCAAGACCACCTCCAGTAGGTACAATAGATCCACTCCACACCTAGTGAACAGCTTTACCTTCCTCGCTCGAGCTATTATGCAGTTCATTCTTTCATGACGTTCTTCATACTGTTCATGTTGTATGCTTCTAAAACGGCTGAGAGTATGGTGTTTTGCTCTGGGGAAATTCCTATTACAACATTGAGGTGTTTATCTAACCGAAAAAAGCGCTCTGAATCTTGAGCTGGTTGGTTCTGTCCAAGCTAAATTTGTAAGACCTACTTTAAAAAGCTATTTCCAGTTTTTGTTCAGTCATTTGAAGTTGAATTCGACTTTGCCTGAAGGGAAGTTGGTAGATATGCTGGTAGAATTTGAAGATCTGTTGCTCAGTGTCCGTTACCAGAAAACAAATACAGGTGGAACTGGATAAGTAACGAAAATTTTATTGTGTTAGTCTGCTTCAAAAATGTATTAAAATGCCGCCTACCGCATATTTTATCTTAATCTGTACTTCAGTTATGATTTTTTTAGTTTTTTTTTTTTTTTTTTTTTTTTCAGAAAAACTGTTTTTTCTTTTGCCTCATTTAATTTTGACTTTTGACCTAATTTTCGGAATCAGCGTTAAATTTTCTATAAGATTAGTGTACTTGGGTTCTTAAAAAGTACAATCGGTAGACCTTCATATCAGTTCAAGCATAGACGATCTTGAAAAAATGATATTTCTGAAAATCTTTGAACTTTCTCTTTAAAAAAAATGTAAAAAAATCCTGGAAACTGGCAAATCTTATGAAAACTGATTCATCTAATACTCTTCCCTACGGTATAGTAAATTTTACTTTTACTTTATCATTTAGGGGAGAAAATTATGTTTTAATGTTGAAAAATCTGGGGTTTTTCCATCAAATCGATGGTTTTCTCGAAAAATGACCCTCCATAAATCTAGAAGTATGAGGTCGGTTTGTACGTATTTTTCCACGCTGAATCGAATGGTAACATTTTATTTTTGTCTCAATCCGTACTCGAGATATGATTTTTTAAAGGTTTATTTAGGAAAACCGTGTTTTTTCCTTTTAAACTAAAATTTCTCCACTTTGCCTCATTTAATCTTTACTTTTAACTTCATTTTTGGAATCAGCGTTGAATTTACTATAACATTAGTGTTCTTGGGTTCTTAAAAAGTACTGAAGATCTTTAAAACTTTACTTACTACTCTTCAAAAAAAAAAAAAAAAAAAAAAAAAAAAAAAAAAAAAAAAAAAAAAAAAAAAAAATCGTGGAAACTGGAAAATCTTACGAAAACTACTTCATCTAATACTCTTTCCAACGGTATAGTCGATTTTACTTTTACTTTGTTATTTAGGGGAAACAATTATGTTTAATTGTTTATCAATTATCTACATTAACTGCAGGATAGCTATACTGAGTATTGCGCTATACTTCAGGTAAAGAATGTGAGTCGTTTATCAATGCCGGAATACCTAGCGGATAAAATTATCCCTCAGATAAATTCTGTCTGGCAGATAGCGCCGTTAGCATCCTCATTGGTGTCCGTAGGTGACAAAATAAGGGCGATTTACACATGGAGCTACCACAGAGTATAGTAGGAGCCACATTTTCTTCATGGATTGACTATTAAAAAAGCTGGGTCTGACGTCCCCAACACAACAGTGTCATCATGCTATCAAGCTCGGCAAATAAGAAACCACCACATTTTTGCCATTTGCTATTCGCTTTATTTCTAGAGAGAGAAATACATATTGTGACAGTTCCCGTAAGATCCAAGAGAATGCGCGTCTATCTGTTGCTCTCGCGCCGGGTTGAGTACATCAGTCTCGAGTTCTTGGAATGCTGTATTTGGCAATAGATGAGGATCCAAGAACCGGAAAACCAATCTTCTCTGAACATAGCACATACTTACGCTATTAGTACGAGTTGTATCATTTATGGTACTGTCACACTCCCCTCTTTCTATGAGTGCGGATTTAGGCCCCTAGAGGGTACCTAAGTTCGTTACATGGTAGCAGAGCATGGTTTCCTGGATTACGCATGGTTATACCTAGTACATCCAGGTCCACTATTTTTGAGGGCTATATGTTTCAGAAGAAACTTGGCTTGGGTTTCCAGAAGGAATACCCATTATTATCCTTTGGTATATAAATAATTTCATTGGTCTTTTAGGACTTATAATTTCTCAAATATTTCCCCTCAAGTAATTTCTATTTTCAATACCTATGGTATCAGGCCTTTGCCTTTTTCATTATTATGCATATATTCTTCATTCAAGGGCATAGTTCCCAATTATTATTTCCAGGGCTTAGTTCCCAATCTAAGTCCCCAACGTTGGCACATATTTTTATATCTATTTTATTTTCCTATAGGTATAAATAAGTCTCCATAGTTGAGCATCCGTTTATTCCCAATTGTTCCAATCTTTGATTGGGGGTTAATTACCTAATGAATACTTCATATGAAGATTCATTGACAGTCCATCCTGTTTTAATTTCTCTTTTTTATTCTCAATCGCCAATGCAGCTATTTATTAATGAGCATCAGTTCTCAACCAGTTAACTATTCCACCTGGTTTACATACTTGCTCTTCAATCAAGTATGTCTTCAAGAGGAGGAGTGTGACAGTTCCCGTAAGATCCAAGAGAATGCGCGTCTATCTGTTGCTCTCGCGCCGGGTTGAGTACATCATTCTCGAGTTCTTGGAATGCTGCGTTTGGCGGTAGATGAGGATCCGAGAACCTGAAAACCAATCTTCTCCGAACATAGCACATACGCTATTAGTACAAGTTGTATCATTCATGGTACTGTCACACTCCCCTCTCTCTATGATTGCGGATTTGGGCCCCTAGACGGTACTTAAGTTTGTTACAATATACGAATTGCGATATTGCAACCTGAATGATTATAAATGAATTATTGTGATCAGTAAGTTGTGGACTTGATATCATTTTCGATCTGTGTTATAAAGTAAAGAACGGTATCTTCGTCCAACCAAAACCTCAATAAAAATACGCACTCGTTCCATTTTAGTAGGTGATCTAGTGGTTTATATATACATAGTCTTTATACATGGTCTACTTACGGTCTTCTTTTCCATTCAACGAATTATGCTGCGATAGAATCTTCGCCGTTGCTGCGGTTTGAAGACAAATCCCCTAATATATCCATTGGAATGTACAAAAATAAAGACAATCTTGATTCAAATAAGATTTTTGTAAATAAATAAACTTGTTTGAGGTTAAAAAGCTCTAGATATCTCATTACCCTCCAGTTATAATGGTTATCTAGCCGTCCAGGGACCAGATAAGGTTTGACTAGGGATGGATAAACACCCCATATTGTACGAACTAAACCACTCGCGTCGAAGTTGTGGAAACCCATTACAAAACGGAAGTTAGTGAAAAACGTTGTCTATTTCCACGAAAAATAAAGAGTTACAATGTTAAATCGATTTCGACGGTTAGGCCATCATCAGTAACAAACAATAACTGTTATTTTAACATTAACTGTTATTGTTTGTTACTGATGATGGCCTAACCGTCGAAATCGATTTAACATTGTAACTCTTTATTTTTCGTGGAAATAGGCAACGTTTTTCACTAACTTCCGTTTTACCCCATATTGTGTTATCTGAAGGATAACGCTTTCCCTCAGATAAATCCCCCTTATCTATTGGATAACTGTGATTGATAAACCGGCCCTAAATATTGGAAAATGTGGGGTTTTCAATGAAATCTTCTCTCTCGCTCTCGAAAAATGACCCACTATGAACCTACGAGTATGAAGTCGGTTTCTACCTATTTTTCTTCGCTGAATCGAATGGTAACATTTGCAGATCTCTCCAACTCTGTAATAACCGAGTTGTACACTTAGGGCCGGCTTATCAATCAAATTTATCTAATGGATAAGGGGGATTTATCTAAGGTATAGCGTTATCCTCCAGATAACACGATATGGGGCGTTTATCCATCCCTAGTTGAACCTTATCTGGCGTTTTAATTTATCTGGTCCCTAGACGGCTGGATAACAATTATAACTGGAGGTTAACGAGATATCTAGAGCTTTCTAACCTCAAACAAGTTTATTTATTTACAAAAATCTTATTTGAATCTCAAGTTTGATTGTCTTTATTTTTGTACCTTCCAATAGGTATATTTGGGGATTTGTCTTCAACCAGCAGCAACGGCGAAGATTCTATCGTAGCATAATTCGTTGAATGGAAAAGAAGACCGTATATAGTAAGACCCCATGTAGATCACCAACTAAAATGGGACGAGTGCGTATTTTATTGATATTTCGGTTGGACAAAGATACCGTTCTTTACTTTATAACAGATCTAAGATGAAATTAAGTCCACAACTTACTGATCACAATAATTTATTCATAATAATTCAGGTTACAAGATCGCAACTCATACATGTATTTCTCTCTCAAGAAATGAAGCAAATAGCAAAAATGTGGTGGTGTCTTTTGTCTTATTATTTGCCGAGCTAATACTGTCGATGATGACACTGTTGTTTTGTGGACGTCAGACGGTTTTTCTAATAGTCGATCCATGAAGAAAATGTAGCTCCTACTCTACGCTGTGGTAGCTCCATTTGTAAATCGCCCTTATTTTGTCGCCTGCGGACACCAATGAGGATTTTAACTGCGCTATCTGCCAGACAGAATTTATCTGAAGGATAATTTTATCCGCTAGGTATTCCGGCATTGATAAACGACTCACATTCTTTATCTGGAGTATAGTGCTTTACTCGGTATAGCTATCCTGCAGTTAATGTAGATAATTAATAAACCGGCCCTCAAACTCACAAATGTTTAGTTTGTGTATTGCGCTTGAATGTGTTATGGGGTAAAACTAGTTAATTAAAGTGTAAAACTCGATTACAACGTAGTTGGAGAGATCTGCTAGCGCTACCATTCGATCCAGAGTGGAAAAATAGGTAGAAATCGACCCTATACTCGTAGGTTCATAGATAGTCACTTTTCAAGAGAGGGAAAAAAAATTTTCGTTAAAAAACCCACATTTTTCAACATTAAAACAATTTTTTCCCCTAAATAATAAAGTAAAAGTAAAATCGACTATACCGTTGGAAAGAGTATTAGATGAAGCAGTTTTCATGAGATTTGCCAGTTTCCAGGATTTTTTTTTTTTTTTTTTAGTAGTAAAGTTTTAAAGATTTCCAGAAATCTTTCTAAATCGTCTATGTTTGAGCTGATGTGAAGTTCTTCCGATGGTACTTTTCAAGAACCCAAGTACACTAATCTTATAGTAAATTCAATGCTGATTCCAAAAATGAGGTCAAAAGTAAAGATTAAATGAGGCAAAGTGGAGTAATTTTAGTTGAAAAGAAAAAACATGGTTTTCCTAAATAAACTTTCAAAAAATCATATCTCGAGTGCAGATTGAGACAAAAATAAACGCTTGGCGGTATTTTACTAAATTTTCTATGCAGAATAATAATAAAAAAAAAAAAAAAATCGTAGCTTCCCTGGTTCCACTCTGTATATGTACCTCTGAATATCTACCTCCATCTCTCTGTACCTATATCACTGTTCTCTGATGCTGTTTTCATTAGCTTTGAAAAGTTCCTCGATAATCATCCATTGTCCTGAAAAAGACCTCTAAGCTCTCAAACGATTTTCAAAAAATTAGTATCCAACAAATGTTTTGGGGATCCAAAAAAACAACAAACAACAACAAAAAAACAAAACAAAACACACAAAAAAAAAAAAAAAAAGTTCCAATAGTGCAGCATCACCTTTTGAACAAAATGTGGTACCTACTTACATATTTGTATTAACGAAAATTTCGAAGATTTTATTTGTGAAAGTATGGTCACTTTTTGGGCACAAACTCATAACATTCAAATTTATGCAAACGAAATTCTACACAAACCCAAAACCTTCAACAAAAAGAACCTTTTGTTTTTTGTGTTTTGAATTTGCTATAAAAACAATTTTAGGTTCACTAGCGACTGTTTAATAATTTATTTAAGCATACATACGGGCTAAAGCCCAACGACAACAAAGACCCAATGCAACATAACAACAACAAAACAATAATTATACAAGAACAGTACATTACGGAAAATACGATAATTATGAACAAAGAAAATTAAAGCTGCTGTTTGTTCTTTGCTGCGCTTTTTGCAAATTTTCTGTTATAAGACCCTGTTGTGCAGCAATGCAGCAAATATTCCTAGATGTTTTCTCTCCAATATATTCTTTTTACATGCCTTCATCATAGGCGACAATTGATGCGCCAATTACTGTAATTCTCAGATAAAAAGTCAAAATCTGTGCCTCTAATTTTTTGGAATCTTTCTGACCACAAAAACAAATTTCTAATCCACAAAAAATACTTGAATTTTAGAAAACGTAAAATATGCGTGTCCCTGAACGTTTTTGGGTAAGTTGAGCAAAAACACTTTTTGACTGGATTTTTTTTCTTTTGTTTCCAGTTGCTTTCATGATTCAATCTAGTCCTTATGTTCCGCTCAACCATTCAAGAGTACAAGATTTTCGTGGACGTGAATGCAATTAGTGAATAATAATAATATAGTTTTGCTCCAGCAACATGGTAATGTTTGCCTGAGTGAAGTTTGGGTTTGTTGTTGGGCTTGGGAATGAGCAATTTGATAGTGTTGAAGCAACAACTACTGTGTAATGTAATGTAATTACTGTGTATCGAATAAACACAGATAAAATGTCCATGTTGATTAGATTCTATTAATGTGTTTTTCGCTGCAATACCTATAACATTACTACAACTAGTGAACCATCTCTTATCGTTTGTTTTAGATCACGTCGATATTGATGAAGCAAAGAGCTTGTTTGAAACACACTTCCATCATATTTTCTTCGTGTTTTACGAGACCTTCATTATTGCTGAAACCAATTTAAGACAGAAAGGTGAGTGCAGATGGCAATTTCGAGTTGTATTTATTCATCCATAATAATAGGGTAAACTAGAAAAATTTATTTGCTCTCAAACAGAACTATCAATCAAATGGTAATCAGTAAGTATTTTAATTTGCCACATTTTCTAGTACCTCAGCTTGAGGAACACTGGTATACGAGGCACGTCCAGAAAGTAAGAGTAGGTACTAAATTTTTCTATTAAAAAAAAAAAAAAAAAAAAATCGTATTTAAAAAAAATTACAGGGTTTTGTAGTTAACATCTCACTTATTTTTTTTTACATACCTTCCCGTTCGATGCAAGTTTTGAGTCTCGGCACAAGCTTGTTGATACCCTCTTCGAAGAATTCTCTCGCCAACTCTTTCTGCTAGTTCAGGACCTCTTCCTTCACTTCCTCGTCGGTTGAAAAGCGTTTTCCACCCATGTGAGTCTTCAGGGAGGTGGAAAGATGAAAATCGGATGGAGCCAAGTCAGGGGAATACAGAGGGTGGTTCACAATGTCCCTACCGAATGAATCCAACAGCTCTTTGGTGACGTTGGCTGTGTGAGGGCTGTGTTGTGTCAATTGTTTTGGCACCCATCTTGCACAAAATTTTCTGAATCTGAGAGTTTCAGTGATTGTTTCGTGCACGAGAGATCTGGAGAGTTGTGGAAACATTGCAGCAAGTTCATCCACTGTCAATCGGCGGTCTTCACGAACAGCGTCCTCGATTTGTTTCACCAACTCATCAGTCAACATGGAAGGCCTCCCACTCCTCTGATCGTTGTGAACATTCGTTCTTCCTTCGCTGAACTCACGACACCACTTGAAAACGTTTGTTCTGTTCATTACACCTTCGCCATAAACCCCTATGATCCGTGAAAAAATTTCCGTTGGCGTTTTACCCTCTGCGACAAGGAACCGGATGATGGAGCGCACCTCACACTTGGCGGGATTTTTTATCGACATGGTTCACGCAAACGGCCACCACGAAGGGAGTTTTCATACTACCGAGGTCATTCAGTGCTCATTGTGTTCAGGAGGACCTCCTATATCACGCAGTGTGACCAACATTGGAAACAAAAATTTCTCCCGCACGTACGGGCCTCAGTACTCTTACTTTCTGGACGTGCCTCGTACTAGGGGGATAATGGGCGTTAGGTACCCATGAGCGTAAAAATGTGTTTTTACTACTTTTACACAGAAATATGTTGCAACATACGACGTTTAATACGAACCTCACTTTACAGCGATGGGTAGTTTCCTTTTTATGATTTTTCAAAGTTGTGTGTCTGGTAAGGGTGTTGGGACCACCCAGGCAGTTGGGTGCTTCGACATTACCAGTGCACAACACTTCAAAGAATCCTAGGAAATGAGGATGGTGTCAAACTTCTTGAGATAGAATCCATTCTCCTTCAAAAATAAAAAATGAATGCATGAGTAACACTCATCGTTCATAACAACATCTGGTGCAAGGTTTCATGTTCCTTCCCAGCATGTATTTAATTTACATCGTTTTTATTGGTCATTCCCTGGAAGCACGAATAAATAATAATTCTAATAATTTAATCAACAGAATGAGGATAAACAAAGATGAACTTGCTCTAACAGTTTGCTTGGCTCATTTTCTACAAACGTTTGTATGTATGCGTACTTTCGTGGTGTAGTTGCTTTTTCTGTGGAGTTACTCTGTTCTGAGCCTGACTTCTCAGCTATTCCCATGACTTTTCGGCTGCCAATGCCTCTCCCTTCACACTCCTTTTCCATGCGATTGGGGGACGTCCCTCGGTCCACCTCCCCTGGGGATTCCAGGTAAGGGTGTGTCACTCCACCACATTCTGGTCTATAAAAAACGGAAGTTGAAGAAGAACTAATTCCACAAAAATAAAGAGTTACAATGTTAGATCAGTTTTGATGGTTAGGTAATCTTCAGTAGCATACGATAGCTGAACAAACGCTAGAAAGGACACAGTTTCTATAGTCACAGGTAAGGGGAGATCGAATCCCGTTGGTCGAGAGAAAGAAAAGTGCATGAGGTACAATCAATTAAGTATATACAAAGTGAAGGGTAGAGCTAATCTTATGTAGTGACGGGAAGGAGAAGAAATACTCAATTTGGTTTATTCCAAGTTTTACAGAAATGGATCAATCATTGGCTAAATATACTGAGGGATACCGTTATTTAAACATTTGCCAGACCTGTCACTTTTGATATTTCGAAGTTTTCCAGTACATTCAACATACCTACCTCCCTTTGGACAATAATGAAAAAATTCTGCAAACTGTATATTTGCCAAATCGAAATTGTATCTATGATTGGATTCCCGTAGATGATTTGCAAAATCAGACTTACCTATATTTTCCCTGAATCCTTTTCATGTTCATCTATTCTTTCCCTGAATTTCCTACCAGTTTGACCAGAATACTCGTGGCCACACGAACAATTATAATTGATAAATCCCACTATTATCCTGACCTCTGATTTTGTCTTTAACGGATCCGTAATGAGTAAATGAGTAAAGATTTAAGACTATTTTTATTTTTATTTTTTATTTTTAAACCCTTGTTAGATGTTAGAATTTTACCTACTTTATCAGAAATGTTCCCATAATAAGGTATACTTATCCATTGTTTCTCTTCCAAAGCTACATCTTCTCTAGTCAAATTGGAGACATTTCCCAACTCTTTTTCCTCAAAACCTTATCCCATATGGCATCAACGAGATCTCTCCCTTATCCATTACTCGCTGCGATTTTTTTAATAATTGTCTTTTCTTTTGATGCATTTTTTTCACTCATTGGAATAGATAGTACACGGTTGATCATACTATGGAAGACCACTTGCTTATGAACTAAAGGGTGGTTTGATGTACTATGGATAGTTTTATCGCTATATGTATCTTTCCTATAAATGGAAAAATTATGCCTTTGGTTATCCAATTTATAGATTTTTTCGTGAAAATCAATCAACAATAACTAATCTAGAGAGCAATATACATAATCTATGAAATTTTGAGTTCTAGCATAGTCAAACGAGTGACTATAAAATACAGAAATGCAGTACAATGTAACATATGATATGATAGGTAATTTAAGAAAATTTACTCATACGATCATGCTGCTTGACTGGATTTTTTTTTCAATTACGTGGCGATTTAACTGTATTTTCACAGGGGGTATTGAGTATGTATTCTTATACAGTGCAGTATCTTTTAAGTACAGGACCAGATAGTCATTGATAGCTTTTGAAATTAAATTGAATTGTATTTAAATAAATGCCATTTAAATTTTAGTTTCTAATTTTGTATCATTTTTCTTGCAGAGTTACCTTTTCACCTAGGTAAGAAACATTCAAGGGACCCCTATTAAAGTTGTAAGACTTAAAGCTCATTGTGACTATTTGCTTGAATGCTTGATTGATCTGTGTAATAAGTAGCTTATGAGTTTTACTTGAAGTATTTTCATTGACCGCATGCATTCATATGTTCATTTTAAATTGCATTTTTCATGTTCCCTATTTTTTGAGTAATTCGAAACAACTACTTCGTATGGACTAGTCGCCTAATGGTTCTGCTGCTAATATTATTCATATATTTTCGCATTGAACAACATTACGATTTTTCTAATCCAATAATAATGTTTCATTAATAGGGTCTTTTCTTAGAATGGTAAGGGTCTATGCCACTAAAATATTTCGTCGTTTTAATATTCTTAATCCACTAATTAGTTCCTTATGTGATTTTTTCTCGACTTCTGCCTTAGATAAATGATAGATTTATGAAGAAGTCAATTTGATTGGTAGAGTCATCAGACGGTCTATTGGTCTGCGTTTTTCTTAAAACTAAGTATACTCTCGAATTTAATGGAAATCCTCAATCAGAAACCTTGGTACCATGGGCAACCATTTTGTGATTAAGCTGGTGGTGGAAAAAGGCTTCCCCAAAATTGAAATTCTCTTCGTGTATTTCTTAACCCCTTCGCGACGGGCGTCGTTCAGCCACTGCAACACGCCTGGCCTGACTGCCTCGGAGCCCTCCAACCCCCCGTTCCTGAATAATTGGCCCTCCACGCGCGGTGAACCACCTTCCCTTTTCGGAACTGGATCAAGAATATTAGAATTTTAAATTTCCCGAGTATCATGATCACCATCATCGAGAAAATCGTCATAACAATCGTCTTTGAGTTGATCCAAAAAGTTTGTTGAACGAAATTCAATTTCAACGTCAATCACATCACTACCTAACTCACTGTCACTCCCGGTTATTATTTTGTTAGGAATTCCTTCATCCGTCCACCTGTGAGGAATAAAAACGTAAAAGAAAGTACAAGTATTGAAACAGGTATGAGTAAAATTATGACAAAGACCAAATGCGGGCAAAAAACAAGTGTCCAAGTCAACGTTTTTCCTGCTATTTTGATGTGAATAAAAACTCTCGACAACGTCTTTGATCTCAGCGCATTCTATTAGATTCTAGACGTAAATGTTAGTTACAATGCCTCTCAATGGATGGCATGAGAGTAGATAGAATGGAGGGAAATTCGAAAACGCAGAAGCAGGCGTTAAGGAGCACTTGATGGCCGACGTATTAATACGTCGTTAGGCGTTACGGAGGACATCTGTGCCGACGTATTAATACGGCGGCCGTCGCGAAAGGGTTAATTAAACCTGAAACGAAAAAGTACACATTTAATTTCATTGACCTTCGTTTTGAAAATTATATTACAAAGAATTTTATGCCAATTATTTGAAGTTGTTTGACAAGTTCAAAGGTCCAACCTATTAAGGAATTAACCGATTGCAACTGAATGGATATGGGACCATTCGTAGGTATCACACAAAGGGTTCTAAAACTTAGTCGAATGATAATGGAAATCCATACAATAATCCATAAAAGTGACAACCTGCACATAGTGCCACCCCAAGCCTAGTGCCCGAGTGCATTTTATTATTTACTGAAAGAGACTCAAATGAGTTCAGCCAAAAATTTTCATTGAGTATGTTAGCCCAGGGTGCAACCATTGCAGAACGTGGTTTCTCTCCTGATTGTTGTTCAAGGGGGTGTGTGGTGGTGGAGGGGGGGTTTGCCCAGGCATGAGCTAATAATCGTTGAACAATGTATGGATTTCTGATAAATGCGGTCGAACAAAACAATTTCTAGCAGTGCGTTTGAAACAGCTACCAGAATACCAATTTCTCCTCCATAAGTTTAGTAAAGTTAGTTTTATAAAGTACTATGAAAATCAATATAAACTACACCTACACAATCATATGCGATGCCATAACACACCAAACCACATATACGACTCCTAATATATACCATATATTATACCATACCACACCTAACTTTGCTCTAATAAAATATAGTATAGATACAGTTATTATAGTTGAATATGATTTTTTACTTACAGAATTAGATCTTAGATGATGAACCTCAGATTGAAATACATAGAAGTTACAGAGGGAGAAGTTATCCTTTTAAAAACTTTTGGTCTATTTAGGTGGAATTTTCTCCTGCCTTGTTTGCAGTAGTCTGTTACTGTTTAGTAGATGCCCTGTCATCATTGAAGAACCATTCCCTTAACCGGTTCTAGCTATTTGTTCAAGAAATATCTCGATTAAATTAGCTACATTGCAAATAAGTAAGCTTGACGAAATTTCTTGCATTTTTGTGATTTTTTGGGTAATACAGTGTCACTGCTTTGGCGTGAAACGTATCTCACAATACAACATGCTACTCAGAGGTGTAAAACTGATATTACCACTGAATTTTACTAGATATTCATTCTGAGAGTGACTCACCAATTTTTATGTAGCATAGAACATGTCGTGCATCTTATGTGAGTGGAGAGAAAGTCCAAATACATGATGTAGCTATTTAAAAAAAATTTTTCAATGAAGTTACTTTATTCAGTTTAATTTTAATTATCTGTATATGTATATTAATTCAACGGTGTAGTAAATTCTTCTATGGTTTTCCTACCTATACTGTATACAGGGAATATATTAACTGGATGGCCATCTTAATGCAATCTATAAATACACTTTTTTATCAATTTTATTAGAATTGTCTCTTCAGGAAGAATCTTTACCCTCTACTTCCAGTTGTACGTCCAAGAAAAAGTTAATTTAATCACTTTTTGAATCTCGTTGGCATTATTTTCTAAGCTGAGATTTCCTCAGTGCATAGAAACAATTTCGTATTGCAATTTTGGAAATTCTGTCACAGTAAAAATGCAAATGGGTGGTCTTCACTGTGGCTACATAACTTTTCTTAGACGTCTAGCTGGTAGGAGAGGATAAGGATTCCTACTGAAGAGATGATACATTTTAAAAGGAAAAAAATTATAATTGTATATTGCATTAAGACGATCATTCAGTTGTTACGTTAACTTTGTACAGTTCACGTAGGTAACATCAGGGAAAAATTTACTAAATATATGAATTAGTATATACAGATAAATAATTAAAAGAAGGAAACTCAAAATGTAAATTAATTTTCATGTTCTTTGAATATAAATACTCAAGTTTTTAAATCACTATCCAGATTGAATAATTCGTTACATTTATTGGTAATATCGTCTTTATGTCACATTGCTTATTGAGGAGAAATATAAATTTCTGCAGTTGTTCCAAGACCGTTGCTAGCTAGTGTTTTATTTGACCATATTTATCAAGAAATGTATACGTTTGTTGAAGATTATTAGATAATTCAACTTGTAGTAGATTACGATTTGGATAATTTGAAGCCAATTTGAGCATCCAAAGCTTAGTAGTGCCGCATTTAGGAATTTATTGCCATAATTGAATGATTTCGAGCAGTTTGCTAGCACATTTCAACTTTGACGCATTTTCTGGGAAAACTAACAGATTTCTAAAACCTTGTTTGATTAATAAGTTATAAATAATAAAATATTTAATAGTTTAGGACCAATTTCAGCATTCTATGATCGATTTAAGGAGTGTGCCTGAGCAAAATCTCCCCCCCTCCCCCCCATCTACCCACCCACCCCTCTCAACTGACCACACATCCCTGGCTAGTAACATGCATTTTCTGACACTCTTACACCCTTTCAACAACATCCAGAAGAGAAAACGGGTTCAGCAATTTTAGCATGCTCGACTGCTCCCAGAAAGAGCAGTCCTGACAGCTTGATGATGATGATGTTGTTACATCAAAAGTGCTCGCCCCCTATGCTCAACCAGCTAGTGGTGACAGAATCTTCAATAACAAGTAACAAGAATCTTCAGAATCAGAGTAACAAGTTCATTGCAGACCCCCGTTTTCTCTAGTGATTCCCAGTGGCAGAACCCGAATTTAACTCTGCAACTCTGCATGGGTGGAACTCTGCAAACACTGTCAAGGTTTCAGAAAAGCGGAAACTAAGAACGGTACATATTCTAGCGGTGGTTAGGGCATCTAAAACGAAAAACAACCCTCCCAGAACCAATCACAATGGAGGATTCTTAGTTTGAGGGCAAAATATGGGAGCAGGACACTCGTCAGTAGATGGTAAGGTAGAGCCACTCCGCACCTAGACCTAGTAAACAGCTTGACCTTCCTCGCTCGAGCCATTCCACAATGAACGTGTTAAGGTACGTAAAAGATCATTTTCCCCAATCTAAATTACCTACTGGGGACAGTAGCACCAAACTTCCAACAACGCAGTTATTTACTAATTTATCCAGCTGCAAATCATCATGAACTGGTTGTGAAATGGTTTGGATCTGAGCAGGCTTATGAACTAACTTAGAGTCTTGGCCTAAAACGTAGTCAGAGGGTAATGGTGAAGGGACAACAAATGGGTGTCTTAATTTCAGTGCCCTTGTCATTTTGTACTCACAGATTCATGTTTCCCAACTTTTTGTTGAGTGCACCTTACACTCCGTTTTCAGACATTTCTACTAACCCAGGAAGTTTTAGTTCTGTATAATTTATTTAATATAATTGATCAGATACTAATACAAACAGTTTACCTTAAGGAGATACAGTTGCAGTTGCTTACAGTTTTTACTGTTGGAGATTCAACCAATTTCTTTCCTCCTGCATCGTCATTGTTCAGTGAACCACCACTGTAGAGCCTTCTTGGAGGTTTTGATCGATCTAAAGAAATAGGCTTCCCTCATCCTTATTTTTGTAGTTCTGTTCTTCAGTGTAAAGAAATTGTATGCATTTGTGCTGCTCAGATTAAAAAATTTATGGATTTTGACCATTTAGTATTTAATTCGAATTAACACTCTTAACCCTTTCAGTCCTGGGCATTTCAATGCCCTGTGCGCTTCAGGGCCCACCCAATTTTTGCATTTCTACAAGTTTGCCCCTTCCAACTAAAAACACTCAAAATAGGTCAATGTTCACCGAAGGACGTTAAAATTTCGAGGGAATGTGATTGACATTATTGAGATCGCAACTATGCATTCAACAAATAGAAATTCATAGTATTAATTTAGGCTTGAAATTGGATAAAATTATCAAAAACATCATTTTCTAACTTTGAATGTTATGGGCTCAATACCTGGTCAAGTAGGTCTTTGGGATACTAGTATCCTTTTTTAGATCGTCAATGAACTCAACAGTGACCATTCCCTTAATTACTTCATTGGAAAGAACACATTTTTTTGTCATGATAGAATGAAAGAAAACTTGAGAAACAATTTCCTGAAAGCTAATACCAAATATACGATACGACATCAAAATCCGAACATGTTGGCGGGTCCACATAATATTCTGTTTTAGCTGTCTCCTAAGAACTCTCCTTTGTGATACTAAATACCCAAGACATCCACTGGAATGTGACCAGCATCACTAATTCTGCCAAAAGGTGAAAAAAAAAGTGTTGCGAAATATCTCGTCTCTGGGCTGTGGGTGCTGTCCTGCCCCTGTGAGATATCTCACCGCTAGTACTGAAGGGGGTAACACCTTCGGGACTGAGCGCTTGTGAGGCCACCCACTCTCCCAGCCCCACATCTACGAGCCCTGGCTGTCGCTGTGGACCGACTTTTTTCAGACTTTTTGGAAGATTTGCCACGTCCCACTAAAAATGCTCTAACTTTGCCGAAAATGGTCTAACCACGCTCAAATTTTGAGGGGATGCTCTTGAATATGTGCAAAATCAATTGGAAACCACCACGTTCAAGGTTTTTAAATTGAGTTTTTTGGGTCATGGAAGATGAAAAAATTTATATAAAGTGGAACTATTATTGGAATATATAAAAGTTCCTTTTCATATTGTTGGTGACAATTTCCCGCTACTTTGTCCGTATAAACTCGTTTATTCCACATATTTTCGAAACAAAACAACACACCAGCAATCTTGTACCAATCTTCACTCTCAATTTCAAAGGCAACAAAAAAGAGAAAAAAGTACCCCAACTTCTGAAACACCGAAATATTTTTTCACTGGACTCTAGGAACCCCCGATGTCTGAAAATCTACCTATATATGCTACTAGATTGCAGGAGAAGACTAAAATTGTGGAAATGTTGTGAGAAGCACGATGCGAGTATACTTTTCATTGGGAAAAAACAAATTTATATATCACTGGAGAAGGTTAAACCCCCCTGACATATAGAAGCAGAGTCGAATTTATCAGTTCAACAGCTATCTATTCTCTCTTCTTTCGTCACCACACCCAGAACTTTCCTTGACACTCATCCCACAAAGGGGAAGGCCTCCTGGAAGAGCCTGCACCAGTCTTCTCGATTGTGTGCTGCTGCTTTCCAGTTTCTACCACGCAATGATCAGGCATCTGCACTTACTCCATGTACTTATCGCAGCTTCAAAAATTGCCTTTCTCCTGGTGGAATAGAGAGTTCTGGCTCATCTGTGTAGCATGCCCTGTCCAGTAAAATCAGCCAGCTAATTTAGTGAGCAACATCTTTATTATTAAGTTTCATGGGTTTGGCACTCACCATTCTCTGCACCATACTTTATACTGGTAAAAATGCCTCCAAAGATCTGCGTTAGAACTCTCTGTTCTCTTGGATCTCAGTGTCCAGTTCACAGACAGATCTTGGTTTGTCAAAGTATGACTCTGCTTTAAAGGTACTTTGAGAGTGTGAAATAGCATTTGTTTGCTGAAAGAACTCCAGTGGATTTTGGCCCAAATGTCCTTGTTGACAGGCATGTGTGAAGCAGATAATAATAAACAGGTAATCCAATTCTTCAACCCTCTCAAAGGTACACCCTTCTGTACTTCTGTATTTGGCAGGTCTCTACAGACACATAAATGACTCAGAATTATGAAATTTTTTCCAATTTTATGAATTTTCCTACTATGAAGTCCAATAAACATTTACAGTTATAATTATGAGAGAAAGTTGCTTTTTAATATGAAAAATCAAAAATGAGGGAATAGGTTTTTCGTGAAAAAGACCTTCCATGAACTGAAGTTTGGAGTCGATTACGCTGCAAGTTGTCTTGCTGAACGAATAGTAACACTCTCAAATCTCAATGGCTGCGTTATATCTGGATTTTAAACCTTGAGTAACAAGTTTTATTGTTTGCTTGATAGTTTATGCTTGAGTCTGTATCGGTGTATAACTCAGTTATTACACACAGAGATCTGCGACTGTTACTTTTTGCTTCAATGTAAACAATTACAAGTTAAAATGGCTACAATTCTACAAATTTTTCATAATCCCAGTTTACTAAGTGCACATCTTTTTGAAACGCATATTTCTATACCCTTGCATTCCAACATTCATTCATACACTCTTTCTTCGCCATGATGAGGTTTAAAATTTAGTAGAAGTGTCAATGTTATGTGGAGTTTGAGGCATAGGTGCCAAGATGAACAGAATTTTTCAACTGGGGAAGTTGGTGCGTTTTATAGTTCGTTAGATCCCAGGGAATCGGAAAGAAATAATCAAAGACCTTCAGCTACTACGCCAGTGACCAATATTAAAGTTACTTCCAGTTAATGCCGATATAGTAGTGTTTTGACACCACTTGAAAAAGTTGATGGCATTTTCAAAGTTAATCTGTATGCTGAATCAAACGAAACTGACCTTTGTTCGTGATTTCAGGAAATTGAAGGATAGAAGCTGCATTAAAACCTTACTGATTGGGCTTCATGAAAATGATTATTTGTTGAATTAAAATAAAAATAAAATCACAAATAATTTTCAAAAATGACAAAA
This sequence comes from Adelphocoris suturalis, assembly GCA_030762985.1. Classification (NCBI taxonomy): domain Eukaryota; kingdom Metazoa; phylum Arthropoda; class Insecta; order Hemiptera; family Miridae; genus Adelphocoris; species Adelphocoris suturalis. Next base: position 10,276,350 of record CM061045.1, on the reverse strand, counting down.
AATGTGAAAATGATAGATTTGAGAAGGTCTGATAAATAATTGACGAATCTCTGATAGGTAATTTACATTACCCCTGTTAGCTAATTGACTTATCTCTAATAGGTAGATACTTGAATTCTGAAAACTGAAGGATCAGCTAGTTATTTGTTTAGCAGAAACAGTCTTCGTAGAGTTGGAATTTTTATAACAAGGTGAGTGTTAACCACACACAAACCACATTTGGTAAACAACCATGCGCCCCCGTTCTGGAGGGAGTTATCCTTATTAACGATGGGTACACGACGGAGGTATAAGTTTGGAAGGTAGGTATCTACAGTTGAAAGTGGTTAGGTTCATAGGGAATCTCAGTGCACAGTTTAGCAGAATAAAAATTATGAAGATGAGGTTCGTTCGGCTAAGGATTCTGGACGAGTTCAGGACGGGACGGCATTCTGCAAGGGGAGGGGATAGGATCAGTACGGTACCGTTCTTAACCGAACGCCATCAGAACTCGTACTGAACTGGTAGCCAATATTGCAACCTCCCTTCATTTTTTAATTGTATTTTTCGCGGTATTTGTCTGTTGTCTTCTCTCGTTTTTTAGTGATTCAGTATAGATTTTCAAACGTTTACAAATTTAATAGTTATACTTCTTTGCACACAAAAAGCTCACATATCAAGACAATTTAGCATAATAATAAGTACCAACCTACCTACCATCATTTACGAAAATGAGAAAAACATCATGAGAAAACCAATTAACTTTTAGTTGCATTCAGTGACTAGGTACACAATATTATATTCCGAAACTCTATCGGATTCGTAAAAATCTGAGTCAATCATTTTAACTCAAAATTATTCAACAAAAATGACAAGACGACACACGCAAACAGTAAACAACAAAAAAAGTCCAGTCATGCAGCATGACCCCATGAGCGAATTTTTGAAGAATATTACCGATTTTTACAACCAGCGAACGGCATTATTTCGATTTTTGACCGATTTTTCAACTTTGAAATTTTTGAAAACTTGATACATATTCTTATAGGAAATTTTACGCTGATTCCAAGTATACCACATGTTAGTATGCTGAAAAAATTATTTCGCACGACAAATCGCAAAAAACAGGCTATTTTGAAATTTTTGACTACATTTTTGAAAATTTCAACCCGAAGATGTAATCCGATCAAGCTGGCCAACGAACTTGAACTTTCGTTTTGTGCCCTTAAAATTTTAAAATTTGTTTGAAGTTTCTAGCACAATTCTACGGACAGTTATCGTCTGGAATGACACATACATACATACATACATACATACATACATACATATATACATACATAAAAAAATGCGTTAAACTTCAGAATATGATTCAGAATAGCCTGAAACGGATTTCTGCATAATTTTATTTCAAAAATTCACATTCTACAAATTTTTAGGCGAGAGCAATAGCTTAATTTTCTTCAGAAATTCGCTAATATTTATATGATAAGCGAAATGATGATAAGACGATGTGATAAGCAAAAATATCTAGTGCGCATGTCTCGGACTGTCGGTCCCGACGAAAATCTCAGGACTGGTTGAACTGGTCCTGGACGGTAATGGATGCCTAAACGAACAGCGGACTGTCGGTACTGGACGAGTTCTACGCCTAAACGAACGCCACAAAGGGGGCGGGGACCATCCCGAACCGTTCAGGATCCTTAGCCGAACGAACCTATGAATTACGTGACATTTTGTGCTCATTACTTCTCCATTATTAAAATTACGAGTTGACCTTATTTATATTTTTCGGTTACAGGTTAAGGTCTTCCAGTTCTAATTTAATCTTACATAATCGATTCTTTGTTTAATTTTGCAATTAGTTGTAACGTTTCCCTTGTGTGAACCGGTTTTTGGTGTGGTACATCAAGTTGATCGATGTCTCTATTTCACTCACCAAATGTGATTTACCAGAAAAATCAGAAATATTGATGATTTTCATACTGACACATTTAGCGGTAGACAAAAATTTTTTTTCAAGTTTTTGTATAACAGTAGTTGTTGGATGTAACAAAGTAAAAAGTGCATGGTTGCCATGTCAAGTATATTTCCAAGTACATATGTCTTCGTGCATGATTAATAATACAAATTGGAACATTGGTAGTATTGCATGAAGTGTATTTTTTTAATCTTTCGTTTCAGGTTCCATATACTTTTCTTCTTTACCAATATGTGAACTTAGTAGGGATTGAAATTTGAAAATTGGATCTTGAATCTTCTAATATTTGCATTGTCGGAGTGGCTCCCAATGATCCATTCTGCTTTCTCTGAGCTGTTAATGATGGGCTGAGCTAATGTTGGGGTTAATCAGGGAGGTTATGTTGTCAAATTTACAAATTATGATGGAGATGAAGGTTATACTCAGAAATCCAAATTTACACACGCATTTTACGTTTAAGACCTCCCTGACCAATATTGGTTCCTTGCCAGCCTGTTTGTGTGTCCTTAGTCCCATAGTTTTCATCTGTATTCTATGGAATAAAATACAATTTTATTTGCATAAGCCTTAAAAGTATTATACGGAGTTGCATAACACTATACTTCTGAATAAATAAACAAGTACTTTTACCGGCTAGTTAATGAAAAGTACATGAAATGGACAAGATATTCTTGATTAATAAGATATAACTTTATGGTCTCAGGGATAGTTTCCAACTTCAATTTTAAACTGATCATTTTTATATTATCCAAATAAATGTTTCCTACATCTTCCCAGAGAGAGATAGAAAAAAAACTGTTTATAACCAGCATTACCTTCTTATAATAGTTCGTGCTGAAAATTCTGAAAACACTTTTGAAGAAAAAAAACATCAATCCAAAAAAACCGTCATTAAAAAAATTGTTTGTTTAGGCTGTGAGAATAAATAACCTGAAAAAATAATGAAGAAAAAATAATTGAAAATTTCTCAGATGTCTGTACTGCAGTGTAGGTAGGTTCATAGCCCTTGCACAGCGTGTCAAATAACGTTCGTATTACTATAACTGAGGAAGCTTTACTTTTTATATTGAATGAATGAAAGGGTAGATTTGATAGTCTGTCGAAATAAGCAAGGCAGGTAAACAAGAAGCGAAACTACTTAGCTAGGTAGGTACGTACAGCCTACCAGGTTACAGAACACGTGCCCGTCAACGTATGGCAAAAAAAACAAAAAAAAAAAAAAAAAAAAAACAACTCATTCTAAATTATATTCTGCAATTTAAATTAGATTTTGGATTGTTACCGTTTTTTGCATTTTTATTGATTTTTCAGCAAATTTCTATGAAATTCAAGTACTTTTTTTTTAGGTTCTATTTCATTGTTGATAAACTTTTTTGACTAAAATTCTGCTGAAAAAAATATAAATTTAACGATTTTTAGCCGGTTTTAGCCATTTTTAGTAATTATTTCTATCACATTTTTTGAAATGTGACCAATCTAATATTCTCAAAAAATGCTGGTCAACGAACTCATCTTATTTTTTAGAAAGCTTGATTTGTTGGCGCAAGAACGGAATTTTTATCTCAACCCTAAGGAAAGTTATCATCTGAAAGGACGTACCTATGTAAATGCGGTAAACTCTAGGATTCGATTCAGAATGCCTCAAATCTGATTCCAATTAAGAACATTTACTGAAGTGTGTACCTATTATAAATTTTTTTGGATCCATTGCAATAGCTTAATTTTCTATGAAAATTCTCTATGACTACGTGTTGAAGCCAGGTGGCATCCCCCGGTAAATCCCCACTACTCAAGCCGCATTGGCTCATTTTGATCAGGACCATGCCTTTGTGGGTTGGGGCCTCCGACTTTCTGGGAGGCTGCCTGGCACGTCCACTTATGCGCCACTTTTGCCAAGTGGGTTGTGCTGGGGGAGGCTACATGGCCCAATGTGTACGCTGCTTATTAAGGATGTGCAAGTGTCGAAGTCTCGAGAATATAACCTATATAACATTGAATGAGTAGTACTCATTGGTCTAATAATGTTGCGTTTAATAATCTCATACGAAAGTAAATTTCATTCTGAGAATTTCGACACCATCCGACGATGAGTGGGTTTGATTTTTATTATTGTTAAACTTTTTGGAAAATCGTGACATCATACCAGGCAGGGGGTCACGCATGATAACTTCGAAAGCTCATAGAAAGAAAACTACTTATCGTATAATAATGTAGTTGGTGTCTGTATTATTAGAATTTCACCTGCTTTCATTTAAAAATATAAAACTAACAAGTGGATACCCCTCATTGCCGCATGTTGAATGTCTTGAGCTCCAAACTTTCGTTTTTCTATGTTTTACAGCAATTTAACTGGTTGTCCCAACTTTACATCACTAGTGTTACATCACAAGGGTTACCATAATTCTCTCTTAGTATTAATGGCAACTTTGCCTGTAATGAGCTAGAATCCTAGTTCTAGCCTCCACTCACTTCCCAGATTCTCTCCCTTCTTTTGAAGAGGACCTGGTTAGATAGCATGGCAATAATTATGGCTTTGACTCCTTTAGTAATAGAATCATTACTCATGGGAAGGCTCAGTGGGCATCCTTCTCAATGTATCCCTACAAGACCTGTGGGGGTGATGGAATACGAATAGGGTGCCTTCAGGATGCTTTCTCTCTCTGAGAGAAATTTATCATTGGCATCCTAAGCGGGAGGTGGTGGGAGTGGGGTATGCTTAGATGAGGCTTCGTACCCTCTTCCCTAATGGAAGCTCGTGTAATTTTCATCCCTAAGCTAAGACCAGCAAAATGACCTTACATGTTTGAAATCTGCTAGACCTACCAGCTTATGCTCTGTAAATATACTTAGCAGTAGAAAAACAATAGATAGGTACATAGGGGAATCTATAATAAACCTCAGATCCCTAAATCATCTGCAGTTATACCTACATAAAAGGCAAATCAGTTTAACCTTTCTGCGCCGGGGTCCGCATATATGCTTAGCTACCTAGGTGAAAGTCACTGCCGGGGTCCGCATATATACAGTTTGCTTTTCGTTTTGTTATGACATCACTCCATTCATTTTCCTTCCCTTAATTCATGGTTTTTCGGACTCAGAGTGGTAGTTGGAAGACTTTGGACTGTGTTTACATTGAACATTTGACATTACAGGGCGGGGGAGGGAGGTTTTACCATTTTCCTCCCAGAAGCTCCAGTACCGCTTGCCTTTTCGTACGAATTTGTATTGTATGAATCCATCCGTGTTATTTTCTGTGAAATGTGGCAAAGAAATCGCCATGCTTTCACAGACGAAGAAATAATTGAACTTGTGACGGATGCTAACAGTGGTGAAGAGTACAGAGATGAATTATTTTGATTTTCACCTCATTTTTGGAACAAAACTGTTCAGAAAAACGGTTGAATATAGAAAAATACTAGATATTTTTACGTGATTGAATACAATATGATGTAACAAAAATTATCTCAAAATTGGTTAAAATTTGAACGAATTTTGAACCTGTAATGCTTCTTAGAAGATAGGCGGAACGGAAGAGTTCAAAAACGCAAAATAAGTCAGGGCAGGAGAGCTGTCTTGGTCCGAGAAGGCCCTTTAAATCCAGGACCGGGGAGCCGTGTGGGCATTTAAAAGTCAGGCGCAAAAAGGTTAAGGGAAATTACATTATCTAGTAGACCATCTAGAAAAGTTGTATTTAACGGTGGCTGCGTCACAGCAATATTCATATACATCTCTCTTGTCTTTGACAATTTGTCTTAGCCAGTCATTAAACTGAGACTTGATACCAGGGGATTGATACTCTTCTAATTACATGGTGCTAATCCTTTTTGCTAAAACGAAAATCACCTGTACACTAGGTAATAATTATAAAATGGAAGAGGCACTTCAAAAGGGGGATCACTCTTTCCTGTCTTGTGGTGCTTAGTGGCTGATGACCTAATAAATGTCATGCCCATTTTATGTTATCACGTTGGCAGGCAACGAAGTTACTCAAATCAAAGGCTCGTTTCTGTCAAAAATTACAAATCAATGCCAATACCTTATTGCGACTCCTTGAACAATAGTGATTCCTTGAATAAGGGATTATTTATCTAATTAACAAAATTGAAATAGTTACACTAACTTTAGGTCCTCTAGAAATAAGTATTTAGATACTCAAACATTAGGTAATCCAACTAGATTTATTGGATAGAGCTGATAACCGGCATAAAGCTGAAATAGCTTGGCATTATATTAGATTCTGAACTTAACTGGAAATCACAAATCGATTGGCAAGTTGAGTAAGTGCTAAGTAAGCTATAGACGAAAAATTGGGAATATCCTCTAAAATAGCTCAATGGATATACCAAGCCATCCCAGATTGATCTTTGGAGTTGTAGTGTGGTGGCCATAAGTTTAAAATAGCAAATATGAGTATCTAGTAAATAATTGAATATTGCCCACTTCAAATTATTAGAACGCTAATTAATAAGTCTGGTTTTTTGTCCCACCATCACCAGAAGCATTCAAATTATTCTTGGGCTAGCACCCTTAAGGTGGCCGTCCACTAGGTCGACAGAGCGGCACGGTGTGGCGCGACGCAACGCTAAAATCTTGAGATCTTCCACTATGGGGTGGATTTCATTTTTCGATCTGTCGTTTTGCCAGTCCCACGTCAACCGGCATGCACTGAGGTACCCTATGTGAAAAATGTGGTCAAACGGAGGACTGTTTTCTTCGGACAACGAAGAAATGTTCGTCTTTGAGGCAGCTCTGGGGGCTGAAGAGGAGATCCGATAAACGCAAAAAGAACGGACTTGGGGGGAACACAACCACCTTTTCCAAGTATATAATTTCTCTCCACCCAATCACCAACCCTATTAGAAAGCAACCACACATACAGCCATTGCATCTATACAGACAGACCCCGGTAGTTCTCTGGGTTCTCCCTTTCACCTTTTTTATATATATGGGAAAAACTAGTGATGTCAGTAAATGAGTCATCCAGTATACCAGTGTCGAAAAACCGATTAAACATATCCAGCAATTTGTACAGGAAAATGTCCAGTGCTTCCTGGTAACACTCATAAGGAATACTATCTTGGCCTGGTGCTTTATTCTTCTTAGTAGCAGCTATCACTCTTTTAAGCTCTACGATGGTGAAGTCACCGTAACCATTCCTCATTCAATCATCACCGTAAACTGCCTCATGTTCGCCAATGATGTCGTGCTGATTGCAAACACTTTCTCTCTCTCTCGTCTCTCCACTGCAAGCTCAGCTTCTATCCTTTCTTAATGGCTATTCCATTCATTATTCCATTGGCCAAGATGAAGTTGCCAATCTGGAAACTTTGAATGATGTTGTGGCAGTTGCTACTGGGTCTTCCAGAGCTAGTCTACCCAACTTGACTGGAAGAGAAAACAGTCTATGTTCATCCAGAGTTACCTCCTCCCAACCCATAATAGAAGGTGACAGCTGGTCCCGAATGGCTCTTTGGAGATGTACACAATTGCTCCCATCGCATTCTACGACTCTCTGCGCAAATGCCCATTCTGTTTGTAGGGACTTAGTGTAGGCTGCATAGATTGCTTGTGGACACTTCCCTACAAACTGTGCAAAACTTTCCACCTACTTTATCCACTCCTTCACTCTGGGCGCAACATATTGCATCTGTGCCTCTTATGGGCCAAGGAACCCTTCTAAAAATCTGTGTATTGGATATGTTTATATTTAGACCTTCAAAAACAGCCCTTGCTCGAGGTTCCGTCCCTGGTTTTACAACAGGAAAGCTTTTTGCAGGCTGTGGAAAATACCCCCTGCCACGGCCCACTTCTTGCAGCCTTTTGAGCCATGCTTTTATGTTTTCGAATTTACCAGCCCAGATCGAATCGTCTGCATACCTAAACTTGTGCCAGTAAGCCCTGATGATAAAGTTTATTGACTCTTTAGTTAGCTATTTGACTCTTTTAGTTAGCATTGAGATTTTAATTGAAACGTTAGTCAGATACCTTCCAGTGTCATATTAGTAATTAGTAACAAGTACACTGAAACAACAAATAATAAACACGTTTTGATCAGGGTTGGAAAAGCTGTGGTAAATTGATTAGAAAGTGGGTAGGCACCAATTTTAGATTATTATTTCACAATAATTTTTTTTTAAATTATAGATTCCTAATAGGAATTTATTAAACGCATCATTCAACACATCATACTTAGAGACCTCAGTCACAAAGACATCAGACATTGGAGTTCTAAGGGTTAATATGAATGGAATACTTTAGGTCCTCTGGATTCCTAATCGTAGTACATTTTAGTGTGTTACCAAATATTATTGGTTGCTTTGTATGTAGTTGTTACCAGTTTTTCTATTCAGTAGCTTGATGAATCCCATTATATGTGATTGGTTTAGATTTCAGCAATTTTAATCAATTATGATTACATTTAGTGTCTCATTTTGTTTTTCTTCGTTTTTTTTTAGTTCATAAAGCACATCGTGAGGAGCTTGAAGCAGTTCTTGGTGTTCTCGATAAGATATTGACTCTATTGCCTGAACTTTTATCAAAGAGATGGCAATGCCACTGTCTGTCAAGATTGATAGCTAAATTACTTCACCCTGGAAATTCGCACAAACTCAGGAAAGAAGCAGTGAGGTCTGTTATAGTGCAACTACTAATTTGATAAAACATTGGGTTCACATAACAATGGGGTTTTCAAATCAAGGTGTTGACCATTGCAGGCTAAGTTTTCCTCAAACGAAGCCCAGAAGTGTAAAAATTATAAAGCAGTTTTTAAAAAATTTACTCATTTCGGGCTGGATTTGAACTTTTAGCATAATGGATGAATTATTCTTAACTGAAAGATAGCATCTTTCCACCTTCGTGACAGTTCCCGTCAGAATCCAACAGGATGCGCTTCCGTCACTCTAGCACGGACGGATGGCTTCATTCTCGTGTTCTTGAAAGGCTGCGTTTGGCGATCGATGGGATCCGAGAACCGGAAAACGAATCTACTCCCGGAATGTTGCACATTACGTTCCGGGGTTGTACCTCTTATGGTTCTATCACACTCCCCTCGTTGGAGCGAGCGTGGTTTCCAGGATTACGCATAAGTAATAACTAGTACATCCAGGTCCACTATTATTGAGGGCTATATGCTTCAGAAGAAACATGACCCGGGTTTTCCAGAAGGAATTCCCATTATCACCCTTTGGTACATAAATAATTTCATTGGTCATTGACTTGAAATTTCTTAATTTTTTCCCTTCTTATATTTTCAATTTTCATACCTATGGTATAAGGTCTTTATGGGGATCCGAGAACCGGAAAACCAATCTACTCCGAACATAGCACATTAATGCTAGTAGTACGAGTGGTATCTCTCTGTGGGATACGGTCACTCTCTCCTCTCTCTCTCGAGGATTTTGGTCCTATTGCACCTCTGGGGGGCTACCTAAGTCCTTGATACCTTCAGATAAATTGCAAGGATTATTTTGAATCTTATTTTGAATTTTGTATTGGTAGGTTTTCTGAGACCAACCTGAATTAAGGTAAATGCACCATCCAATCATGTCAAGTAATGGAACGATGAGGTGGTAGAACCCATTAATATTTGTGCTAAACTGTCCATTTGTGTGGTTGCAATTCCAAGCACATGGCGTGAAAGTATTGTATACCCCTGTGGAAACCACATGCACTCTCATTTAAAATATTTTATGCGCCAAAGTGGTTTTCCAATCTTGCCAAGAGCAAAGTGCAATATAATTTAATCTATGATAATTACTTATCGTATTTAAATCACTTTTTTATGGAGTAGATGTATAATTGATTCTGAAAAGCTGGTTGGGAAGGAATTCTGCTCATAAGCTCGATTGAATAGACATGTGCTCAGAAGGGAAAGAATCCCGGGGCATTCTCGAAAAATTCATAATCGATCCAGTCATGCCCTGGGGCCTTAATGTCTTTTGTTTTTTTCAAGAGCCATTTTTAATTCATCCTGCGCAAATAATGTTCTGTCCTTTGTTGTATTCGTCTCCATAGATCCCATGTACTCATATCAAGCAAGACTTGCTTTATTATCAAGACTCCATTGTGTACTGAAGTACTCCAACAAGCTGGGAATGATATATCTCCAATCCCTTGCTGTTTTGCGGGCCTCAGGGTGCAAACAAGGCCCTAGAACTCAGTGACCCCCACCCCCTCCATATGCTGGCAAACTTCACGCTCATGCCCCCATAATACTCCCTCATTTTCTCTTCTCAGATGGTCTGGAACTGAGAGTTTTGTTTCGTGTAGGCGGCCTTCAACATTGCAGAGTTCGGCAGTCTGAACAAGTTCAACAGTATGATCTTTCTCTTGCTTTGGGTCATTCCCAATCCCACCAAGGCATTCTTCTGCTAGGGCTTTCTGTTGTACTCATAACTGTAGCATTTACTGCTTAATTATCCTGCGAATCAACTGAGACATTGACCTCTGCAGTGACAGTGGGTTTGACACAGAGGTCCCTTCGAGCACAGATCGAGTTGTCTCCTGTACACTTCCCTCCCAATTTGCTTTGGCAGAAAAAGCAGAAGACTATCTCCATGTAAGGAGCTGCTGTATAACTATGTTTTCCGAGATATGTGGTCAGAGAAAGTTTGGAAACCAACCGTGAAGGACTCCATTGTTTGCATGACACCAGAGCTGATGCAGCTCTGGATTCTCAACCATTTTCTGGCCATTTTTCTTAGGATTTATAAACACTTTAAAAAACAATTTCACTGATTTTTCTGCACGAAAAGTGCTGCCCTCCACAACTATTCTATCCTTAGGGTAATTCTATTTTTCACCGGGAAGCATAGCATTTTTATACTATTCAGGAATACTGTATTTATATTGGGAAAAAAAAGTACAGTTGTCGTTTCAGAATGGTCTGATAACTAATGGATTAAAATTCCTTTTTTTCTAGTTTTAAAGCTATTGCAATACCTAATTAATCCAAGCTTAATCATTTCAAGTTGGACTGGTCTAAATCTATTCCAACAGCAACATCGTTTCCCATTTAGAACAGTGCACTATAATCGGAAATTTATCTGTCTCTCAGAATATCCACAGTGTCATTAGTATTACTGAAATCAGAATATCCTAATCACGTTTTCAGTTTAGGTAATTAAGGCTGAAATTCACCCCCTTCAATTCGTTCATCCCTTGAGATCAATTCAAAAGAAAAAGGGAGAAAACGAAAACTCTTCCTAAAACAAAACAAAAAATAGCTTATTTAAGATATTTTGTATCATTCATTCTAGGCTAAGAATGAGTGTTTCCTAAGTTGTCTTGTGAAGAAGGGTTTTGGAAAATTATTCACGTTTGAGATGCAAAATGTTTAATTCAAGGGAATTCATATTTGATATAGTTGTATGTCTACAATGCATTTAATGTTTCAGATATTTCCTCTTATGGTATCAAATTTTGGGTGAAAACAGTCCTGATGAAGTTCACGCTCTCTTTGCAACTTTGGTTCCGGGATTTCAAAGTCCATTCCCAGACCATCCTGGGTTGTTGAATGCTAGTACACAGACTTCTTCATCATTCTTTCATGATGTTCATCATGGTATGATTCTATTTTCGATTTCAATGAATAATTTTAAATGTTACTACTATCTACTTTAGAAAAAAAAAAAAAAAAACCCCATGCATAGTGACCTACTATGAAAATGCGAGTATGTCACTATCAAAGAGGACAATAATAGCACAATCTTCGTAGAAGACTGTTTACTTATGCAGCTGACATGTTTACACTCAGCACACAGTTTATTTTTAAAGAAAATATTTGAAAAAGCCCGCAAGTGTGGATTTTGAAGCAAAAACGGAAGTTACGCTCATCCATGCTGTTCAAAAATGAGAATGATATTAATAATTAGTAAATTGGTATAATTAAGAAAAATATAACAGGCAAAATCCGGCAATAAAATAAAACAACTTGTGTTCGTCACGACTGCCCTTATATGCAACATTAAAAGAGCAAATGGTAAGGTCCTTTTTATGTACTGCACCCATCAGCAGCCTTAAAACTAGAGTAGAGAACCATCTGCTCAACATGATGGAGCATGGGGGGGGGGGGGGGGGGGGGGGGGGGGTGGCCAGCACAGGAGAGTGTAAGCGCAAATTGAACCCAGCACACGCACAGCCCACGCCCGACCCACGCGTGGGTAGGAATGTGAATCACTGTTTTGCATTAGGTACCGCATATTGAACCCAGCCCACGGCTATCCCACTCAGTTGCTCACCACGCGTGGGTCCGTTTCTATGTGCCGCACAGTTTTCGTGGGTCGTGGGTGCGTTGTTTCCTATGGCTGAAGTTTAGGCTATAAATTGTAAATTTATATATGGTATAATATTATCTCCTTTCATGGCTTTATATTCAATATATGATATTAGATTGCAATTCTAAAGTAGTGTTAACACTAAAGCTTACAATTTTATGTATTTATAACTTTGAAGGTTATTAGTTTTTATAACTTAAAGCTTTATATAAAGTTTAATATAATGATTAATATAGGTATTAATATATTAATATATAATATGTTAGTTGATGCTTCTTTTTTGTTTATAAATATTCATTTTTGTGAGTGGCTTATAATTAATATTATAGACCTAATTATACGTAGGTAATATATTGATGTAATTAGTGATGATATTGATATAATAGTTAATAATATAAATTCATTTGATATAATTATATATTCAATTGTGATTCATTTTGGTATGAATCCTATAAAAGGAGGCAGTCCTCCTATTCTCAATATTATTACTAATACTGATATTTTTTCTGTTATATTTATTGATATATTGTTATATTGGTTGGTATATATAATATTATATTTGTATATATATATTCCTAATATAATTGTTATTAATGAATATATTATTATATATATAATTCATATTTTTGAGTTCATTCTAGCACATGCCATTATTCATCCTATATGATTAATAGATGAGTATGCTATAATTTTTTGTGTTGATGTATGATTTAACCCTATAATAGCTCCTGTAATTGTTGAGGTTATTATGATTAATATTGTTAATTTATTATTATTTATGATTAAAGATAAAATATATATTGGGGCTATTTTTTGTCATGTTATTAATATCTTTGGTTTTTGGTTCAAAATCCGCTCTTTCACTGGCTTTTTCAAATATTTTCTTTAAAATTCCGCTGGGCGCTGAGTGTGAATATAACAGCTGTATAAGTAAACAGTCTTCTACTAGAACTACTATAATTTTACTCAATCATTCCTTTAAGGTAAGTTACATAATTAAGGAGGTAGTATAAGGTGGCAGTATTACGATGCTTTGTGGAATGTGGTGATATTAGTAGCAAGGGAAGAAGAATGGTTTGGGACTAGGTTCTGCCACCATGAGGAATTTTCCTTTCCAAGGTTACTAAACTTACTAAAGATACCTGTTACAAGCAGAGGTTATGATTGTCTAGGTATTCCTATTGAACCTGAGATGCCATAGTTCTAAACAGATGCAAGAGAAAGCTCACCCAATCCTTCTAAATTACATATGATTCAACAGAATGATCAAAAGGCATTTTCTGCCAAATATAGGTTACATTGAAGACTTGGATATGGTTACAATATTGATAACCTAGTTTTTCTCAGACATTGCAAGATTTGAGTCTGTAACTTCTGGTTTTTAATAGAATTTCAGTCATATATGTATGAATATGATTCGAGCATTGTTGCTTCCCAATTTTTCAGTAATTGGACCTCATGTTGTTAATTTTGATGGATAGATGTTCACGAACATTTTCATTTCATGCTATTCTATATTTCAGTCAAACATAAACGACTAAGTATGTAAGTTAAGATTGAGGCAATGGTTCTTAGTAAAATAACCATAAAGGCCTCAAATTAATACATTTGGTGTGGAGCAAGCACCTGCTGCACCATTCTGTCCTACCTACCCGTGGGTCATGCCCAAGGTGCAACTTGTGTCCTTGTGATTTCAAACCAGGGTTTCTTTTCTCCATCTGGCAAAAGGTACAAGTCTGTTGTCCTCCTTGGAAACAAGTTTCTGCGTTTTCCATATATCTCATCATAAAAACTAATATAAACATTTTGGATCGTTATATGAAGGGCGAAAGCTGGTTCTGTCTGATGGTTATTTTCTTCATATTAAAAAATTCCACACTGATGGTGTTAAATTTGGTGAAGCTGGAAACTACGTTCATTCACTTTGAGCATTCTAAATGAAAGTGATATAATTTTTGACAGTTTCTGAGTCTTGCAAACTTCTTTTATGTTTTGCTAAAGAGCTGAGGACATACAGTTGATCATATAAAGACACTGCTTGCCCCTTCCAAGAACACAGTTTGGGGGTAGTGGAGGTGAGGCATGAAAACGGCGCTACTCAAGTCTTTAGCTCTTTATTATGTAATTCAGTCTAAGGCTTCCGCCCTTTTGGGTCTCTTTAGGACTGTTCAATAAAAAAGATACCAAAGTTATACCTCTTGTGTCCAGCGAAAGGACTAAATTCGGTAAGTTTGGTTTTTGTTTTGAAATGCTTAGTAGGTATTGGCCTTCACATACCAACCTTGGCCTTCATATAATAACAACTTCAAATTAAGGTTAGCTAATATAGAGATACCAAAACAAAATACAATTAATAACCCTATAATAATAACTCGAATCCAAACAGTTAAGCCAAACATGCATAATATAACAACTCATAAACATTTCAAACTATAAGCCCAAACAGCATACATAAATATGTTTTGCAATAAGCGCCCCTAGGCAAAATCATACTTGAAACTAAACAAGACTCAGTTGAACATAGTATAAAAATCTATAAACAAATGACCTATAAAATAAATCTCCATTTAATGAGCCTATTTATCTATATACTAAGTATTTCAAAACTAAAAGCAAACTTACCATCATTTATTCCCTGTGTACCAATGGTATAACTTAGGAATATTTGTTACTGCAGAGTCCTGATTTTGCCATATGAGTGAAAACGTTGGACTGAATCGCTTAATAAAGCGCTGAGACTTGAGGAGCGCCGTTTTCATGCCTCACCTCTTCTACATACCTCCAAACTGGAAGTATTGAAACAACCCAACAACATTCCAAGAAGCTGCCGATCCCTAATCCCTAAGTCATTTAGTCTTCTTCATTTATTTAAAAAATTTGAGCTTCCTTCAGTCATAAATTGATGCTTCTTTGCTTCAAAGAAAAACGCTGCGAATTATTACACAAAGGTTTATCATTTCTGTATTTTTGTAGCTCTTCTACGCAGAATACCTGTCTATAATTATTAAATGAATCATTAGGTAACCGTGGCGTCCGATGCTGCCCATCTGCTGCAAGCCAAACTATCTAGCGGTCATTAATGACTCTTAGTGGTTCACTCACATATTCATAGAGGTCACTGCTCCTTTAGCCCTTGTAGAGAGTGAACGGATTTACATATATGGCTTTCTGGTTGATTTCATTCGATTCTTTGGAATAATATCTATAAATGACAACCAACAAAGTATTGAAAATACTTTGGAAGTTTTCGAGATCTTGATTTTTGAATATTTCGTCCCTCAAGTTCTACCCTTCAGGGTTGAGCGAAATTGATGCCGATGTTTGGCACTTCCTCGATCAATGTATGATTTTTGAGCCAAGTTTTATAATGTTCGGTCCATTAGTTTTGAAGAAAAGTTGTGGACAGTAGACTTTTTTTTTAAATTCAATTTTTGGATTTTATGCATCTTGAAACTTAAACCACTTGAGGGGGGGGGGGGGGGGGGGGTGAGAAAATATTGTTTTCTTGGTTGATTACTAAGGTTCGTTATTGAAAATAATAAACCGAATCCGTCCATTGATCAGCCTTTTTGCCAATTGGTGGGTGTGGCTATTTCACAACAATCCTTGAGTGATCACTCATAATAATCACGTTCAGTCAAAGAAAACTATTTTAAAAGATATAAAATATCTTATCGTATATAAAAGAAGACTATTTTAAACTACATTAAATACATTTTGGTGAAAAATATTGGAGTTGATGGTTTGCAGCTATGATGATGAAGATATAACTGCCAACCCTTTTGTCTTACTACATAGTGAAGTTGGTAAGAGTAACAATAACAAAAATATACTCTATTTTATGACAGTCAAGTTAATGTGGGTTTTCATAGTTTCTGATCAGCAGCCGTACTCTCAGATGGACTATTCAATCAGACATCAAACCATTGTCGTATTTCATACATTCAAGTAACTATTGAACGGCACTGCTACCTCTCCCACTAAGCAGGATTCAATGAAAATTGTCTATACTTGTATCAAGTTATCCTAATCT
Organism: Adelphocoris suturalis; assembly: GCA_030762985.1. Taxonomy (NCBI): domain Eukaryota; kingdom Metazoa; phylum Arthropoda; class Insecta; order Hemiptera; family Miridae; genus Adelphocoris; species Adelphocoris suturalis. Next base: position 10,260,086 of record CM061045.1, on the reverse strand, counting down.
GTGAATTCCCTGTTAAGTGAGTATGTTATTCCTCTCTATTCCTTATTGTGGTTACGTTTTTACTTTTTTTCTAGGGCCTATTTCAACCATTGAAATATTGCCAATTTACCCACCACAAAGTGGTGATAAATTACTTGATGACCCTACTAAATTCTTCATGGATGCTTTACTGGAATATATGGTCAATCAGGTAGGTATATCTATTTAATATATTTTAATCAATTCTGTACCAATAGTTATTCCTTATATGATTATTTCTTTTCAGATTTTATATTACAAATTGGTCTGGATAAGTTCAGGGCAGTATACTGAGTTTTGAATTAAATTGCTTTTAAATACTGAATCTGTTCAAAGATTTTTTACCATTTAATGCCGATAAACCTTAGCAAAGTCTCCATACGTTAAAAACCAATTGCCAACAAAAGATGTTATGCATGTGTTACGCTCCGGGAAAATAACTCTCACAGTCAAAGAGGTTTGATAACCCTGGCCTCATAGCTCTGATCGTTGGAGTGTTGCAACTTCCGGAAATTTCCCGTAGTTGTAACGACGCGAGTTTGAACTCCTGTCGAGGTATCAAATATTTTTGGGCTGTTACAGTGGCACAGTCGGGAGGACCCGAAGTCATACGAAACAATAATTAATTAAATCCCTCTTGAGCCGAAAGACTGTAAACATCACATTTACTGTCGTTAGCACCTTTCACTTTCTCACTCACTTGAGTCAAAACACACTGTGACAATGACCTCGCTCGACTGCTGACTTGTTCCAGCGAGCACCTGCTGAGCCAGCGGCCTGCAGTTTCACTTCGTCATTCGTCCTACCCCAAACCAGCCGAGATGGCAGGTATTTGACCTCGGGGAAATGTTACACTCCAGGAAAATAACTCTCCCAGTCGAAGAGGTTTGATCACCCTGGCCTCATATCTCAGATCGTTAGAGTGTTGCAACTACGAGAAATTCGAACTCCTGTCCAGGTATCAAATATTTTTGGGCCGTTACAGTGGCGCAGTCGGAATAGGACCCAAAATCATACGAAACATTAATTAATTAAATCCCTCACTAGCCAAAAGACTGTGAACATCACATTTCCTGTCGTTAGCACCTTTCACTTCCTCACTCACTTGAGTCAAAACACACCGTGGCAATGACCTCGCTCGACTGCTGCCTTGTTCCAGCGAGCATCTGCTGAGCCAGCGGCCTGCAGTTTCACTTCGTCATTCGTCCGACCCCAAACCAGCCGAGACGGCAGGTATTTGACCTCGGGAAAATGTTACGCTCCAGGAAAATAACTCTCACAGTCGAAGAGATTTGGTAACCCTGGCCTCATAGCTCTGATCATTAGAGTGTTGCAACTTCGGGAAATTTCCTGAAGTTGTAACGACCCGAGTTCGAACTCCTTTCGAGGTATCAACTATTTTTGGGCCGTTACACATGCCAGCCTGGTAGAGTGTGGACCCAAACATGAAGTATGATGTACAGAATTCACTGTGTAGATATGATCTTTCCCTGCCTCCATGGAACAGCCTCCATTTTGATTCTTTTGCTGTATACCATCCACTTCAATTACACAAATCTTGAAATGTGAAATGGTTTTTACTTCTTTTTATTTGTTGTTCCAGATATCCAGGATTGAATGGAAAGATAAACCTTACAAGCAACATAAATGTTTCACATACCTTTTTGAACGATTCAAGAAGTATTATCTTCCAAATATATTCCCCACGTTTTCCATCAAAACTAGTCTCTTCAAACCCCATATAGGTGGGTAAATTATATAGTTTCTGTAGCTTTCAGCGAATTTTCGTTGAAAATAAAGCGATTGCAATGGCTCCAAAAAATTTTAAAAGTAAATTTTTCGAAAATGTTCTTCAATGGAGTCTGTTTTGAGGCATTTTGAAACGAGACCTAGAGCTTAGCGCTTTTTCGTGTGTGTGTGTGTGTGTGTGTGTGTGTGTGTGTGTGTGTGTGTGTGTGTGTGTGTGTGTGTGTGTGTGTGTGTGTGTGTGTGTGTGTGTGTGTGTGTGTGTGTGTGTGTGTGTGTGTGTGTGTGTGTGTGTGTGTGTGTGTGTGTGTGTGTGTGTGTGTGTGTGTGTGTGTGTGTGTGCGCGTGCATGCGTGCGTGTGTGTGTGTGTGTGTGGCCTGGGCGTCCTCCCCACTTTATTTTATTTATTTATTTTTCTGCAATTTAATTGTGTGCCCCCTCCGCCTTTGCAGGGAGATTCGTCAAAAAAAAGTGTGTGTGTGTGTGTGTGTGTGTGTCCTTCCATACTATAACACCTCTTAGGATTCAGATAAAAATTCAATTCTTGCGCCAAAAAGTGAGCTTTCCAAATGAAAGAATGAGGTCGTTGGCTAGCACATTAAAATGGTCAATTTTAATAAAAATGCGTCAAAAAATCACTAAAATAGTAAAAAGTCGTTAAATTTATGGTTTTTAGCATTATGTTTGTCAAAATAAAATTTATCAACGATGGTTTAGAACATTAAAAATGTTTATTACAAAATTGTTCTGAAACACTTACTTCAATTTCATTAATATTTGCTAAAAATTAAAAAAAAAAAAAATATCTGAAAACCCGAAATCTTCTTTGAATTGCTGGATATTATTTTGAAAGAGTTTTTTCTATAAAATTGGCAGTTACCAATTTCTTTGTTCTCTAGGTGTTCAAATTTCGAAACAATTTAGATAACATAATATAATATCATAATTTAGGAAAATTCGCTCATACAATCATGCTATATGACTGGAACTTTTTTATGATGTTGGGAAATCATACTATAATAGAAATTAGTTAATCCGAACTTATGGAAGGATGGATTATCTGACTTCATTCAAGCACTGAATGTGCCTTATTTGAACAATATTATATTAAAAATGTTACTTGTCATCATATCTAGATTGACTTTGGTATGTAAGTTTTGATTTCCATCGAGCAATGAAACTTTATTCCACAATGGGGTTGTACTTCGATTGCCAGTTGAATCTCCTCAAAAGGACTGGTCCTAGAGTAAGTAGCCATGAAGGGATTGAGTAAATGTTGAAGAGCAAAGAGTTAAACTTACCAAATGAGTAAGTAAGTAAACTCATACCTAACTAAGAGTTGAAGAACACTGATTATTGTTTTATGATGAACATTACCATTATTATTTTTATCATTATTATAGTTTTTGATTAACTATGATGTTTTTGAATCCCATGTGATTCATTCTAATAATTCTGGATTGGGGACCTTCTCCTCTCCCCTTCCCTTTCCTTCATGGCTGCTCTCTTCCGTTCAGTCAGTCTACTGTTCTTAGAATGAATCTATTCGTTTTTCTAAAGCTTTATTTATTAATTTATTTTCCCCAAAAATCACAGCATTCGTCCTGGTTTAGCGGGAAGTGTTTGACCCTGACCAAATTAAAGATAACAGGCTGGATATACAGAGACTTTCGAAAACACTTGGCCAGCCCCGAAACTCTTTCTTGCCTTGTTCTCCTCAAACAATTGCTCCCCACCAATCATATCGAGGTATCCCCACCAAATGGAAATCACCTACTCATGCTCTGCTACTCAAACTTTTGTATATAACATCGTCAATTCCCTGATTCTACCAGATATTACACTAACTATTCCATCTACATTATCATAGCTGTTATTCTCCTCAGAGAACAGCTCCAGCTTCTGTTTGTAGTTATTTTTGATGCTGTGAAAATATAGCATAATCTTGGTGATATTGTGAATATAGGGCTTGATGTGTTGTCAGGTACATGGCATCACCTCCTTCAAGCACATCAAGCATCAATTCCTCACGCCCTAGTCGTCCGATCTCGCTCAAGTTTGAAGGATAGTGATTGATTTAATGATCTCATATTTATCCCCAGTGATCCTATTTGTGATTTATTCATACCATATTAATTTTAAGACGGCTATCTTATTATTAGCTGCTGGCCATGCACAAATGTGAAACCCTTTTAACAAGCAGTACTGCTACAGTTTTCATTAGATTTTGACGAAATTTTCTGGGGGTGTGTGGGTTAGGCTGATAATAGTCTTCTATATAAAAAGTTAAGTAGTTGTCACTATGCATGCACAAACGTTAAATCCATCAAGGCCTATTCGTTTGATCTTGCTCAAATTTGGAGTATAACCCTTTAAACGTTTGCCCCAAATCAGCAGAGTAAAGTAACTCATTGCTGTCAAACTTCAAAATCCACACTTTCAAAATCAAATACCTCAAGTTTTATCAAAACGATGGATGGGTTGCCATGTTCTCAACACCAGTTCTAATAATCCTAATTTCAATCAAATTGACCGTGTAGAATTTTTGGTGGAAGCTGTAGAATTCTCAATGGGGGAATGTCAGGTCAATTAAAACCCTTTTTTTTTTTTTTTTTTTTTTTTTAATGGAATATTGACTCCCCAGAGTTCAATTTGAATAGTAAAGATTATCGTTAAGTAATCTTGTCTAAATATCCTTCCCCATTAGTACTGGTTTGTTGGTGCATCCATATTATTTGTAATTAGTTGGGGTAGAAAATTATTTTCCTAATAAAACAAAATCAGATAATTTTCAAGAACATACATGCTTTCAATGGCAGACATCAATGAAATGTATCTCATGAATATTTTAATGCTGACATACCATGTAGTGAATACGACCTATGTTATTTTTATTTTTCCAGAAATTCCACAATTACGATTAAGAGAAAGCTGCAGTCCGGCTGATGGGATGTCTAATTGCAAAGTGGCCTTAATCAAATGGGTCGCAAATTACACACATCTAACAAAAACACATCCTCTTCCACAACTCGGAAGGCCATCAAGGTAAGTTATATTCTAGTAGAATGAACTAAACAACTATATCAACTACATTCTACAGAATAAACAACCTTAGTTCAGAATTGATAAGGGCTGTTGTTCATCTTACTCTCACAAAACCTCGATGAACCCAAGCCAAATAGGTTTCTGTAATTAGAGAATAAATAAGTGTGTGTTCCTCCTGGTGTGCTGGTGGTTTTGAGTGGTTTTCATCCCATCCAGGCTGAACTGGCCAATGGTTCTATGAAAAATTCGAAAACGCAGCATAGAATAAATAACAAATCCAATTCCTCAACTTATGATGGAGGGACGTTCTAATAATGGAATTGATCCTGAAAAAAGTAAGGGGAAACAGTCGCACAGGCATGTCCAGAATCAGTGTTGAGGTAAGGGAGCAGAAGAATCGAACATCTCCTTCTGGAACTATGGCAGTCGTGTTTGGTAGTTCTGTCGTCTCCCCCAAGATCACAACTGGTCTGGGATGATAAAGAAGTAAAATGAAGTGCACAACAATTCCAGGTTGGGGCTTTTCATCCGACTCCCTCGGGTGTAGTGGATGACATTGATTTTGTGTGTCTGATGATTTTGATTACAGCTACTCAAAGCCTCGCCCCCCTTGAGTGGAAAGGGGTTCACTGTGCAGAATCGTGAAAACCACTTGGAGAGCCCTTACTTTTGGGGCCACCTATCCATGTACTCACCTCGCTCGGCGTTCATTAACTTCACTAATCTTATGAGAAACTGCTCATTGCGATGCCTAACCTGTACAGCAACCCTCCTGTGAGGAAACTGTTTGGGGAGATCTGATGCAATCCATGTGTCATGTAGTTGGCAATGGCATGGGACAAAATAAATTCAGTTAATGATATAAGTAACCTAGCTATGCATGTATATCTGGGGTGGTCCTTGTGTCAGAAAACTGTTTGCAGGCAGTGTCCCCGACATATACCAAGTAACCATGTTAAACTACGGGTTGAGGCATGCGTTCTAGCACTGGCCCATTACAGAAAAGGTATCCTCCCGCTTTGTCCTCATCTGACATCTGCAACCCAATCATTTGGGGGCATAAGGACAGGCAACCTCATACCTGCCAGGCATACCCTCTTTGCTGCCGTTTTGGATTCTACTGGGTCTCTCCTAAGGCTGTGACTAGAAACAAGCCCGCACTATGTGCTACCACTTTATCTTGCAAAGGGGATTCAAAAGAGGATGTCAAAAACCCCTCAGTGAATTTCATGAGGTGCCCTAGGATTTTGTTAGATACTGACTCTCTACTAACCTACATCTCGATCTCACCATGTCTGTGAGTACTTCCAGCCCACAAGCAGATAGTAAGAACTTCCATAAACTAAACCTTTAAAATACTCTAGAAACCATTTTAACCTAAAACAACACATTTCTATAACTTCTTAAAACTAAACTGTACAAACTTGACCCGAGTAGCCCATACAAATTTAAAGTTAATAATTGACATAGAATAGCTCATTAAATTTCTCAAAGTGAAGAAACCATGAAGGAATAGCAAATCGATTGCAAACATTCTGAAATTTCTAATGCCAAATCAGCTAGGATCTGTTCAAAACTTCTGATAAATTGCTGAACTTTTAGTGGAGTTATTTAAGGACGAGCAAAAAACTTGGAACATTTACCTAATTCTATCATATTCTAAAACTTACACAGATGGAATAAAATATCAAGAGATTTATGACATTTTGCAGCACTCTGTATAATAATATGAACCTTAAATTTTGTTATGTTAGGACAACGGCCTTCTTCAGAATTAAAAGTATCAATACCAGTAAGCAAGCCACCAATCGGCCAACTACTTCCCATATATGGCTCCTGCATGAGTGCCACATCCCAAATTCCTTCTGCACCTCAAAGCACTTCAACTGAAATGCCCAAATGGAGTAACTCCAGTGCACTTTTCCCCACACCATGACATGGTCACAGTCATGACCTTGATGTTATTTGCTACCTCTTCTTTTAGCTTGGATATTGCTAGCCAAATGTCATTTCTATCATAGTTATTTATCATAGCCTGTCAGGTCTGCTCTATGTCTACGCTGCCACTGACAACTGATGTGGGAGACCCTAGTTGGGCTTGATGGTAACAACATCGGCTTAGTGCCCTGGTCACAAAAGTGATTAAGTTTCTCTCATTCCACATCCCAGCCACTGCATGAACGCACACACTATGTTTTCCATTTGAGAATTGCATTATGACATAGAATGCGGTCGTGGTGGATCCTGCACTACATGATACAGATTCTCATGTTTACCTGACCAGGCCTCAAAGGGTATGACCATACGAATTCTATCACTGGCGACAACGTTGTGGAAACCCATTTCAAAATGGAAGTTAGTGAAAAACGTTGTCTATTTCCACGAAAAACATTGTAACTCTTTATTTTTCGTGGAAATAGACAACGTTTTTCACTAACTTCCGTTTTGGGTATGACCATCCCAGACAACCTCTGAAACACCTCTCCGATGTAGCTAACGAGGCACCTAGAATGGCATGAATGTTCCAGTAGTTACAGGCCTCCATGCCCTCTGATGCCCATTCTATCCACTGGGAGGAAATGAGGATTTCAAAAGTACTACCAGAGTTGTTCCTTACAAGTCACTGAATGAACTCAGCAGACAAGCTGGGCTTGGGAGCAGTTGGTGTTACTCGGTCGCAAATCATCAACTGCTGCCTGATGAAGTCAAGGTAGCAATAGTGCAGGTGACCTCCCAGCTTGAGCCCCTAAAGGCAAGCAGGTCCTGGCAGCGTAAAGATGTGATGATGTTGGATGAGAGGGAGACATTACCAAGCTCACCAGCCTTTACAGGTGCTTGGTTGTAGGCTCTAGGGAGACAGCAGATATTAAACATCTAAGCAAACATATCCCTAGTATGAATCTATAGTTCCTCACTGACACTGATAAGCGACTAGAAACTGTCTCAAGTCGTTACTAGCGCTACTAGCGAATTCTTCTGAAAACAGCTTAGTATCATGCTGTCCCAATCCTCTTCTTCTATTTTTCAGAAAGAAGTTACAAAGAGGTTGCTTTCCCGCGCTTTTAGTTGTCCTTTTTTTCATTTGAATTTGTTATTTTACGGAAAATTTGTAGCTGGAGGTTTTCAAGGGCACTGAATCCAAATTCGAGGTTAACTAGTAAAAATTCTGATCCACCAGAATACCCCATTGTTCTCATTGTTTGGAGGAGCTGAGAGTTATGGTGTCTTGATCCAATGATCCAGCCTCTCCTGACTTTAAAAGGATATCTTGACTCAAAATAGGTAGTGAATTTGGATAATATAAGAAAATTATTCTATGTAGTCACAGTTGTGGATTACCAATTCGTTCACCAATCTCACTTGGCACTAACTTATTTTACTGGTGATTGAATGCAAGCAAACCTACCTCCTTTAATCCTTGTCACCATCTGTTATAACTTATGGAGAGCTATTTCGGTGTTGAATTAAATTCTTTCACACATACCTTCGCTTGAGGGTAATATAATTTAATCTTGATATTATTTAGTTAAGTATGCGCTTACTTCATTAGAATATATCTTCAATTCAACAGTGGGAGCCCGACCAAGTCAGGAGGATCAGTAACTTTCGTCTTGGCCTGAAAAGGCCCATGTCCAATCTTCCCTTAGGCTTCTTTATAATAACATGTGTTGTAGGTATATATCTTATTGTCTTATCTGAACATACTAGGTTTCATATTTTGTTTTCAACGTTATAGGTATTCACTTATGAATGTATAAGTGAATGTATGTATATGTAACTGTTACTTAGAATATAGGTTAGGGAGACTTTTATTCCTTTTAGAAAGGTTCCTTGAACCTTCCTGTGTACCTCATAAATGTAAGAATAGTGTTCCAATCGCTGTTTTTAATGCCATTTATACTAACTATAGTATCTTCAAAACTAAGAAGTCTAGACCTAAAGTATATAGGACATTTTCATAGATAGTGTTCCATAGTTTCTATGTTTTCACATGCACATCTATTTGATACTCGGGTTTATTTTGTTCATTTTTAATCTGACAGCATGTCCTGTCAGAGCCACTGTTACCCTTCTTATATTTAGTCTATTCAGTCGTAATAGCCAATCTATTTAGGTTGCGATATATTTGGTAGTTCCTGTGTTTTTTGAGTGATTGTATTGACTTTCCTTTTCCATGATTTTGGGGGTAGCCTTACCTAGATACTATAGACTTAGACTATATATTTTCAACCACCAAAACATCTGTAACCTTGTGTATCTTTCCACACATCTTCTTCTTCTTCTCTTATTGCTGGATCCACCTCAGTGACGATAGTTGTTGAAATGGTCGCCTTGTCTTCCCTGTTGTTGGCCCTTGGATGCAGTCTTCTGCTGGGAGTTGTTGGCTGCAAGTTGTTGAGTGTTTCCCGGACCCTTTTTTTTTTTTTTTTTTTTTTTTTTTTTTTTTTTTTTTTTTTTTTTTTTTTTTTTTTTTTTTAAACCTGTAAAGTACTAGCTTGTGCCAAAGAAGGAGAATTGAAATGCCCTGCAGGGAGAAATGTTATGGCTTTTACACCATTTGAGCAGCCTTTGAAGCATCCTGGGCTTGCTCAAGATATGAGGAACCCACCTTTGATCAACTGCTTGTATCTTCTTTCCTTTGAAGGGGGTAGGTGACTATGATCTTCTTGAAATCAGACAGGAAATATTTTTAAAAAAATCAAACATCCTGTACCTCACCTCCGGATCACTCAATTTTTTACTATCTGTTTAGAAAGAAAGTATGCTCCTATGCCAACAAAAGCCTTTGAAAAAAAAAAAAAATCTGAGTAGTCGCAATAGAAGTATCGGCCTTCTTAATCACATTCGTCACCACGTCTTCAATAACCTCATCCGATTTGGTAGGTGAAAGGGATGGATAATGATAAGAAGGGTCATGATTTTCATTTATCCTCTTGTGAAAATAAAATTCTGAACCCTATCTCATCCGCGTATCCTAAGTTAAAATGAAGTCAGGGTGAATTTTCACCTGCTGAAGCACCGCACCTTGCTACCATGCATAAAGAGCCTGGCAATGGTGGTGCATCATCTTTTGGGCTTAGCTCTCTATAGTCCTAATTGGAACAAAAAACGGAAGTTCAAGATGAATGCTATATAATTCTACAGAATTAAAGAATTACGATATTAGATTGATTTCGACTGTTAGGCCATCATTAGTAACAAACCCTACATCATCGTTTGTTACTGATGATTACCTAACCGTCGAAATCTATCTAACAATGTTACTCTTTAATTTCGTAGAATTATACTATGTTCTTCTTTAGCTTCCGTTTTTCGTTGAAATGGGTTTCCACAGCTTCATCATGAGTGATTTAGTTTGTGTCCGCATAGGAATTGATACTGACAGAAATATCTGAATTTTCTCTTGCAGAGAAACCTTCAAACTCAGTTTAACTTGACATACTAACCTAATAACTTGGATAAAATATCTGAGATGGTTTGATTTTTATCATGAATGATAATGCGGATTATCCCAGAGTAGCCAACATAATAGCGTGAAAAACCCTAGTTATTCATCAAAACATTTCTGACATTTTAAGGTGGCAACACTGCTGCAAGCAAACAATCTCTTTTGGACATTACCGTTACTTAATCCTGTATCTCATGTGGCTATTGCATGATACCCATGGAATTTCTTGTAGATTTCAAATTCGCCTTAGAAAATGGGCGTTCCAATTTGAAATAAAAAAGTTGGTGTGCGTAATGAACATTTTGTGCATGGGCACCTAAGCAAAAAATATGGAAAGTTACAAATTTATTTTTTAATCATGTACTAACAGGTTTTTGTGCTTTCCAAAATTCAATTGATCCAATTGATTGGGTCGTTTATCCATGAAATTTCATGTAGATTTCGAATCTGCAATAGAAAATGGGTGTTTTAATTTTAAATAAAAATGTTAGTTAGCTTTACGCACATTTTGGGCATGCTCCCCTGGCCAAAAAATTATGGGGAGTAACTTTTTGTTTTTGTTTTTAAATAATAACTTAGTGTATTGCATAATAACAGTAGTAGGTTTCAGAGTAATGCTCCAACAGTAGTACGTTTCAGAGTTATACTCCATCAGTATTACGAGTACATATCTAACAGTAATACTCCAACAGAATTACAAAGCAGCTGACATAACATTAATACTCTAACAGTATTATGTACTGTTATATTGTAACAGTATTACATAACAGTACCACTCTAATATAACTAGTACTAACGGAGTTCAGTAGGGGGGTGTAGGTAGTGGCCTCGTCTTCCAAACTTTTCAGCCCTCAACAGCTCACCCCACCAGATGGCTTGCCTGCTCCCAGAGCATCAACACTTTGGCCTACAAGTCTGAAAGAAGACTTAAGGTCCCAGATGTAGGTCCTTTCCTCCATTTCCTTTGACTCCTGTTGGCACATTGGGCATCCATGAAAGGAACGGCTTGCTGTAAGCCAATTTCAAAATCAGTGATGCCAACTATAGGTTGGAGAGGTGTGCCAATTGCAGTCAGACACAATTTTCTTACAGCTTGTTGGCTGCATTTGTCGGTGACTTGCTCTTTCGACAGGCATATACACGTTTCAATCTCAATTTCCTAATTTAGTTAGTTAGTCCCTAATTTATAATGACATTTATATTGACTGTTGCCAAATTTGAAAACTCGCATCACCCTATCGAGAGGATTGAGCTGCTCAGGATTGTTCAGGTGTACTCGTGTCATAAGTCACATCAACAGCCTGATTCTTCTCGGGTATACTGTGGTAGAACTTGTGTGTACTTTCACCTTGCTGGGTGTACTCACATACCAACCCAAATATAACTTAGCTTTTAGTGTTTTTTTTCTTTTCCTGACATACTAGTAACAATGCTTCTTAGGTTTTACCTTTAATATAATGAAAACAGTTCGAAGTTATAAAATGCATTTGTATTAATGAACTCGAAAATCTTCAAGTGCTAATATTACTGAATTGTAATTTCAACTTATGAGGTCAACTACTTTCCAAATCGCTTACGTGTTATGTTGTTGTTTAGTGTGACTCCCAGTGAAAGTGAAGGAGAAAGATCACCAGGATCAGAACTTAGAAGAGTTAGTGTTGGGCAAGCTGGGTTTGATGCAATTATCAATGCTCCTTTTTCTCCGCCTTATGATATTCATATCTGGTGAGTTCTTATTTTTTTCCAGAATAACCCAGTCACTGTGTCTTTTTAAGTCTGATTTGGAGGTTGATACTTTCATGTATGAACATTTAAATTTTCAGTGAAGATCCTAATCTTACTGCATCTCAAATTGTCCGAGACGTACTGTATTCCAGCAGAGAAAACGTTAATTTCATCCATGAAATATATAGACAAGCGTTTTTACTTGACTTCAGCTTGTCAGCTGCTATTCGGCGTGCAATATCTGTATACAAGGACTGGATTCAAATGAATGTAAGTGTAGTTTGTTTGTTTTGTACTCTTTGCATACAAAGAAAAATAGCATTAATATTATTGGTATACCTTGTTTAGAATTGTAAAATTCGGGTCTTCACATTTCCTTTTATCCTCAACTTTCTTGGAGTTTTTGTTAGTGAGAAAGCTATCTTTTTTTTTCAACATTTATGTGGATTTTGGGTGAATTCTGGTAAAGATATTGTATAGACTGTCACTTTTTGTTTTTAAGGTTTTGCTTGAAGTCAGTTAAAATCAGCATAGGGACCATTTCTGTGATCTCAAAATTTTGATAACAGTTACATTCCTTACACTACTAACATTCACCTATAATACATACTGTAGGATATGGTTTCTACATGTGTTTCTTAATGCTCATTTCTGTGTTTCCTAGAGAACATCGATCGAGATGAAAACGTTTGAGTTCTAATATTGTGAGATATAGAATTTTGATTGATATAAAACCTTCAAGTGTTTTCTGATTCATCTATCAATAATCAATACCTACGGATATTACAATGGCGACGAGGATGGGATAATTTTGTGATTTATAGGCGTGATACAGATATTGTAGGTACCTTGAATTGTTCTGTAATACCTTCAACATGAGTGAAGACAACGTTGGTGTTTTGTTGGCAGGTTTCGTGAGTTTCTTTAGATAATAGTTGGTTGGTATATAAACAACATGGAAAGTTTATTTACAATGAATAAACTTTTTTCACTGATGGTGACGTAAAACGAGACGCTTTCTTGAATGCCTTGGATGAGAGAGCTTACAAGTTCATCACGAGTTTAGCTGTTCCTGTAGCTCCTGAACTCCACTATTCCTCCACGTAGTCTGGCTTCACCAAGCAGTCTTGGGGTTGGAAGTGAACGAGGAATATTAGGTCGACTAAACATTCTCGTAGAATATATTTTCGTGTGGAAAGATACGAAATGTTGTACCAAGGTCTTATCCTTATCAGGTAATAATGTTTGGCTAAGCAGGCAAGGCCTTCATCTTCAGCTATTTTCCGAAAGATCCGCTAGTACCGCAAGCATTTGTCATTTTCACAATCTGATAAGTGATAACCGTGCTCCCTTCCACAATGCACTAGAATCGAATGCTTTGATCTGAGTTAATTAGTTCATTTCTGATTAATTAAGGAGACTCCTCCAGTGGTCCGAATTCCATCCCACAATGATAGGATACCATGAGGAAAGGACTAGACAAAGCCGAATATGGGCATCATTTCAACTTCTATTCAGCCCCCCCTTCGTTCTCATGAATTTCCATGAAATATATAGGTACCTACTATGTAGCTGTACTATCTGCTACTATTTTCGATTAATGAGAATGAATATTATTACGTAGTCCCAGAGGCTGTCGGTTCAAGTGCTTTGCAGCCATAGCCTAAACTTAACTTCTATTAACGCAGGGAATCATGGATCCATGAAAATAGATCGTTACAACAGTAGATGAGTCGCCTCGGAACTCCCAAATGCTGTTAGTTCAAATGCCTTTCAGCTGTAGCCGAAGCACAACCACGTCTCGGCCCCCTTTGGTACCGGAGGTTGAGCAAAGGACTTTTTTACGTTTTATGCATTACAACTTCATCTGTACTATTGTCTTGGGTGACTGGATACAAGTTACCTTGTGCTCAGAAACCTACCTTGGCCTTACCATTACCTTCTCAATCCGTATTTTCTCTTTTGAGCAAACCACGGATAGCAACCCTAGTTGATGAATTATTGCAAAAAGGGGTCGTGAAGGTCTGGTCAAACAATTCCCCTTGTTTCGTCTCGCTGATCTTCGTAGTTCCTAAAAAATCAGGCTCAGATCGTTTGGTTATTAATTTACGAAAACTAAATACATTTTTTAAATTTATCGCACTTTAAAATGGACGACTATTGTTCAGTCTTGTCTCTGATGTCCAAGAGAGACTTTGGGGGCCATCTTCGATCTGAAAGATGATCATTTTATGGTCAGGAATGCTCCGGAACATCGGAAATATTTAGCTATGCTGTGACCAACCATAATTCTACTCAATCTTTCCCATATAATCATATAGGTATAATATATATATATATATATATATATATATATATATATATATATATATATATATATATATATATATATATATATATATATATATATATCGCACCCTGGGAGTGATACTGGTATAAGTTTAAAAATGGCAGTTTTGAGTTATTGAGAGTCTAGGATTCGTTTCAGAATGCCTCAAAACGCATTTCAAGTATGAAAATTTTCAAAAATTTCATTTTAAAATTTTCTGAGCTATTGCAATAGCTTCATTTTCTACGAAAATTCGTTAAAATGAAGGGGGTTACAGTTTTCGAATGGTTTTCCAACCTGTTTACTATGAAAGAGGGGAGGGGTGGTGGGTCTTCGTTGTCAGAACTGTAGGTCACCTGTATAATATATAATATATATGTATTTATTTCAGGTTACTGAACTCCCTCCGTTCATGTTAGAACCTTGTGACCCAGTCCGAAGTTCTGGGCCATCTTCTGCTGAATATTCTAGTTTAGAGGTCAGCATTGTTTAAAATAGTATAAGCTATTGAACCTGCCTATGAAAAATCAATTTGATTTTGGCATTGTTTGATATTATGACTAATTTTGTTCCTGATCTTTAGGGAGGGGATGATAATGTGCGGACAATGAGATTGAGGAACGACTCTTACATTGGTGCTATCAACAGAGAAAATATGATGGTTCGAGCTGGGCTTCAGGTATAAGTTGTGTTTTATGAGTTGCAAAATAACTTCCATTTTGGGTAAATACGCTAGAATCAGGTTAAGAAATGTCGTCCCTTCAGTGGAATATCCAGTTGGCCACATGGATCTTTTCCTGAAGGGAATACCTATTTTGTAAACTAGAAACCTGATTCCGAAAGTGTAGCAAAACGGTCAAACTTTCTGGTTTTCACGATATTTTAAATTGGGATTTCAAAATGTTATAATTGGTCCCTCCTTGTGTGTACTTTACTTAACATTTTACTGTTAAGACTTTTTAGAAATTTTGAAGTCCTGATCAATGGCAAATGGGCACAGTTTCGATTTTTAATATGCATTCAACTTCAGGGCAGTTTTGGCTAACATGAACTAGTAGGCTAACTTTGATATGACACAGATTCGAACTACAGTTAACTCCCACTCAATCACTATTTTGGATATTTGGTGGAGTAGCAGGAGATTCGAATTGATCGAAAGAAGAAGTGTTTCGTTAGAAAATTGGTGGAATAAAACGAATAAGCAGGACATTTTGTTTTAACTGGCCATTGCACCGTTTAGAAGCCTTAGCCGGCTATCCTCAACAAATCCAACAGGCCAGACGATCCCGCGCCAATCCGATCTCTCCATGTTTGGGGAAAATGGTTGGAGTTTGGTATGAGCCATAATCTGACCAAAAATTTCTCCTCGGGGTGATTGATGAATTTTGCAAACAGCCGTGTTTGTGGCGTGAGTAATCAAGATTACCCCACCAAGATCAAGAGGAATAAAGCTCTTGACGATTTTTTGAACTTATCCAATTAAATTGACCTCATCGCCAATAGAGAACTTTCGGGGGGGGGGGGGGGGGGGGGGGGCATTTATTCTGAATTGTTTCAACAAAGAAAGTTAACATTTTATTTTAAATAACACTTGACCTTTCAATCTTGGCAAATTTGGCACATAAAAAACAAAAAGATGGGAAATGTAGGAATGTCATTAAATGATCTTTTTTGTTTATTATTTCTATACAATAAGCCTCCTATTGATGAAAGGGAGGATTTTCCAAATCAACTGTTTCTTATTATTTTCACAACAGGACTCTTCACTAAGGATGGGGGGAAAAAACCAGTCTTTAGAAGGGAAATGGACTGTCGTGTGGGACCCCTGATATTTGGTGATGGTCTAAATGGGTTCGTGCTGATGGCTTTGGGCCAAATGAATCCTTTGTGTATGGCTGGCTTTAGTGATATCAACGTTTGATTATAACTCATATTTTCCCAAGAGGTGAAATTATAACTCATTTCCCCACTTGAATCAATTATGTGTACAATTGAGGGTAGAGTAGGGGAATTGGAAATTGAAGTAGGATTATAGAGTGTTTCTTATTTCTTTTGAGCTCCCTCATAAAATATCTGTAACTAGGTCCACCCCTTTTGCAACCCAGATACCCTCAGTGCCCTTGTTTTAACAGATCTCCTGTCCCTTACCTAACCTGAAGTTATATCTAAACTGGAGTCATACCCATAAGATTCTTAGCCTAGCCCACTTGTAGCGTACTTGGGGAGGCTTTTCGGTGTACCTTGGGCTGAAGCATTGGCCATTCTCCCCCTCGTTTTCCTCATTGCCTGTCTCTTCTTTCTCTTCTATTGTCGCAGTGAATACCTACTAGTCTGTTGTGTATAAGCCTTCACCTCCCAGCATTTCAACAGGCTAAATGAAACATACTGTAGAAGCCAGTTTTGTAGTTGATATACAATGAGAATGTCCCAGTATGCTTCAAAGGCTTTATGAAAAATGGCAGCTGAAGAGACAGAGGCTGAATGTAAGGGGTATGGTCTTTTAGCGAATTTTTGAAGAAAATTAAGCTATTGCTCTTGCCTCAAAATTTGTAGAATGTGAATTTTTGAAAAAAAATTATGCAGAAATCCGTTTCAGGCTATTCTGAATCATATTCTGAAGTTTAACGCATTTTTTTATGTATGTATGTATGTATGTATGTATATATGTATGTATGTATATATGTATGTATATATGTATGTGTCATTCCAGACGATAACTGTCCGTAGAATTGTGCTAGAAACTTCAAACAAATTTTAAAATGTTAAGGACACAAAACGAAAGTTCAAGTTCGTTGGCCAGCATGATCGGATTACATCTTCGGGTTGAAATTTTCAAAAATGTAGTCAAAAATTTCAAAATAGCCTGTTTTTTGCGATTTGTTGTGCGAAATAATTTTTTCAGCATACTAACATGTGGTATATTCGGAATCAGCGTAAAATTTCCTATAAGAATATGTATCAAGTTTTCAAAAATTTCAAAGTTGAAAAATCAATCAAAAATCGAAATACCTAATGCCGTTCGCTAGTTGTAAAAATCGGTAATATTTGCATGAAAAAGTTTTTAAATTGCAGAATAAAATAATTTTCTTTATCTTTTTCGGCCATAAATAGATAGTTAAAAGTAAAGTAAAGTAAAGTAAAGTAAAGTATTAAAACTTTTTTAATACTTGAAATGCTCAAATTTCAAAACAATGTAAAGTTATAATGTACGATAATTTTTCAAAAATTCGCTCATATGATCGTGCTGCACGACTGGAATTTTTAATGTTCAGTTGGGAGAGCTTTCTCCCATGGACTCATGCTCGTCATTTTGAGGAATGTGGAAAATACTGTGTGGGGGTGTACTTGTCTTTTTGGGTGTTACGTCTACATTAGAAAGAGACTGTCACGAATAGTTGAAAGTGAATAGGAATAACCTAACTGGTCAGAGAGTGTAACCTCCTTGAGGAGGAGACAGAATGAAAATTACGCATCAGAGCAATATGTTCCGCTCTTCAATTCACTCGTTTTCTTTTCTCTATTACTACAATAAGAACTTAAAAGTGGCGCAGTGCGATTTTTCGAATCTTATGTGTTCGGGTTTAGTTCCGGGGTCAGATTTTTTTCTAGGATCGTTTTCGGTTGGTTTCTCTTCTGTCATACTTGATGGCGCCGAGTGAAGTTTCAATTGCTGATCTGCTGAAGATGATCTCATGAAAATTGTTACATTACAGCTGTTTTGTAAAGATCCCAAGACCAGGTTATACCAGGTAGTGAGATTTTGGAGAGCAAAACAGTGTAAATAAGTAAGCGACAACTAAGTGGCAATGAGATTTCAATATATTTAAGATGGAGGAAAAGGACTTATGGAGTGCTTTCTTTGCCTCAACGAGAATGGCCCTTCCTGGGGAAGTTTCTTTAGTAATATGATGATGAACGATCAGATTGTACGTGCTGAACCGATTTTACACACTATTGACAATTTATAATAATACTACACTAAGTGCTTAATAATTTCAGTTCAGAACGTATGGAGTTACAGAATAGTGAGGTTGGGGTGTGGGGGACAACTTGAAATCTTCACTGTTTATCAAAGCAATGACAAGGCCTCTCGTCTCAAAATGAGACGGATTTTGACATCATGTACAATTTTCAAATTTTGAATAATTTAGGAGAACAAATATAAGGTATAGGTACATTGATCAGCCAAAGACGCGAGATCCGATTGAATACCGAGGAAAAATTGCACGAGATACAAATAGGATGAAGGGGTTCTAGTGACATGCATTCAAACAGGGACTTGTCTGTACGAAAAATTTTGAGGCAATAAATAGAACAAAAAACAAGAAAATAGGAGAGAAAAAACAACTTCTTCCCAAAATAAAGATTACATAGATTTTTATGGTAACTCAGGTTAGTAAATAAAGGACCTAGAGTTCCCGGATTTATTATTATATATAGCACAAACAACAAAAATGTGTCAGAGACACAATAACTAAAAGAAGCCACAGAAAATGACTGAACAGTTCAGTAGCTACAAGTTTGGTGACAGCACATGAGTAAGTATACTGCCCGAAGTACGAACTTTTGCCATATATATAACCCCATCCACTCCCGGGCAAATCTCGTGAACTGGCTTGGATAAAGGTGAGCAATTTGGATCATAGAGGAATACTACTGGCAGAATTCATAGTCCTCACTAAGTTGAAAGAAAATGCTGAAGTGAAGCTCTGAGTAGTTGGTGGCTACTTGAGCCATTTATAGTCAGTGACTAAAGAGTTGCTCATGCAAGTGCTCTAGCATTTGCTGAAGCATTTCCTTTGTGGGATTCATAAACAGAAAACCAAGCAAATGCTCACGTTTTTTTCCTCAAATGAGCCGAAAAACCATTTAGGACAAAAGCTAACTTGAGAATTTGCTTAGTGAGAATCCATCTGTTCATCCTTCCAAAAGTGTTTTGTATCGTGTGCATATAGTTGTTTTCGTAATAGTTAATGATCTCGAGCGAATATTTGAAATTCTCGAGTGGGACAATGATTTCGATATTCAAGAAAATATGATGATATGATTTTTTAGCAACTTTGATTATATAGGGAAAGTAAGGTTGATGAGATCAACAAATGGACGAAAATTGCAGTCAATGTTTCTTTCATCTTTAAAGTACCTAAGAAATCTATATATTAACCTAGAAGGCAGAAGAACGTAAGGAACAGGGAAGATTCGGCGCTTGAACCGATTTGTTTACCTCGTTTTCCCGTTTACCTTGAAACTATCAACTTTTTCCTATTTTCGAAATGAAAGATTTAATTATTACTTTGATTATTTACTTTCAAAATCGTCGTATCCAATCAGTAGGGATTCCTGTATCCAATACTTTCGTAATTCATCTGTGTAATTTTATTTGCTGTCATTTGTAGCAAATTGCAATAGTTATCTAATACCGGTTGTATCAGACACGACTGGCCAAAGTTCAGGGAACGATTCTTCAACTAATTCGCAACAAAAAGTGCCCCTAGACTTTTTTGAAAGGCAATCTTCGTTTCCAAGTAATTTCACTTTTAAGATTTTTTTCGTGTTTTTAAACTTATGTCATTAAAATTGCCATAACTCCCTTAATTTGATGAGTAAATTGAAATTTGATGACCTTGTTGAAAAGAGCGTTAAGTTTCCTATCTCCCTGATGCGAAAACAAGAATTTTTGAGCAGCTTCAATAGCCATAAAATGTGGTCAAAGTCATAATTTTGAGAAGTTACCAAAATTTCACTATTTTGAATCCGCTTATCGACTTTTTTACTGGAGTCCTTTTGAATCCTGATCTTCAGCAAAACTACCTTAGGATTTCAGCTTTTCAACGGTATAATCAATTTCTATTTTACTTTGCTCATTCAATGACAAAAGTATATTTGTATGTTGAAAAACATGTGTATTTTCTATGAAATTGACAGTTTTGTTGAAGAATGACCCTCTAAAATAATTTGAGTTTGGGGTCGGTTTCTAAGTGTTATTTCACACTGAATCGAATGGTAACCTTACAGACCTCCCAACTCCGTTATAACAGGGTTTTACACTTTAAACAACTAGTTTTACCCTTAAAAAATACATAAAATGGAGCATAACAAATTAACTAAAAATTCGTGAATTAAAGTGTAAAACTCAGTTATAACGGAGTTGGGGAAGTAAAGCAAAGTGAAATAAAAATTGATTATACCATTGGAAACCTGAAATTCTAAAGTAGTTTTCCTGAAGATGGGGATTCAAAAGCACTACAGTAAAAAAGTCAATAAGCGGATTTAAAACAGTGAAATTTTGGCTTTTCAAAATTATGACTTTGACCTTATTTTTCAGCTATTGGAGCTGCGAAAAAATTCTTGTTTTGGCATCAGGGAGATAGAACATTTAACGTTCTTTTCAACGGTATCATAAAATTTTAATTTCCTCAACAAATTAAGGGAGTTATGACCATTTTAATGGCATACGACCAAAAACACGAAAAAATCTTAAAAGTGAAATTACTCGGAGACGAAGCCTCTAAAAAAAGTCTAGGATGTACTTTTTGTCGCAAATTAGTTGTAGAATCGATCCCTGAACATTGGCCAGTCGTGTCTGATACACCCTGTACAGTCCGATTTGGTCACGTACCCGAGTAATAGGTAGGTAGAAAACTCTACCTACCTACTGTTGTGTTTAGCTACTGCACAATGACAGGATTGATTTTTTTTTTTTTTGCTGGAAATGCGGCTCTACATTATCTCGAGAGTGCACACCAAAATAGCTTTTTAACGACGTACCTACCTACTATTGACACTGTTAAGTGTATTTATAGTTGGATTTTGTAAGGTTGGATATAACGAAGAATTACTACACAAACTCACTCTTGTAGCAGTTTGGGAACCTAATAGCTTAGTGGGGAGACTAAATAGCTGTTTCTATGGCATTTAACCTGTCATTGGTATTGTTATATGAAGTTTGCTATTCTCTCTTCGTGAGTCTTTAATCAGAATTTGCCATAATCAGAGCTCATAATAATTAGTGATTTTTAATTTTAAACTTCCTACCAACTACATTCCTCTCCATTAGTATACAATTCACAATCTGCAGTGAGAATACATACCTTTTTTACATACATAGTTTTTGTCTTCTCGATTCTGTCTAAAATTTGAGATATTTTCTCCAGGTTCTAACTAATATCACAAAATTTGCACTGACTCCACAAATTTAAATCCAGTCGTTCTTGAAATTTCTACCGCATTCATTTCCTCATCTGATTGGTTTGACATGAGAATCACATTCAGATTGTGTTTTCTATACAAAAACCACTGCCCTGTTCCTTTAATTTATTGATGAAAATAACGTCCAACTTTTATGTATTTCTGCAAAACTATTTATTTAAGTCGTATAAATAGTATATTATTGTACTATTTAGACTATAGTATATTAGTGTATTGTGTGGTGTATTTAGTAGTATTGTATGAGTGTGTAGTATGAGGTTATTTATACACATACAGTCGTTATCATATTTATGCATTTATTTTCAGAATGTCTTGCAAGTTTTTATTACTGATGCAGCTAACGTTTTCTTGTTGGAAGTTGGAACTGATTCTACAGTGCTCCTTGATGAGCAAGTAGACATTTGTAAGAGAGTTCTAAATATATATCGCTACATGGTCATGCATACCCACATGGAATCAAAAACATGGTTAGTGTAATACTCTTAGTAACTTGAAATTCCTTGGGTAGTAATAATGATAATATTTATTTATTTTTATTATTTTATTTATTTTTTGTTAACCAATTCATACACCACTAGTGTCTATGTTGATACTCCAAATATCTCTTTGCAAAGGAAATTATCAGTTTATTATTTTTAATTGATGACAAACCCACGTTAAACCCTGCCACTAAAAAATAATTTTATTATTATTTTTTTTAAAGGGAAATATTCTTATCTAATAAACTTGAAACTCACATTAATTGACACATAGTTTCAACAATTGTATCACATAGTTTCAAGTAACTAGGAGCAAGGACTGTGGCAACCTCCCTACCTTGCTCAGTCACTGTGATGAACCCATACATAACATTATGGCACACTCATTAGTTAATGTATAAAACTCGGGTATGAATGATTCTAAAAGATTGGTTAAATCAAACTATAACCCACTTATGGTTATGAGTGGACTGGATAATTACTAATTGTATTTTGTAGTTGAGATGTAATAAAATGAGGTAGTTCGGTAATTTGTAGCATCTTCAGACTCAACCCAGCAACTGCAAGTTCATCCTATATACCTTCAGATGTTTGACATTAATGGGTATTCACTGTACTCAGAATTATAATTTGGTAGTTTGATTGAATAGTGTTGTAGTAGTGGTACCCACCTTAGATTTTATGGGATATAGCAAACTAATGTTCTAGGGTTTTCATGGTTAAGGGCGTGCAAGTTGTGGGGCTCAATCACTCCTCCAACAAACAGATAGTGCTGAGAATCACAGTTGCGATAAATTTTCCCCAGCGGAGTGCCAGCATCGGGGGACGAATTGCACTGCTTTCAGTTTTCTTGCAGTCTCACACCACTTTCCTGTCCAGGTCCTACGTACCACTGGTTTAGCTGAATTGGTCGGCAATGGCTGTAACCATGGTAACTCTTTCCTCAACCCAGCTCTTCCTTATCCATTCACCCAGCCCACCCGCTCTATGTTGTGACTGAATCATAACACGAGATAAGGTCACCATTAATCCTTTATGATCCTGGTCTCTAGAATACCTCAACCAGTGTGATGTGAGAATACCATAAAAATCAGCAAAATCGGTTGTTCTTTGAACTGCATCTTTGGAGAGCTATTGGGCTGCAATAGTGCAGTGAAAGCTGGCAAAAGATTGGCAAAGTGCAGCCTTCCCAATGTAATAGGAGCTTGGTGAAAGCCCAGCCAGGTGTGCACAACAAAGCTGGCATTCCGACTTATTCATACATCAATTTTATTATTAAAAATATGATTTCAGTTTAGGTCTGAACCCATGCTTTGTGGAAATTCCAGAAACTTCGTAACTTCCTTATACCTCTTTTGAGTGGTAGAATATGCAAATTCAGGTATCTGGTAAGCTTGGTATTTGGGTAGAATAAACCATTTTAATAATTATTTGATATGTGTCTGACTAAAGTTGAGGTTTTGAAACTGTTTTTTAGATGAACTAGTTTATAATTGTATGGATAAACTTTTTAAAAGTATTGTTAGAATCAATGTATATTTTAACAGTTAAATTCAACCACCATTAATACATGTTCATGATTTCTTACTGTTCTTCATCTTGTTCGTTTTCGTTTGTTCAAGGGAAGAACTATTGACTATTCTTCTTCATCTAACATCACTCTTGTTGAGTCCTGTGCCCCCAAAAAGGAAAGAGGAGACGATAGGAGGCCGGCTTGCTCCTGCTATTTTCCAGGTTTCTATCATTCGTCAGAAGTTACCTCATTGTTGATATTTGTTTCCTCTCTAGGCTTTTAATGCTTATTGTGTATTATATCTATATCAGAATCCTAATGATTGCTCCTAATTTCAGACATTGATAGTGACGTGGATAAAAGCCAATTTAAATGTGGTTATATCACAAGAGTTATGGGATCAGTTTTTTTCAGTACTGAGTTCATTAACTCGGTGGGAAGAGTTGGTTAAAGAATGGAAGGTAAGATCTAACTTGTAAAACACGAATCATGAATGGCTGCAAAATAGTTCAAGTTACCTTTGTAGTGAAACAATGTTCTTAGGGAATGATAACAAATCGTATACATTACCTAGTCTCATGGTAATGAAAAATAATTATCCTCCTCATATTTTTGCTTGTGGGAAGAATATGAAATGATCCTTTATTCCTGATTACCCTTCAGTTCAATGGTATTGACCTTCAATCCATTCAATCTGATCCACCCATACTGTCTTAACTTTTTTTTAAGTTGGTGTCTAGTAAGTCTGGGGGTCCTCCCCACCATTTACAAACTTATTTAATGATTCATTTATCGTTAATTTATGGTGTCCCCCATCTTTCCTTGAACAAAAGTAGTTTATTAAAGAAAAACTAAATAAACTTT
Organism: Adelphocoris suturalis; assembly: GCA_030762985.1. Lineage (NCBI taxonomy): Eukaryota > Metazoa > Arthropoda > Insecta > Hemiptera > Miridae > Adelphocoris > Adelphocoris suturalis. The sequence continues at coordinate 10,235,708 of CM061045.1, read as the reverse complement.
GCATGGTCTCATACGACTTTCCTTCCATTTAGCACATTTTTATAGAAAATGGTATTACTAAAGTAGCTTTAATGTGTCGTAAAATGGGGTTTCCTGAACATTTTCATAATTTATTCATGAATGTTTTTGCGTCTATTTTCAACCCTTGGAAACAAATAATCGTATTCATGGTATTTTGCTAAGAGTGTGAGAGAGAGAGAGAGCTGGAAGCTCCTAGCCTAGTGCTAGCCCCTAATCACCACTCATACCCCCTGAGGTTCCGATGGTTTTAGATAATTTGCTCTTCCCGATTCTTGTAACAGTGCCCCCAAAGCTATACCCGTAGCCCAAAGGGGTTTCCTGGCTGTGCTATGTGTGTTTTCATGTAGGCAGTACCTAATCCATCTAATTTTCTTCAACAATCTATTGTCTCCAAACATACCACAATAGTTCTAACTTGGTCTCAGTGACAAGGTGCTCCTATCCTACCCATCCCAATAATAATAATAATAATTTAAAAAAAAGGTCTCAAAACCATATAATAATTTTGGTACCTCAAACACAAAAGGAAATTGCTAGTAATTCGTTATCCCCCCACTATTTAACCATTCAGTTTTTGGTCATCAGTACGAGAAATATTTTATTGTTTCCTTTGAAAATCAGGAAGTAGATTTTGTGTTGATATTATCACCTCATTTTCATCTACTCATTACTACTCCTAAGAATGGTATAATTTCTTATGAGCTTAGTGTGTAAAATGAAATCCACACCTATTGCAAGAAAATAATGTGTGAAATGTTTTTTTTTCTTGGGCATATTTCAGAAAACGTTGGAAACCTTGACTCGAGTCCTTGCCAGGCATGTTTACGGCCTTGAGCTCAATGATTTGCCATTAGACCGGCTTAGTGAGCAAAAGTCCAAACGCATGAGAAAGGGTCTGGCCACCTTGAAGAACGATAAGTGTGATCGTGAGCAACAAATGGAATCTGGTTCAAAATCTTCAAATATTGCCATTGGTATTAACATAAAATTCTTTATAAATAATATAAATTTTTGTGTTAAGGTTAAAAATGAGCTCTCATATCAATTGCTGTAGAAAGCTCTGTATTCACAGTTGATAAAATTCTGCTTAACACACCTACAGTTAACGATTTTCAGCCGTTTTTAGCCATGTTTAGTGGTTGGATCAACTGACAAATGCCAATACGTGAAACTAATCACAGACGACAATCATGTTAAACTGATGCTAGACGTTAACAATTACTTGCTATTTTTTCCCAAAGGCGATGTCATAAGCATAGCACTAGATAATACTATACAAATTCGGACCCTACACGGTATCTACCTAGCCTCACCAAGTAGATACCACCTTTCATACCGCAATCAAACCCTTTTCGCTCCCCATAAAGAATTAGCAGGCAAACCTCAAATAATAGCAGACACTCAAGTGATACTACTGTATCTGGACAATACTTCTTTATATTATAGTAGAGTCAATTGTTGTCCACAATGCTATAAAATAATATTGTTTTATCCATAGGAATCCCACTATTTAACACAACTTACTTGACACACCCGTGCTAACTCCACTAAACCACTGTCATACTATTACTAGATGTAATGTACTAGATGTTAAGTACACGTACAGGGAAGTGTGGGAATGTGGCGGCATGCAGGACCGAGCACACAACCCAAATGTACTATCATTAAATTTGTAACATTGTATTATCATTACATTGTATTATTATCATTTTATTGTTATATTCAACTCACTATTGAAACTTATATTTAGTCTATTCAATTTAATTTGATTATTTCAATAGCTAACTATTTCAGAGTTTGTAATATGCACGTTAGTTACCAAAATTGATGTGGGGTTGTTTGATATCAAAATTTCAACCCAAAATTCCGTTCTTGGGGGGGGGGGGGGACGATTTATATACAAGTGAATTGCTCTTCCAGACAAAATAATTACTGACCCTCAGTCCCACGCCTATAAGGAGAGGGAAGGTTATAAATATGAGTCCTGAAGTCCTATGCTTCAGTCTCATCTCATTCTCTCGACCGTGCGTACCTGCCTGTATATTTCCCATTGTTGAATAAAATTAACTTTTTAAAAAATTGTTATTAGGCACGATCCGGTATAACTTATATATACTTATGGTTGGTTTGAAACAGTTCTATAAGAACAGTATATCTTTTGGCCCAGATGTGCAGTGAAAATTACAACACACATAAAGAATGAATTGTGTAAGCTTTCATTCTTTATTTGTGTTGTAATTTTCACTGCACATCTGTGCCAAAAGATGTATATATTGTAATAAAACTCAACGTTTTATAATCAACAAGAAGAGACGTCTATTCAACTCACAATTTCGAACATAACAACAACTTTTTCTTGCTCTCGTCAATAACAACACTATTCAATAGCAACAACTACACATATGACTGTGGGGTTACTCCCACAATATATATATAGTGTGTGTGTGTGTGTGTGTGTGCGTGTGTGCGTGTGTGCGTGTTTATAGGATTCGTTTCAGAAAGCCTCAAAACGGATCTCAATGAAGAAAATTTTAGAATGTTTCGATTTTAAAACTTTTGAGCCATTGCAATAGCTTTATTTTTACGGTAATTCGCTAATCGTGGTTCACATCAGAATGCTAAGAGCGGAATCTACTATTACCTAAAAATATAAACTAATTGTTGGGTACCCTTCTTTAAAAAGATATATGTATGTTCTCTTTTTAGATCCTTGTTCTGTGATGGAAAAAGACATGCTTATTCCAGCAGTTTTGCGCCGCAGTGTGAGTGAAACCAACCTGATTTATTCAAGAAGAAGAGCACATAGGCTTTCGTCTATGCATCCAGCCAATGTGTCAGGTGAACATTTATATTGCCTACAACCCATTTCCAATTCAGCATAACTCCCTGCTATGAATAACCTATGATAAACTTATATTTTGATGGAATTCAGGCCTCTAATGGTACTTAATATTGGATAACTTGAGTATCCAGAGCTTAATGTTTCTTGAGATTATTCATTCCTTAAACTAGAAATCCAAGCCTTCAAGTGTTTTCACATAAAATCTGTTGATGACTTGTCGATTCGGTTGAACCATATACCCTCCTAGGGGAAAGTTGAGGTGGTCATAATGATCCCCAACCAGGAAAATCACAACACGAAAAGGCTGGGTATCAACCAATATCACTCCTCCCTCTCATGTCAAAACTGATTGAAAAAGCTGCTCCATAAACGATTGAACACATCCAGTGCGGATCATCGATCGGGAAACATGCAGACAACCTGAATCAAGTTCTTGCGTTTGATCACACCATCTGAGGTTGTTTAAAAAAAAAAAGGATGGTCATACCCAAAACGGAAGTTAGTGAAAAACGTTGTCTATTTCCACGAAAAATAAAGAGTTACCATGTTAAATTGATTTCGACGGTTAGGCCATCATCAGTAACGAACAATAACTTATTTTATTGTTTGTACTTGGTTACAATAACTTAGTTATTGTTTGTTACTGATGATGGCCTAACCGTCAAAATCGATTTAACATTGTAACTCTTTATTTTTCGTGGAAATAGACAACGTTTTTCACTAACTTCCGTTTTGAAATGGGTTTCCACAACTTCGCCGCGAGTGATTTAGTTTATATCTGAGGTTGTAGGTAGAAATCATAGTTGTATGAAATGTTGTTGGCGTGCCAACATGAATTTCCTTCTTTCTTCCAAGCTATAACCCCGCCCCCTCTACCTTGAAACTAAAATTATTATAATGGTGATGCTGATTCTTGACAAAATGGGGTTAGATGCCCCTAATCTTGACTATTTTGAAGTGCCTTTTTACCAAAGTCAACTCTGCTGGTTATATATATTTCTGAAAACATTGAAATACTTTAACAATATATTCATTAGTGAAAAATAATTCTAGTTAAGTTGGGTTACGTTTTTCTAAATTTTTACAGGAATCAGTAATGACTTGGATTTGGAGGATATGACAACAGAAATTGCTGCTAATGAAGTTCCAACGCTACTGAATAGAAGATGGAGATCAATGGACTCTATTAAATGTAATTCGAAATTCTTGAATGATTTCTAGCAATAGGTTTTTTTTTTTTTTTTTTTTTTTTTTAATTCACCTTAAGGGATCCATGAATCTTATTACCTAGTCCTTGATGTCAAATCGTAAATAGAATTGTAATTTTCCTGTTTTCCATTAGTGTATTCTTGGATGAAGTAAACATACTTTGTTGGCGCAATAGATAAAAGATAGGCTTGATTCACATTCACTCATTTTTCTCTGCTATTCGTTTTAAACATTTCATGATCATGTTGCTCTCTTATGCAACATATATCATGACACTCATGCAAGTTCTATATTTTATTCAAAGAATTCTTCTATATTTGCCGTAACGAAATATTTATCTATATAGATTCTCAATAGTTAGTATTTTTCGTATACCTACTGTTATTTTACCTCGTCTGCTTTATACCATTGCAGTGAGAGGTCACTGATCCAAAGTTTTGAAGGGATTTCATATTGATATACAGGCTGAGTAATACGATTAAAAACCAAGCATGTACATATTATTATTGTTTCCTAATTTATCATCATTAGTTGTTGTCAAGTGATGTTTTAATTTGTTGTTTAGCTCCCAATGTAAGTGCCTATTGTGATTCAGAATGTGCAAGTAGATCACCATCACCAGCTCCATCTAGTGGAATGGAAAGTAATTCGTTCAAGGACTCACCCATGCAGATTGATGTTTTGAATGCTGAGGGCACTTCATTAGGTAATATTATTACCTATATTATTCTTAAACGAGTAGTTGTTTCCAACTGCTTCGTTAGCTAAAGTTTCTGATCAGAGTAACATTTGATGTTAGGATGCATATTCTGACAACTAGAGTGCGATCATGTAAAGTTGAAATTTCAGACTCTGCAAAAAATCCTGAAATCAGATGAAGGGAATCCACCACTATCCCTTCTTTCACACTCCCTTAAGCCCCCCCCCCCCCCCCTCCCCTCAACTACCCATTATCCAGTCACCTCCTAGAAGCTCAAATTAAGGAAATGTTTACCATGAATTCAGAAAGGAATTTTACTAGTGTATTTACCAGACCTAGAACATTGTTCGGTCTGCATTCCTTTATTGGATTACCAAACTGAGTGAGCAGTTATTGATCTCATATATGTGGAGTTGGAACAGAATACAACTCAAGTGTGGATTGAAATAGGTGCAGAATATTCTCTTGTAAATTGTTTTTCAAAATACCAATAGCACTTCAAAAATAATTTTATATGCGCTGAAAGCTTGATGAGGGGGGGGGGGGTATGTTGACCAGTTTCAGGATTTCATCGCAAAATTTCAAATTTCATCTTTTTTATGGCACCCTAGTGGTCAGAGTATGTGTCATATGATTAACCTCAAATCAGATTGGTAAGGATGGGTTAAAATAATCTTGTGTGTACTAGTAGAGCTTCAGAGCAAAATTAATTAGACTTTCTGTTCAATTCATGTTGATCAGGAATCAAGATCTTTGTGGCTTCCTTAAATTGTGGACCACACATGCATCGGGCAATGACCAGGAGTATTGGGTTGTGATGACACAGGTTGACTTTTTTTTTGCTCTCCATCTGGAATATTCAGCCAAGTTAAACTTCTTACCACGGATGCTTGCTCACTTGCCTCCCCCATTTCCCCTTAGTTTTTATCAACGTTAAGTTATGTACTTGGTGGAATAGTCCTCTTTGATTAATATTTTTCTAAATGGACGGGGAGCGGAAAATAAGATCATCCAACATTACTGGTCAATGCCAGTTACCATTACATAACTGTGTATTGTTATTGCCCAAAAATATGTGATACCTTGACAGAGTTCGAAGTAATACCTTTTCCTCCACCAGAGAGAAGCTCTGAAAAAGAACACTCCTAACCACTGTGCTGCATGGTAAATGTAATGAAAGCTCTCATTACATGAATGACTCTGAGAGTTTCTCCTGAGCATAATATTTCCTCTCAGTCATATACCATCTGTCTTTGCTGAATTGCGGTCAGGCGAATGGCAAAGTGAAACTGCAGGTCACTTGCTCAGCACTTGCTCAATTGAAGAATTGGCAGTGGAGTGAGATCATTGTCACAGTGTGTTGTAACTCAGTGAGTTAGAAAATTAAGGTGCTACGCTGTCTTAACCACTGCTGTATTGAGGCCATTGTAATGAAACCTCTTCGACTGTGAGAGTTTTTTCTAAACATAACAGTATTATCTATTTTATAAGATATATCACATGAAACAGCACGAACTTTATTTATAATAAACCAATACAATCATTTTATTATAACTTATCCATTGCTTGTTCTAGAATCATCTAGTGATGGGAAATCGGTAATGAGTGGTGGTAGTGTTCGTGGATGGTTACCTGATGTTGCTGCTGTGCTTTGGGTGAGGATGCTTGGAGCTCTTGGAGATGTCAACAAAATTCAGGATCCGATACTGCACGCTGATATATTCCACTTTCTTATTGATCTTTTTGAAATTTTAGTTAAGGTGAGGAAACAGCTCTATCGTTTTACCTAATACCTGAATTTTCATTTCACTGGGTTCTTTAATATAAAAAACAAATAAGGAATTATTCTGATTTCACAGAGCACTAATGATTTAACATAGGAAACATGGGTGAATTATCAGTTTATTTTAGTTTGGTCGTTGAAAAAAGTAAACATAGATGCGCCTTAACACGTTCAGTGCGGATCGCGCACATGGTGCTTGATTCCCGTTCGGTCCGCCAGGCGGACCACGCACATGGTGCGTAATGACCTGCTGCTATTTTAAACTTGTTTTTTTTCTCTACGCCTGGTGCAAGGGTCTGTGCTTTGTTATCCGCCCTAAAAAGGTAGTTTGAACAACCAATAGAGCGCGCCGTCGGAAGTTTAGAGATGTTTTTCACTCGGAAAGTACCATGTTTCACAGACGCTCCTTATCGGTCATGTTCGGAGTTCTGCATTCATCATAACAGTAGGTGTTGTTGTTCATTCTGGAGTTTTCATGTGGCTGTGGCTTCTCTCATTCAGTGTAAGATCAATAATAAATTATTACTTACTTCATAATGCATGATTACAAACGGGCAGTGAGTAAATAAACGGTGTTGTTGGCACAAGTACATAGAGCACCGTCCCTGATTTTTGCTCGCATCCTATCATTTTGCCCCGTATTTTGGTACACATTCCAAACCAGAAATCCCTCCCTTGTCTAAAGAGAGGAAAACATACTCAGACGAGGAGGTAGAGAAACTGCTTCATAATCTCGAGATGAATGATGGTGTTGAATTTGGGACTCTGACGACGATTTTTGGAAACAATGGGCCTATTTTTGTAAATAGTAAATATTTAATATTGTAAATAAAAAAACACTGATAACAACATTTCTTGTTTCGATTTCTACAAGTATTTACCACGTGAATCTTATAATACACGATTTTCCAATTTACACCCAAACTCCGTCATTCCCCAGAAAACCTCTGATCTTGCTCACCAGGCGGATCACGCATATGGTGCGTGACTTGCAAAATTTAATCAAATTCGATAGATTAATATTAATTAACTATGGATAACTGCTATCGAAGCCATTTCGGACAGATTTATGAAGAAAAACCACTCCGCTTGGTGGGGTAGGCATACCGGAGAAGTACGCACTGAACGTGTCATGTTATGTTGGTATCATGCTTTTCAACCGTTGTTGTGGCTTGCTGTTCATTGCTCATGCTCAATAAATATAGCATTCGATGGATGAACACATGCACTAGCCAACTGTTGGGTAGAGAATTATTATTTATTGCTGTTTGTGTTTTTGTTTAATATTATTTTCCCATGGGTATCCAAGGTGAATACACCATAAAGTTGGCGACAATGTGTTTTTGGTTTATTTTTCGATTATTTTGTTTAGGAAAGGTTTTGGGAAATCTTGCCATTTCTCTGAACAGTTCGGAATTTTTTTTTTTTTTTTTCTCTCTCTTTCTTTGTTCCTCAAACCTGGTTTGGAAACGCTGTTGGACGGTTCTTGTGAAGAATGAAAATTTTACAGCAACTTCGACCATGGACTTGGAATCCTTTTTCTCATCCTCTTTGCACAATTGACCAAGATTCGGACCCAGTCGCATTCCAGTTACAAATTTTGGGTTGGGCGGAAAATGTTGGAAACTAATCGTATTGTTATTTTAGTCGATGGGTCAGACGTAAAGAAACGTACACTTTTGTTCTTGCTGGTGCTTATTGCTGATTATAATAATCTCTTACCCTTCGACCGGTGATTTACGTTTTCTTGTGGTAACCAACCAACACCTCCGCTCATTTCCATTCGAAAACTATTTTTCATTAGTTTAAATTAATTAATTTTTCTCACTAACTTCGAACGTTGACTTAGGATTCAAATTTTTGATTTTCCGCCAAATGTCTATTCTCTAAAAGCTTTGTCGACAGAGGGGCCCTTCATCACCAGTCGACAAAATCAAGGTATTGATCACTGAACCACATGCATCTAGATTTTTCTTATGTATGTATTCTGCCCATTTAACTCAAAATTTTGAATATTACAAAGCATTCTAGTTCGATTGAAAATTTCACACAATCGGTACATTCAATAATTTGGGCATTTCTGCACTATCCTACCAACCAAAATACAAAGTAATAATTTTATTTCATTTCATTCATATATTTTTTATTTTTTTCTGCGATCCTTATATTTTTATTTCAAGACGTTTCTTTCGGTATGTAATCAAGTAAAAAATACCCAAAGAAGAGGCTACAATTGTATACCTGCCTCAGCGAACCATTGCACTTTGATGTGGGTGACTAATGAACCATGATTTCCGAAATGTTGGAGCAATATTTTGAAGCTATCTTTGTGAAGAAGGAATGGGCAGTTTCACTCTTAATTACATCCATTAGCCCCCAAGTTTACGAAGTGTTGAGGGAATTGTGTTATCCTAATCTTCCCAAGAAGAAACAAATTTGATGAACTTTGTGAACTGTTGAAAAATCAGTATGCCCCTCACACATCTGTTCGGATAAGTCGTGTAAATTTGACTTTATGGCTACAATCAACAGAGCGGGTACTGAATGGGTACCTCCGGGTGAAGAAAGCAGCGATGGAATCTAGTTTTAGTTATAAACTCGGCAAGTTTTCAAATTTGAAATACGTAACCGGAATGTGACTAGGTTCGAATCTTGATCAATTGTGCAAAAAGGATGCGAAAAAGGATTCCGAATCTATGGTCGAAGTTGCTGTAAAAAATAAAGAGGCAGCCACGTTAGATAAAAATGAAGAAGGGCAGCAGTTCATGTCCACAAATTGCGTACAGCCATTACAAGACTGTTCCAGAGAAGACCTTAACGGCTCCGAGGAAAGAAACATAGAGGTTGGATGTTAAATCCCTCAAGACTTTGCTGGCAACTTATGCTTTGCGTGTTACGAAGGGCGCTATAAATTCCGATATTGTAAGTCCAAGTAATACAAGTGTAAAATTCGTAAACATAGAGGTCATATTGTAGATGCTTGTAAAATTAAATAATCAAAGTTTTTTTAAAAGTGAGCAGAACTGATGGTTCATGATTTTGACCAACTGCTCCATTTGGGAACTGTTATGGAACTGTTTGCAATTAACGATACATTGTATCTATAGAACTTTTAGATCTCGTGGTAAGTTCAAATATTGTAAGGTGAATATTGCTTTGAATACTAATGTTCGTCCTATGTTTTGTAAACCACGACCTGTTCCACATGCCTCTAGGCTGGAGTCGATGCAGTGTTAGTCAAGTTGGAAAAATTCAGTGTAACAACGAAGAATTGTCCTGAACGGAATAATTCCGATTGGGAAACACCCTTATCCAGTTTTACAGCCAGACAATAGGTTTGCCCGGAGAAACAGTCCCGAATCAGATCTGTGACAGAGTTCCCGTCAGAATCCCAGAGAAAGCGCTGCCGTCCCTCCATTGGAAAACAATGGGCGTCGCACGTCACTTCTCATGTTCTTGAAAGGCTGAGTTTGGCGTTGGATGGGTGATCCAGGTCCTGGAAAACCCAATCTACTCCGAACATAGCTCATTAATGCTATTAGTAGGAGTGGGTATCTCTCTGACGGGATACTGTCATCCTCCTCTACCTCTTTCTCAAGGATTTAGGACCCCATTGCACCTCTGGGGGGCTACCTAGATCCTTGATAGATCAGAATTGAACCAGAACCAATGGAACTGAATAGGGGAGGGCATAGAGGCTTTTCAGGACTAGCAGTTCCAAATCCATTTGTCCAAACGGCAAAAAAAAAAACAACAAAACAAAAAAACTTTTTGTGTTTTTCTGATTGTACCCTTGACCTCCGGTGCGTACCTTGTGGAGCAACTGTCATCTTGTCATTCGTTTGGTTCCTGTGGAAAGTGTGCTTACTAGGAGTTGTTTTCTAGCTAAATTTTCAGTGATTTGAACAGTCTGTGTTTGTTTTTTCATTTTATTCTGATATTTTTTTAATCATTTTGACTGCGTATGTCATCTGACTGGAGGAAGGAGGTCGCTCCACATGAGGTTTCTCAGAAACTTGGCTTGGATTAGAGATTCATTTACTAGATAGAGATAAATGATTGAAACAAGCAAACTCGACGTAGTCCTACTGGTGGAGATTCATTCTCTCAACAGAGAAAAATGCTCAAAAATCCTTAATCAACTGACGGAGGATTTTATTACCCCCAAAAGTAGGGTGTCGACTTCCCAACAGGGTAGCAGTGAGGCCGAACCCGAATTCTTTGGTTGCCACTCTCCAAAACCGCGTTTTCTGGGGAGGATGTTAGGTAATCCTAACGATATTGGTTGAAAACTCTGAATCTCGACGCTCACAGCCTATTGCCAACTTATATGAAGGCTTATCGTCAGAATCCACTGATGATGCTAGATTTCATGGCTTCCAATCTCAGGACCACGAGTATGTGTTGGAAGGTTAGCATTCAGAGGACGAGGTGTCCGATTAGTCGGAAGATGCCAGAATCGCTTCATCGCCTTATTGAGAAATCTCAGCAAACTGGTCCTGCCAAAGCCTTCAGATATCCTGAGGTGGTGGAGACCTGAGCAATTCAGATACAGAAAGGACCTTTGCGACAGTTTTAAACGAGTAAACGAGACATACAATCCACAGTCTCACTTCCAGTCTTACCCCACCAAGATTAGATGTAGTGGTGAGCGGAGTAGTTATGCCTCAGTGCGCAAGGCAGATGCAGCAATAGCGATTGCTCCGTTGTTTTTTTTTTTTTTTTTTTTCTTTTTTTTCCCCATTAGCCTTAAAGCCCTCAGCACTGGGACAGGCCATGCCCATATTGTCTGGACAGGAAAACTTGAACGAACCCGGGACCTGTAAGAGGGTAATGACCTGTTGTGGTATGCATCTGCCCTATTATGTGCAGGATTCTATTGAGCATCTCATTCTCAACACACTCATGTATCCAGCTCCTTTAAGGGAAAATATTGGTAGTTGGAGAAAAATTCAGAGATTGATTCAAAAATTGAGATTTTATTCTATGTAAAGGCCTAGGAATGGACCTGTCACATCAGTGGCATTTCTAAGGCCACGAAAGAGTTGGTTTACCAACCAAAACGTCTTGTTATGCCTTAAAGTCGGCCTGATAGTTTGCCCTCTCAATGTGGGGTTTCAACCAAAGAACATTTTCACCAACGTTCACAAATTTCAGGAAACTTCAGGCACTCTGCATCTCAAGCCAATCATGAGGAAACCATTCCATTGCAAATAGTTGAGGTAAGTAATTGAAATCGATTCTAACTCTCCACACCCAAGCACTGCTGCCATTAAACCAACCTTTCCTTACGATTATCTAAATATAATTTCAATCGATCATCCCAATGGTCGACTGGTTGTACATTTATTATTCATTTTTTTGCCAACACTCTTGTCTATTGTTCATGATGCAAGTTCTAAATAGATTATCTACTCTTCTGTTCCTACCGCAATTGCGTGCCTTAATATTTCTCACCTCGAATTTCATATTTTCCCTTGGGTACCCATAACTAGCCAACGTGCCAATTTATTCAAGCATACATACATTTTCATTGAGGTCCAGTTTCCCGATGCCATAAAATTTCTGTTCTTTTCAGATAAGACAAAACCAAGGAATACCAGGAGAGTCTCAAACAACCCCACCTCCTCCAGAATTAGTTCCACCATCCACAATCTTCTCGCCCTGGTGCTTTCAGGCAAGTAATTCTGCCTAGTACAACTGTCCTTAATGTTTGAATACCCGCCATCACTTGTAGAATATTTTGCTGCTGCAACGAAACAAATGGTATACGTGAAATTGATAAACAAACTTATTTTAGCTCTTGTGGTCTTGCATAGGTCCTGTTGCAAATAGAAGCTAGTATTCTTGAGGAGGATTCCAGTTTCCAATGTTCGAACTGCTTCTGCTTTAGTAGTATTAAAACATACGAGATCCTCATGCCACTGAAGCTCGGCTGCCACCCAATCCATACGCTATTGGATGCTCACTTTTATGTGGGTAAACATGAGAGCATCGCTCCTACCACTTTTGCTGATGCGTCCGCTGTCAATCTCAGAGGTAGCTTGGGGACAGGATGTGTCAAGGCGAGCTGTAATACAAGAGCATCCTTAATTTGGTTAAAAGTGGCATTAAATTTCTGGTCCACCTCAGTGGTTTATCTTTCCGTTGTAGGAAATAAAGTGGTTCCAGAATTCTGGCTACTCCCGAAATAAATTTGTGCTGAGAAATGCACAAAGTGAACTGTTATCTTTAGGAACAGGACACTTATTAATAGCCCAGACGTGCTGATCAGTTGGATGGCATCCATTCATGTCCAAAATATGCACCTGATATTCAATTTTATGGCCTCCAAATTTACATTTACTTGGCTTAACTTTTATACTGCTTCAAGCTGAGAGTTATGCTCTTCCACATTTGCAATTGTAACCACATTAGAACTTCAATTTCCTAAATCCCATGTAGCAAACGTTCCAAAATTTCCTGGGCATTTGTAATCCCAAAACAAAGTCTGCGATAACGGAAAAGTCTGATGTGGGGGGGTATTAATTGAGGTCATTGTCCGGGATGCATCGATTGTTGGAAGGCATCTCTCAAATCGATCTTCGATAAATACTTAACGCCTGCTAATTCGCTACATAGGTGCTTCATGTGGGGGAAATTGCTAGCTGCTAGGTTTTAGCTGTGGGTTGACCATTAGGCGCAAATCACCACATATCCTCATTGTTCCTTCTGCCTTGAGGATAGGAACGATTGGAGTGACCCAATGGCTTGACTTTACTGGCTGTATTATTCCTGCACAAACGAGTCTCTGGAGTTCATTTTCCACTTTTTCTTCAAGTGCTAATAGCAGTCCTGGGGTCTGGAGGAAAACAGGGAAGGATTCCTCTTTCATTTTCAGAGAAATCTTGTATTTTGAGAAGGTTCCTATACTTTTGTCAAATACCCTGATATACTTTCTTAAAATGTCCTGAATTTTAGTAATAATATTTTCTTCAAATGCACGGGTATACTTTCTTATAATGTCCTGAATTTTAGTAATAATACTTTCGTCGCATACACTGGTATACTTTCCTAAAATGTCCTGAATTTTAGTAATAATACTGTGCCCAACTCATCCCCGAACTTGAACTGAGCAGCCAAGTTTCTAAGTCCCTGGCAGCCCACTCTTGTGCAGTCTCATCTGCCTGTTTTGTTGTGCAGTATGACATTGAACGGTAACTGAAAAGTGATGTGCTCGATACATAACGTTCCTCGAGTAGCTTTATTAGGGTGTTGTATTTCACAACGTCTAAATCGTATGGCATACAAAGGCCCTTTATCAGTTTGATTGCAGAGTCCGAAATGACAGTTAGTAGAGTCGCTTTCTGTTTGTCTTCATTTGTGACGTCTTCCCCAATGAAGTAATTCTTCAGTTTTTTGTTGAAAGAAAAAAAAACTGATATCTCCAGTTCAGTTTTGAGTTGAACATGACTTTGAGTGTAATTCAACAATTTGGCGCTTTTGAATTTCGAGTAAAATCGAAATTAATTTGATTGATTTAGCATTTTACCCTTTTGCTCCGTCACTCCAAACACAGAGAGGTGCCATTAAGAGTGTTCGTACCTGCCCAGCTGGTGGTTTTTGGTCTCTGTTGATATGATCTACTTCATTCACTCTTTCCTTAAACGTTTTTGCTCTGACATTTCAATGTTATGTTTTCAGTGATGGTCCGTTTGGGATTGAATATGAGCTCTGAAGTATTTTCCCAATGAAGTCCCATTCTTACAGTGGTAAAACTTGAAAGTTCCAGCTGGACAAATAATCGTAACCTGCTACATCTTTTGCAGAACGTAACTAGGCAAGGGACGCGTTACATTTAATAGTAAAGTATTCTCCTATCGCATATCATGGACATAACTTCGACAACATGGATCGACAGCAGATGACTAAGAATGCAATAGGTTTTTGTCACTCGAAGTAATCAGAAACAGGGCAGGGACACATGCTGGATCACATTTCAAAAATAAATAAAAAATCCTGAATCAATCATCCCAGTATAAAATATGTTTGTAGGACAAAGTTTGTGGTAGGAATTGGAAAAAACAAATTATAGCTAGAACTGGAATTCGGAAATCATGACTTCCCTGGCATATTATGAGGCACTCAATTCATTAAGTTTTCTAGGAAGAAATATGCGCTGAACTGGTATACTATCAGAGAGGGAATTGCACTCAACTGGTGCTGTGGATTAAGGGCAATTCCTCCCCCTTGTGCTCAACTGATGAAACGCCGTGTACTGCTCAGGACTTGGCCACTGTTCAATATGTAACTTGTGTCCCATCTATATTAACTACCTATGAAAAACATTGAATTCTAAAATGAACCTATTGTAATGGCTCCTAAAATGTTGACTGAATAAAATTTTACAAAACCATTGCTATGAACAGTTTGTATAAACTTCAAGGAAATGAAAAAATCCAAAGCAGAAAGGAAATGATGACATAATGGGGACGAGGTATCTCCCGGCTAAGTATCAAATGTGATATTTAATGGTTATGAAGCCACATCATCACTATGGCGTACAACGCCGTGGGTATTTGGGTATTCAAACACTTTCGGAAATGATTAGAATAGAATAATCTTTATTGTACTTAGGACAATCAGTCCCTCATAGTGTACAGAGAACGACATGGGTCATAATCAAATTCATCAACATAAAGCAACTGTAACATATTATGTGTTGATACATCAGTAAAAGAAAGTATATAAACAGGTGATTTAAAAAATGAAATCTCGCCAAACTAAAAGCAGGTGATAAAACCGAGTGTAAATTATTATTTTTTTGAAAAATAAAACGAAACAAATTAAAGAAAAATGAAGAGGGGTAAAAAAAAACTTAAGTAAAAGGGGATCTGGTTTGACAAAAAAGTTTCATATTACGTTTTCATGTACTTGAGAACTGCGCTCCTGAATCGGCCAATATGAGAGATGGATCTAATCTTGACAGGGAGGCTATTCCATAGCCTCACCCCCATAATCGAAAATGATTGGTTAAAAGACTTACTTGCATGTGTTGGTATCCAGAGTCCACACGATCTTTGGGACAGTGCCCAGGTAAAAAGCTCTCGTAGGTAGACGGGGGATAAATCATGCATGATTTTAAAAATTAGGGAAAGCTTATTGTCAAATAGGTCAAGACCCACCAGATTGGTCTTAAAAGGTGTTATACGGTCACACTTCGCTGAAGGCATATCTGATGCAGGAATTGTAGGCTTCTTTAAAGCGTCTGGAGCAGGCACTATCCATGGAGGTGCTATAAACTGAATCGCAGTAGGTGAAGAAAGGCATAATGAGTGAAACAATGATTGAGTGACATGATTTTTTTTTTTTTTTTTTTTTTGCATGTGCATGCAGCAATTTTCCAGTATGTAACTTCTAATATGTTTTATAGGCAATCAACCTCCCTGACAGCCATCACAAAGGCAAACTTTTTGCCTATAAGTTACTGTGCAACATGACTGTGATTGTCCATGACGTACCTTTGCATCCTAAACACTTATCGATTTTTTATTCAACTCTCCACAAAGGGCTTCTTTCAAACGACCAGGTAAATACGAAATTTATCTACTCCGATTTACGAACGTATGTTATTGGTAAAATCTTTATTAGTGGTTATTTGAAATAGTGCAATAAATTCGTTCAAGATTATTCAGTTGACGGAATAGGTTGATCAGCCAAACGATCATATATCTCCAGTTGACCCTTTTTCTATGGGAAGCTTGCACTTGAGAGCCTGGGAGGCCATCACCTTCACATAGCCAGGCAGCTCTACCCCCCATCGTTTTTTCAGTTTACCCTCACTCATTAGTATTCTGTATTTTATTTATTCCATCATATTCCTGGTCAGAATATGTGAAAATTATCTTTCAAGGCATTACGTATTGAAACTATAGTGTTGTATTAGTAACGAAAAAAAGTTTGTAAAACTCCATGAATTACTCTGTTTTGTAATAATTATTTCCCGTTTCTAATGGATCTAACCAATCCTTCATCTTGCTAACCAATGAAAAACACCCGAACGAAATTTCCTATCACTTTTTCAAACGCGCTTTCAATGCATCAGTCTATGGCAAGCTCACCATTTTCCATTTTAAATACCTTCGCCTAACCCTTGAAGTGAAGGGGTTGAAGAGAAAAACAATTCCTTCATCACTGAATCACTAGTTTGTAATACTTTTGTCTATATGGTATAGTAATACTCTTTTCTATATGGTCCTCCAGTGTATGATGGATATGGATAGTTCCTCCTTTCCTCTTCTTAAAACTGCTGCCCCTGAGGCTATATCTGGACATTTTAGCTCCAAGGTCCTTCTCAAGATGTTGCAGGCTAATTTTCTCAACCCTTGGAAGGAGTACTACTCCATTCCATCACCTCTCTGTCACAAAAGAGGGAGAATAATTAGCGAACTGCATATTATTGAGTAAAACAATTATAAATCACTGTTAGTATTTTTACAAGTTAACAATTTTCTAGTCCCAACGGGATATTTAATGCAAATAAAAGATCATGCTAACTTACAACATGATGTGCATGTGGTGGACTTCTACAGTCCCAAACCTTAAATCAGTTAAAAACAGTTATTAATACCTAGCTGTGGAACGTGCTGTCATAGCATATCACCATACGAAGATGAAATCTTCAAAAGGGATTGTCCACGCTAGGGATGTCGCCCACCAAAACGCAGGGTCAGTGGTGATTGGGTCCTACTATAACTACCTAATTCCTATACTTTAATTTCAGAGTGTTGTGAATGCAATTGTTAAAAACTGTGGACCAAGATTTATGTCATTGCAACTCCCAGGCTTCACACTTTTATTGATGGATTTCATTCAGGCTACAGATTCGATTGTATCAAACAATGAAATAAAGAATGTAAGTGATTCGAATTCGGTATTTGAAATTGACTTTAGGATATTTCTAGTACCTAGGTATTTTCATTATGAATAAATAATTGTTATACCAATTTATTGTATTAATGTCATCGATTTTTCAGACTCCTAGAAGTGAAGCCATTGCCATCCTTGGAACAATCTTGTCATTCCCTAAACACCTTCTTGCATTACCCGTTTTGGAACCAATTGCTGATGAAATGGTTTCATCATATATTCCGAATATTAGGGTAACGTTATCAGTTGTTTTATTTTTGTAATTATAATTTATTTGCATGGTATACCACAAGTATTTCAGTTATTTTCAAATTTGTTTGCTAGCATTTATCCTTTTAGATAGTGAATGGTTAGGTCTTAAGAATAAGTATTACAACAATTCTTAAATGTTTGTAGGTTTGAATCGTTAACAGTAATTCAAGACACGAATAAATGTCATTCAAATCTTCATATTTTGGCTTTTAGCCTTTTCAAACTACTAGAAAATTGATTTACGGGCAATTTTGACATCAGGAGAGACTTTTTGAATGTCATGGAGAAAAACTATGCAAGCTGCTGTTTCAATCCAATAATGCACATTGTAATGTTTTAGGTGTTTATGCTTCTACATTTCTAAATATCAAGCATTAACTGGGTAACCATATTTCTCCTTGACAAGTGAAAATTTTCTCCTTGCATCAATATCACCCATAAATAATTTTTCCTTCTATTAAAAATACAATTAAAAAATATATAACAATTTTTGTCGTGAAAAATTTTTTTTCTAAAAATTCACGGGGAAAAAAATATATAAGTGAAGAATAGGGGTAGTGACTAAGAGAAGAGGGGGTTATTCTGTTATGGTTACCAAGAATACATTACATTGGTCGGTTTTGATTGGATTGCGAGTAAATATAACTGAGGAAGATGCATTAAATTTAATTGTAACTACTAGTCGTTACAGAAAACTTTTTTTTTATTCAAGTATTTATTTATTTATTTATTATTATTATTATTTTTTTTTTTTTTTTACACCAATGTTTTGTGGCAACCCTGGGAAACAAGCCTCTAATGACCCTTTCAGTTGAAATGTGGCTTAAATTCTAAAAAAAAAAAAAAATCCATGTTTGGTAACCAGGAAATACCAAATGACTTGAGTAATATAAAAACAGTGGGAGTAATATATACAGGGTGTCCCAAAAATAACCCCCCCCCCCCCCTAACTTTTCTCCACCATTTTGATATATCAAAGTGAAGCTTGGAGAGCGTTTTGGGTGCCTTATACTGTGATTTTAGCAAATAAAAATCAGAAAAAACATCCAAAAGTTTCTGGACTACTCAAAGAGGGGGTTATTGGGTACTTGGAAAATTGTTCCTCATTTATTGCCGATTGACTCTCATGATGGCAAAACCAGAATTGGGATATCTTATTCTGTTCTCGGATTGGAACTGATGAACCATGAAGAAGAGCGATCGTATCTAAAGATAAGAACTTTTAGAAAAAATCACACTACTTCATGGTTCATCGGCTCCAATTCTAGGAAAGAATAAGATATCGCAATTCAGATTTTACTATCGTGTGAAAAATCTTTAACCATTAAAAAGTCTTTAAAATAATGTGTCACTTTGTGAAAAATGGGGAAACAAATTCCCAAGAACCCTACACTCCCCTCTTTGAGTAGTCCAACAACGTTTGGATACATTGTAGCAGTTTGGAATACAAAACAGTTCAGTGGGTAATGTAGATTGTGTTTCTGCATGTAAAGCATTCACACAAAAAAGTATGGTTGCTAGTAATTTGTACCGAGGACTAGGCTTCTGGTCAACCCATGCCACAAGTGGTTTTCACTTGACAAGCTTTAGAATTTTGTACACTCAAGATGAAAACTCACAGGGCTGTATGACACGATACAGTCTCTAGCCTGGAAAAACAAATGAAAGAGGTGATCTATGCTGGACTAGGCTGCTTTTGTACGTGGAGTGGAAAGATGAATCATCTCCAACCGATCCAACTTGAAGACCTTCTTTAACTGTATCAACTATTGTGATGACAAGAGCAAGTTCCCTCTGAGTCTTTGGGCAATGAAACAACCGTCACTCCTCTAGGAATTACCAATATGTTTGCCAGATCTGGACTTGAAGTTCTCGCCTGTGTTTGAACCCCCTTCAGCAGACATGCTGATGTACCCATTAAAACGGGTGATAGGTTTTTCAAAATATAAGGTAGGTACTCAATAAGCTGAGGTCCCAGGATACCACCAAGGGAGTAGAGCCGCCTCTGTTAATTAAGGAATGTGCAGATGAGTTGGCTCCACCTTGCTTGAGTTGTTGGGAGTTATCACACCCTTTGTGAACTGGCTGTTGTCTGAGCCATTATTAGCATCATCCAGGATACCCCATTTGTGGTTTCCCTGTTAACGCCTCATGTTTAGCCCTGGAGGATCACATGCACCCAAAGAATCACAATCCGCCTTCTAAGGTTAAATCATCATTATCTTACTTTCGTTTGGTCTCATTTTCTTTAAAATCTTTCTACCAAAACTACCTTCAAAAGTGGCGTTATTTGACTTGCATGGGGGTAAAACATCACTGGGTCAATGGTAAAACATAATTTCTTGTTAGTACAGATAATCTGTGGTAGTTGACGCGCAAGTTGAGTGCTGTCTCAGCTTTCCCTGCATAGAAATGCCACCTCAGTACATGCCAAACCTACACTAATCTCGGAGTATTAGTATTCGGTATTGTATTGTATTAGTATTCGGTGTGCGTGTGTGTGTATGCACATGCGTGCCTGTGTGTGTCATTCCAGACTCTCCTTAGGATTGAGATAAAAATTCCGTTCCTGCGCCAAAAAATCAAGCTTTCCAAACGAAAGGATGATTCAGTTGGCCAGCACTTTTTGAGCACATTAAATTGGTCATTTTTCAAAAAATGCACTAAAAAATTACTAAAAATGGCTAGAAACGGCTAAAAATCGTTAAATTCATATTTTTTGGTAGCATATTGCTCAAATAAAGTTTATTGACTATAAAATACAACATTCAACAATTTATGTACAAAATTATGCTGAGAAATGTACTTAAAATTCATTAAAATTTGCTACAAAATCGATGTGAACTGCAAAAAAAAAAAAAACTCAAAATTCAAAACCTCTATTGGATTAGGAGGTTATTATTTAGAATACGTTTTCTGCCATAAAATGAATAGTTAACAATATCCTTGCACTCTAAAAGCTCAAATTTCAAAACAATTTAACATTATACAATACGATAATTTACGAAAATTCGCTCATACAATCATGCTGCATAACTGGAACTTTTTGATTTACACTCTGTAAGATATATTCGATATTATATTCTCTAAAAATGTTTCAAATGACATTATAAGATCTAATAAGCCATGAGACTCGTATTTTCAAAAATGTAGTTTTTTGTTTGTGAAACTGATAATTAAAACTTTCTACTTTAGTATTGATTCCGTTATTATAACCTTTATCCCACAATGAAAACGTGGCATTTCGCTTGCAAATAACAATTAATGAGGTCATTACGAGGTTCAGCACGAAAAAATACCCCAAAATCCTGAATAACTTGTGGCAATTGAATATCTTCAAAAACTCAGTATTTCACATTTATTGCTGTTTTCGACTGGAATCGCGCACTTTGGAGCGGAATTGCGCTTGTTTGCACACACTTAAATAATCGAGTGATGGGTAATTTTCTCTTGAGATTTTACTTAGAAATCAAATCTGCAATAAAAAATGCGGGCTCCCATTAAAAATAACAAAGTCTATGTTCATTTTGCACGTGTGCATTGCGCGATTTCGTCATTTTTGAGAGCTTTACAATAAAACAGTATGAATATAAAAAATATATATGTATATTTTTCTGACCCCTTATCAACGATTTTAGCTGGGTAGAGGGGGGGGGGGGGAGTTGAGGACACCCTGTATAAGTGCAGGAGCTCGGCTCGGTTTGTCCTTCATGCTCTTTATATCTGACTTTTCTCTTTGCTCTATGCTCTCCTCAACCAACCAAAATCACCTCAAATCTTTTCCTATTTGACCAAAGGGGGTGTGCCGAGTCATTTATTTATTTAGGAAATATGGGACGAACCCAATTACAAGAGAGAAAGAAAAAAGTGAACAGGTAGTATCTAAATTATTTATAATTATAAGAAATTAGGAAAACAACCAACGATGACCAGAGTCACACTGCTTCACCACAGACACAGCTAGCAAAATGAGTTATTGAGGGGTACGTAAGCAGAGGTGACGAAAAAGTTGAGTTTTAATGGTTGAGATGGGCGAAGAAAGAATGTCGATGAAGGGAGGTGATGATGAGAGGAGGTTCGCTTGGCGAGGAAGGTGGCTCAGTGGGCAGTGATATAAGTAATTTGTGGAAGAAAAGGGGACTGCAAAAGGCGTAACAGAACGGGAAGAGAGGCGAGGTACGAGAAAGCCGACCTGAGCCAAGAGATCAGGGGCATCAATCCGACCCGACAGCAGACCATGAAGGAATGCAACATCCGCACACAGGCGACGGTCACGTGGAGACGTCAAGCTGAAGCGACGAGCAATTACTTCGTATTCCAAATCCTCACGAGGAAAGGAGAGCTTATATGCCAGGTAACGGAGGAAAGCCCTGAAGACGAGTTCAATTTGCACAATATGGGAGTCGTAATAAGGACTCCAAATCACCGATGCGTACTCCAGATGCGTCATAGCCCAATTGCCCAGCAGGACTGTGCATACCGGGGTACTTCATCCTATCCTTCAGCCAATGGGGTGAAAATACTGGGCTGAAATATCCCACAAGTATCCAAGCGGATTTCGCGTACCGGTTGCTTTGTATTCTCCGTCTGACTGGATGAAAAAGTGGGGTTGGACTCACTGCGTAGGTACCAGGGTAAATTCAGCTCACTCCTCCAGTTCTGCATGCATCCAAAGTTGAATAGATTTTTATTAGTCCAAGAGTCTCAGTTCCACTCAATCAATCAAATTCACTTCAAAGCAGATTCACTTAGACACAAATTCATTTTTTAATCCATATTTCTTCCTTTCTGAGTGCCAAATGACCATAAGGGTAAAGCTATAAAAGTTATTTTATTCCTTCAGATTAGGATACTTGAGGTTCTTGTTTATTGAAATATTTTCACAAACCAATGTTTTGCTCAAGAAGTATCTTATCCTAATCTTTGTTCCAGGACCAAGCTCTTCAGATTATATTGAAAGCAGGAAAAACTGAAGTAGCGGGTATTGCTAGATGCATTGCTCTCTCCGATCTTGGTCTTTTCCTTTATCAGGAGTTGATTAGAGATTCAAAGCATCCAAAAATCAAAGAAGCAATAAATACATTGCTTCTCGCTCTAAGGGTGAGTTAGATTCAGATGTATTATCGATTATCAGGAATTGATTTGATATTGAAACTATCCTAAAATCAAAGAAGTAATACATTGATTCCATGTATACATTGATACATAAATTCCATGCAAGTTTATTTCATTTTATTTTTTATTTTTATTTATTTTATGCTTGAAGTGTGAATTTAGTGGAGTGGTTTACTGAATAAACCCTCATTTTCACTTGGCAATCAAAGCATAGAACCATGGAAAGTGGGTTATGTGATGCATTTTATTAGTATACAGCTGAAAAAGATCCAGATTGTCTGTTTGATAATTTTTCAGCCAAGGTTTATAGGTTACCAAGCCAAAGGGCGGGTTTATCAAATCCTCTTCCAAATCTCTTTGTAAGTACTAATTGGAGAATCTGTATAATCGGCTGGTAGTAGCTCTCACAAATATTTGAAGATGGCAGCCAAACAACCATCTATGTTACAATATTTCGAAAATGAGTTTAAAGTTTCAGTATGTTTCTTAAGGTTTCCTCCATCAATTTTGAAAACAAAAGTCGCGATTAGCCCATCTGATTTAACGCTATAGTTACCCAGAAGACGAAAAAATCGAGTCCGGGGATTCCCACGTACGTTCGTCTATGTTACACTTTACTGGAACAACTGTCTGTCTTTCATTCTGGGAAGATTCATATTTCATTAGAACAACCGTCTATGTTACATTGCTGTGCCGCTTCCCTTGTCCTTGTTTTGTGTCTGTGTGTGTTATTTAAAAAAATAAGAATAACATCCTCTTTAAAAATTTTTTGGAATGATGTAGGCAGATTAAGTAAATCCAAGTCCCTACCTATATTAATATCAATGACTGGAGAGACGCACAACCACACTACAGTGGAATCAGAATGGTCCTAGGAATCATCTAGCCATTCAAATGTATGTATGTTCATATTTTTGTTCTGTAGCCCATTAACTTGAACTTTTTACCAACTCCGCCTCCTCCTATTATTTGAAAATTTTGTTTGGCTTGAGGTAATGAACGACTTTTTTTTTCGGGTTGGTAAAATTCCTTATGTACTGAAAATGAGGCTCGGCTTTCTCGCCCTTTTTGTCGAGTTCACCGCATAGTGGCATACTGACTAAAACACCCATCGCCTCTCTTGTTGTGGAGAACTGTTCCGGGACTACTTTTTTGTATTACTTCTGGACAGCTCCCTTGATAGCCAGTTATTCTGGATTTCTTTCCATTCTGTTTATCATTCTCTGTTCGTCTCTTTGGCTTTCAGGACTGTCGATACATATCCCACCACAGCCTCCCAGTTTCCTCTAGACTCAACCATCTTTCCTAAAATCGTTTCAGGTTCGATTTCACCTACCTCTTCTCTTAACGCACTTTGAGGAGTTTCCCATTGTGGACACACAAAAAATGTATGGTGTGCGTCATCATCTTCAATATGTTAGAGCACACAGGTGGGCGCACTCACCTTTCCTATTTTGGATTAATAGGCTCTGAAATAGCCATGTCCAGTAAGGAACTGTGTCTGTGGTCCTGTCTCGCCATGTTTCCTTTGAACCCAAGTTTTCACTTCGGGGATTAAGCATGCTTTCCACTGTCCATCTTTGGTTCCGTTTTTGCATGGTTTCTTCCCTTTCTTCCTGCATCACTGTTTTAGGGGTGTCCTCTTCCTTTCTCAGGTAGATTTTTCGTCTCTCCTTGGCTAGAAGGTTGATAGTTAGTATTACACCCTTGTGCAGCTACTCCAGATACCGTCCTACATGCACTGCATACTCGTAGGGCTCCTCTTCTCTGAATTGCATCCAATCTCCGCCTATATTTCTGATATTTTGGCGTGATCAAACCTCTTCGACTGTGAGAGTTAGTTTTATGGAGCTTAATATTTCCCCGGAGTCAAATACCAGCCATCTCGGCTGGTGTGGGATCGTAAGAATGACAAAGAGAAACTGCAGGCTGCTGGTTCAGCAGATGCTTGCTGGAACAAGTCAGCAGTCGAGCAAGGTCATTGTCACGGTGTGTTTTGACTCAAGTGAGTGAGGAAGTGAAAGGTGCTACGACAGGAAATGTGATGTTTACAGTCTTTTGGCTCGATAGGGATTTAGTTAATTATTGTTTCGTATTATTTTGGGTCCTATTTCGTCTGCACCACTGTAACGGGCCAAAAATATTTGATACCTCGACAGGAGTTTGAACTCGTGTCCTTACAACTACAGGAAATTTCCCCTTAGTTGTAACACTCCAGCGGTTTGAGCTATGAGGCCGGTGGGATCAAACCTCTTCGACTGCGAGAGTTATTTTCCTGGAGTGTAACAACTCTACATGTTTTGGTGTATCATTATTCTTTGTACCAGGTGTAGGGAGGGGGGGATTAGCCTTAAAGGTGGGTTTACACCAGACAAGCAAACACACGGAGGTCGGAGCATCCACACACCCCATCCGCCCAACAATCAATATTGTTGAGTATTCTATCAAGTTCCTAACAAAAGTGCACAAACGTGGCACATGTGTTGTATATACTTTCTGTATATACTGCGTTGATAGTGACACTGTCTGAAATTGAGAAGCGCCGTCAGATAGTCATACTGTCTGAAATTGAGAAGCGCCACTAGATAGTGGCAGTCTGAAATTCACCGATTCAGTATTTATTCCCGTTTTAGTGGCACTTTCTTCCCAAGCATCATGTTTCATAAATTTATTATGGTGATATTCATGGTCCGGTTGCCAAAGCTCTACCTTCTCTTTGTACATCCCAATTAGTTCAAGGCATTTTTGGTTGTCCCACTCCATTATGAACCTAAAAACAAAACAGTGAAAACAATAACGGCGATTACCAACACACACTCCGAAATGTTTTGAAGACAATTTATGCAGTTATCCACAGACCACTCGTTATCTTGCAGATATGCCATTCACACTGAACGTGTAATGAACACTTAACCCTTTGATCGTTTGTCGGCTTACCGACAAGTGGCGGACCACTCCCAAACGTTTGCGAACAGGGTTCACAAACTCTGTTTGGCGGGGTTGAGTGTTTACACCACCCGAGCATTTGCTCGAGATTGTTTGCAAACAGTGTTCACGATCAATGCTCATTTGCAGTAAATCTGGCTTAAGTGTTAGGGCTTATACCCAAATGTGAGCTAATAAAAATCAAGGATTTCCCCACTGATGGTATGACTAAATTTTACAAAGAAAGAACTTGGTATAGCAGCCCAAACGGGGGACAAAAGATTGTGTAGGTACCATCTCTAAACCTAGGTATCTAAAAACCACAGAATTTTAAACGTTTGTGGGAAGTTGACAATTTTTTTTACTATTATTGTTTTCAAGTTGTGGAACAACTGTGTTGGATTGAAGCTGCAAATTTGCAAAAAGACTGATCCAGCGTTCTTTTTTTTCCCTCCTGTGAAATTTAAAAAATGTAACATAGTTGGTTGTTTAGCCGCAGTCTTCACTTTTTCGTATATAAATATCCAACTGATTGCCAATGGGAATTAAGTGCTGAAAAAACAGAGGTACCACCTCAAGGAAGATAAATTCTCTCATCCCACGTCTAACCCACCTATTCGTTTATGTGTGTGCCCATTTTGTAGTGGTTACTCTTCGAATATGGAAGATCGGCTGTTCCACTATTTCGAATAATACTTGTACAGCTCAATCTGGAAATTAATCGCAACAAATTTTGTTATATTTCATTTCGTTGTTGTTGAACAGAAGGAGCGATTTTGATGGTAGATATGAAAGAGATCTACCTAGATACTACGAGTATCATAGACAATGGGGCTCTCTGCTTTTGGTTAAAAAAAAATTAAAAAAAAAAAAATTAGAAAAAAAAAAAAAAAAAAAAAAAAAAACCTTGTTATAACATACACTACTATTCTTGTATGTAGGTATGTATAAACCAACCGTTGCTAACCACTGTTCAGGTACCGATATTACTCACCTATTTAGAATCAAAACATTAGGTAAAGTAAGGAAAACCTGATGGTGAAGTTTTTTGGTTGCTCATCTTATAAGCAACAGTAGATACCTACGTATGACTTGATCCATAATGCGCACACATGCCCACTTTACTTCCATTCTAATTTTAAATTATCAAGCAAATAAAAATAATCGTGTGTATAGTGTTTTTAGAAAGAAAAAAAAAAAAACTGGCTGTGTGGCTAACTGACTATTGTTATCAGTGGTTTCCACTCTGAGGCGTTAGGTAGCAGCACTACGTAATTCGAGAATCAAGAGCTAATTGCAGATTGAATTTTCTCTCTAAGATCAGTGGAGTTAAATGGTCGACCAACCATTGCCGTGTATTGACAAGCAGCACCTCACTTGCTAATCAGCCATTATCGATAATAGGCAATCAAACTATCCAACAAATGTCATTCAACTGGCCCTAAGACTGGTGTTTGAATGCACATTGACCCTCTGTAGGCATAGGCATCGCGTTTTGAAATTTATTGTCAAGTTCGGAGAAACACCCAGGTTTGACTATTTGGCCTTGGTAGCCGAGTGGTGTAGCAAGCGGTCTTTTTCTGGGCTTATCTCAGGAAAAAGGCATACGTTTCAATGAGCGTTACACATGTATTCATTTAATATTTTAAAATAAAAATAGAGTCCATTCTAAGGAAGTTGATACCATCCGCTCTCTCCTACATTGAGTAGTTTTCATTCTATGATTTTTAAAAGTTTGCACTGGTGATGTCGCACTGGTTGGCATTGGGGGTTCCGCCAAGGTGGGAAGGGTGCTTTGACGTCACCAGTGTGCGAAACTTTGAAAACTCTTAGAAAGAAAACTACTCATCGTAGGAGAGTGCGATTGGGGCCAAACATCTTAGGATGGAATCTTCTTCCATTTGAAAATAGCTAAAATGCCTTTTTCCGACCTATGGGTAACGCTCATTCTGCCGAGTGTCTATTCGTTTTTGGGCCAGCACATCTGGTCACATTATTCTACAAAATTTAAATTTTGGTAGAAATTATTGTTGCAAATAATTTTTTCATATACTACCCAACCTTTTCAGTCCTAATCTGTGATGGATATGGGTAGTTCTTCCTTCTCAATTCTTGCAAATGCCACACCTTGGGATAGTTTCTAGGCACTTTTGCCTTCAGGATATCTTCTGGGTGTAGCAGGTTTACCGCATCTACCCTTTGAAGGGGTAACCCCAGGAGTGTGGTGGATATAAGCAGTTCCTCTTTCTCGATTCTTGCAAATGCCCTACTTTAGGCCTGGGCACATCAGTCTTCAGGATGTTCTCTGGGTGTAGCAGGTTAATCGCCTCTACCTGTTGAAGGGGTAACTACTCATTTACATCACCTGCTTGTTATAAATCGTATGAGAAACATATATAACAGAAACTGACAGAGTTCCGAATTGGCCTTATGTTGTGAAACTGGTTCCAGCACCTCACAGTGGTATTGAGGTGAGGAACAGTGGAGGGCAGTGGTGTTGGTTTATGAGAAGGGAAGGGTATATTATTTTCAATTTCTTTTGTCAACTGCCAAACATTGTTTTGGGTAATGATATAAATTATAATGTTTTCAATTTCAGTTTAATCACAAAACTGTCGCACAGTCAGCTTCAGATATCCTGTTACTACTGTGTGATTGTTCTGAGGCTTTGTTAAAAAGTTACCCTGAGATACCACCAAGGATAGTTGAGGTAATGTTTTTCATTAAAATATTTGTACATGCAAGTATTTGTTTGTGGATAATTGTAAATTTTACCTTTTATCCAACTGAAATGAGTAGCTGAAAATCTAGATACCTAAAATGAAAGTATAAAATTGATTAAAAATCTAAAATGGGTTTTCATGACTGCACCGAAAGTGGTTTTGTATGAAATCATGGATAGTGTTCTCAGTGAGTGTTGTCACTGTGTGAACAAGTAGAGGTGGATAAAGAGGTATGGTGTGCTAGAGACAAGAGCTGAATTCAACACAAGTTCTCATTTTCCATTTGTGTTCAACATCTTGGAGGAATTTTACATATTACTTGATGATTTCTTTGTTTATTTCGCAGGATGACTTGTATGGGGAGTCAATGATAAAAAAGTGGATTCTTCAAATAATCGATCTCAGATTGTCATTCCTACATTAAACAACCATTGAAAATTTGAAAGGGATAGGAAAAATGTGGTTTACTTTTTATTGTAATTTTTCTCATCGTTTTAGCCTAGTTTGGACTCCAAAGAATACCCCTACTCCTTAGGCGATGAAGCCATTAATTTGCATTTACATACAAGAAGTAAAGAGAGGAGACTAGGAGTGGGTTTTTTTTTTTTTCACCAGGTGATCAGAGGAAGTTATTTTACATAAAAACCTTTTTTTTTTAATCCTCTTGTGGTGTATGAGGAATTCACTTATCCTGAGAGTTGACAATATCCACGGTTTCATGGGGTGTTCAAACGTGTATTTTTAATTTATCTTCATACGATTTGATACGCCTGAGGGTAGTGCTAGTTTATTACAACTCAAAACACTCAATAATTTAATTTATTATTGGTTCATGTTCTGAACATTAGTTGATAATTTTCGTTCAGTTGCTGATCTGTCTAGGAAATTGTTAATAATTTTCCGTATCTTAATTTCACTTCTCGGGGGTTTCCTTCGCCAGTCAGGCACAGCCGCTTATACTTTCCCTTATGTTAAGGCCCCTTTTTAATTAAAAGAAAGTTCTGCTGGCTACCCCGAGTTGGAGTCATCACATGTGAATCTTTTGCTTAGCTCATCAACTTTTTTTTTATTCTCTTCCATTATTGTCTCTGAGAGAAGCACGTTCAATAATGTGATGTCCAAATAAATACTTCCATTCTAGGTCTCCAGGAACGATTGCATTTGCAAAGAAAGTGCACAGTGGAATCTCCTTCAAGACCGCTAGGGCACATTGTTGAAATGTTATCTATATTATTTAGCGTCCTACGGAAATGATAATAATTGTTGAGGATCCCTATCATAGTTCTAACTGAATTTCTGCTTTTCCTTAAAACCAAGAATGTGACTAGTATTCTAGTCTGTCTATACTTGACAGTTTCTTTATTCCAGACAATAATTAGATCCTGCATGATCCATGTTTCGAGTTTTAATTTGCAGGTATTTTTGGAAATGCAGATGCTAGGTGTTACACTCAACGAAAATAACTCTCACAGTGAAAGAGGTTTGATTACATCGGCCTCATAGCTCAAATCGTTGGAGTGTTGCGACTAAGGGGAAATTTCCCATAATTGTAAGGACACGAGTTCAAACTCCTGTCGAGGTATCAAATATTTTTGGGCCGTTACAGTAGCGCAGTTGAAATAGGACCCAAAATAATACAAAACAATAATTAATTAAATCCCTCTCGAACAAAAAGACTGTAAACATCACATTCCCTGTTGTAGCACTTTCAGTTCCTCTCTCACTTGAGTCAAACACACCGTGTCAATGACCTTGCTCAACTGCTGACTTGTTCCAGTGAGCATCTGCTGAGCCAGCAGCCTGCGGTTTCACTTCCTCATTCTTCCGATCCCAAACCAGCCGAGATGGCTGGTATTTGATTCCGGGGAAATATTACGCTCCATGAAACTAACTCTCACAGTCTAAGAGGTTTGATAACTCCGGCTTCATAGCTCAGATCGTTGGAGTGTTTCAACTCAGGGGAAATTTCCTCTTAGTAGTAACGATTCAAGTTCGAACTCTGTCCAAGGTATCAAATATTTTTGGGCTGTTACCGTTATACTGTTGTTCTGAGCCTGCCCATGCCAAACGGTCCCTTGTTGCCTTTGTGATTCCCATGGCCCCTGTCGTGCTCTCCCTATAACCTGATAGTTTTACAAAATAATTAAAACGATTCATCGGCTTCATCGCAAAAGGGCAGGACCAGAACCACAGTAGGGGTTAATACCGCTAAGAAAGGGTAAAACACCTAGAGGGAGAAGGGTTATAAAAGGACCAACCCTGCTCCTCAGATCACATTCTGACGACATTCAAACTAAAAAAACCAAATGTCTTCTCTCTCACCAAACCTAGCTCTTCCAGTTTGTGATTAACTTACCCTTTCCATCAGTGATATATATCCGAACAGTCAAACCCCTACGAAGGTCTTTTCAACTTTGGATATCTCTAAAGCTTTTCATCACTTGGATATCCATCTTTAAGATATTCAGAAAACAACTATAAGCATGCCCTTTGGATTGTATGAATACACCATAATGAATTTCAGCCTATGCATGGTGGCCCAGTCCTGGCAAAGATATATGGACGAAATACTCCGGGGGTTTCCTTTCAACATACCTCCGTTTGCGTTGTTTCTGTGCACTTTTTGACAACTCTGCCTTTTGGAGATAAGGTTGAGAACATACGAACCCCGTGAGGTGGTTACCTACTTTAGAATAACAAGCAGCCCCTATGTCTATACCACTTAAGTGAACCCTCAATTCGCTAAACACAAGGTGCGTTTCCTAGGAGTTTTTCTTAGTGACATTTTTAGAGGAGGTGCATAAATGGAAACTAAATAATCAATGAAAAATGATAAGCACAATGAGGAATGAACTGAAAGATGCATAAGAATTGAATAAATGAATGATGTATGTAAAACTTAAAACATGAAAGAAAGTGACATACATTATAAAGAATGGAATGGAGTGGTACAACCTTATGTGATGAATCAGATTAATCTGTTTATGATCCGTGTTGGTTGACGGCTACCAGTGGAATGAATTTTCCACAGGTATAAGAATACTTATCTTATATGGAACTGCCATTACTTTCAAGTGGTAGCTGTTTCCCAATCATCCATGTTTTTAAGAAATAGGGTAACTTTTTACTGTTGCTGGTAATTCAGATCAAGAAAATACGTAACAAGTATTAATTAAGCTCGTCATTCAGATCAAGAAAGTACCTAAAAAGTATTAATTAAGCTGGTAATTAAGATCTATGCTGGTATTAAGATCTATGTCTTACTTTATATGTTTGCCACCTCAGAGTTGAGGGATCTTTTTCCTAAATATTTGTCATTCATGAGAACCCAGCTATGCTATGTATTGTGTTCTAAAGATACTTATATACTATTGGACCAAGGATAATACCTCAATTGTAATGGATAAGAATTTGAAAAAGGGCCCAGTTTTACGAATTTATAGAAAAAGAAAGCACGAGCTGGTTCAAAAAGTTTTGGGCCTGTCATTGTTGAATTTTTTAGTTTGCATAGTGTTCTTCATTGTACAGGTTCTTGTGGGAACTCTCTCGCATCTGATGCCAGTTGGTGACAGCGATAAAAGACTTTTAACATCTTTAGTTTTCTGCCTTGGAGAATGGACTATGAATATTCCTATAAGTAGACTCGTGGAACCTCACAATGGAACTTGTTTGCTTAGCAATATATTCAAGGTATCTATTTTAAAAATGAGAAATTATTAATACATTAGCTAAGTAGGTAATTAATGTTTTCATAGTATTTGTATTGTCAAAGCCTTTTCGAATCTCCTAACCATCAAAAGATACCTATGGTTCATTGGTTCATTGTATTTATTAAATATTTATTGTATATATTTTATATATACAGGGTGTTTCTTAAAGGATGGATATGTATTTTTATCTCCGTTATTTGAAGGGTCAGAAAAAAAAAACTTGAAGCGGTAACCACCCTTCATTTTTTACGGGGAATTCACATATCACATTTGCGCACATAGCGCATGCGCGGGAATGCGTGATCCGCGCATCAACATTGTTTTTTTTTTTTCAAATGGGAACCCCATTTTATTGCAGATTCGAATTCTACCCAAAATTCCATGAAGGAATGACCTTCACTCCTTTTTTTTAAGTGTGCACAAACGGGCGCAATTCCACTCGAGTGCAATAAATGTGAAATACTGAGTGTTTGAAGATACTTAATTGCAACTTGTAATACATGATTTTGGGGTATTTTTCAGTGGTGAACATTGTAATGATGTTCATTTATTGATATTTGCTACACCAACTTGGAAAAACACCAAAAAATTGACCAGAATTGCACTTTTTTTACACATTTCCACTAACCCGCTTACTAAAATTAAGGTTTTTTGGTGGCTTCCCAAGTTGGTGTTGCAAATATCAATCATTGAACATCATTACGAGGTTCAGCACGAAAAATTACTCCAAAATCATGTACCCATTACATGTGGCAATTGAGTATCTTCACAATTCCAGTATTTAAAATTTATTGCACTTTTAGAGCGGAATCGCGCTCGTTTGTGCGCACTTGAAAAATCGAGTGATGGGTCATTTTTTCGTGAAATTTCACGAAGAATTCGAATCTGTAATAAAAAATGCGAGTTCCCATTTGAAAAAACAAAGTTGATGCACGGATCACGCATTTCCGCCCATGCACGATGCCGGCAAATTTGATATTTGAATTCCCCGTAAAAAATGAAGGGCAGTAACCGCTTAAAGTTTTTTCTAAACCTTCAAATAACGGAGATTCATATCCAAACATATCCATTCTTTAAGAAACACCATATATATATATATATATATTTTTTTTTTCCCCCAAGGTACTTGAAGATCTGAGTGAAGGAGGCAAAGGCCGGGGAGTGCAAGTGGGTTCTTTTCATCCCGATTTGGTACAAGAATTCAACCCTAACATTCTTTTGGACGATTTGAAACAACAAGATTTACCCCAAGCTCGACGGTTACAGTTTCCTACAAGCCCTGCATCGCCAGCTCACATTATATCCCCTGCTCATTCAATTCAGCTAGCGGCAAAACTAGTAAGATTTATTCTAGTTGTATTTATTTATTTTTGTTTTAAAGGTTTAAGCCGCATCTCAACCAGAAGGGTCATTAGCGGCATTGAACACGGTGTCTTAAGGGACACTGGAAGTGGCACGACTCTAAGTGGAGCCATGTTGCCATCCTTGACCAACAAGGAGCGTCATCACGGACTCCACTGGAAACTCGGAGGGGGAAAAAATGAGGGGTACAGTGATGACCACTGTTTAGCCCCAAAAGTTTTATTATTTCAGTTTCTATCAGTAATTAATTTCAGAAAGTCACAACGGAAAATATGAACTTTTTTGTGACCTTATTTATCATTGAAATAGAGGATAGTCCATGGATAAAATCATTGAACTTGTCGGCATGTATAAGTGTGGAATTTGGAGTTTTACCTTTTGTATTTAATGTTTCACCTTTATGTTTCATAGAGGGGGCAATGCAACTTAAAAATCATGAAAATTCGGATTCCATATTTTATTGATTTATTTATTTTTTTCCTAACAAGAAATTTTCTGAACTTGATGGAAAAATAATTATGCTAAACTTCACTTTTGAACAGACGTTTTTGGAGAAAACGTGGAGTAGTCTAGTGTGCTGTGGCTTTTTACAAAAACTCCTCAGCATCGTTTGGCTCTTCATCTAACTTCCTTTGCGCTCGAATCGTTCATGTTAGGCTCTCAAGAGGGGCCAGGAAGATCGGGAGCTCTACTTACCTCAATATCCTTTGCTGCTGAACGTTCAACTGGTTCATCACCACTATTCACTAAATATTTACCGCTCATTTACCCTACCTCCTCACCTTTCCTTTTCTAAAAATGTGAACCTTTTGATGATCCAATATGTGGCTAAATTACAAGAGTAAATTTGGAAAAAACAAATACTCACAGGGAATGAAAAATTGATGACTCACAAAAACCAATCAACACTTAACCCAGAAATAGAAACTTGATACAAAGTTGGGTACAATACAGCTATTCATATAAAAAGTGTGTGATAAGAGTGGTCTTCTTCTTCTTCTTGTATTGCAAAAAAACAAAATAGGAAAATATATAAGAAACACTAAAGTTACATTTTTTCACCTTCGATAAATTTTATTCTGTAACTGCTAAACGGATTTGAAAAAATCAAAAACCTATTTATTCCCTGGTTGCCTCTGGGTTTTTAAGAACCATTCTCAAAATCCCATCAAGGGGCCAACCAAATGTAAAAAAATTGGGTCTAAAAATCAATTAAATCGTGTTGAAATAGTACTCATGTTAAAAATAAATAAATAAATAATAAACCTCAGAAAACTAGGTACGTTTCATACAAAAATGCAAGTCTATATCTTTATCCAGTGCTTCAGAAACTTTACCCGAACATTGGTCCTTTTGGTTGTAAAATTTTAAGTTGCGTTTCACCCATAAAATTGAATCTGGAACATCAAACTAATTGGTACATTGAGATTTTGTTTTAATAAAACTTCCTCGAAAAAACAACCTTTTTGGGAAACGATCTCGAACCGTCTTTTGAGAGCTGACCCATTGATCATCATGTCTCCACTATTAGCTACAATTAGCTTTGGTCTTAGTTGGACACGTCTGAAGATCCATATTTCGATATTTAGGTTTGAATCAACCATCTATGCATTAGCAACCAAATCTAAGAGATCTTTAAGAATGGAAAAACTCCAATCTTATATCTTGCCAATATTGAGTATGTATGTTATGAATTAAAATGACTAAACAATGATAATTTATGCTCTCTTATTCCTTTGGAACAAAGCCTGTGTAATTTGACCGAACGAATCTTCGTCCTCCGCTTTTATTTTTTGTAGAGAATGTCAATAAAACTATATTATTTTTGTATTGAGATGCTGTTTTTTGTTTGAAAAATAATAGTTTAATATTCCACGAAATGTAACTTTATTTTATCTGTGAAATGTGTTTCTAGGTCATCACGCATTTGGTTAACAATTTGGGTCACTTTCCTCTTACAAATGGTGGAGCTAATTTAGGATCACTTGTTGTTGAACAAGATGATGTAGATGGACTCGCAGCTGACCAATTGTCCTCTCAGTTGTTTAGCGCACCCAATATACAGGTAATAAACTTTCTTTAAAGTAATGAGTCTTTTAAAAATTTTAAACCATATTTTAGTCGTGAATAAATATAATTAGTAAACATGATAAATTGTTATGAAAATTTATATGAACATTCTTGTAACGTTCATATTATTGTGTGTTAGAGTGTTTTCATGGCTTCGTTAAGTGGTGGGGGCAATGAACAGCTTCTTTCTCCACTACTAGTTATGATAGAATGTTTGTTGACCACCACCAGCCCACAGCTTGGCATGCTATAATGCCTGATTATAGTACGGTCTTCGTAGAAGACTGTTTACTTATGCAGCTGACAGGTTTACATTTAGTGCACAGTGAATTTTTAAAGAAAATATTTTTAAAAAACCCGGGAAAGTGCGGATTTTGAAACAAAAAATTTCACTCTCTCATGTTGGTCACCCTGTGCCCCCATGATTTGCCATCTTAGGGAGCTTGAATTTCACTCTTTGTTTCACCATGCATGACAAACATTTGCTCTCATGAAAGTTGTGGTTTTCTCTCTGTGTTTCAACTTCTTTTTAATCTTATTGGTTGTATCATTCAAAATCAATGTCGGGATAGATGGAAAGCATAAAAGTTCGAAATCGTGGGTAAGGTCGGAGACTCCATAGGACGTGAGTGCCATGTCCCCAAAGAAGCCAGCCTGTGCTGGATATTCGTTCAGTCCATCTTCTGCGAGTGATCAGGTCTTCGTTGTGCCGAGTTCTAGTATCCTGTGGGAAAAGTCAAGAAAAATAGCACTCAAATTGATTACACGATTTAGCTCCAACTTACTTGTTTGGCGGTTGTCCTCTAATTTGGATGAGTCTTGCAACTCCGATTGAAAAAGGGCCAGAAGGAAAAAAAAAAAAAAAAAAGAAGAAGAATAGAGACAGTCTCATTCTCAATGCTGCCATTCTGAGTCGTACAGAAAATCGTATGAAAAGGCCAAAATGAGGACTAAGGAAAGCAAGATGTAGGTCTACCTTATCCTCATCCTTGATGTCGTCATTGGCCTCGTCCTTGGACGAATTTAATGACTTTGAGGCATATTATGCCATTCTCATTCTCAGTGTGGGGCACATATCTTATCTGCAAATTTTCAATGTGCTACCATTTATTGTGCTCGTCTGAAATATAAGAAACACACAATCAATATCAACAAGATTACCATTACAAAAGGTTGGCAATGGAATCATCAGCTATGGTTGTTACTCCACGTACATTAAGTATGTACATTAATTGTCAATATTTTCTCATCTTATTCAACTTTTATGTGGTAACATCCAATTTCTCGCTATATATAATGTCATTTTCCATATAACCAACATATACCTGGCTCCTCCCCGATTCAGGATGCATATTAGGGCTCATTTACACTGAGTGCACACTCAATCTTTCCTTACTCAATCTTTCCCTAAGGTAAGTTGAGCTAGTAATTGTACCTAGAATGTTCCCTCATCAAAATTGTATGCTATTTCAAAGTAAAAAGTTCATATAATACTTTTAACTTACCCTAACTATCTTCTGGTCAAGATTTCCTGAATGAAGCTTTATAGCGAAACCTGTCTAAATAAATACATTGAACTGTATGGAAGAAGTTGATCACTGTATTCCCACTCACAACATATAGTTGGATCAGAAAATATTGGTGGGTGAGTACCAAGAGGCAAGCCACACCTTCAACTCCCATTCTATTGCTCCCAGTACCCTCTGTCTATGACCCAAATTCGTCCTCCGTCAACATGACAGGCAAAAGGCTCACTGTCCTTTGACTTATGTTGAGAGTCATACGATCGAGGGGAAGCTGCAGGTTGGTTGGTGGCGACAGGTAGGAGTTATCTTCACTCTCTATTATTTTCCGGTCCTACTGTAGTAGATATTGATTTATGAGTGCCATACTATATTGATTGTTCTAGGTTATGGTCTCCAATTTACATCAAGTTCTCTCACTTGTGGAAGTCCCAGCTCTTGATATTCCAGGTGGAGGTGTGGAGAGCAACGAACTTGTCTCAGCACCCTCTCAAGTTAGGTTGATTATCCGTGACCTTGCTGGAAAATCTTGTTGGGATGCCTCTGTACTTCATGGCTCGAGGAAACAATGTTTTGAACAAGGTAGATCACCATGGATTCAAATTTTAATTAAATGTTCTATCTGACCAGAGGCTAAGTATTGCTCGTAGTTTAGTTATTAAAAAAAGAGGGAGGAATAATTGATGTTACTATGATCCATATTACTCAATGTGTAGCAGGCGCGTATTTATTTTGTTTTCTAATGTGGTAGGTTGGTTAGGATGACCTTTGCAATGTAATGCAAATGTTAAAGGTAGATATTATTTCCTCTCTCTCCCAAGAGTGAATATTTTATCTACATCAAATTTATTATAAGCTCGCCATAACAAAGTATATAAGTCATGTCCAGAAACCAAGTGCTTTCTAATTTTCACAAAGTTCCTTGGAAGACTTCAAAAAATTTATATTAACAAAATCACATGAACTTAGTCGCTCCCTCTCTCAAGGCAGGTGGTGAGACGAGGGATCAAAATAAAAGTCTCCCGCTAAAATAATGGCTCTGAGGTGCTTCTACTGTCCAAGGCAGAATTAAACGCAAGCTCAATAATTCCCTTTTTCTGATTTTCCTTACTGTTAAATGGTACAATGCTGTAAAGATCCCTCGAAGTGGAGCAGAACAGTAGTGCTGGCATTTGATCGAAACAACAATCCCTACTGGTTCTAGCCATGTTCTCGCTGAAGTTGTGTTACATTCAAGAAAAATGTCCTCAGTAGAAAGGTTTGATTATACCATCCTCATAGCTCATCTGGTTGGAGCGTTGTTACTAAAGATTAATTTCTCCTTTGTAATGAAGAGCACAAGCTCGAACTCTGTCAAGATATCAAATATTTTTGGGCTGTAACAGTTGTATCAGTCATTCTTTCCAATTTTTTTCCTTTTTGTGGGAAGCCTATAGTTTTGTGATGCCTGCATCAAAGAACTCTCCCGCCCCCTTAACACCCACTTCTCGTCTTCACCCTTCACCTCCTCATCCGTCCACTCTTGAGCGTCCTCAGGAAAGTGAACAGATGATAATATGAAGGCGCCAGATCCGGAGAATACGATGGTTGGTTGAGAACAACCCATCCAAATGAGTCCAGAAGGTGCATCGTGGCATTGGCTGTGTGGAATCTGGCATTGTCATGCAACAAGCAGATTCCCCTTGTCAGCATTCCTCTCCTTTCATTTTACATGGCCTTCCTCAATTTTTCCTGACTCTAATGATACCTTGTAGCGTTGACTGTCAATGGCAAAACTCAAATCATCCTGCAACACATTCATGATTTTTCGGCTGACATTTAAGTTATGTGATGCCATTGTTCAGACTGCCACATTATTTCAGGCGGACAGTGAGCAACCCAAGTTTCATCACCTGTGAGAATTAAGTGGAGAAAAGTAAAACCTCAAGTTCATATGTCTCCAAAGATTTTTGGAAATCCAAACACTGCTCAACTTATGTTCTTCAGTGAGCTTTTTTGTGTCTGTAAGAGAGGCTACAGAGATTTGGATATTTGTGAAAACATCGTAGAAAATGTTTTCACAGGTTGAAGGTTGCAGTCAACCTGCAACCGGGGCAGACTGCATTATTGATTTATTTCTATCAGTTCATCAGTCACAATTGTTGGCCTTCCATTACTGAGATCATAATGAACGCCAGCACAGCCATTTTAAAATCAATGACGCCACTTGAACACACTTGTTCGATTCATGGATTCTTCACTATAGACCTTGTGAGACACTTGTTGGAGTTTTCCCATCACAACAAGGTAGTAGATGACAGCATGGATTTTTTACTTGGGAGTGGACTCGATCAACAGGTTTTGTGGGGAAAATTCCCACTACCACAGTTAACTCCGTTATGGTTTACTTTTAACACATCCAACACCTAAGTGAAACTCAGCAACTTGGTGCAGAACCGAGGAACTTCTTGTAACCAAATTTCACATTAGCTTATTTTTCACTGCTATTGGTGTTTCATTGCTGTTTACCTTTTCCACCAACTAATGCTCCAGTAGACAGTTTATTTAAAAACAGACAATTGGAACGACCCTTCCTTTTTCTATGGGACTGTCGTCATAAGATATCACCTGCTCTCTAAAAAAAGTATTGTTGATATCTTGAAACATCATTGTGTTAAAGAAGAGGGTTATGGCTACATGTAGTGTGACCCACATGTCATTGCCATGAGGGACTCGGAACACTTATTTCTGGGCATGCTCGTTGCAATTCTTATATAATATCAAGATTAAAATCCAATACATATATTAAAAATTATTGTTACCCATGAAATCCAAGTGAAAAATGCAGTGATTTCGGAAATGTGAGAAAATATTCAAATCAGACCTACATTTCTGCCATTGAATGAGCTTGAAACTTCATAGAAGGGTAATATTCTGAAAGGAAATTTAACTCTCTTTGCAACGGTGTGCTCATTATTTATTTTACAGAACACCTAAGAGTTAATGAGCTTCGGATGTATGTACATTAGTTAATTTACTAAACTGTGTTGCAACTATGGCATGGAATGAGTAGCAACTATTTCCGCCACTTCACACTGACTTGGTGTATATCAAGTTTTTATTGTTGCATATTATGTTTTACTGTGTACTTCCAAAAAATCATTAAATCATATTATTGTTATGCAAAATTTGCAGAACCACTTTCAGCTACCATTGAACCCGATCCTGTAGTGATGAACTCAATGATGAACTCTTTATGTGTTAGCTCATTACCTCAACATACTCTGCGTCATAGATCTCCTAATGTTCTGCCTACATGCAGCAATTCAGCAGACGATATGGACAACCTGGATGACGTAAGCCACAAACTCAATAGTACCTTTGCCTACTAT
This sequence comes from Adelphocoris suturalis, assembly GCA_030762985.1. Taxonomy (NCBI): domain Eukaryota; kingdom Metazoa; phylum Arthropoda; class Insecta; order Hemiptera; family Miridae; genus Adelphocoris; species Adelphocoris suturalis. Next base: position 10,195,194 of record CM061045.1, on the reverse strand, counting down.
AGAATATTTGATAAATCAACCTATCTCCTGGGACAGGTTGATGATAATTATGATATAAAGGTAAAGAATTTCATACTTATTTATGCAGCACGCCCTTGCTGCTGCTCAAATAACAACTTTTGCAGTGAAACTGGAAGTTTTTAGGGTAAAAAGACAGAAACTCCCGTGATCTAGGGAATGCCTCGGTTAGTAGGCATAGGCATTGGTGAGGATTGCCTATGTTGGTAGCCCTTGTCTGTCGCTGTGGACTTCTTACCACAACCGTTGGCTGTCATTATAGTCATTAGTCTGGCCAGGGCTGGAGAATGCCAAGGGTTCAAGTATAAACCTACTTTCACAACAAGGCAGTGCCATATACAGTTTTCACACTAGAAAATTAGACCATAGCGCTATAAAGGGTGAGATTTCAGTATGAAATCTGTAACTTCCTATCATAATTATAAACAACCTGTCCCAGGAGGTAGGTTGATTTATCAATTATAATACGTAAGGACAGGATTTCATACTTACTCATGAAGCTTTTCGTGTATTATCATCCACTAGGCCAGGAAGGCAACCCTGGGAAATCTTTTACAGGGCCATAATATAAGAATTGAAATTTCAATTTGCGCTGTGTGTTACTAAGCCACCTTCGGAGTCCGAGTACTCTATTACCAAAGACAGAAAAGCTTTTCACCATGCTTCCCCTAAGTCACTCAATCGTGGCATTTCCCTATTAGCTGTCCTTTAGGCCCTTAAGAGACAACTTGAAAAGGCCCAAAATAAAACTTGGAAGTGATCGCACCGTGCGTGCATCCTCTCAAGAACTCAGTGGGGTAGGATCAAAGATAAACACTGGCGACACTTAAGATCATGTTTGTCTACCTGATTTTTCGCTTTCGGCCTCTAATTATCAAGGAATCTTTTTTGTGATTGTCGCTACATATTCCGAAATAGTTTCCAAATACAGGCTGTACACGTATTTGGAAACAAAATTTAAATTTTTCCTTGAAAAGTTCCATGATAGAGAAAATTTACTCGTTGATACAAACTCAAAAATATAGTTGAAGTTGAAAATTGATCCAGTGATAGTGGAAATAATTGGCATACACTTCTTACCTCTCTCGCACAACTGTCGTCCACATTGGCCTTAATCGTTAATGGTATTCCACTTGTATTCAAAGTGGACACAGGGGCGGACGTGTCATGCATACCTCTCGAGATTTGGGCTATACAACTAGGAAAACTATTGTTATAATGCCTTTCAAAGGAACGATGGATAGTGAGGGACAATGCAGGGAAGTTTCTGTGCTGTTGTTTGATTCCCAGGTAAGAAATTTCAGAATGAAAACATTTTCGTGGTCAAAGGCTTCAAACAACCCTTGTTAGGTCATCTAGCCATTCAAGCGCTTTCGTTGCTGTCAGCGACACCCACTCTCATCTCACCCACCAGCATCAAAATTAACACTGTACAAGACTCTTTCATAGATATATTTTCCCACAACCTGGGGCTCCCAAAAGGCCCCACAACAAAATTACGAGAGGTTCACACGATAAAATTGAAACAGGACGCCTCTCCTTATTCCACTGCATTTCTGCAGAGGCTACATTTGCCCTTAACCCTTTCGCGACGGCCGCCGTATTAATACGTCGGCATAGATGTCCTCCGTAATGCCTAACGACGTATTAATACGTCGGCCATCAAGTGCTCCGTAACGCCTGCTTTCGCGTTTTCGAATTTCCCTCCATTCTATCGACTCTCATGCTATCAATTGAGAGGCATTGTAACTAACATTTACGTCTAGTGTCTAATAGAATGCGCTGAGATCAAAGACGTTGTTGAGAGTTTTATTCACATCAAAATAGCAGGAAAAACGTTGACTTGGACACTGTTGTTTTTTGCCCGCATTCGGTCTTTGTCATAATTTTACTCATACCTGTTTCCATACTTGTACTTTCTTTTACGTTTTTATTCCTCACAGGTGGACGGATGAAGGAATTCCTAACGAAATAATAACCGGGAGTGACAGTGAGTTAGGTAGTGATCTGATTGACGTTGAAATTGAAGCTCGTTCAACAAACTTTTTGGATCAACTCAAAGACGATTGTTTTGTCGATTTTCTCGATGATGGTGATCATGATACTCGGGAAATTTCAAATTCTAATATTCTTGATCCAGTTCCGAAAAGCGAAGGTGGTTCACCGCGCGTGGAGGGCCAATTATTCAGGCACGGGGGTTGGAGGGCTCCGAGGCAGTCAGGCCAGGCGCGTTGCAGTGGCTGAACGAGGCCCGTCGCAAAGGGGTTAAGAGATAAAGTTAAAAACGAACTAGAGAGAATGTTGACATTAGGCATAATCAATAAGGTCACAAAGGGGTCAGAATGGTGTTTGCTAATAGTAGTTGTTACCAAAAAAGATGACAGTGTAAGACTATGTGTAGATTTTACCTAGTTGAATGAGCATGTCGTAAGAGGAAGACATGTTGCCTTCCTTGGAACAAACCCTTGGTAAAATAGGGAATGCTAAAATATTCTCCAAAATGGATGTGAGAATAGGGTTCTGGCAAATACCTTCGACAGAGCAATCTAAACGTTTGAACACCTTCGTTGCACCATTTGGGCGGTTCTGTTTCAATTGTCTTCCCTTTGGAATTTCTTCTGCCCCAGAGTACTTCCGAAGACGTGTACTAGAATGCTTGGATGGTTTGGAGGGCTGCATCGTTCTAATGGATGACATTTTGGTGTACAGAGATACAGAGGCCCAGCATGATTTTTGCCTTAATGCAATGCTTTCATATTTAAAAGATTTCAACATAGATAACTCTAAATTAAGATAATGCGAGTTCAAGAAAAGCTCAGTTCTATTCTAGGTCATTGAGTTAACAAAGATGGAATTAGCCTTCCCAGCTCTGCATTTCGTACTATGTACATGGGAGGGGATACATGATTCATATATGGCCTTCTTTTTTACTTCAATCGTTTTATCTTGATCCCTCTCATTGGTTTCCCACTTAATAGTAGGGTCAAGCACTCAACCCTAACTCCTTGTTCAATCAATCACCAAAATGTCAGCCCTTCTATTCTGAGAGTGACCATCTTCTTGTGCAACACACACAATTCACTTCTTCAAATACTTCGAAGGATTTGGCTCTAATCATGTCAGCAATGGCTGTCCTAACTTTATGGTGAACTGTGTTTTGCATCAACTCGGTCTTCGGGCAGAGGCCTCAGATGTGGGGAAGCGCTTCCATTGCGTTAGTCTCGGTTCAGGCTGAGAACATTCTTATTACTGATTTTCTCGACTGTTGTAAAATATCAGTAGATTTTTTCAAGTAGTTGAAGAAAGTACTTTAAGTACCAATGTACTTGGGTATTCCAACTCTGGTAGTAAATTAACGGAAAAGGTCCTGCAAAAATTTAAAATGTAGTTCAACATAATCTTAGATGTACCTTGTGACTTAGTTAGAAAGTGTGCGATAATACCTAGTTTGTTCCAATTCGATCGATTGCCTAACACAATGTACCAATGTACTCAGAATATTTGTTGACCACCACTACTATATAAGACTCACACTGAAACAGGGGCAATGTACCAATGTACTCAGAATATTTGTTGACCACCACTACTATATAAGACTCACACTGAAACAGGGGCACATATGAAATCCTTCTACCAGCGGGGGGAAAGCTTGACTTGGGGGTTCACGAACGTGCCAGGTGTAGGCCAGGGGGGGACATTTAACTGGATCTGGGAAGGGGGGGGGGGGGGCTAAGCATCTCTGTCTTGGTGATGAGGAGCAAACATACAGACGACCATAAATGTACTATTTTGACACATCTGTACACTGCTGTTTGCAATATCAGCGTGTTCACCAACTTTCCAATTCAAACTAACTTCCCCAATGCCTTGTGATATGCAGGGGGTCTTTATCTGAACACTTCAGAAGAACAAGTGGTGGGGGGGGGGGGGGATGGCTCAATTCCACTCACTGAGCCGGGGGCTGTTTGTAAGGGAGGGAGAAGAAGGCATCAACTCTTCTGGCTGGAGGTGGTGTATGGTGATGGCCTCGGGAGTTACCTCCAGCAACTGGAGCCCGCCTACTTCAAAAGGAGGAAGCCTACTTCAAAAGGGGGAAGAGCACTTTGGCCAGCTCACAAGCATAAAAATACTTGTGCCATTATCTGCCATCCAATCATCCCAAACTCTTACTGCCATACTTGTCAAGGGGTTCTTAAAGGCATTCAATTTGGTAACATCATCAAATAAAGCTACATATTGTTTGAGGTCCATATATATCACTATTCTCGCATTAGAAAACATTTTTATTTAAAAATCCCATGAGTCGTGTTAATCCTAATCAAAATACTGTATTGAAATTCATGTCATTGGAACTGTCTTACCAACTTATTGTTAACGATAACGATGATATTTTAGTTGTTGCAGTATATTGGACACTCTTCCCCAGAGTTGCTAGAAAGTTTGGATATGCCACGAAATGCTCCTTCCACTTCACTGAATGCTGAATACGAGCAAGAAGCAATGGGTTCTATTCTTAGTATGCGTATTTTGACTCAAGATTACGTATCAATTTCCAACAATCCTCCTACGTGAGTTGATTTAATGCATTTTATTCCTATTACTTTTTTTTTAATTTTGCTGCATAAAGAATTATCAGTATAAATATTTTAAAATAATTCAATGATATTTAAAAAAACACTATTAAGGTAATCGAACAATTTTAATTTTGAATGTAATATCATTTTATTATCAGTGAATCTGTTGAGTCATCAAACCAGTCTATCATCGAAGAGAGGGAAGATTTTGCTCCATTTCAGCACAGCAGATTATTGTTTTCTCAACTCGGAATGCTAGGGTGGAATCTTCGATCAAGGCTACACCTTGTGGACAAAAATGATAAACTACTTCGAGAACTGAGAAACCTAGATGCCCAGGTAATCAGGACAGGTCTTATGTACACTGAATTTTTGTTTAAGCTCAAAGCCTTAAATTAACCTGCGAGAGGTGACAGGAGCGACTTTTCCGCACCCCAAAACTATTTGTTGGTGTAAAATCCCAGATTAGACACCTAAGAAGTTGATCTCCATATTTGTGTATTTTAACAGTAATATGATGATGGTTTTACACCCAGCTTACCTGAGGGGGTGAACTCACGGTGAAGTTACACAAAATTTTAGAGTTATCTAGTGTTTATGTTCGTGATGGAAACACCCCAACACACCGCGGAGTTACTGAAAGGAAGAGCCAAGCAAACTGTTTGTGACTGGTACAATCTGTGCCATGAAGTATGTAATGGTTCCCAACTCCTGAAGTCGTAGCGATTATGAAGTGGAAAATAATAGAAATCACAGTAGGCGCATTGATGGGCCGTGGGTTTTTGGACTGAAAGGAGATGGCGTTAGATATTTTACCCGTCTAACAGAGAGATAGTACACTACACTTGTGCCAATCATTGAAAGATAGTAATTTAATACAGAATGACATTGGTGAGTCAATTTTCTGATTTTACCGACCTTAACCTAATTTTAGTTTATTGCCAATAACGGACACACGGTACTAACAGGGTGGCCACACGTTAGGCACATGGTGGCCGCTCGGTGCATAGGTGGCCGTGTATTAGAAGAGCACCGATCTGCTGTCACAATATATGTGCGATTCGGTTCTACTTGATTTGGCAATATTAAACGGGTGTTAATATATCCAAGTTCAAATTAAGCAGAGCCCACTGTATGTATCAACTAACATTCTGCTTCTCCTAGCACTGCTAGTCTGTCCTTTTATACATAAGGTTCTTAGATTAGGGCTACCTTTATCCTCTCGTTTGAAATTAAGTAGTTTAATAAATTATATCAATTTAACAAAAATATTCTTTATAGCTCCTGATAATTTTTTCTTCAAAAATTAATTTTATTCTAGAGATGCAGGCAGACACACAAAATCGCTGTTATATACGTGGGACAAGGCCAAGAGGATAAAATCTCTATCCTATCGAATTCAGGAGGAAGTCAACCTTATGAAGAGTTTATTGCTGGACTGGCTTGGGAAGTAAGTTTTAATTTATTAAAAGGTGGAGGTTTGGTTTTAGATTGATTATATTTCTGATAGCCATGGAATAAGTTGCATGCTAATGCATGTGAGGAAGGAAGCTTACAGTGGTTTGTATGTACCTATAAATGTATTGGAAGTCAATCAACTGGTAGATCATGATTAAATAAATAACTGTTGTTATCATTATATACGTAGTTTATTTGAATGTTATTGTTTAAAAAAAATTGGTTAGGAATGGAGAAATCTAATTCAACATGCGTCCGAATTCCATAGGTACAACCTGGGGGGTTTGGATAGAATATCTATCTTGAAGTGTTCCTGATATGCTACGTCGAATGTTGCCCCACCTTCTTGGCGCAAAACAATGTTCCTTTTTCCATTTCTGTTTCTGAGGGTTGAGAGAGGAGCCATTGAAAACCCTGCTATAGCTGAGTGCTGATAGGAGATAGCATCTTTTGTACGAGTTTCCTGTCCTGTTGATATTAGCTTTGAATTATTGAGTATCTCTGCAAAATATCTTCAAGCTCGTGTTTCATATGTTTCAGGTTGAGTTAGAAACGCATGTTGGATTCATGGGTGGCCTTCAAAGGAACAAAATGACTGGTATCACAGCCCCTTACTATGCAACTTCATTTACTGAAGTGATTTTCCATGTTTCTACGAGAATGCCTTCATCAAACCCAGAAGCTCTCTTGCAAAAGGTATCATTTGCAAATTTATGTAAAATTTCTTGACATATTGAAAATTGTGTGGGGAAGCATAGCTTTTGTCACATAGCTGATGTGGTGAGAGATTATCTACAGTTGACTTTGCTGTCAATATTATCAAAACTTGAATTAGGAAAACGGTAGCACCAAGTGAATCAACATTTCAAAATGATTAAATTTCATGTTCCACACAGGAAAAAATTTATGTAAGTACAATGCGCATGATTTGTCAAAGTTTATTCAGAATCTGTCCAGATGGGTTTAAAATTGAAAAACAAACTGTTGTGCCATTAATTGAACATCTAATAGACGTGGTTTTTTTTATCTCCTTAAGAAACACAAAAATTACATATATTTCACCTAATGAGAAGTGTTTTGACTTGAATATGTTTTATCGTTGGGGGTTATTCTAAAAATTCTATTACCCATTCCGTTACCAAAAATTTTACCACGTTTCATGATGATTTTCACTTGCAACCAACGTGTTTCTAGGGAAATGTAACTCCTGTAGTTTTCATTGGACTAGAATCATTCTCTATTCATTTGGAAGGCTGTGGATTTATCTAACCGAATTATGTTAACCACTGAGTACATGGCCAACAATCTGAGGTATGAGCGTGGTTGTGTGAATAATTGTTTACTTGCATAGAAGTGATCCTTCTCAATTAATTTTAAACATGATTCCAATCACCATTGGGACATTACGATACGATTGAAATCATGGGTTTTTTCTTGGTCAGCTGAGTGAGCTAAATTCTCTCTTGGTTGCCCTAGGAAGTTGAAATTTGATAGGGAGACTCTAGGTCATTAAGAGAAGAGTGGAAGGATGGGATCTTTCCTGATCAGCACTAGGTATTTGAAATTTGATATGGAGACTATTTGGGACATAACAGACAGTTGAAATGATAAATCATTTGAGTGGCGGTAGCTGCGAGCCCCAATGCCCTCTAAAGCCCATTCCACCCACTGGGAAGAAATGGTGGATTCAGAGCACTGTTTGAGTTCTTTACCATCTACTGTCTCATGCAGAGTAGCAGCGAACTCATCAGATGAGCTGGGTTTGGGAGCAGTTGGTGTTGCTCCATCGCACCACTACAACTGCTGTCTGATGAAGTCAAGGTCAGCAGCAGAGCGGGCGACCTCCCAGCTCGAGCCCCTTAGGGCTAGCAGACACTGGGGGCGTAAAGATAGGATGCTGGCAGAAAGAGAGACAATACCGAGCCCACCGGCCTTGACCGGTGCATGGATGTAAGCACTCGGGACACCAGGTGGGAAGCCTAGCCAAGAGCGCACAGCAGAGCGCCAAAGCAGCCTCCCCGCAGTAAGCCTACCATAGACTTTGGAAGTAAGTATGTGCAAAGGAGACGTAGCTTCTACTGTGGCTTCAATGGAGCCTTGGTGACACGAGCTAATGCTCCACCAAGGTCCACATGGCTTGCAGCTATAGTGGCCACACCCATGAAGTCGACCCCAAGGTACTGCCAGACCTGCAACACGGATCGGGTGGGGATGTGTGACTGTCCTATGACAAAACACTCCTCATCCACCACCTTCACCTCATGTTGGCAGCCCGACGGGACCAAGGAGACTGACCCACACTTAAAAGGGTTGACCACTAGACCACACCTGGCTAGCTAGCTGCTCAGCAAAGGTGTTGAGGGCGATCTGCAAGCCCTCGTGGGTTTCTGCGAGTAGGACGACATCATCGGCAAAAGCCAATGCACCTACTTGCACCCTAGGGGCGAGATCAAACTCTATTTCATCTGGCAGCTTGCCCAAGGCAGTATCCCCGACCAGGTTGAAGAGGAGTGACGATAGAGGATCCCCCGGCATTCCCTGCACCCAATGACAACATTCCCCGACACCTCGCCTCCTGCCTTTAGGACTGTCAGGCCTTCGTGTTACAGACAGGCAACATGATCAACTATGCGATCAGGTGTCCCGATCAACATAATCGGTCAGGGCAAAATGGCTTACAATGTCAAAGGCCTTAGCGACGTCCAGAGCGGCAAGATGGAGCTGCTGTTTGTTGATGCGGGCCAGTGAAATGACAGTTTGGAGAACAGTTAGGTTCTCTGCAGTGCCATCCGCTGGCCGAAATGCTCTCTGGATGTCACCTATGACACCAGCCACTCAGAAGCGAGATGCCAGAATCTTTTGAAAATGGCGGAAAACTACCTATGACATTGAAATCGGACGGTAGCCTCCAGGCCCACTTCCTCCTTTCTTTGGGATGAACGATTTGATATTTCCATTAAAAAAGAATGAATATATATAAGAAGGATGTAAATGACGAACGTTGTTCATTTCTATGACAATAACAAATATTGAATCTATATATTTTTTCCCCCATTTGTTAAAATTAAGAACTCCTATCGTATAACTCTTTGATTTCGTGGAAATAGACCACGTTCGTTATTAACTTCCCTATTTTCAATAAAATGTTGCTAAAAGAGTAACTGGGGTCAGGTGGCTTGAAAATGTACCTACTGTTCGGTGCTCATTAGAGAGATAGTTGACACAGCGCTTCACTGCAGGATTCAGAATACATAAAATCTAGGCTCCATATTTCTTTCACTTCAATTCACAATTTAGATGATTTATACAATCGGGGGGTTTTTTTTTTTTTTTTTTTTTTTTTGAGAGAGAGAGAGAGAGAGAGAGAGAGAGAGAGAGAGAGAGAGAGAGAGAGAGAGAGAGAGAGCATTGAATATTATAGGTTTGTTATCAACTGTAGAATGAAATAGTTGCTGAAAATATATTTTGTGAAGATGTTATGATCATGAAGATTTTAAAAATCACAAATTTTAGAAACGAGATTTGAATGCTAGCCTTTACTACTGGTTTATTATTTTCATCAAGTCTTTATTGTTTTCATTAATGAACCTTTCTTCACTGTTCTAATAATTTTTCAGACTAGGCATCTGGGTAATGATGAAGTGCACATTGTGTGGTCGGAACATACTAGGGAATACCGACGAGGTATTATTCCAACAGACTTTTGTGATGTGTTAATTGTGATTTATCCTCTTCCGCACAAACTATATCGGATACAAGTTTCTAGAAAACCGGATGTAAGTATACACAACATTGGCAATTCATATTGTTGTATATTTTGAAGTTGTTCATGTTTTATGAGGTTTTTTCTTTATTCGTCAATTTTTATAGGTCCCTTACTTTGGTCCTTTGTACAATGAAGCTGTGGTTGGACATAGAGAACTTCCAGGTCTAGTTAGAGCTACAGCTCTTAGCGCTTCCAGGGCAATGCGCAGCATGTTGCCTTTTCATCAGCAGTAGTAAGTACTATTGTGTTATACTCAGAGAACCTCAGGCCCTTTTAAATTGAAAAAAAAAAAAACCTCAACTAAATAAAGTTCAAAGTGTTTTTAAATGTCGATGGTTGTTGGTTGGTGGCCAGGATTAAAATACTAAATGTCCCCAAGTTAATTAGAGTAATTACCTGATTTTGTCTATATAGTGAAGCTGGGAATTTTTTTTCACTCGTTCTTTTGAGAGATGGATTTAGGAAATGCTTCAAAAAGCACATACGTGCACGATTTGGTTAATATCTTTACACAAGATATGTAAATATATCTATGTAACCGTCCAAAAATCACAGTTAGAAAAATTGAATAATCCTATGCAGTAGGTGAAGAATTGCATTTAAACTTCCTTACTCACACACCCCCTAGTAGAATATTCTAATGTTTTCCAAAGTGTGACTAGCCTGAGAAATTGAAAATAAATATTAGAAAAATAATTGTTTAGGCAATAACTTAAGTTTAAAAACTAACAAAATATAAACATCGAGTGATAGCACTTTGATAATTAGCTAAAATTTAATGTAATGATTTTCTGGTTAATCCATATTTTCTTTCTTGAGCTTTGATCTACAGCATTCGAATTTTATGCGTGATTTATTATTTTCCAGTTATGAAGAGCGAGGTAGATGTATCGAAACCGTGATTAAAAATCACAAAAAAGCATGTACATTTGAAGAATTTACTTCTAATATATTTGCTCCTGTCCAGTCATCGCAGTACCAGACGACTTCTTATCAAAAACTTCCAGGTATTATGCTCAACCTGTATTTATATGACCTATTTTTCAAAAAAGAGAGCCTTTGTACAGGATGTATCAGCTGTTATGGCAATACAGAAAAAAGTTGAACATAAACCTTTCGCCTTAGTAGTAGAACCATAAACAGGGTACTCAAGTTGTTCACGATAATACAGTACAGGTACTACTTGCAGGTGCATGGTTGATATCCTTCTCAACCACATGTACTACCCATTGCTACAGGTTTCTGATCATGTTTTGTTTTGTTAGCAGGCAGTTGTCAATATTCAAACGCTGATGATGGTTGTGCTTCTTCTACTGGTAGCACCAGCAGTAACACATTAATCACGCTGCTTGACTCGCAAAAACTTTTGAATGCTTCTCATTCAGGTAATATGGTTTTTTTTTTTTTTTTTTTTTTTTTTTCAGTTAATTTGAGGATAATATCAAATGTTATACATTTTCCAAAAGTTTTAGAAATCGTTGGTCGGCACACTATTAGAGATAACTTGAATTCATCTCTTGAAAAACATTAGTATAATTATGATATTCATCCATCTGAGTTTAGAGACGCTCAAGCTATCCACTGTATGAGAACTTCATTTGAGATGCCTGGGGCATGTGAGGGTAGTAGAAATTCTCAGATTCTCTCTCAGGCAAGCATTAAGCTGTAAGACAGGTGGCTTGGTAACCAGATGTTGAAACAGAATGAGGGATATGATAGGGGAAAGAGCGTTACCCATGGGTATTGGCATTTAAAAAAGGTATTTTAACTATTTTTAAATGAAAGAACATTCAATTCTAAGAGGTTTGGCATCAACCGTACTTTCCTCTGATGAGTAGTTTTATTCCTATGAGTTTTCAAAGTTTCGCACACTGATGACATCAAAGCTCCGCTCCCGCCTGGCCAGTCAGTGTGACGTCACCAGTGCAAACTTTGAAAAATCATAGAAAGAAAACTACTCAACGCAGGAGAGTGCGGATGGTATCAAATTTCTTATAATGGAATCTATTTTAATTTAAAAATATAAAATGAATACGTGGGTAACGCTCATTGAAACGTATGCCTTTTTCCTGAGATAAGCCCAGAAAAAGACCGCTTGCTACACCACTCGGCTACCAAGGCCAAATAGTCAAACCTGGGTGTTTCTCCGAACTTGACAATAAATTCCAAAACGCGATGCCTATGCCTACAGAGGGGTCAATGTGCATTCAAACACCAGTCTTAGGGCCAGTTGAATGACATTTGTTGGATATATATATATATATATATTGTGGAGCAATATAAAGATTTTTTTTTTCTTTTACATCTAGAATAAAAATGGAGTAAAACGTTGTCAAGCACACTTTTCACAAAAACCCCGTTATTTTCTGCTGTAAATACACATATTTCTCAACTTTAAATCAATCAATTTCATCTTTTGACCATGTTTTCGAAATCAACATTAACTGTCTTAAAAGGAGAGTGTTCTTTGATTCTCAAATAATACCATCTAAATACCATACCATCAGCCTAAACATAAAAAATTGAAAAATAGAAATTTCTTGAAATCTATGAAACTTTACTATCACTTTAAAAAAATCCTAGAGATTGTCAAATCTGACCATAACTTTCTAAGATAATAGATTTCGAATGGTAAGGTAAACTTTGCGATTAAATTTCGATTTTGTAGAGAAATTCAAGCTGGAATGTAAAAAAAGGTGAGTTAATTGAAGAAGGGGTGGAAGAAATTGTATCATGTTCGCAATAGTTTTCTCTAAAAAACCCGCAGTTCTTTTACTCAATCGATTTCAACGCTTGACCAAATTTTCATAATCGGTGATAAATTTCCTCCAAAAAATACCATCAGTATCACCAACTGGAACATAAAAGATTTTTGAAAAAAGAAAACTTTCGAAAATGTTAGAAACTTTATTACCTATGCCTTTTAATACCCTGGATGTTGTCAAATCTTACAAAAACTTCCTCAAGTCATAAGCTTTCAAATGGTTTGGTAAACTGTACGCTTTTGTTTTGATTTAGTAGATATATTTAAACTGGAATCTGCAAATTATTGCTTCTTCCACCCCTTTCCTTAACCGAGACTGTTTTTTTTTTTCACAACTCAGCTTGAATTTCTCTACTAAATTGGGATGAAGTCACATGGTTGACCATAAAGCTTATTACACGAAAAAGTTTTTGTTAAATTTAACCAACTTCAGAATATTCTTAAAGAGAATATACAGTTTCTACGATGTTCAGAAGTAATCATTTTTTTTAAATATTATATTTTAGTTATAGATTAGTGTTGTCACGAATCAATTGACAGATTATTTTAAGAAATTTAGCGCTGATTCGAAAATGTGGTCAAACCTTGAAATTTATTGAGTTACAGAAGATAAATGTGGGTTTTTGCAAGAAAACTATTGCCATCTTGATACAACTTCTCCCACTTCATTCCTAAAATCGAGACTTCGTTCTTCAACATATACCAAATCCAAACTTGGCTGCATAGTTAGTCATACCTTTCAAAATCCAAAATCTTATTATTTGAGAATCAAGGTTTTGTAAGTTTTAACTTTTTTTTTTTTTTTTTTTTTTTTTTTTTTTTTTTTTTTTTTTTTTTTTTTTTTTTTTTTTTTTTTTTTTAAGAAAAGTTTTGTGGGATTTTAAGACATTTTCATTTTCCAAAATTTTTCATGTTTAGGCTTTTAGTATGGTCTTTTAGGTAGTATTTTTGACACTTTTCTTTTAGGAAAATTAACGTTGATTTCGAAAGTAGGTTGGGCAAAATATGTGGTTTTTGTGAGAGAAAAAAAAATTTTAAAAAATCTATCTTGAAGAAGGATTGAGATAGAAATTCGCGTTTGAAGACGTTTCACTACATTTTGGTAATTTCACAACAAAAAAATTAAATTAATAAATTTTAGAAAACTCACGGTTACTCTAAAAGAATTCACGGTTTTTCTCATCTGTTTGAACTTCCGAGCTGGTTGAGGGAGTCTCTCTCACTTGTATGAAGCCTTTGGTGATCTTATTTTGTCAGTACCTGACCAAAAATTCAAAGCAAAGTGGTACTAAACTTGACCTCCACTTCACGGACTTTAACATCTAAGTTATTGCCATCTCCATTGCAGCATTTTCCTTCTCGGATTTTTCTATTTAGCGAATTTTGTAGAAAATGAAGCTATTGCAATGGCCCCAAAAGATTGAAAATTAAAATTTTCGAAAATTTCCTTCATCAAAGTCCGTTTTGAGGCATTCTGAATCCTGAATCGAATCCTTGAGTTTACCGCTGTTTCATGTATATATCCACAGTTAAAGAGGTTTGATACACTGGCCTCATAGCGCAGATCGTTGGAGTGTGGGATTTCCCGTAGTTCTAAGGACAGGAGTTCGAACTCCTGTCGAGGTATCAAATATTTTTGGGCCATTACAGTGTCATTTTAGACGATAATTCTCCTTAGGATTGAGATAAAAATTCACTTCTTGCGCCTTAAAATCAAGCTTTTCAAACGAATTGGTAAAATTTCAAAAAATGTACTTAACTAAAAAATCACTAGAAATGGCTTAAAACGGCTTAAAATCGTTAAATTTATTTATTTATTTTAATTTAATTTAATTTTTTTTTTTAATTTTTTTTAGCGAAATTTTAGGTAATAAAAGTTAATCAACACCAAATCAGAACACTATAAAATGTATGCAAAAAAATATGCAGAAAAATGTAATTAAATTGCATTAATATTTGCTGAAAAATCCATTAAAAATCTGGAAAATCAAATATCTGTTTTGAATCGTAGAATATTATTTAGTACGAGTTTATTTGCCATGGTGGTTAACAATTTTTGCCCTGAAAATGCTCAAATTTTAAAATGATGTTGCATGATATAATACTGTAATATACAAAAATTCGCTCATACAATCATGCTGCATGACTGGAAATTTTTAGGACGTCCCTCAGAACCTAGGTCATATGGGCAAGGGTTCTTATTTAAAAGGGACGACCTATTGGAATTGATCCGGGGGTTGGGGGACAACCATAGCATGAGAAAAAAAAACCACATACAAATCCGTTTCAGATAATTCTAAGACCGAATCCGTGGAAAAAAAACCATAGGTGTGTATGTGTGACAAATTTTGTCGACATTGCCCAGGCCACAATTCTCATACGAACTAAATCACTCGCGACGAAGTTGTGGAAACCCATTTCAAAACGGAAGTTAGTGAAAAACGTTGTCTATTTCCACGAAAAAATAAAGAGTTACACTGTTATTGGGATGTTATCGTTACACGGTTATAGGAGTTATCGTTTGTTACTGATGATGGCCTAACCGTCGAAATCGATTTAACAGTGTAAGTCTTTATTTTTCGTGGAAATAGACAACGTTTTTCACTAACTTCCTTTTTTTTCCACAATTCTCAACCCATTTTCGAGATTCTTTCTTAGTTCGATCCCAATTTTAGTCTACTTGCGCAGCAAACATCGAAAATTTTGAATTCCGTGATGAAAGAGGGGGAATGGAGGGGGTAAAACCAGGAAAATGTTTTTTTTTTTTTTTCGACAAATTTTGTCGACGCCACCCAGGCTACGATTCTTATTTGGTTCGATTCCAATTTTAGTATAGTTTTGCTACAAATCTTGGGAATTTCGGATTTACTGTCAAGGTGTGGGGTGAAGGGGATAATCACCGATTCTTTCAGGCGCTGCCCAAGCTACATGTCTCGACCGATTTTCGTGATTCTTATTTTGCTCCATTAATAATCCGATATAGATTTGGAACCTATGTCAAGACTTTTAAATTTCATCATGGGAGGGGGTGAATGGAGGGAGTAAAACTGGTAAATCATGGTGTTTTACCAATTCTTGTACGATTTTCGTGATTCTCTCTTCGTTTAACTATAAATTCGGTCTAGTTTTGGATCGAATTTCAGGAATTTCAAATGTAATTATGAAAGGGGTGAATGGAGGGGGTAATAGTAATAAATCGTGATGTTTTAACTATCCTCGTAAGATTTTCGTAATCATTTTCTTAATTCAATTATCAATTTGGTCAATTTTTGTAATTATGTCAGGATTTTCAAATTTCATACTTATGATAGGAATTCACTGTCGGACATTGATGAATGTGTCATATATGTGATTGAATTTGATAAGATACATGCATTATTTGCTTCCTAAACTGGTCAAGTTACAATTAATTTATATTATCCGTTTAAATTATAAATATAATGATAATTTTATCTATTTTACTTTTATTTAGTTATTTGTTTTGAACTCAGTTATCATTATTTATTATGTTTGTCTATTTTTGGTAGAATTCCAACACTTTTCTGTAATCGTAATGCCCATTCTAGGAGAAGAAAGTGGTAGCTGGACTGGAGAAGAACTGCTTCCATCGCATCCTGGCATATCACCACGCCCTATGAAAAAGTCAACCAATAAAAGTGGGCATCGTTCCAAGAACCCACTTCTCACACCTCCAGAAAGTCCAACTTCTCGAAGATCTAAATAGTATTTTAATTCTTCATATGGAGTCATAACGGGTTGGATCATTTTCTCATTTATATCATGAACGTTTTTCTTGTTCGTCCATTCCTGTTTCAGATCCTAACAACATCAATATCAGTAGATCTTTGCTCATTTGAAGAACACTGTGAAATAACAACTTCTTGTAGTCATGTGTTTATAGATCAACACATTCCCGTACGTAGGTATCTCTTACCAGTTTTCATCACTGCATCATTGGCATTTGTGCTCAAGATAATGTTTGTTATTCCTGATGAAATTAAAAGCATGCGAGGATAATTTAAACTATAAACTAGCATACTGTTAAATATTCCGTCTTGTTGGTCAGTGTGTATTAAAACAAAGAATTGCTTTATGGGTGAGGATGCTATGTTCCACTGGAAGGAAAGGGGAAAGATATGAATATTATCCATCGTACTCCAGCTATCCATCTGTTAATCAGGTTAATTACTGGCAGTTTGCAGTATTGAATATATATATATATATATATTTTTTTTTTTTTTTTCTAGTCTCTTTTTCCCTTTTTGCTTCCTCACTACCGAAGGTAGGAAAGCTTTATGTTATTAGCACAAGAAGCCAAAAAAACTGTCCTCCATAATCAAAATATCAACTTGCTTTTTGGTTTCAGAGCTTGCTGATCAATTTTCGTTCTCTGTCTGTCTGTCTGCCTGATGTCTGCGTGTCTGTGGCGAATCCTTGTAATGCCCAAACTATACTAAGCTGTAGTCAGATTTTGATGAAATTTTCAGGTATTGTGCGGGTTAGCTCTTAGACGGTCCCCTATAGCTTTCTTTGCCATTGGTTCAATAGTAGCCTGTGTGCATGCACAAGTGTATTTCTCATTGTCTATTGGTCCGATTTTGTTCAAACTCGAGGGGCAGTAGTTAAGTATAATATGTTCCAGGAAAATGCCCAAATTATATTGTGATTGGTAGATCGATAACTATTGTGCATGCACAAAACTAAAATCGACTGACACAGGCAAAACTTCGAAACTAATGAACCAAGTTTGATGACATTTTGAGAGATTGTGCGGGTTAGCTCATAGACCGTTTCCTATCATTTTAATTATCTTCGCATGCTCAAAAGTGAATTTATTGTATCATCAATTTCTCATCATCTATTGATACGATTTTGTTCAAACTCTGAGTTTAGTTGGGTTTATGTTTTAGGAAGATGCCTTGTGAATTTTATCACCATTGGTTGAGTAATACCTATTGGGCATGCACAAAACTATATATGGATTGACACAGGCCCAACTCCAAGACTAATGGGCCGATTTTGAAGAAATTTTCAGGGATTGTGCCAGTTAGCTCCTAGACCGCTATAACGTTCATTGCCATTTATTCAAAAGTAACGCATGCGCAAACGTGAGTTTCTTAGAACGTGAATTTCTCATTATTTATTGGTCCAATTTTGTTCACTTGGGGGGAGGGGGGAGTTGGGTATATATTCCAGAAAGATGCCCCATGTATTTTATCGCAATAGGTTGCCTAATAAATGTTACGCATGCGCAAAATTAATATTGGTCGACACTCTGAGACTAATGGTGTGATTTTTATGAAATGTTCAAGGATTGTGCGGGTGAACCTCTAGACAATATCCTACAAATTCCATTGTCATTGATGGTGAATGCCGTTGGATTGATGGTACGGTTTGAGATGAATCACTTCTCTATTACGCATTCAAAAATTTCGACTCGCACTTTGTTCGTCAACTAATTCTATACATCCGTGTGTGAGGAAGGAAGCTATACTGCCCGCCCAACTTGACAGACTTTTTTTAATTTTTATTATATATCGTATTTGAAATATTTTCGTTGTATGTTTTCATTATCGAAAGATGTCCTGATGAACTGGCAGTTTCAATTCAACAATTCTGATTCAACACAAGGCTTTGAAGGTTAATGTCTGATTGGCACACATTGCAGAATACCCATGTGTTTTAAAATCTTGTGTGAACATATATTCTATAAATATTTTGCTGACGTTAGTTTTTTTTAAAACATTATTTGTCTCTTTTTCTCATTGATTTACGTATTCATAGGAGCATGTCTCAAGGGGGAGAGTTTGACGATTTATGGGATTTAATCCAATCATTGAATTGGATGGGGTTGTGTCTTGGTTTAAAAAAGGTGATGAACCTATGATATCTGCTCATCCCTTTATAACTGCACAATCAATCCAATTCTGGTGCATGGCGTCTAAAAGTTTGTTTATACGTCATCCCAACCATTTCTGAGCACTTTGGAGGTGGACACATTTTTTGTCTGCTCCCCACTTGCTAAATCTCGAGATCATTTCAAAGACGAAAAAATTACTGTCCAACTACTTTACTTTAATTTGTGTTCCAACGACTTCTGAACTATGTTAGTTTCATGCGTTTTAGTCTCAGTGGTGAATCGGCTCCATCCTGTAGAGTGGTAGTAATATTCTACTCAATCATGTTATTTTGACTTTATCACTTCAACCAATTTTAAATAAATGCTGTTGTTTGTCTCTTTGGATTGTATAAAATTTATATTTTTTAGTGTCGGTGTAGTCTAAATACTAGACAATGATCTTGTGGTCAAGGTTTCGTGTCACGGCTCATCATCAATCATTAGTTAGGGGACTATTGTCTTTGGTATAGTAGAGGTGTTCATCTTCGAGGAAAATAATGAGAAATCTAATTTCTCTCGCAGTTCGCATTTGGGTTTATGCCCTACCTTATTAGGCCAACCAGCTCCCACTTCCCCACACTTATTCCCACTACAAAAATAATCATACTCCCTAATATATCATATATAGGTTTTTTTTTTTTTTTTTTTTTTTTTTTTTTTTTTTTTTTTTTTTAAGCGAATTTTCACTCACATTTTACGTTTTACATTCTGAACAACTTTGGTTCCGTGTCTATCTGTGTGTGTGTGTGTGTGGTGTGTGTGTGTGTGTGTGTGTGTGTGTCTGTCCTGTGTTCGCAAATCCTTGTATCAAGCTTATTTTCCACAGTTTTCATCCGATTTGGATGAAAATTTCAGTAAATATGCGGGCTAGGGTGTCAACAATACCCTATCAGTTTCATTGTTCCTGACTCAATAACTTCACTATGCACATTCGCAAACGTAAATTCCACCAAGCATAATTTTCTCACTCCCTAGCCATCCAATCTCGCTCAAATTTGGATTAAGTTGGGGGATGACGATTTGATCATTCCATATTGATTTCAACATGATTGTATCATTAATAGCTACTTACTGCGCATGCGCCAATGTGAAATCCTTGTAAAAAGCCAGATCAACCGGACAAAGTTCATATTACATTCATTTTGTTTTTCCTCGAACACTGACCAGTGATATCAAGCTCCGACTTGAGCCAATACAGAATGATTCGCGCTCCTTCATGGTTGTCAGCTCAAATTCGAGAGCGGAATAAGATATTGCAATTCTGCCTTCACCATCGTGTTCAGCACTAAAAATCTTTGAAATGAGGCGTCACTCGACAAAAAATTGAAAAATTGTTTTCTAAGTCACCAATAATCCTTGGGCAGTTCAAAACATTTTTGTATTCTTTTTTTTTCTGATTTTTATTTGCTTAAAACTTAGTATCACGCACCCCACAAACGCTCTCCAAGTTTCATTCCGATATCTCAAGAATGGTGGAAAAAAATTACGGGGGAGTTGGTTAATTCTCTTGAAAAAAAAATGCTCAGATTTCATTCTGTTTTGGCTCAAGTCGGGGCTTGATATCGCTGGTCTTTCTCAGTGTTTGAATAAAAACAAAAAGAATAGTCTGCATCCCATCTCCATTAGCTACGTAATCATGAGATAAAATGTTAACTTTGTCCGATTGGTCTGGGAACTTTGACGTCTACAAAGAAAAGTGATCCGTTATTTCTTTTGAGGTGTTTATATTTAGGTAATTCAGCAAACTGTACGAAATTATATATCAGTGATGAATCATTTCTCCAAAGCGTTTTTCCCACTGTCTGTTTCTTATTTTCATTTCTAATCTGTTTTTTTTTACAAATATAAAGCGTACATTCAGAAATAGGTAATTATCAAGAGAATAATTATACATAATGATACTGCACAAAGATGATGATGGTCCCATTTCGGATCAACAGAAACCTAACATATTGGTTCTAAAATTCAAGCTCTGGATCTCCTGACTAGTGTGCAATAACCTTACTTTTCCAAAATTTTGAACCATATTCATTTAAATTGCGAAAGTGTGTCAAAAAACGTGGTTAGATTTTAAAAAACAAAGGGGGCTTCGCGACTTTCTCCACCCACCTAGTACTTCCAAGGTGCCTTGGTTCCTGCCTTCACCTGCACTCCCGCCGCCACCTCCGGCCCCGTGCTCTGTCAGAATAAATCTCGCCAAGGAGTTGGGCAATATAAATCTGCCAAGGATGTGGGCAGTATAAATCTCTCCAAGGTGGTGGGCAGTATAAATCTGCCAAGGAGGTGGGCAGTATAAATCTCGCCAATGGGGTGGGCAGTATAAATCTGCCAAGGAGGTGGGCAGTATAAATTTCGCCAATGGGGTGGGCAGTATAAATCGGATTATTATTAAACAGTATTATTGGATACTGGTCAGAGCGCAATGGTCCGCCTGTCAGGCCGCAATGGGCGCTCTTTCAGGCTGCAATGATGGGGGTTGGCAGGCGAAGCCTGCAGGGAGTGTCCCCCTTGTCTCTTAATATCTTCCCGAGTTGTGGCATAATGGAATTTCGAAAAAGCACATATCATACACTTTTATTCATTAGAATATCTTGAGCACAATTGCAGCTGTGTTGAACAATCTTAATTACGTTGATTTTGTATTAGTTACATTTCCTCTAATGATACACATTGCAACTGAATACCTGCTGTTATTCTAGTTAATCATAACCACCTATATTCTGGTTTTGAAAATGTCAAGCTTTTGTTCCTAAATGTTTTACTTGTAGTATTATTCTGATAGTTTGGGTAGAGCTCTCTCACGTTTTAGAGGAGCCTGCGTTGAAGAGGGAACCAGGAATCACGATCCGCAAATTCACCTATGAGAGGGGGAAAAGAAGGGGAGAAGGCCGCAGACGCCCAGTCTCGCACCAGCCCACTGCTGTGCCGTCCCACTCCCTTGCACTTCTAAAACCTGAGAACTCTACCTAACTGAAACATAATTCCATTTTTATAAAGAAATGTAATGATGTCAACAATTGCTTTAAATATATTGGCCTCGTTAGTGTGATAGTTTGTACTTAATTGATGGAATACTTAGATTAATACATTAGTTACTATTTTTGTTATGAAAGTTTATAGTTTTATATGATACTGTACATAAGTAAATGAATGTAAATAACTGTTCTTGTATTTTTTGCGGTAAGTACCTACATATAATTATCTTGATTTTTATGTAATGATAATTCAAAAGTTATGAAGTTCGTGTACAGCTATAAATATGTGTTTCATACTGTGATTATGGTGGAGTCAAAGGCCTTAGAATTCTTTATTAAACATTATATTTATATTTTTATTGTATATATTTGGTGCATTTTATTTAAATCTTGTGATATATGTCTTATTGTTATTAAATATACCGTCCAGTAGATAAAATTATTTTAATGTTGTACGATTTTAGTATTTGTCTTGGTGTTCAATTTTATCATACTTCTTTTTAAGAATTCTGACTGTATTCTTCTTGGTTTGTGACTAGCGATAAAATTCACAGGCATTTGATTATGAAGTCAAATGTCGCCTTTGAAGACACTCAATTTTAGATAAGTAATTTATTTGTAAGTATGAAGTATAATAATACCTAAATTCTACCAAAATAATTTATTAAAGTTATGTTAATTTATTTATTTCGATTCTATTCATGGTTTTGGCTAACCCCACTTTATTGTATGATGAGATGTTTGAATGAAGTAAAATCAGATCATCAAAATGTTAACATCATGCATTGGCAATCATGAGAGGAATATGTTTTCTCATCAAAATTATTCTAGCTATTTTTTTTATAACTTGAGCAAGGATAGTATGAATACATAACCTTAAACCCCCCCTCCCTTCCTTTTTTTAAAAGCTATGAAAAAATATGAATTATGTGTATATAATAGTACATGACTATAATAATCTGCTTGCAATGATCTGTTTTTGATTTCTTTCATGACTTCTGTTTTAAAAATAGGGAGAAGGAGGGAGAGATAGCTTTGTTGAATTGCTTGGCATTTAAACTATTTCAAAACATTCCAAATAACTGTCGTTTTTATTTACATTCAAAATCGAATTGGCATAGGCAATATCACTAGCAATTATGTACTGGAATGGGAACTACCTATAAATAACAATATCACCCACGAATCAAAAAGTAAACTTTTTTAAAACAATGGAGGTAGATTTGGGACTGACATTTGACTATTTGAATTAGAAAAACAAATGAGCAAAGAATTGATTATGATCAATGAAAAATTATGAGCTTTGTAGTATCAAACAGTAACTATATGTTGCTGATACAAGCTTCATCCCCAACACTGCCCTAAAGTCTATTAACTGTAATATAAGATTAAATTGTGTCTTTATTCACCAACAAAAATGGTATATATATATATATATATATATATATATATATATATATATATATATATATATATATATATATATATATATATATATATATATATATTTCACTCTGTTTAACTGGTAGAAAGCGTTCAGACGTTTTGGAATGTCGCTATAAAATTATTTTATTAGGGCTTGTTTCTGGTATACTCACGAGCGAAGCACTTCCAAAAAGCACCTGTGATTCAAAAGGTTTTTCGAATTTTCTTTCAAACAGCTACAAATGTTTTAATAAATTTCACAGGATTTCAAAAAATTAACAATAGTTTTGGTCATCAAAGTTGAAGTTGTTTGTTCAATTTATGATATTACGTGTTCTGAAACTTGATCCAACAAATTTTGATGTATTATACATTTTTTCCTGGTCCATTACTAATTCTCATTTAGAAAAATGATGAACCAACACCACTTGTTACCTGCAAAACTGAAAATTGGTAGGTTCGGTCTTGATGCTTACATGAAATTGAATAACTATACAAATGAGTGAATATTGATTATTCATAAATTAAAACCTGTACAGATCATGTTAGGTTGAGGTCCCCGTTTGTACGGTATTATTAACATTATCCTCTTGTTGTGGAATTGATGGGAAAGCAAGCAGTGTCAAAATCGTGTACACAGGTATTCAATATAAAGTACTTGGGTGTGCTACAAATAAAAATGATATGGCCCGTAAAACCTTTAAAATTAATAGGTATCCAAGTGTCATGAGGTGGTTTGCATCCAGTTTTCCGATTATGGGAGCACTGACCTGGAGTAATTCCTCTTTGTCAAGTGTGTGTGAACAAGATGATTAATTTCAGTAACACTCCCTACTTGTCCCGTGTGACTTACCTCTTCTGACTGCCAATGTTCGATAATTGATACCAATTTCATTTCCAATTTACTTGCTGCATTTTTTCTAGGGTAATGGGGTTTTTAAAAAATGAGTGTCTTAGGAGGTATTTTCTCATATTTATTACTATGTAGTTAAGAGGTAACGTATGAAAGAGTGATGTGTAACAATTCGTTTGGCCAATTTCAGTATTCATTTGGTACAAATATTAGTTTTAATTTATACTACCTACAACAATCGAACTGCTTTTAACTGACTCCATTCTCTAATAGTAATGACATAATAAATTTAATGTTAAACCTACTAATGATGTTCTCTGTGTCAGTATGTACCAGTACCTATCTATTTATTTACAATTATATGAAGTTTAGCCATTCCTTAATTATGTTCATTCGATTATTATTGTTAATAATGACTTGTTGAATAAATAAATATGGCTTTCAAGTGATCTACCAAACTACTGTGTTATCATTCATTTGTTTCAAGTTGTTACCTTCTCACAGTCATATATAGTTTTGGCTAAATATTTTTCCATGAACTCATGAGATAATTTTCCACAATAAACCCTCAATATCCCAAATGACCTTTTTTTCAAATTAAAGTGTCGAAAGCAACTGAAATAACTGGCTTGGATATGCTAATAATTCATTTATAACTGAGTCAATGGTTATAACAAAAATGCATGCCAACTAAATTACTTCGGAGTAAGTTTATTTCTTTTTTGAGACCACAAAAATAAATAAACAATGATTTAACCCTTTCTCTACTATGCACAATCAAAGCAGGTCAGAAAATGCTGCAAATTATTATACAAAAGATTATAGCTCTGTATAGCCCTTCTACGCTGATCACTGGTCTATAGATAATTATTAACCTATGGTTCAATATCCAAATATATCGTTTGGAGCTGGCTTGAGAAGCAATTCGGGGGAACCTATATGCCTAGTTTAATTTTGTCTACGAACCAAAAACACTAGTTGTGTGTAATTTGTACTTTTACTAGGTATTCTCATGTGTATAAACTATTACTGAAATGATAAGATGGGCGATTTCGCTTTTTCTTGAAAACACTAAATATGTCTAATTGAACAGGTGACTAGGTCTGCATCTTGAAAATTCAAATTGACACCATCACAAGATCAGTAGCCACAACAAATCCCACCTTCTCATCGCCATAGTGATAACAAGGGCATTCCTATTAGCAGAGTCTAGGTGAACTAGCAGTCTCTCCTTTTGTGTGGTTATGAGTGGTGGCTCAGAATCATTTTCATTCACAGCCTTTATTTTCCTGATATTCTTCATTGTCTTCTGACCATCTTCTTGAAATTCTTCGCTTGTACTGTTGTCGTTGAGCATCAACAATCCCTCGAGATCTATTCTTACTTCAAATGCATCCCAGTTACTTTCTTCCGGCAATAGGGCAACTAGAGGTTCTGTCACATTAGCTCTGAATCTCTGGTACACAGGTCACTTATTGAGTAAGCATTGAATTAGCTTTCTCGCTTTTATTATCCAAGATCGTTTTCTCAAAATACACATTGAAATCTGTGGACCTGCATAAAGCGTTTACTCATAATGGGCTTACTGACGGTAGGGTCCTAGTGGAAGAACGATAGGAAGTAAAAACCTCATCTTCATCTGGAACCTAGACATAACCCCACTTACCCAATGCTCGTACTGGTAGCTTTGTAATTTTTCATGTTTTCAACACAGCAAACCCCTCGTTGCATTGTGTAAAATACGCTTCTCGGCGTCCTTAATTTCATCATGGGAAAGCTCTTCAAGCTTTTTGGGTAGCGCTCTAGTTTTTGCTGCTGCTCCAAACTTCTTGAGATCTCTGAGTTTCCATAATCCTCTCCTGATCCAACTAGCAACTCAGATTATTTGAAAATGATAGGACAGTTTTCAGAGCTTCTCTAAGAATGGATCAGACTGAACTGCAAAGGAGAAATGAAAAAAATGTCTACTTCTCGTGAGAGCATCTTTCAGTTAAATTTTAGTAGCCTGTACTGGCTATCGGATCCCTTTTTCAGTCACTCAGGGTCCTCTACCATCCACTGTTTGACAGCTGTTCAGCATAGCGTCCTCCAGGTAAATCTGCTCGATTGTGCTCACAAGGTACATGATTTCATTCAGCACTTGTCAATGAAGACATTTCCTTAAACCTGTAACTCACCGAACCATTTCTCCAAGTCAACCAGATGAGAACTACCGAGGAATCTGTCCAGAAATGTGGAGTGAAGTGGAGTTTTAGTGACTTTTTCACTTCACTGTACAGCCCAGCTGTTTTTGGCCAGCGGCGATTTTGACAATGAACGCAAAACAGGGGCAGTGAGTTTGTGTGAAATTTCGTGCAAAACTCGTGAAAACATTTTCGGAAATGGTCACAGAGTTCAAAATGAGTTACTCTCAACAAAATAGACGTTATCAACTTCCGCAATATCAACAAACTAGGAACAATAGCTTATGCTGGACTAGGAAAATATCTGTGTTACTATCGTTACAATCCAAAATATTCAAAGAACTTATGTTACGATCAACTTAGATGTGCTAAAACTTCAATGTTACGATATTCAATTCAACTGTGCTCTTATTTATTACTCTTATTTCTATACGTTACACTCTTAACGTTATCACTTTATGACTGGTATTCTTTATCGTTATTAGAGATGTTATTTTGTCCTTTCACAACTTGTTGCCACGTCCTACCTATACCTATTGACCAATAGAGTATTATGGTGGAAACGTTACCTCAACGCCGTCGGGGCCCTCAGGAATGCCTCGGTTCGAGAGTGTAGATGAATTCCAAAGTGTCGATCCCAAGCCGTAGTCCAAGGATATATCAGCTAGAAGAGCCATGTTTATTGCCAGGGAATTGATCGCAATGGTTGGGGGAGTCGTTACTACAAATGGGTGAAACGGGGTGCACGTTACAGGAATACTGGGATGCTGTAAAAACTGGGGACTTACTCCGGACAACGATTCAAACTATACAAGCAAAAACTCAAATGATCTGGTCCCGAGGGTCCCGCGTCCTGGGTATATAAGACTGTCTTCGCCCCTCCTCGGGCTCGTCCATTCTGATCCGCTCCCCGCTCTGCCTGACATATGGGATGCCTCCCCCTGGCCTGTATCTTGTTGGCCTCGCCCCGGCTCCCACTGCGTGAGCGGGAGGAGTTATACTAGGCCTGAATCATCAGGCCAACAAGGACTATTCATGGTCCAGGAGTTTCAGGGTCGAATCATTGAATTGTCGAAACTGGAGTTTCGATGGGCTCTAATGCGCATGCGTGGGGTCATTAACGACGTACAGAATCCTCCGAAAGTCTAGTTTGACGACGAATCATCGAAAAGTAGCAACAACCCTACCAGCTGCTTAGTGAAACAACCTTATCAATAAAATGCTATTGTCATTTACGTAATTCAGATCTACTCACGCATCAATAAAGTTTTTCCAATTCTCGAATTTTATATACCTATGTAATTTGTTTTTTGTTTTTGTAAAACAAAATATATGTTTTTTGTTTTACAAATAATTTTATCGTTTATTATTTAAAACCTGGCGAGAAGGTAACCTGCACTGATTTGGTTTTCACCAATTCCCGCAAGGGAGCTGCCGATCATTTCGATTTTTGGGGAGCCTCATGAAACCATCACTTTCAATTAATTCGATTTTCGAAGATTTGGTTCAAAAATGGACCATAAATAACCTTTAATTTAAGACATTATAATGGCAACGAAGGTACCTAGTTAATTAGCAATTTTAAGTGCTTCGAATATCCGAGTTGAAGTGTTTCGAGTCGGTAGCAACCAATTTGTTAGTTGAATCACACAAACTTGATTTGCTATACCCAATCAACCCAACCCTTCTCAACCATGCGAAGCTAATCTCTAGGATCAGATGAATAACCTCGCAGGAATAGTAGGGAGGTTAGCAGAATTTCAATTGTCTGCGTGCCAACGACCAGTAGTACAAATGTCGCCAGGACCGATTCGAATAACATTTCACTTTGAAGAATACAGATCAATGAGTGATTAACCGGTATCACTTTATTTCGATAGGTTCAAGTTGCAACTCACTTTTTGTGAAATAGTTACTAACGACTGGGCAGATTATCTCCGAGTTCACATAGGAAATTAACTCAACCGAAATATTGACAAAGCATTTCCAAGTACCAGTCTAAAAACAAGTTGGTACAGCGAAGCAATTCAATTCAGGAGCATTGTTAAGAACCACAAGAAACTGTAAGCTCATTTGCTATGCGATTAAAAGCTGGTGCACGATACTGTGAGTTCAAAACATTTCTAGATTATTCCCTAATCGTTCAATTCATTCATGGGGTATGAGATGTTACCATTAGAGACCCCATCGTAATTAAACATATTGAAACATTTGGCAAAGTAATTGAGCTCGCGAAAAGCACGGAAGCAACTCGATCAGTGCCATCCAATATCAAATAGGTAGTAGGTGCCAATCCTCTAAGAAAATTCACGAGTATTCCCGCGCCAGCGGTCCACGAATTAGGCGAAACAATTCACGCACACGACTATCACGATCTCACAACAAATCTGAATCTCGCTCACACAGTACCTACCTACATCTAGGTCACATCCAAGTCCTAATCGTAACCCCCATAATTTCCTCAGTCAATAGTTACATGCTTCCAAGATTGATTGGGAGAAATCCACACGACCTCCTCCAGCCTACATCACAGTGTGTATCAACAAGCCACTACAAATGGAATTGGACACAGCAAGGAGAGCAAGGAGGGTCTGTTCAATGGAGAGCAAAGATGATATTGGGAAAATAATACCCACTCACAAACTTCACCCAACAAACGTTTGTGAGTTGTACCACAGTTAAGTTCCAATGTGTGGGGTATCTGCCAGTTGATGTCACCTTCAGAGGCCGTACAAGAACTTTAGATCTGTATCACAAACTTCAATACTGATTGCATTTTCGGTCGGGATTGGATTCAGGAGTATCCAGGTTTACTTACATTTGATGAATTCTTCAAGGTAGCTGGTGACACAGCTACAGCTGTAGTTCCATCCCCGCCCTTACCAACATTTCAACAACACTCTCAAACATTAAATTCACTTCTCCTAAAATTTGATAATATATTTAAAGAGAGTGCAGGTACCCTGAACGATACACCTATAGATGTGAAGTTGCATGCTGGAGCATAACCAGTTTTCGCACGAACCCCAAGTCCTATACACACTCCGTAACTCAGGCTATAGAAATGGAGTGGAGGAGTAGGAGTGGGGATCAGGTCGTAGAGTAGGAGTAGGGGTAAATAATATTTTACTCACTCCGTACTTTTTTCTCCGTTTCGGATCACTGATCGATAGATGTTTCGTTCCAGGATCGAAGATCCTAGAATTTTTCAGTTGCAACTTTTTTTTCTCCAGCTCCGAGATTTTTGGAGGAGAAGATTTTCATTTATAAAATGGTCAACGCAAAAAAAGCAACTTTTTTTCTGTCTTTCTCGTGCCCGACATCTTCTGACGAGAAAATTTATTCTAGGAAGTCGTTCGCTCGTTGTTGTCTTGGTTCTTTAGCTTTCTTTTTGGTCGGATATTTCTTTTAAACTTTTTTTTCTCAATCTCCGAAGTTTTTCCTGCTCCGAAGTAAACCTGTTGAACTTACATAGAAAACATGAAGAAAACTAGCATTTTGAACAAAAATTATATAACAAAATTTACAATTCACGAATAATCATGAATGGTCATTGATGTGTAGGATGATCCGCTTCACTGTCATCGTCGTCATCAGATCACAAGGGAATGCCGCGATAGATGACAGTTCCCACGAGATTCAAGGGAATGCGCTGCTGTCGCTCCGTTGTTTCCCAACGGGCGTCGCACGCCTGTTCTCGTGTTCTGGAAAGGCCGCGTTTGGCGAAGGATGGGTGATCCTAGAACTGGAAAACCAATCTTCTCCGAACGTAGCTTATATGCTATTAGTACGAGTTGTATCTCTTATGGTACTGTCACACCCCTCTCTATCTATGAGTGTGGATTTAGGCCCCCATTGCACCACGGGGCGCCTAAGTCTATTACATGGTAGCAGAGCGTGGTTAGGATTATGCACGGCTGACGCCTAGTAATCCGATCCACTATTATTGGGGCGTTAATGTTTCAGAAGAAAAATGGCCCTGGTTTCCAGAAGGAATACCCATTATACTCCCTTGGATACATAAATACTTTCATTGGTTCTTGATTATTAATTTCTCAATTTATCCCCTCATATAATTTCTATTCAACATACTTAATTTTCAAGGGCATTGTTTCCAAACCCAGGGCATCGTTCCCTATTTCATAAGTCCCCATAGTGGGCACCTTCCACTGTAAGTCTCCAAAGTTGAGCAAGTTAATTTCCCAGGGCATAGTTCCCATTTTTGTAAGTCCCCAAAGTGGGCAGCTCCCTACTGTAAGTCTCCTGGTTGAGCAAGTTATATTATTCCCCATTGTTCCAATCTTTGAATGGGGGTTAACTACCTAATGAATACTTTATTGAAGATTCATTGACAATCCATCCTGTAATAATAATAGGTAATTATAGGTAATTTCACCTTTTTATCCTCAATGCCAATGCAGCTATTTATTAGTGACCATCAGTTCTCAACCAGTAAACTATTCCACCTAGTTTACATACTTGCTCTTCAATCAAGTATGTTTTTTAAGGGGGGGAGTGTGACAGTTCCCGCGAGATCCAAGGGAATGCGCTGCCGTCGCTCCATTGTTTCCCAACGGGCGTCGCACGCCTGTTCTCGTGTTCTTGAAAGGCCGCGTTTGGCGATGGATGGGTGATCCTAGAACTGGAAAACCAATCTTCTCCGAACGTAGCTTATATGCTATTAGTACGAGTTGTATCTCTCATGGTACTGTCACACCCCTCTCTATCTATGAGTGTGGATTTAGGCCCCCATTGCACCACAGGACGCATAAGTCTATTACAACACTTTAACTAAAAACTTTGAGTTAATTTGGTATGAAACATTTTTTGTTAGTTTAGGGGTGAAACTAGTAAACTAAAGTGTAAAATTCTGTTATAACGGCGCACAGTGGGGCCAAATTGCCAAAAATGGGAAAAAATGATTATATTTGAAATGACTTGGTGTTTTGACTTGGGAATGATTTCGTTCGTTTCAGAATACAAAAATACATTAAAAAAGTATCGACAAAGTGCGTTGCTGATTATTGAGGTTCGGTCAGGTGATTGAGTAAATTTTGTTCCCTAGCTTTCGACAGTTTATTCCATAATCTTCAGGGGGTTTACACAGACTTTTCAGTATTAAATACAGTATAAAAAATAATTAAATTAATGTTAAGCGATTAAACTTCTACAAAATTAATAATTCCTTCGCTTCCTCACTTAACGGAAGAATCTTTTTCTAGGGCAGCGGCCTCAAAGTGGTCACCACCGGATCAGATGAAACCATAATGCTATTAAAAACATCAGTATTTGTCCAAATACCGTAGAATATTTCCATCCTCAAAATAAACGTTTAGCGAATCCGAATAAGCGATTTTGAACGATGACAACATGTTCGCGGTAGGTATATCACGTCAGGACGAACTGCCTTAAAACGAGACCACATTATAGCGAATGGCAACCCGAAGAACCTAGTCAGGTCCAAACAGAACCTTGTTGATTCTTACACGTCACGGAAATATTTTACGAACAACACCGTTTTGTTTTCCAATAACAAAAGGAATGAGTGGGATGACAGCAAAGACGGTCTCGCTCTGTCTTTGATCACATTTTAATCCACTACACCTGAATACGGTGGAATACGGCAATGTAACATAATATAATACGTTGTTAACAAAATTCGCTCATACGATCATGCTGCATGACTCGAACTTTCTTCAATATATTCTAGTACAGAAAAACGCTATCTTCGAAATCAGAGTGAAAAAAGATGCATAGGAGCCGATATATTGGAGTCAGAGGTCAAGGACTGCAAAATTGCCCATAGTTTGAGAATCACAGAGTTATTGGATTATATCAGTGGTCTGGATGCTCGCTACGCTCGCATATCAAAACTACATAGCATCAAGTAGTAAATCCCTTAGTAAAAATTCAGATTAGTTGGACACGGCAGGATGATAACGGAAAAAGTCCTTGGTAGGACAGCTCATCCAAAGTTTGCTGACACATAACCGACTGGATCCAAAAATATGCCCCCCCCCCCCCCCCCCCCGCGCTTACATTGCTCAACACCTAGGGTTCAGGACTTTTAGAATGTTATACCCCTACATAGTCTGAATAACGTAAGTGCAATACTAGGCTACTTGGTAAATACTGGACTTGGCCACTGAATCCATAAGGTTTATAAACACGCACTCCAGCTACGATTATACATTGGCCCAGAAGGGAGGAGGGGGGGGGGGGGGAGATGAACTACGTGAGGGACAGCATCAATCTTTTTATCTGGCATTTCCTTCTCAGGGTCCTCTGAATTTCGGAACTCAGTGCAAACGATCCTGGTTCTCATCATCTGAGCGAATAATTCAGATCAAAATCAATTGGGGTTCCTCGCCTGTGCCCTTTATCCGCTTCTCATTATATTCATACCTAAAATGTCAGAGGTCTTATCACTACACAAGATATATATAATGAAACAAAATGATGGGTTAAGCAGAAAATGTCTGAGAATTACCTCCCTCTCTACTTTTGAAACTTTTGAGTTCCCACCTTCCCCTCATAAATCACTAGAAAGTGTCCATTACTACTTTATAAAAACATTCAACCTTCAAATTTAACGAGGGGGGCCAATAGGCGCTCCTACTTATAGGTTCGGTAGGAACTTGTATAGGAAAAAGCTGGAGAGGAAATGATGAGGATGAAGGGAACGTCCAAAGTAAATTAGATTGAGTAGCTACCGGTTACTACTTCTTGAATCTGTAGTTAATGTGGTTTGGGCATGAGGCGTTGTGAGTCGCTGATTGCTTAGATTTGAGGTCGGTTGGAAGGAGATAAAGCACGGCTGAAGGGCCCCCTAATGAAGGAGGATAGCGATCGCTTTGTCCCCCCATTTGCCCTCAACCTAACTACTCTATTGAAATTTCTCATTGAATAACAAGCCCTCTATATCTCTAATAACAAGTCCTCTACCGCCCTTATTCACCTTCGTTTCCCCTTAAACACGGGCGACTCCCTCAGAGAGCTAATTGATACGCTACTAGAAATGTAAATTTATAATCAGCCTCCTCTTAGGGATATATATATATATATATATATATATATATATATATATATATATATATATATATATATATATATATATATATATATATATATATATATATATATGATATATATGTTAGACGATATAACATTTTTGTCTACTTTTAATGCCGACAGATCATTTTTCTTCTCCAATTGTCGTATGGTGTAAT
Source organism: Adelphocoris suturalis (assembly GCA_030762985.1). NCBI lineage: Eukaryota > Metazoa > Arthropoda > Insecta > Hemiptera > Miridae > Adelphocoris > Adelphocoris suturalis. The sequence continues at coordinate 10,162,050 of CM061045.1, read as the reverse complement.
GTACCTATCTACCTACTTATGAGACAGATCACTGATGTAATTTACCTTCGCTTTCGCAAGATACCTATCCGTTGATTTCAAAATGAACTAGGTATCCTTCGTGATCTTGGAGAGCTTTTGAGACATTTTTTTCTGAAATCATTCTAAAATCACAATCTATTTTCCTAATAGAAAACTAGTGCCTACAATGGAATGAAGAAAACGACAGTCATTAAAAACGTTGCGGTAGATACTTACTTTATTTCAACAATATGAGGAGTTACAATATTTAGATTGCTTTTGGCAGTTAGGTTATCATCAGCAACAAATATACTAGTTCTTTTTGGTTTATTATTTTCATTAATAAACCTTAGTAATCCACCAAGAAAAAAAAGAAAACAAATTTTTTGTTTGTTAACCCCCTCAAAATTGGTTGATTTACATTTCTAGATGCGTAGAATCCAAAAATCAAATTCAAAAAAATCCGTCCGCCCGCCGTAAGCCGTGCGTACGCCAAAGAACTTCAGTATTGTTGGAACTTTCCGTGTCTCAATTCATTCTCATCACGGCTTAATTTGTCAAGAAGCCCGGTGTAATTCTTTAACTGGTGTCTACTGAGTGTATCAGACACGGCTAGCCAAGGTTCAGAGATCTATTTAAAAATTAATTTGTAACAAAAAGTGCCTCCTAGACTTTTTTTTTTTTTTTTAGAGGCTTCGTTTCCGAGTTATTTCACTTGTAAGATTATTTTGTGACTTCGACCTTAACTCACTAAAACGGCCATAACTCCCTCAATTTGATGAGTAAATTAAAATTTGATTACACCGTTGAAATAAGCTTTAAATTTCCTATATTTTTGATGCCAAAAGAATTTTTGAGCAGCTTCAATAGCTGAAAAATGAGGTCAAACTCATAATTTTGAGAAGTTTCATAAATTTCATTGTTTTGAATCCGCTTATTGACTTTTTTACTGAAGTGCTTTTGAATCCCCATCTTTCTGGAAAACTACCTTAAAATTTCAGCTTTCCAACGGTATAGTCAATTTTCATTTTACTTCGCTAATATGAAGAGAAACGTTTGTATGTTGAAAAACATGGTTTTTTCTATAAAATCTACGGTTTTTGTGAACATGACCCCCTAAAAAAATTTTAGTTTGGGGCCGGTAACATTTACAGATCTCCCCAACTCCGTTATAACAGAGTTTTACACTTTAACTAGTTTTACCCTTAAAAACACATAAAATTGAGCATACAAAAAATGAACTAAAATTCGTGAGTTAAAGTGTAAAACACTGTTATAACAGAGTTGGGGAGATCTATAAGTGTTACCATTCGATTCAGCGTGAAAAATACGTAAAAACTGGCCCCAAACTCGAAATTTTTTTATAAGGTGATTTTTCACAAAAACCGTCGATTTCAGAGAAAATACCATGTTTTTCAACATACAAACATACTTTTCTCCTCTAATTAGTGAAGTGAAATAAAAATTGATTATACTGTTGGAAAGCTGAAATTCTAAGGTAGTTTTCCTGAAGATGGGGATTCAAAATCACTACAGTAAAAAAGCCAACAAGCGCATTCAAAATAGTGTAATTTTGTCAGCTTCTCAAATTTATGACTTTGACCTCATTTTCAGCTATTGGAGCTGCTTAAAAATTATTGTTTTGGCATCAGGTAAGATAGAAAATTTAACGCTCTTTTTAAAGGTGTAATCAAATTTTAATTTACTCATCAAATTAAGGGAGTTATGGCCGTTTTAGTGAGTTGAGGTCGGAATCACGAACAAAATCTTAAAAGTGAAATAACTCGGAAACGAAGCCTCTAAAAAAAAGTCTAAGAGGCATTTTTTGTTGCAAATTAGTTGAAGAATCGATCCCTGAACTTTGGCGAGTCGTGTCTGATACACCCTGAATACACCTTCTTGTAAGAGCGATCATACAACACAGCAAATATATGGCACTATCAGAGATAGCTAAACAAAAAAGCTATGCATCTTCGCAACCTTGCGAACGATGCCGGAACCAACCATGAAAGCACTTTGGTACCCTCTGAATAGCTTTCACGTGGCTCAAAGCTGTGCAGGAAACCCGAACTCAAACTCCAAACACATCGCTTTGAATGTATACTTCATCAGACAAGCTATCGAAAATGGAGACATCAAAATCCAGTGCTGCTGTACAGAAGCAATTTTATCGGATCTTCTGAAGAAAGCAATGGAGACATGAAAGCTACAGGAGCTCGGACGTCTACTGGGACCCGAAAGAGATTCTGCGGCCAATTAATGAGGGGGAGTGAAAAAAATGATTATCGAGCTCACTTAGTTTTGAAACATGGGAAATCGAGTGAATCATCTTCTTCAGAAAGATAGATAAACAAATAAATAAATAATTCCAGTTGAGAAACATGGCCTCGTGAGCCACTTTTTGAAAATTAGAGCATTATTTGTGTCCTAAATTTATATTCACAATTACATTCATGACCTACATGAGTTTCTAAATAATGGTGTTATGAAACTGTTTTACTTTTTAGTGATTTTTTTATCAAGCACTTTTTAAAAATAATTTGTTTGTTATTTGAACTTAATTTTGTATTCAAAAGTGTACTGTCGTTCTATTAGGATAGGTACTTCATTTTGGGGAAGAGACCGTATTGATCAGAGTTGGAAGGGCGAGTCTTCGAATCAATCTAAACATCCACCCTAAACCCCCCCCCCCCCTTAATCCTCCTCCCCTAACCTTACCCTAATGTGGAACAACAGGCCATTTTCGAATCTACGTCGTCAATCAGCACAGATTCTTGAAGATTCGGACTGTTTACTCGGACACCATTCGAATGGAAGAAATCACCCTCCAAAGGCAATCAAGACTAAAACCCTAAAGTTTTTAAAGCCGAATATCATTTAGGAAAAGTTTGTTCGCAGTAAAATTGAATGTTATAAAATGAAGGTTAATAACATCCTAAATAAATAATAATCGTTCATGAGGTCATACTGCACAACTGAGACTTCTGAAGCCTCGCATTTCTAGTCACTGTGTTGTGATGTGAAAATTTGTGAAAAATGTGAAAATCGAAGTATCAGTTCACTACAAAGACAGGTCTATGTCAGCTGATTTATACATCGTTCCAGCAGGGCATGCAGCTATTTTGGGACGCGACTGGAGCCGAGGACTAGAACTGAAACTAAAACGGATTGGTGCCGGCATGAAGAAACCAAGTTTGATTAAATGTACCTACTTCACCTATAAGAACAACCGTTTTCCAAATGAATGATATTTTCCAGGAATTTTAGTCTATTTTTGAGGAGCGAATGGGATGTGTCCCAAACATCAAAATTTCACATGCTCTTCGTACTGATGCACAGCCTATTTTCACTAGGGACCATGATGTTCCATATCGCCTCAAAAGCTGAGTGGAGAAAGAGCTAAAAAACTTGGAGAAAGCTGGCATAATCACTCCCAGCACGTAGCAATGAGTGACTGGGGATCACCACTCGTTGTTATTCCCAAACCTGTTGGTACAGTGTGACTCTGCATCGACTACAAGTGCGGAGTGAACGATCGCTAGGTTTCATCGAATTTTCCGATTCGTAAGATGGACGACGTGCTATCCTGGCTGAGTTGCACTCCACGCATGTGGGAGTTTCTAAAATGAAACAACTCGCCAGAAGATATGTATATTGGGAAGGTGTGAACAAGGACATAGAAAATCTAGTGAAAGCGTGCGAGGCATGTGGAAAACTCCGTAAGACTTCACCTCAGGTTGAAATCCACTCATGGGATGAGCCACTCCAGAACTGGGACCGTGTACATCTCGACTATGAAGGCCTTCATTTTCTTATATGTGTGGATGCAAAGTCTAAATGGATTGAAGTGCGCTCACTGAGATATGCTCCCACATCTGGCGTTACAATCGGTCTCTTGAATGATTCTTTGCATTTCATGGTTTCCCTAAATACCTTGTAAGTGACAATGCAACGATTTTGACAAGTGAGGAGTTCAAGAAGTACTGCGTTGCTGGAGGAATTTTTCAAAAGTTCATTGTTTCGGGCCATCCAGCCACCTATGGGTTTGCAGAGCGAAACGTGCAAACCTTTAAACAGCGAATGGCCTCAATCGCTGACGAGCCAGGCACAATGACTGATAAAGTGCAAAGGATCGTTTTTCGATATCGAGCTACACCTCTCGCATCTCGGAAGTCACCAGCTGAACTATATCTTGGTCGAAGAATGAGGACTCGGATGGACGCGATTTTCCCAAACAAGCCAATGAAGCATAAAGTTGCTCCAGTTCTTGTTCGTAGTCTTTTTGTGGGGGAGAGAGTCCAATCGCGAGAATACGATCAAAACCGTGAGATTTGGCAGTTTGCAGTGATCAAGCAGAAGTTGGGTTTACGCCATTATATTGTTCAGCTAGATTGTGGCCGATGTGTAAAAAAACACATAAAACAGTTAGTGTCTACAAGGGTCCCTAACCCCCAAACAGTTGTGAGGGATACCAATACCAATAAAAATGCCCAACACCGCTCTGTGATTTTTGATTTACCATGAAATACCGAGAGCCAGCCAGAATTTCCTAATGCTGTTTCGCCTCCTCTAATTGGCCAAACTGGAAGAATGGGTTCAAACCAGCCGCCAGGTGTTTTGTGTTCTGTAACTTTATTTCGATGGGAAAACTTTTTCACAGTAGATACGCCGCCATTTTTGCATTGGAGAACTACTCCAGGTGTTCTGTAAGCCTCTAACTCAAAATAGACAGCCATATTTTTTCGTGTATAACTTCTCCAGGTGTTCTGTAACGCAGTTATCTTCTCCATTCTAGTAAACTTTCTCACTACCTCCCTAGCTGGTCATAAGAATTACAAGATGAGGTTAAGTGTATTTACGCTGAGATTTACGTACGGGTTAGGCGTTGCAATGAACCGCTTCTCATGCGAATAGCGAAGCTTGAATGAGTGACCGCCCAGGTGACAATCTCCCGTCCAAGTAATTTTCACGCTTCTGTACGGCGAACCCCTCTCCACTCAAGGGGGCGAGGCAATGAATAGTTTCAAGCGAAATCATCAGAACGAATTCTGATCCTCCATTTGGTGGACATCTGATGACGTCCGCAATGACCGAGGCAGTCGGACGAAAAGCCCCAACCGTGAAATGATTGTTTACTTTACTTTTTTTAACTTTCACTAAGATTTTAGTGTTTCCTCGTCCTATAACACTCTGTAATTCATTGCAGAATCGGTTTTTTGCTATTCGTGTATTGAATATAAATTTAATCTATGAGTTTTGTGGTCCTTAATGTTGAGGTGAAAAAAATGAAGACATTTTTATTAATTTAGCCACCAAAAGAGTTGAACCATGGCGGTTCTGGCGATAATGCCTGAAACTAAATACTCTTGGTTAGTTTACTACTGTCACTTTGTCCGCATTTTGCTTGTTGGTGGACAATTAGTCCAGTGGAAAACTATTCTACTGTTGGTTATATTTCCAAAAGTTATAGAACACCCTCCCAGGACCTGAAAGGCTTCGCCGCTCAGAGAGAGCCAGACGCCCACCAGAATACCTGAAAAACTATGTGTGGTAGGCATGTATGCTGATGTATGGGAAACTGCTGTTCTAAGCCCTTGCGCCATTTTAAATTAGTGGGGGAGACTGTTGTGATCGTTTAAACCCATGGGTTCATATGTTACGTTACCATGAGGATGGGATGATTGTTATTCAGTCGTGTAGATTAAAAATATAGTTTTTTCTAATTTTCTCGTTCGTGCAAATGTCTCTTTTTCCTTACTGTTCTTTTCTTCGTGCAATTTTCATACAGTTACAATACGTCTTCCTGACAAATACGAAATCACTGTGAGAATGGCGATATGATGGTTACAGTGGCATCTAATGTTGAGTGTAAAATGGCAGGGATAGGAAAAGTTACGATTGTTTCGAAAACTGAACATGGTACTTATACAATAAACTCATTAAATGCGTATAGCATCATTAAATGAGTTCAACACGTATGTCCAGCAAAAAATGTATAATATTAGGTCCTGAATTAGTAAGTAGGATTAATTGGAATCAACGTTTTAGGAACGTGAACTATGAATCACTGCGTGTTATGTTAATAACTATGGTACAAGGACGTTTTGACAATAAGAAATGATATTTGTGACGCTTGTATAAAAGGAAAAAGTGTTCGCAAGCCATTTCCTAAAGTCAGTCAACAAGAGACCAAAGAAGTACTTGAGGTAGTACATTCAGACGTATGTGGATCTATGCCTATGCAGTCAAATGGAACATGTCGCTATTTTGTCAGTTTTGTAGCTGATTTTTCTAGAAAAGCATTTGTCTATTTTATGAAATCCAATGATGAAGTATTGGAACACTTTAAAACGCTCAAGTTGATGGTAGAGAAACAAACCAGCAAACGTATAAAATGTTTGCGCAGCGATAATGGCAGAGAATATGTTAATAGGTCATTTGACATGTTTCCACGAGATCATGGTGTTGTTTGGCAACTCTCTAGCCCTTACGGCCCTCAACAGAACGGTGTAGCAGAACGTTTTAATAGAACCATTATAGATTTAACAAGAGCTATGCTTGTCGAATCTCCTCGAAAGTCCTTCTGGGAACAGACGTCCAACTAATAATGAAAGCGAGATTCCAGAACAAAAATGGACAGGCAGAAAACCAAGTGTGCGACATTTGAGACCATTTGTTTGGGTGCAAAGCTTTTTTCATGTGCCCACAGTCTTAAGAAAGAAACTAGATCAGAAGTCAAGTGTCATGCTTGGTTACGCCGGAGCCACAAAGGGTTACAGACTGTGGGATCCATATGTTCCCAAAAGACTATAGTTAGTAGAGATGTAGTATTTAACGAAAGTACATATATGTTCTAGAAAGTAGTGTCAAAATAGGTGATTACGAAGACATAATGTATATTGAGTCCAATTATAATGATGCTGCCCGTGATGTAAATGTTGATAACTATAGAAAGAAGTTACGAAACGGTAATGAAAAACAACGAAATCGTAAGAAAGGAAGAGGAGAATGCTGTGTCGGAAACATCGGCTGGTGCTGAAGAAGAGCGAAACGAAGAAGATAACGCTGAGACAGGAAAATCAACTGGAGATGAAGAAGTTGAACAGATAGAAATTGCAGTTCCTGATGACAGCTTACCATAAATGGAATTGAGAAATAGGGAAACCTCGAAATGAACAACACATTTGAATGACTTTTGTGTTTTTTCAGATGACAAAGTAGAACCAAAAACCCACAAATAAGCGACCATAGATCCAGATCATAAATTATGGACAGAAGCTATAGAGGAAGAACTGAGATCACTGATCACTTTGAATGTTTGGGATTGTACTGACTTGCCCCCAGGAAAATCACCCATTGGTTGTAAGTGGGTGTTCAAGATCAAACATAATGCTGAAGGCAACATCGAGAGGTATAAAGCAAGAATAAGAAGATAGTGGAATGAATGGGAATTGGTGTCAACCAAATTGTGGACCAATTGGATTGTTCCACTCAAAATTTGGTTGATTAGCAAAATCAAGCATCATGTGATTTTTGTGTTAGTTAGTTTCCTATGGTTGAAAATATTATTGTGTTTTTGATAAGTGTATATAAATTGTGAAAAGCCCATATTCCGTGCTTAATTTAAATACAACAAAGGTATTTAACTTTGTATCCCCCTCAACTAACGTTCTACTTAACTAGTAGTAGAAGGCAATGATGTAGCTTTAGGTATTCTACGGTTTATGCCACACCAGTTAACACCACCTCGTATTGTCGTGTGCGAGTTTGGATCCCCTTCAATATTAACCTTCTATTTTCAGCATCTTAGGTTTCAGACATTTGAATAACAAAAGGTAATTAAAAAGATTTGATCTTTGAGAGGTTGTACCGCAAATGCCACGTAGAATGTCAGCGGTAATTGGCCTTTTGACCGGCCGTTACTAACCAGAGATAGAAGTTGACATTTCCACCCGTTTCGTGCCGTTAGCCCCTTCATTCTCCCTAATTATCAGTAACATAGTTTTGCACCCTCTTTCTATTCCGCTTTGTTTTACCATCTTTTAGATTGCATGCTGATAATGATTACATTCTGAATGGATCACATCATTTATATTCGCCTACTTACTTGAATATTTGTTGAACGCAAAAAGATTGAAAATCGACTTCAATATTAATTATTTTTTTAAACAATTTAGGTATCCATAAACAGCAAGATAGAGTTCATTATATCATTCAAGTTATCATACGACCTTACCCCCCCCCCCTCCCCCCTCTTGCAATAAAGTCTATATGTTTTCTTGATTTTTTATACTTTTTCCATTGGCCCTTGGATGTATCCCTTTAGCCAGTAAAGATTTCTGTCTATCTATTTAAATTAGGGGTTGAGTTTTAGTTTTGGTCGTATTAAAGCTCAACTGCACTAACTTCAGGTATTATTGATTCAATTTTTTCCATTATTCTATCTATGGTATACCTACTATTTGAATAAATCATGACTTCGCATTCCTATAACACAATTAAACAATCCAATTATTTTGGGGCGATATCGGACGTTCTTCATGAACTGCTGATTTCGGAAGGACAGCGAATGGTGGTTCGCATGGTGCTTTATATTTTTATATTTGGCTTCATTTCATTATGATGTCTTCCAAGAACATGTCATACCAACCAATAATTCACCATTTCCGAGAGTTTGAAGATTAGGAATGTGTGAGGAGATGGAAGAGGGTCGATTCTGTGATTTTTAGGTCAAAATTAGCATGTCAAATACCTAATCATGAAAAAACTTATTTTTCCATCATGCAATAATGGGACTGATGGAACTCTTAATGGCACTCTGGAATAGTGAGTTTACAGTTGAAATTCCCCTATTTCGTTTTATTTCTTATTGCCTAAATTATTAAAAGAAGGAGGAGGTATTCGTGGAGGAATTCAATCAATTTTTGTCCTCCGAAATCTTAATTTCCATTTGATTTTGGCGTTTCACATATTTTTGAACAATAGTGGTGCCGCGTCTGCCTGTTGATCTGTAGTTAATCTTTGTTCTGAGCGAAACTATAGGTACGTAAGTTCTCTGTATTTCCTAAAAAACCTATCAATCACGATCAAAGAAGGACCCGAATTCGCACTAAATCGGGAGGTAACTTAAAGAATGGTCTCACGGTGATTGCACACGAATTTCAACGTGAATGCACCAAGTTATTGTTTGTTACTGATGATGGCCTAACCGTCGAAATCTATGTAACATTGTAACTCTTTATTTTTCGTGGAAATAGACGTTTTTCACTAACTTCCGTTTTGTAATGGGTTTCCACAACTTCGTCGCGAGTGATTTATTTCGTACCAAATGGGGCTCTACCGAACATACGAAAAAAGTTCCAGTCATGCAGCATGATCGTATGAGCGAATTTTCTTAAGTTATGGTGTTACATTGCTTTGAAGATTTGAGCACTTTGAGTACAAAGAAATTGTTCACCACTAATTTTATCACCCAAAAACATATAACATTCTAAATAACATTTTGCGATTCAATAAAGATTCTCTGGATTTCTAGCATTTTTCAAATTTTTTGAAATTATTTTTTTCTAGTTTTGATCGATCGTTTAGCAAATATTAATGACATTTTTAAGTACATTCTTCAGCCTGACTTTTTGCATACATTTTTTATTGTTCTATTTTATTGTTAATAAACTTCTTTTGTATGAAATTCTACAAAAAATATCAAATAAACGATTTTTATAAATTTCTCAGTAGACTTTTTAGCGTATTTTTTGAAATTTGAGCAATGTATTGTACTCAAAAATTGCTACCCAACGAACTCACCCTTTCATTAGGAAAACATAATTTCTGGGCGCAAGAACGGATTTTTATGTCAATCCTAAGGAAATTTATCGTCAGGAATACACCACGAACATGCCCACGCACGCACCGCGCCGCACACACCCATATATATATATATATATATATATATATATATAAAATTCTTTTCAGATTGTCCCAATATCTATTTAAATGAAGAAAGTTCTTGGAAAATTTTGCTTACAATTTTTGGAGCCATTGCGAAAAATTAATTTATTACGAAGATATGCTAAAAAGAAGGGAAAAAAGACAGATGACTCAAAACAGCGATACTATTCGGCCAGATCTAATGAAGTAGTAGGGATTTATTCTTTAGATAGTTCCTTTGTAGAGTTTTTTAATGTCTAAATCAAAGAAAAAACTACCTTTCCTTTTATTCTGCAATCTTACGAGATCTCAATTTCAAGCCCTGAATTTCGCCCTTCGTGTTTGATTGAAAGTGATACAAGGATTCAGGATTAACTTGGGCTCTGTGATATGTGATTTTTAGCATCAGTTTCAGAATATTTGGTCCCGTAGTTTGGGAAAAAAGCTCCAGACGGCGCGTGGCGACTTTTTTTTTTAAGCGAATAAAAGAATGAAGCTATAGCAATGTCTCCAAAAGTTTTAAAACTAAAGTTTTTGGAAAAATTCTTCATTGAATCCGTGTTAAAACATTCTGAAACGATTCCTGAAGTTTGCGCTTTGTCGTGTGCGTGAGTGTGTGTGTGTGTGTCATTTCAGACAAAACTATCCATATGACTGAGTTAGAAATGTGCCAAAAAATCAAGCATTGCAAATGGAAGGATTTTGGAAACAATTTTGAGCACATTAAATTGCTCAACTTTCAAGAAAAGTACTCAAAAAATCACTACAAATTGCTAAAAATGGCCATAAATCGTTAAATTTATAATTTTTAACAGAATTTGAGTCAAAACAAAATTATCAACGATTTAGGACATTGAAAAAATTGCAAAAAATTATGCTATAAGATGTACTTAAATTTCATTGAAATTTCCTGAAGAATCTAAAGAAACCGGAAAAAATCTAAAAATCCAAAATCTTTTTTGAATCGCAGAATATCACCTAAAACGAGTTGTTTTGCCATAAAACTGGTAGTGAATAATTTATTTTCCTTAAATTCCTCAATTTTCAAAACAATATAACATAATATAGTTACGGTAATTCACGAAAATTCGCTCATACGATCATGCTGCATGACTGGAACTTTTTAATTCAGCTTTTGATTTCAATGCATCTTTAAACGTAAAGCAGGTATAGTTTTCATCAACCAGACATGAAACTAAAAAGTTGGAATTTGTAAATATCTGCAACTCAAAATCATTGGAAATATAAGGATAGTTTATTTGTATGACTCTCATAGATTATATATCAATTAATTGAATGAGACCACCCGGAATACGACTAACCGTTTTCACCTCGAGGGTTAAAGTGTTGTGCGAAATCTATAAGACGAGGCAGCGGCTTGATTTTGTTAAAAACAGGTAAGAAATATATAACCCTTAGAACGTACGGTAATAATTTTGCGAAATATTTTTAGCAACGTGAAGCAGATACGGTAATGTAAGGGCTTAACTGATTTTGGTCATCGTATTTACTTTATCTAACTCAGAAATAAGATTTCAACAACTAAATTTGAGAAAATTAGATTCAAGCACGGCTCTACCAGGTAACACAAAGGATCCTGTAATCCCTTTAAGTGACTTAGAGTCCACCTCCACCGCAATATCAACCAACTCGCTATAACATAATTTTTTGAGTTTCGATGAAAAATGCTGGGCAGTATTAAACACAAGGGTTCGAGACAATTCAATTATTGCTTTGTCAACATAGGGGCAAGTTTGGCTTTTACACGGCAGAATAAAGGGCATGAAGCAATTATAGGTTATGGCTTACTAACCCTCCTTCCTTTTAGCGATTTACGTTTTCCTGATAGAGGACCTGATCGCGAAGCTCCTTTCAAACTAAGGCTGCCGATAAATCTTTTCCTTTTATCAACAACACAGATTTTTTTACTAAGTTATACCTTCCAAGCATATCAGGGTATCAAATCGAACGTGTTGAACTTCAATATTTTACCAAAGCAATTTATTCCGAGTCTACGTATAGGGAGTGGAAGCACTCCTAAAGTGGGAAAATGCTATAGTGCAGTGTTTACCTACTAACAACAAGATGCCCAGTTTCATGTAAGGAGTGCAATACAATTTTTTCTCGTAATCCCTATTTGTCAGTAACTGTTTTATTGTAGATTCTCAGTTTTTCTTTGCGAGTACGAAGCAAAGAATAAACCGGTATTTCCGAGATAATCAAGATTTGCATGTTTATGTCAAAACAATTTTATTTCACTCTACTAGAGATGCACTACGAGTCAGATGTGTATTACGCGTGTTACGGATAGAGACTTGAGTCCGAGCGCTTATAGAGAAAGAGCTTATCAACTGCTGCGTCAGGACGTTATATTTGAAGGAACTTTATAGATATGAGTTCAGATGATGTCAAGACTGGCGGGGTTCCAGGAAACTATTACTTTTTGGACACTTTGTATGTATGTATGAACCTGGGTTTCATCCTCATCAAATGAACTATAATTTGCACGAAAGGTAGGTCTACAAACTATTTATCATTGAAACTAAAGTTACTCAAGCCTTTGGATGAATAGTAATCAGAACCCAAGAGCGCAGCTCTGCACTTGAGGAAGAGGGAACTTGACTATCATGAGAGGCTCATTGATTATAAAGCCCCTGGCTTCCTCACCACCAGTCTTACACCATCTCATCCTATCTCAACCCGGATATAAAAGGGGGTTGTTAGGCGTTTAGCAAAGAGAAGACGGTCCCTGTAAAGTTCAGAAAAAAGACAATAGACCGCTCATGTCAAGCCGAACAGAGAAGTGACAGCTTGAAGAGCATTGTCACTCCCCTTGTAGCCAAGTGGTGCGGCCTCATTACCAGGCTTTGCTTAAACTTCCAATTAGCGACTCTGTCCATTAGAAGGTGCCTATAAAACATCTTGTCATCACTCTTTTCAGTAATCTCATTGGGTCGTTTGGATCATTATTCTGTTCCAACAATTCCAGAATCCTAAGAAAGGAATAACGGAATTATCCAGTAGACAAGAAGTTTGATCAATTTAACCTCGAACTCAAACCTGCACCTCCGAAAATAAAAAAATAATAAATTTTGTAGAAAATCAGTTGTTATTTTAGGTTTGATATTTTCAATAATCAACCTTCATGGCGGTTAAGAAAAAAATTAATTAATCAAATTAATTAAACGAATTAAATAATAAGATAAGTAATAAATAAATTTAAAACAATAATAACCAGTTCGTTCACCGTCCGAATCTATTACCTTCAATCTACTACCATGGGGGACAAAAGTAAACGGTTGAATATCCAAAATTGAGTTTTTCAAAATCTTTCAACGTAGCGGACAGGGCTTTTTTCCTCTTTTTTCATTGATACTAGGAGTCCCAGATAACGAGGGCCCCGCAACCCCATTACTTCATTAATATTTGTGTTAGAAGAAAAATTCAGATGATAACCCCCCCTCCTTTATTTTTTCCTTTGATCTGAAATATGACATTTTGTGAACGTACGAATACGCAAAACTTGCACAGTTCGCACCAACTTTGATATTTCAAGTGGGAAGCCACGTTTTTTATTGCAGATTCGAATCTTGTTGCAGATCGTTTCTATCATACTAACTTTTCTTAGCCTGCCAGGTCTGCTCCTTGTCCACGCTGCCAGAGACTACCTGCACATTCAGGATCATAGCAAACCCATCAAGCTTGACAATAACTATACCCAGTCCTTCGGCAAGTGATATAGTCTCTCCCTTTCTATATCCAAAACTGCTGGATGACAAATACACCTGCTCTCTGCGCTCCGTAGAATGCGTCCACCGTGAGTCTGTGGACACTGCTGCACCACATGATACAATACCAATTTTTACCCCAATAGGCACAGCAAAGGATGTCTACTGCTTCGTGACTATTTCAAGAACCCTCTGAAGCCCATTCTACTTTTTTTGCGGAACTGGACTAAAATCTGTATCGAACGAAAACCAGTCACGGAAATCAAATTAGAATCGAGAAAACTTCACAATTTATCACTATTACCCCCTTCATTCACCCCCTTTCATTATGAAATTTGAAACTCCTGACATATGTTCCAAAACTAGACCAAATTCTTAGTGGGACATACAAAAATCACGCAAATCGGTAAAGAATTGTAGCTTGGGCAGCGCTCGAAGGAATCGGTAATTACCCTCTCTACCCCTTATCACGATAGCAATTCCTAAATTTCGAAGGTTTGCTGCACAACTAGACTGAAATTGGATTCGAGCAAAATAAGAATCGCAAAAATTGGTTTGTGGCCTAGGCAGCGTCAACAAAATTTGTCACGCACATTTTTTTCTTGAAAATTCCTCTTAAAGGCACACTATTAAATAAAAAGGAAAAACCTAAATTAAAAAAGTGGGGAGGACACTCAGGTTTTTCCTGCCCAGGTTATGCCTTTTGAGTCAAAGGTTTTGTAGGAGGGAGAGAGGGATGAAAGAAAGTGCCCTTATAAAATGACCACCAGTTGACGAAAAAGTCCCTAAGGATGCGGGTGGGGACACCTCATAGCACTACTGCCACTCCCTATTCACTTCTAATCTACCTTTCTAGAATTTCTTTCAGGTATCATATCATTTCCCGAACGCGTTCCTGATGGTTTCATCAATCCAAGAGCTGGGGGTCTTCGAAACCCAATTTCTTTCAGTGGCATTTGTCAAGGAGAGCTGTTATCACTTCCAAAAATACTTCTAGCGTATTATTTATATCAGTTTTTTAATATGCTACATGATAATTTATAGCTTCAATATCTGTTTTGAGTCGTTCAAAATTAATACATTTTATATTACGAATAGCAATTTTTTTCTCGAAAAACTGCTTTGATTTTAAAATGTATACAATTGTATATTAGCTCGTGTCTCAATATTCCAGAGACAGCCTTCTGACCTTGACCGTTGAATTTAAATTATTAACAATAAATATGGTCTATTTGTGTATCCGCGGGTGGGCGGGAAAATCGCGTTATGAGTAGCTTCCAGTGGTTAGAGGAATAAATTATATGTCATACTATTTGTAGACGGTTGGTACCATTTTCTCAATTTTTCTATGTCTGTCTGTTTTTCCGCTTATCACAGTTACAGGGGTCATTGGACAACTGATATGAGTAGGGGGAAATGTCTTTATCAGTCCAACTTACACTGTAGGCTATTTGCAGTTTTTCAAATTTGAGTTAGAGGGTGTCTTTTATTAACTTATTCTTATTAACTTTTGTTCTGTGCCTATTCGTATGTCCCAAATGCTTGTAACTAGCTTATTTTTTACAGTTTTCATTTGATATTGATGAACAGTTTAGGGGATGTGAAAAGTTGTAGATGGTCCCCTTCTAGTTTCATTGTTATCAAATCAATATTTCACTCCGCACATGCGCCAACGTAAATTCCGCCGAGCATAGTTTTTTCATGCCCCAGTCATTTGATCTCCCTCAAATTCGGAGGATAATTGGGAGAAGACGATTTGATCATTTCATACCAATCATTTATATAGGTTAGGATACCTGTGATATTTCTGAATCAATGTACTTGTGAATGCGTCAGGTCCTTTTATTTGTGTAGAATAGATTTCCTTATGTCCTGTACTGTAGATTGTAATGTACTTTGTACTCGCTAGAAAGCGGGTGGAAGCGCGTAATTTTGCCATTATGGCTGTGCGTTCCCTAGTAAGCAAAAAATCTGTTTGCAACGTGTTTCCTACATTTCTAAGGGCTATTTCTATCAACGGGAGTTTTCCTTGGATTAACTCGGAACCGTGAGTTTTCTCGTCAAAACTGCGAAATGACCGTTCCACCAACTCTTGACTCGAGATCTTCTTGTGATAACGCACGGATTCCGGAATCCACCTGTTGTGGTGGGTTAACCCACTGATCAGCGCTGATCCTCAAGATTCTCTCAGCCCGCCATTTTGAAAAGTTGTGTATTTGATCCAGTTTTCAACAATGAATTCGTTTTCGGAAGAAGATGTTTTCGTGGAATTAGATCGTGACGATTCCCCGAATGAGAATATGCAGGGAAAGAGTGGACCACTTGCATAAGAGAACGATTTCGACATTTTTATGTTTTTCACTTTGGCACTCAACGGGAAAACGGACAGTTTTTACAGCCTTACTTATTACTGAAATTTCTTTCCGATGATTTTCACTTACAACGGAGCCGTTCCTAGGGAAATTTAGCTCCGTCAGTTTTTATCCGATGGAAATTGTTCACCACTCTTTGGAAACATCTCAATTTATGCTAAAATCTCAGGTTGCCTACACCGCTCCGAAAATAAAAGCAGCTGAGCTACAAGCTAAGTTATTGATGAACTATAATGTATGAACTATCCTCGAGGTACCTACCTACGAGTATAATAAATTGATTTGGGTACCTACTTCATCAACCAGACGAAAAATGGAGGCGTTAGGTTGATCGTTATCCAAGTGGGCTATTCATTTTGTGCTAAACTTGATAGTGAAAAGTCGAAAAAAAACAGCAATCAGCAACTTTCAAGTGGTCAGTCTAAAATGATAACGATAACCCACCGAAACATAAGCATTGCCACCATAGAGTATTTGCCGCCAAACAGTACTCGACATCTTTCATTTTGATGTCGGAAATGCGATGTGTGGCGGACGAAAAATACAGTAGCTCCACTTTTACCTGCTGCTGTTTACTAAGTTGTGGTCTGAGGACAGAAACTCGGATGCTAACTAATTGATCCGTGGATCGCATCGGCGTGGCTTAGTAATTTCTTATGGAGGGGCATCAGCAACAGTCAGGGATTTTAGTTTATAGTTTTAGTAATAACTGATAGTGCTTGTAGTTGTGTATACAATGAGTGTCAAACCAACTTTGAAACGTTCAAATATATATTTAATAGTTTTTCATGATTTTAGGTAAATCACAAACGTTTTAATATTTATGCACACACCTACCTATTGATTATTAGCAAAATCCTATTTAGAAAAAATATTTGTACAATTACTTAACTGATCAAAACGTCCAAAAAACTGCGAAAAATACAAATAGGTACCGATGAACTGGGTAGGAATGCTTATTATAATTATACTACTACAAATACTAGGCTTGACTACTACCTCCAAAATCATATCATCTGTGAATGATTCTCTAATACAGGTTCAACCTCAATTTATTGTTACTCCAGGTCAAAAAACTATTTTTCTGATAAACACATTCTTTTATATCACACAATTAGCGAATTTTCGTAGAAAATGAACTATTGAAGTGGCTATGAAAATTTTAAAATCAAAAGTTTTGAAAAATGTCTTCATTGAAATCCGTTTTAAGGCATTCTGAAACCAATCCTAGAGTTTTTCATATTTATATTTATATATATATATATATATATATATATATATATATATATATATATATATATATATATATATATATATATATATATATATATATATATATACTAATAGATTAGAAAGGAAAACAAACAAAGATTAACACTCACTTCTGAATAGAATATTTTGCTTGACTCGTTTTCAACAGACTGACTCCGCTCTCGGGACGATCTTGTCATCAGGACGCGGGAATAGAAGAGTGGTTGAGGAGTTAATGGGAGGAGGGGGGAGGGGTTCCAGAAAAAGGTAGATCCAGCGGGGGCAGGTAGGTGGGTGGGGAAGGGAAGGATGAAATTAATAACTCAAGTATACAACAACAAAATCCCAAACAAAAACAAAACAAATGAGTTAAAAAATAAATAAATAATAACAAAAAAAAAAAAAAAAAAAATATATATATATATATATATATATATATATATATGTATGTATGTGTGTGTATATATATGTGTGTGTGTGTGTGTGTGTGTTGTGTGTGTGTGTGTGTGTGGTGTGCGTCATTCCAAATGATCAAACGATAACTCTTCTTAGGATTGAGATATAAATTCCTTTCTTGCGCCAAGCAATCAAGCTTTCTAAACGAAAGGATGAATTCGTTGGCCAGAACTTTTTGAGTACATTAAATTGGTCACATTTCAAAAAATATGCTGAAAAAATCACTGAAAATGGCTAAAAACGGCTAAAAATCGTTACATTTATATTTTTGCAGAAGAATGCCCAAATAAAGTTTATTAACTACAAAATGAAACATTCAAAAATTTATGTACAAAACTATGCTGAAAAATGTACTTAAATTTCATTAAAATTTGCTATACAATCAATAAAAACTGCAAAAAAGCTAAAAATTCAAAATCACTAATTGAATTGTAGATTATTATTAAGAATACGTTTTTGCCATACAATTAATAGTTAACGATTTCCATGCACTCAAATTTCAAAACAATTTAACATTATACAATACGGTAATTTACGGCAATTCGCTTATACGATCATGCTGCATGACTGGAACTTTTTAGCGAATTTTTGAAGAAAATTAAGCTATTGCTCTCGCCTCAAAATTTGTAGAATGTGAATTTTTGAAAACATTTTATGCAGAAATCCGTTTCAGGCTATTCTGAATCATATTCTGAAGTTTAACGCATTTTTTTATCTATGTATGTATGTATGTATATATATATATATATATATATATATATATATATATATATATATATATATATATATATATATATATATATATATATATATATATATATATAGGTATATATATATATATATATATATCGCACCCTGGGAGTGATACTGGTATAAGTTCAAAAATGGCAGTTTGAGTTATTGAGAGTCTAGGATTCGTTTCAGAATGCCTCAAAACGCATTTCAAGTATGAAAATTTTCAAAAATTTCATTTTAAAATTTTCTGAGCTATTGCAATAGCTTCATTTTCTACGAAAATTCGTTAAAATGAAGGGGGTTACAGTTTTCGAATGGTTTTCCAACCTGTTTACTATGAAAGAGGGGAGGGGTGGTGGGTCTTCGTTGTCAGAACTGTAGGTCACCTGTATAATATATAATATATATGTATTTATTTCAGGTTACTGAACTCCCTCCGTTCATGTTAGAACCTTGTGACCCAGTCCGAAGTTCTGGGCCATCTTCTGCTGAATATTCTAGTTTAGAGGTCAGCATTGTTTAAAATAGTATAAGCTATTGAACCTGCCTATGAAAAATCAATTTGATTTTGGCATTGTTTGATATTATGACTAATTTTGTTCCTGATCTTTAGGGAGGGGATGATAATGTGCGGACAATGAGATTGAGGAACGACTCTTACATTGGTGCTATCAACAGAGAAAATATGATGGTTCGAGCTGGGCTTCAGGTATAAGTTGTGTTTTATGAGTTGCAAAATAACTTCCATTTTGGGTAAATACGCTAGAATCAGGTTAAGAAATGTCGTCCCTTCAGTGGAATATCCAGTTGGCCACATGGATCTTTTCCTGAAGGGAATACCTATTTTGTAAACTAGAAACCTGATTCCGAAAGTGTAGCAAAACGGTCAAACTTTCTGGTTTTCACGATATTTTAAATTGGGATTTCAAAATGTTATAATTGGTCCCTCCTTGTGTGTACTTTACTTAACATTTTACTGTTAAGACTTTTTAGAAATTTTGAAGTCCTGATCAATGGCAAATGGGCACAGTTTCGATTTTTAATATGCATTCAACTTCAGGGCAGTTTTGGCTAACATGAACTAGTAGGCTAACTTTGATATGACACAGATTCGAACTACAGTTAACTCCCACTCAATCACTATTTTGGATATTTGGTGGAGTAGCAGGAGATTCGAATTGATCGAAAGAAGAAGTGTTTCGTTAGAAAATTGGTGGAATAAAACGAATAAGCAGGACATTTTGTTTTAACTGGCCATTGCACCGTTTAGAAGCCTTAGCCGGCTATCCTCAACAAATCCAACAGGCCAGACGATCCCGCGCCAATCCGATCTCTCCATGTTTGGGGAAAATGGTTGGAGTTTGGTATGAGCCATAATCTGACCAAAAATTTCTCCTCGGGGTGATTGATGAATTTTGCAAACAGCCGTGTTTGTGGCGTGAGTAATCAAGATTACCCCACCAAGATCAAGAGGAATAAAGCTCTTGACGATTTTTTGAACTTATCCAATTAAATTGACCTCATCGCCAATAGAGAACTTTCGGGGGGGGGGGCATTTATTCTGAATTGTTTCAACAAAGAAAGTTAACATTTTATTTTAAATAACACTTGACCTTTCAATCTTGGCAAATTTGGCACATAAAAAACAAAAAGATGGGAAATGTAGGAATGTCATTAAATGATCTTTTTTGTTTATTATTTCTATACAATAAGCCTCCTATTGATGAAAGGGAGGATTTTCCAAATCAACTGTTTCTTATTATTTTCACAACAGGACTCTTCACTAAGGATGGGGGGAAAAAACCAGTCTTTAGAAGGGAAATGGACTGTCGTGTGGGACCCCTGATATTTGGTGATGGTCTAAATGGGTTCGTGCTGATGGCTTTGGGCCAAATGAATCCTTTGTGTATGGCTGGCTTTAGTGATATCAACGTTTGATTATAACTCATATTTTCCCAAGAGGTGAAATTATAACTCATTTCCCCACTTGAATCAATTATGTGTACAATTGAGGGTAGAGTAGGGGAATTGGAAATTGAAGTAGGATTATAGAGTGTTTCTTATTTCTTTTGAGCTCCCTCATAAAATATCTGTAACTAGGTCCACCCCTTTTGCAACCCAGATACCCTCAGTGCCCTTGTTTTAACAGATCTCCTGTCCCTTACCTAACCTGAAGTTATATCTAAACTGGAGTCATACCCATAAGATTCTTAGCCTAGCCCACTTGTAGCGTACTTGGGGAGGCTTTTCGGTGTACCTTGGGCTGAAGCATTGGCCATTCTCCCCCTCGTTTTCCTCATTGCCTGTCTCTTCTTTCTCTTCTATTGTCGCAGTGAATACCTACTAGTCTGTTGTGTATAAGCCTTCACCTCCCAGCATTTCAACAGGCTAAATGAAACATACTGTAGAAGCCAGTTTTGTAGTTGATATACAATGAGAATGTCCCAGTATGCTTCAAAGGCTTTATGAAAAATGGCAGCTGAAGAGACAGAGGCTGAATGTAAGGGGTATGGTCTTTTAGCGAATTTTTGAAGAAAATTAAGCTATTGCTCTTGCCTCAAAATTTGTAGAATGTGAATTTTTGAAAAAAAATTATGCAGAAATCCGTTTCAGGCTATTCTGAATCATATTCTGAAGTTTAACGCATTTTTTTATGTATGTATGTATGTATGTATATATGTATGTATGTATATATGTATGTATATATGTATGTGTCATTCCAGACGATAACTGTCCGTAGAATTGTGCTAGAAACTTCAAACAAATTTAAAAATGTTAAGGACACAAAACGAAAGTTCAAGTTCGTTGGCCAGCATGATCGGATTACATCTTCGGGTTGAAATTTTCAAAAATGTAGTCAAAAATTTCAAAATAGCCTGTTTTTTGCGATTTGTTGTGCGAAATAATTTTTTCAGCATACTAACATGTGGTATATTCGGAATCAGCGTAAAATTTCCTATAAGAATATGTATCAAGTTTTCAAAAATTTCAAAGTTGAAAAATCAGTCAAAAATCGAAATAATGCCGTTCGCTAGTTGTAAAAATCGGTAATATTTGCATGAAACATTTGCATGAAACATCTTCAAAAATTCGCTCATGGGGTCATGCTGCATGACTGGACTTTTTATTATTCAAGTTGGTACCTACATACGCAAAATAAAACACGGGACATGAAAACATCGACAAGACTGAGAAATATAACAAAATGTAAATAATTTCAAACCAGCATTAAGCTAGGTTAGAATAGAAACATCGCTGCATTAGATTATTCTAATAATTTCTATTCGACTATTTCAATCACCACTGTACGCTTCTATTCATTCTATTATACCTATATTTTAACTGGGTTTTTATCCATAAATAGTATGATAAATATGACTATAAGTTTATAAAATAAATATATACTGAGACGGTCTGACTATGTCGTCTTCAATACTACATCTTCACTACTAAGGGACTTGAACTTTGCGAATAGATCAAGGAAACAAGCGACTATAAACAGGAACAAAGTATCTAATTGGAAACGAATGAAATTTATTAACTACCTACATTAAGTTGAGTAGAAAATATGGAATGTTCAATGTTGAATCAGTCTTTGATGGCACTCAAGTTACTCAAAGAAGGTACTCAGCTTTGGATCTTGATGCTCTGGGTCTTCTAAAGACGACTGGGAGTATCATACCGAGCTCCAAGCTTCGCGTGTCCGGATCCTCCTGGTTGATGCCTTGAAAAGCTGGCCAGAGTCTTGAAGTGGGAATAGAATGAGCAAGTAAGAAAGCGGGTTGCTCTTTATTGGCTCACTGGCGGATGCAGTGGTGAATTATCTATCCTTCCGAGAGAAAATTATATACTTGAAGTAAGGTAAGGAAAGTACATGAAAATGATTTAGGGGAAGGAATCTAGGATAGGACGAGCATTAGGTATAATGAGAATTCCAATTCGTTTTCTTGGAAAATATTTTCAAAAGTGATTGTCTCTTGTTTCTTACAGCCATGTGAAAGTAGGAGTATCTTCTGATTCAGTTAGTTACTTGACTTCTCCATTGAAGCATCACTCAACAGAAACTGTAGGTAGTAGGTAAGTATGTGTTTCAGATGAAAAAAAGTCAAAATAAAAGTTTTCGAAAAAAAAAAGAAAAAAAAGGTTTTTACCGTTCAGCCCAGGGTGGTAGGTCTCAAATCGATTATATTTAATTGGAATGATCTTCTCTGGGTAACTGAGCCCACACGAACGCACCAAATAGAAAACTAGGTACTGTGCGGGCCTCTTAAGAACATTATTCCTCTGAAATCCAAAATTTAATAAGCCCCCTTTTTATAATATTCTTGTTTTGGACTAAAATGATTCTCTCGAAGGTTTTAAGGAATAATATTCTCAATTTTTGAATATTAGTTTTTAATTTCTATCTCTTCTTATCAGAAAATGGATTTTGAAAACTAGTGGCCTATAAAGTAATTAATGTAAATAGATATCAGTACCGGTTTGTCAAGTCACAAAACTAGAAGCATTCCTTACAGAATTTAATGCAGAATTAATACTTTCAACCCGTTTATTCCGCAAACCTCTGCAAATATTGATTTTCTTCAATTTTCGGTAGCGATTTGCATAATTTGAAACAGTGAGTTTTTATTAAAAATGGCCGTGAAACAAGAGCCAAGTGAAATGCGGTCATTTATACCTTCCTAGTTTCTAAATATAACATGGAATTGAATATTCCGGGGTTTTAATGAAATTAATGCAAAATTACCATCCATTAGAACAAACCTTATTATTATTTTTAGCTAACTTCATCAATGAAACGATTAGCCCTCAAAAAGATTTTTTCCTTCTCTGTTTATCTTATTTCTATTAGTTTCCGCTATTAGTTATGGAAATGAACCACAATACCCATTATTATCGATTTTCGTGGTTTCGGAATTTTTTCCACCAAAACCCTCAGGATCGAAACACTGCGTCGCAACGATAATGGTGGGATAGCTCCTGACTCGACTCAACTAACACAAGCTAATTATCATTCCTTCACTGAATATTTACTAATGGAATCATGAACAACCGTCACCATATATAACGGTCATGTCCGTACATTAAACAACAAAACCAAGTACTGGAAGTAGAATAAGAAGTTCAGAAGGTTTATTTATTACTTATATATTACGAGTATAAGTTAAGGAGGTGTAGGTACTTACAACCAGTAATTGTGGCTTTCACTGTATTCCGAGGTTCGGTATTGAAAGATTTGGTTGTAGTTACATAAATTACGCAAAATGCACAACCGATTCTCGTAATTTCACCGAAGGAGAACAACTAAAAATGCTCAGCATATAATATTGTGTGGTTTCTTAGAAGAATTAGAGGACGTGCAACATTTATGCACTTGTTCCACAAAGTTTGTCAATTAATGAACATCCTCACGCAATAAATGTAACGACTTTGCAAGATTTCAAAAATATATTCCACTTCAAATGCATCTGCGAACCTGGGAATAGCAGATCACATGTAGTAGGTGGCAGTCTTGCTTTTCTCATTGATACCTACTTACCAATTCTTATTAAAATTATATAATGCAACTGCAGAGTATAGAAATAGTAGGAATGTACTATATTTTTCAAATGTAGGATTTTGGTTTGGCAGAATCCCTGTGTTTTAGTTAGTACCAGGTAGTTTTGTAACGTCTGTTCGGGAAGCAAACGAGGGGCTCTTGTGTTCTGGTCGATTTTATCGAATTTTCATAGAAAATTAAGGTATTGCAATGGCTCAAAATTTTTTAAATTTCTTCATTGAAATCCGTTTTCCAGACGATAACTCTACTTAGGATTGAGATAAAAATTCCGTTCTTCCAACCGAAAGAATGAGTTCGATTGCCAGCACTTTTTGAGCACAATAAATTGATCGAATTTCAAAAAATGTGCCGAAAAAATCACTAAAAACTGCTAAAAATCGTTAATTTTATAATTATAATTTTTATAATTTTTAGCAGAATATTGCTCAAATAAAGTTTATCAAATTTAAAATAGAACATTAAAAAATTTTTGTACAAAATTAGGCTGACAATTTTACCTAAATTTCGTTAGTCTTCATTAAAATTTGCTATAAAATCGAAAAACTGAAAAAAAGTTAAAAAACCACAATCTCTTTTTCAAACGCAGACTACTGTTTTTAAAATACGTTTTTTGTCATAAAAATAATAGTTACGAATTTCTTCGCCAAAAAGCTCAAAGTTCAAAACAATTTAACATAATATAGTGCGATAACTTACGAAAATTCGCTCCTACGATCATGCTGCAAGACTGGAACTTTTTAAATTCAAATTTGCACGTTTTCACACTGCCTGTCATATTCCTTTACGATATGTTACTATTCTACCAATCCTCATTCATAGTATGGTAAACTTCAAAACTTGCGTAAAAAGATAGTAGTTAAGTAGGCAACTCTACATAATTAGGGGAAGGGAGACACCATTCGACCATCTAACCAAAAACGATTTCCAATTAGGGCAAAATAAAACGAGAGAAGACGAAGTCTCAAAGAATGATAGGTAGAAATTCGTTCCTAATACTATATACCTACAGAAACGATTTTCAATGACACGAGGGTTGGAGTCAGGATTTTCTCAGATCATTTCGCGCATCCTTATTTGGAATCGCGAATATTATTGGTGGCTACGAAACTGGATATTTTCTAGGAAAAATCGCATAATGGGCTTACCCCAGAAGGTAGTGGGGAACGACTTGTTTTCACTTCACAGTATCCACATTTCCAATTTGTTGACTAGGTGATTTTAGGGGCTGCCTTAACACAACCGAGACTAACGAGAAATAAGAATTTCTTTGTTTCTAATAGGGTCTAAAGTTGCTAGGCAACCGGACTTGCATAGTAATAATTGAAGGTCATAGGTACTGAAGTCAGAAGCGTAAAATGGTTAATAAATTGTATTCGTACATCATCCGTTTTGAGTCGAACTTCTGCATCCTCTATGATTCATGGAGGGGCACTGCCCATCTTACCCTTCCTCAAACAGGTGTCAACGAGATCTCCTATATATCCTTTTCTAGCCGCTATGCTTTTTAAAGTGGATTTTTCTTTTAATAAATTTTGTCCATTCATTGGAATAGGTAGTGTTTGGTTGTTCATACTGTGGAAGGCTGCATGCTTATGGACTAAAGGGTGATTTAAAGTACTATGGTTAGTTAGATTAGATAGTACTGTGGTTAGAAGTGCTATATCGCTGTGTATCTTTTCTATAGATTAAAACATCATGCTTTTTTGATTTACCAAGGAGATGAACAGATCAAGAAAATTGCGTTTATTCCCGCCGAATTCGAGGGTGAATTTGATGAAGAGATCTAATTTAATGTTTTTTGTTTGTTTGTTTTTTTCGTAAAAAGAATTTAGTTGTCTTTCTGTTCCTTTCCATGGAATTATAACATCATCGACGTATATCTATACTAACAGAGAAGATTATTTTTGTTACAAGTTGTAAATATTTGTTGCTAAAGATAATCCATGTATATATCTACAAGCAGAAGAGATAGCGGAGAACCCATGGGAACCCCAGGCTAAGTATAACGTTGTCCCTATAATAAAAAGAAATTTTGAACAATAGAAACAGACATTAAATTGAACAATTCACCTTTTTCGAAAATATTAAGTTTAGAGGCGTGAATCTGCCTGCATACCATATTTTTGCAGCTGGCTACATCGAAATTGGTGAACAGACTAACCCCGTCAAAAGATCATCTGAATGTTAATTATCTTAATTTTGGAAACCAAATCACACGACTTTAGTAAAGCATGTAGAGGCCGAAAGTTGATTTTTTTTCTAAATAAAATATTGAGCTTTCTGCAATTGGTAAGAGGGAGCACCGATATAAGATACCACTGGTCTCATTGGCACTCCTTCCTTATGAATTTTAGAGTGACCCTAGGCACATGAGGGTATAATTTCTACAAAATTTGGAGTGTACCTACTTATTTTTTAGTGAACTGTCTTCTAATTGGTTACCTAACTATTTTTGGAACTAATCTTCGATATTTTGGAGTCGGGTCAGATGAATGATTTGAACAAATATTATCTTCTAGAAATTTTTGAGTTTTCGACACAATTTTGCTTATTTAAAATTACCGTGCTCTATCTAGACTGAATTCGCTCAAGATTGGGAGGTATGTAGTTGTAGGATGTACCAGAAGTAATTGCTCATGGATTTAATTCCGATTGAAATAACTAAGTGAATACTGAATACATATTAAAATAATACGGAATACTGAATACATATTGAAATAATACGGAATACTGAATACGTATTACAATAATACGGAATACTGAATACATATTGATATAATACGGAATACTGAATACATATTGAAATACCTAATACGGAATACTGAATACGTATTGCAATAATACGGAATACTGAATGAATGGCTACTGCACGTGCACAAATAAAAACTTCGCTTCAGGAGACAAAGTTTTTTTTTTTCAAAAGGGTAAATCAAATGTAATTTTCAGCGATTGTTCGGCTTAATATTATTAGTATATAAGCTGTAGGGGTAGTTCTCTACATCGTACCATTAATGGCATTTGTGACTCCAGATTCCATAAGTTCCAGTCATGCAGCATGATCATATGAGCGAATTTTCGTAACGGGTAATTTTCAATCCTAAGGAGAGTTATCGTCTGAAATGCCATACACGCGCGCGCGCGAGTAATGGAGCAAACGTATGTTATATAACTAGAAAAACATCCTTGTTCCTCATTATCTTCTATTTTTTGAACATCCTGGATCACTCTTGTCAATGAGTAATTAAGATCATACGGAATTAGTCCCATATTTATACTAAAGGAGAGAAAATCGTTGTTCGTTCGTACCTTAACTCTGTATCGTTCACTTGTAACGCTCTGAGACGGCGAATCCGTCTCCTTGCTCTCAAGTTAGTCAGTTCAAGTGTTCTGTGTATTGTAAATTGCAATATCTTAAAAATCTCGGTGTCGAACTCTTCATCATAACTGGCGCAGTTCATCTCTCGTGACAGTTTGCCCCGAAGAAAAGAAGAACTTTGAGCCAAGTGAGACGTTAAACTTCAAAATTGGTCCTTTTAAGTTACGACCGAGTAAACTAACTTTACCGTCAAATTTAACTTCAGTCTCTTCTGAAGACACAACCCCTACTCAATCTGAAACTAGAGCGGTAGAAGAAAAAACTATGGTGGAACCATACACCTATGCCCTTGATAGGTCAGATTATGATCCTTTACCAATTTATGAAGGTAACCCAGAAAAATTACTGAAATTTAATAAGTCAGTACAAGATGTTTTTGATATAGTTTGCGCTGCAAATAATACTCGAAGAGCCTTGAATCATGTTAAACTATTAAATAAAGTTAAAGCACGATTGACAGGATCTGCTGATGCTTTCATAGTAGCTAAGGAAATAACATCAATTCCAGACTTATCAAATGCTCTGAGAACTCAGCTCACTGATACTAGAACAGTTGAATCATTGAAATTAGAAATTTATAAATCTAGAATTTCCTCTACAGAAACACCTTTTGAATTTTTAGGGAAGATGGAAAACCTTAGAAATTTAATATACAACAGATTCACTATTGACCAATTAAACCGTGATGTAATAGCAGAATTAATGAGGTATACTTAAAAAGAGATAGTTTATCATATGTATGAACAATTTGAATACCCATTGTCAAACTTCATCATGACACAGAGCCCAGAATCGTTAGATGATTTTAGGAAAATCCTGTTTACTAAGTGCCAGTTTATCCTGGATTCTCTAAGTAGGAGAAAACAGAAGCAAGTTTCCCAGCAGAAACCGAAACCGAATCCAAAACAGAATCAAAATCAGAACCAAAAACAACACCAAAAATTGAACCAGAACCCTAACCAACATAATCCCAATCCCCACTTTGGTAACCCCAACTCCGGATTCTATAATAGGAATAGGTATGGAAATACAATGACCATGAGATCACTGAACTCAGGTTTAGGAAAAAACACACAAACTCCACAACCAATGGACGTAAATCATGTAGAACAGGAGGAAATAAATAAGGAAGGCCAAAACCCTGCGACCTGCCCCGAAACGGGTGACCCAATCCAAGAGTTGAACAAAGAAGTGATCAAAATGAACTCTCAGCGGTAACACCAGCAATGTTCATCCAGGATTTGAGAGAAGCTGGAGTACCGGACGTTGATGTCATTGAATCCAAAGATTACGCTAAGCGCTTTGAATATAGATCGAAGTTGCGAGAAGACCTGCGACAAAGATTTCGTCTGGAATATCTTGGCCAGTTAAGACAAGCAGGATCAACTCAGCCTAGTAATATCAAGATTGGTGACATTGTCTTGATAGAAAATGAAAATCTGAAACGACTCGATTGGCCTCTAGCTCGGGTGATCCAACTAGTTCCGGGCAAGGATGGTATTGTGAGACTGGTGAAACTGCAAACATTCAATGGAGAGCTTTACCGTCCAATCCAGAGGTTGTTTCCTATGTTGGAAGGCGAACTTGGATCAATTGCTCAAGAGGGTGAAGAAAACTCTGAATCGCCTACTTCACGTGCAAACCCCCTGGAATCCACTGTGACAGACAGACGAGGCCGAATTGTCAATCCCCCCAGAAGATTCTTGGATTGAGGTGCTACGACAAGAAGTTAAACAGGCCTGTTTAACTTGGTGGGAGAATGTGGCGTTTCATCATAACAGAAACTAGGGGGTTAGAAACAGGACGCGTAGCTAGGGAGACGGTTTTGTTTATCTATTGAAAATTCAGTTTTTTTCTTTGTAATTGAGTAAAGTGTCTTGCTAACGTAAAGTTTATAAAAGTGTTTTACTTTCAACAGTTAAGAGTATTGGATTGTGGGGTGAATTAGTTCTGTGGTCCCTTGCGAAAAAATTCGACTCTTTTTTAGATGTTACGTCCGACGAAGACGAAGACCCACCTCAACTATAATTAATTCAAACATAACAAGCAAATCTCTTCTGTATTTTACTGATATTAAAGATCGCAAATGGCTTGTTGACACAGGATCATTATGTAATTTTATCTGTGCAAAAAATGCCCAAAATTTTGAAAAATTCTAAGAAGATTTCATTGTTAAAACACCCACTGGGAAAGCAACAGGAAAAGAGTATATAATAATGGATTTAAGTGATATTTTTGACATTAATCAAAAGATGAAACTTTATGTTAGGTAATGATTTTTCTGATAAATATCAAGTACTATTAGGACAAGAAACCCTTCAGAAAATTGAAGCTGGAATAGATTTCAAGAAAAATGAGTTAATACTGCCTCAACATGTTATCAAATTACAAAATTTCATGGAAATTGATCAGAAAAGCATGCCTAACCTCTTTTCCGAAGGAACACATATAATACAGGTTCCCATAAACACAAAGTTTCCCGATAGCATAGTCTTAATCCCGGAGTACGAAAACGATGTCCTTCGTGTTCATGAGGGAATCGTACAAAAAGAAAATAATCATATAAAATAACCAGTTATAGTCAAAACTGCTTGCCACCATATAAATGTCCCAGAACCATTACAAATAAAATCCTTCTCAACGTTAAATTCAGGAAAACCAGTGAAAAATGACAATTTGGAAGAAATCAAAAGAACACACTCAGCTCATTAGAACCGACCATATGAACACGGAAGAAAAGAGTGCCATTCTGTCTCTCCTTAGCAATATCCTGAAATTATTAAAAAAGAAGAAGATTTGTTAACCGCTACTGATGTTCTTGAACATAAAATAAATTACAAAAGACGAAGAATCTGTATATACAAAAAATTATCGTTATCCTCAAAGTTTTCGGGAAGATATTAAAAATAAAATTGAAAAATTATTAAAAAATAAAATTATTGAGCAGTCAAATAACCCTTTTAATAGTCCATTTGGGTGGTACCGAAAAAGCCCAATGCCAGTGGAAAAAGGAAAATTCGGATGGTAATTGACTATCGTTAACTAAATTTAAAAACCGTATATGATAAATTTCCAATGCTTAACATTGAGGATCTCTTTGGAAAAATCGGACGTGCTACGTATTTTAGCGCCATAGATTTAGCATCTGGATTCCATCAAATTAAAATTGAAAATAGTTCTATTCCTAAAACTGCCTTCAGAAGCGAAGACGGACATTATTAATTTTCGAGCATGCAATTTGGCCTCAAAAACGATCCTTCCACATTTCAACGAGCAATGAATATTTAGTTTGCTTCACTACGTAATGTTTTAGTCTACATGGAAGAAATACTAATTTTTTCTGGTAATTTAGAACAACGTATTAAGCACTTAACTAAGTTAAAATTTTAAAAGCACACAATTTAAAGATTAAATTAGATAAGACTGAATTTTGCAAACTAGAACTACAATACTTAGGTCATATTATAACTCCAGAAGGAATCAAACCAAACCCTTTAAAACTAATCGCAGTGGAAAATTTCCCAATACCAAAAATCCAGAAACAAATTAAACAGTTTCTCGAAATGACTGGCTATTGTAGGAAAATAATCCCTTCTTATGCCAAAATTGCGAAACCGTTTACATCAGCATTAAAATTGAATAGCACCATTGATATTAATAATCCAGAGTATATTCAAGCAGTGGAAACATTAAAAGAAATTTTACAAAGTAATCCAATTCTGCAACTACCTGACTTTTCAAAAGAATTTATACTAACCACTGACGCTTCTTGTTATGCAATAGTAGCCGTATTGTCCCAGTCATTTAATGGAAAGGATCTCCCGATTTCTTATGCATCTCGAACTCTTAATGCACATGAAGAAAATCCAAGAACTATTGAGAAAAAATTGTATGCTATAGTTAGGCCGTAAATGCTCTAGACCGTATTTGTATGGAAGAAAATTCACTATCAACTCAGATCATAAACCACATCAATATTTACACAATATGAAGGATCCTTCAGCTAAAGTGATACGATGGAAATGTTTATTAGCCGATTACAACTTTGATATTAAACATATAAACGGCAAAACCAATCATGCAGCAGATGCATTATCGCGCAATCCTCAACAGGAATGCCCTAAATCATTGGAATTGCACAAAAATACTAAAGATGAACTAGAAGATTTATTAAGAAATGCTCCAGAGGTAGAATTTGATCCTTCTATTTTAATTTCACCACCTCCAGTAAACCAACCTGCCGATGAACCAGCTCCAGCAGAATCGAATTTGAGACGAAATGGAATTCTGGATAACGACGATAGTACTAGTATTATAACTCAACATTCGCAAGAAAGCTCTCATAATCAAATAACTCTCATAACTGAACCTCATAAAGTTATTAATGTTGAACCATATCAAATTATTCTCAATAGAGGAAACCCAGGTGGCAACGAAATAAAAACACTCCACTCAACCAAGAAAAGATATTGTTGGTTCATTACTACTTATCCTTGATGTCCCCATTTGAAAGAGTTCTGTACGGAATATTTAAGACCGAACACAACTTATGGTGTATATTGTTCAGATAAAACCGTTGAACTCAAGGATCAGATTTTAGATCAAATCTTCTTAACCTTTCAAAACATTATAGAACAACATTTCCCTTCAGTAAAAATTAAAGGATACTACAAAATAGTAGAAGATATAGACGATTTAGATGAACAAAAATAACTCATTACGAGCCAGCATGAAGGAAAACATGTCATCGTGGAATTAAAGATGTTTATTTAAATCTAAGGAAAAAGTTCTATTGGCCTCAAATGTTAACTCAAATCACGAGATATATAAATAATTGTGACACCTATAAACGAGTCAAGTATGATAGACACCCTACGCAACCCACATTTCAGAAAACACCAACTCCTGATAGACCTTTCGACGCTATTCAAATAGATGTATTCTATTATGAAAATAAGAAAATTTTAACCCGATTCGACATTTTTTCAAAAAAATTAACAGTTTAAATTATTCCTAATACTACGGGACAAGTTATTATCAAATGCCTACGGTAGTTCTTTACTTCCTTCCCAACACCGAATTTAATGCAGTGTGATAACGGCCCCGAATTTCTAAATAAAGGTATTGAGAATTTTCTGAAATACAGTAACGTTAAAATTCACGCTACACCCAATTATTCCAATTCAAATGGATTAATTAATAGAACCCATAACACTCTTATCAAACTATTGAATATTATAAAAACTGATTTAGCTCCCGAAAAACGCCCATTTCCCGAAATACTGGAACTAGCCGTCATAGCTTTCAATAATACTCCAAATAGTCTTATCTGATTATCACCAAATGAAATAACTTTTGGAAAAATTAATAAAGAAACATCGAACATTTTACTAAATGCTCAAAAAGAAAAATATCATCAAGATCAAAAATAAATGTATAAAGCAGTCAAGAGTCTAATAGAAAATGAAAAAGTTACTCGAACAGACCAACTAAATCAAAATAGAGAAACAATCGAAATTCCAGATGAAAGAATTTATGTAAAAACACATGCAAGAACAAAGAATAAACCCAAATCCAAACCTGTAAAATATTCAAAGGGAAAAAGAAAATTAGTAACAAAACAACAATTAGTAAAGACTCATCCTGCCTCAATTAAAAGACCTCCACGATTTGAAGAACACCAACCTAATCAATCCTTACAGGAAGACGAACGGTCCAGACAACATGACTACCATATTATTCGCCATGCTCAACATGATGCTCACCCTCAACCAGGTCCCAGCTGACAAATTGACTAACCTCGACGGTCCTGGAATCATTCCTATTAAAATTCAATATTCCTATAGAATAACTAACTATTATACGTACGTTCACTCTATCAATATAGCAGCCTTTAATAACGAGTTACAAAAATTCAACCACTATGTGACCCTTTCCCAACAAAATTCCTCTCACCCGAATCAAGTAATGACCTTACTCCAACATAACGAATATATTCAGGATAAACTTGATCACATTTTAATGAACAAGATCTTGCTTCCAAGCAAGTGAAGAGACCGAAAAGAGGCCTAATCAGTGGAATAGGAACCGCCTTATCCTGGTTAACTGGAACCATGGATGCCTCTGATAAAAGTCACTATGATGAAGTAATTAATCAAATATAAGCTAATTCATACCATATAGAACACAATGTAGAAAAACAATTATCGATCAATCGAAAACTAATTGGAGAAATTAATAAAGACCTAGAAATTGTTCAAAAGAACAGAAAAGCTATCACTTCTTATACGAATGAAGTTAATGGTGAATTGTTCTTCAGCCAGCATTATATGCATTTATTCACCAATTTGATGTTAATTGCAAACAAGATCGATGATATTGACACCTCTCTTGAATTTTGTAAAAATGGAATTATACATAACAGTATCATCTCTATGAAAGATCTTAACAATTTGTATAGAATAACTCATGTAACTTCAATTTCTGATATACCTGAAATTTTATGGAAAACTTTCTTCTCTTATTATCATCTTTCTGTCAGTACTATTTCATAAGTATACATGTAGACGCTGTTTACGGCGACAACCCACTCTTCGACCACCCTCACATGATGAAGCCGAAGAACTTCAAGACTTACAAGACATTACACTTCGTGTCACACCTTCTGCATCTCCACTGAACATTACTTAAATTCGTAATGAAATTGTAAATTTGCGAGGACGCTTCATTCTTAAGGACGAGGGAGTAATGAAGCAAATCTATGTTATATAACTAGAAAAACATCCTTGTCCCTCATTATCTTCTATTTTTCGAACATCCTGGATCACTCTTGTAAATAAGTAATTGGAATAATACGGAACTAGTCCCATATATATATATATATAAGGAGAGAAAATCGTTGTTCGTTCGTACTTAATCTCTGTATCGTTCACATGTAACGCTCTCAGACGGCGAATCCGTCTCCTTGCTCCCAAGTTAGTCAGTTCAAGTGTTCTGTGTATTGTGAATTGTAATAAAAATTGTTTTAAAAATCTCGGTGTCGAACTCTTCATCATAACTCGCGCAGACATTCCCTCAAAGGCCAAGGAGGCACACCATTAACTTGAGAAAATCTCTATTATTCATAAGAGTGAAACTCTGTCTGTCTGTGTCGCTTTCACGGCCGAATTCAATAAAATTGCATATATCCTACTTTAAAGTATATTCAAGAATCCTTAACTCGCCTCGTAATTTTTGGCCCTTGTCTGGAGATGTAATTTATTGAAATAGCCGTATGTAAGAGTAATTCAACCTCATGAACGATTTTATACAATCCATACTTCTTGTATCATTATTTATCAATTCTATTGTTATTTCGAAATGTTAAATAAATACATGACAGCTGATTCGCCAACTCAGTCGACTCACGTTCTTAACTATCGTACAAAAAGGCAACTCTTTTAAAGGCTCGTTCCACCAAGGATCACGAATTAATCCAAAGTTAATCCAGCTATCCCATTGCTGTTTTTGAGGGGTAACCAAAACTCTGGATTAACTTCCCCTATGGTGCCCTAACAATTACTATTATTCAGTAAACATGTTACAAGTGAAAGATTTACATATCTACTTATTGCAAACGATTTTCGGAAGCGGTATTTTTAAATAAATATATATTTTTTAATCTTTCTTTTTAAACCCAATATTTAAAACGTAAAATTGGATAACCATACCAGCCGCAAAATATTTTACAATAACTTCAATAATATACTTCAAAATGTCCTAAATATATGAAATAATATGGTTAAGCTGGGATAAACTTTATAATCTGTTGATTTTTTAAGTGATCAGCTTTGGGACCTTTAATGATCGTCCTTTATCAAACGAATATCATGGAAATTATTCTTCTATTCTTACTTGGTTTACATGCACCAGGTTACACAATTTCTGTCAAAACCACATTTACTCTTGAGCTACCTACAGAAAAAACGTTAATTAACATCCTGATAGCCGAGGAAGGCGAGAGATAAAAGCGGAGAAGGGTAGGAATTAACCGCTAACAGGGTCCTAATGGCTGTAGGGGAGATGGATAAAGTCCTTTTTAGCTTAGCTGAACGGTAGGAGGGGAAGGGAGCCAATGGCGTGCACGTCAACTGCCTGAATCGATGGACCAATGGAAAGACTCCTTACCCCACTATCCTTGCCAACCCCCTACCGCTTTTGGGGTTGGCAAACTTACAGGGTGTCTTTAGTTTCAGACATGGCCGCGCATCACCACGACAAATTACAACTTCATGAGTCGTGGCCGCGAAGAACGTCTTTCCTCATCGATGACATACTATTCCGTCCACCCCAACCAGTTGTGAGTAATGTTATCAGTGGCATGGCAGTTGTATAGATAGTTTCGGAGATTGTTTGCGCACTTTTGACATTCGACCGGTAGAACATGGTGATGTGTGCACCACTTCAATCGTTCAAATGCAACCACCGTAAACAATGATACGTTTCATAGCCGGCGGAAAAAACCGGCAACAAACAATGAATAGAAACAACGGCGAAAAGAGCCATGCCGGATTTGGACGTGCGGTATCGATATATTGGCATCAGCATCGGTATCTACAATCATTGAATCATGAAGCAAATGTTACCAGTCGTTGCTTAGTATATCATCCATTATGATCCATCTCAATGTTAGAATCGGTGATCAGAGTTTATCTGTGTTTTTCTTCCGCTGAGTTTAGCTGTTTCAGGATAATTCTAATGAAGGACGGTAAACGGAGCTTAAAATTGTATAGCTTACTATCGTGCTTCAATTATAAATTTGGATTTGAGTATGTTCCCATTTATGATCAATGGAAGGTGTATAAGTGAAGCAAATTATGTTCCATTTAATGAACAGTGGCATTCAGACAGTACCTTTTAGGTTCGATTAATTCATCATTGTTTTTGACATTAAATCACATATTAGAACTTGTTACATTTTTTAAGCTTATTGATACAAATTTGAAACTTACGTAAAATTAATTCACCATCGCCTATGCCCAATCACAATAGCCCTCTGAATTGGATAACAATGACCAGAGAAACAAATATTCAACGTGGATGTGAATCTTACTGTTGATAAGCTGTTGTTGTCCTGTATTCGAAGCACTCATCTTATTTAA
Source organism: Adelphocoris suturalis (assembly GCA_030762985.1). Classification (NCBI taxonomy): domain Eukaryota; kingdom Metazoa; phylum Arthropoda; class Insecta; order Hemiptera; family Miridae; genus Adelphocoris; species Adelphocoris suturalis. Next base: position 10,125,505 of record CM061045.1, on the reverse strand, counting down.
AATATACACATACTTGGCGTGGGCGGTAAATCATTATATATATATATATATATATATATATATATATATATATATATATATATATATATATATATATATATATATATATATATATATATCAGTATTTTACGACCTATGCAGGAGAAAGAATTTCAGTCTTGCATGTTGAAAACGTTTATTTGCGAATAATATCTCTCATGCGATCGTGAAGAAAGTGATGCATGCATTGTTTGCATTTGTGATTGGTATTGGTTAAGTAGAGTATTATTCTCAAGTGCATGCGAATCTGATTCAGCTCTACACTCACCGATAAGTATTCTAGTATTGCTTTATGTGATGTTGGTAGTTTGAACCACATTAGTACCTATATGCTACATCTTCAATGTGGGGCCGTAAAATGGTAAAACAAACAAGATATAATCTACTTTAGGGTACTTTCAATAAGGAAGATATGAGTACTTACTTACATTCGTAGGAAGATATAAGTGGTAATACATAAATATGTACCTACCTACTTATATAATGTGATTGCTAACTGTTTCATTACTTTTGTATTCGTTATCTCTTACACTATTATTGGTGCCTACCAATAATCTCTTGCTATAGGTATATCCATATCTGGTTTGTATATTATGCATACACCTACATAATAGAAAGTAAAGTGACCTATGAAATGACATGGTTTTCAGATGTTTCTGGTCAATGATTTTGAGATGTTCCCATAAGAAGTGGTAACCGCCAACTTTACTCTTTTTTCATTAAATGTTCGATAGTGTGTATCTTTCCAAAAGACGGTGTTTACTAAATTATAGGCGTCTATTTTATTATGTTACTTAATCTTCTTATAAAATACCTTTGGAATACATAATTATCGTTTCATGATAATCATTGTTAATATCCAAAAGAATTATCACTGAATATGTCAGTTATAATATAATTTGATTGACAGCGAAAATTTACCCCAACATATTGGTGTTCTTCTCATCAAATAATTGGCAATTTTCCGGTATCCCACATAGAAGAACAAACGTATTTGGGGATAATTCTCTACGTAATTGTTCACGCTGACGCGGTTGACAACATTTGCTGCTGGGGTACCGATTTAGGGTATCTTTTCTTCAGGAAATCATGCATGACAACTTCACTAAAATATATGTACGATTTCTCTCGGTGATCAAATATATACTTACATGATGAATATAGATTACAAGAACGATAGACGGCAAATTTTCCAGAAAAAAGATTAAACTTGATGATGAACGGGAAAACGACGTAATGTGTTCTAGGTACATTTACAAGAACAGCAATGCAACTTGTAACTTGTAAAGGAAGACTTGAACAAACTGTCCGGTTAGAATTCAGGTGATGTCAGTATGAACACATCTCTATCTCTATTATTTATAAGAATGAAACTCCGTCTGTCTGTTTGTCTGTTTGTTTGTCCATGCTAGGCACGGCCAAACGGCTGAGTGGCGGGAGTCTACGAGTGTTGGGATCTTCTTGGGATTTTCTGAACGGGTGTATAAGCGATTTTAAAATTTTCTAATCCCACCCGAACCAAGGGCTTTATGGCGGGAGGGGGGTGGGAGCCCGTGTCAATGCGCACTTTTTCGACTTCCCCGCTTCCCCCACCCCTCTAAACGGCCGTCGAAAATTCCGGAAAAATACCGGTTTCGTAGGTTTTTCTACGAGGAAGACGAACGCGTGATCGGATCGCTAAAAAAATTCCGACGAAAAACTTCATTTTTTCTCATTAAAATATACCCCATAAAGGTACGTTTTTTGAGAAGGTTTTCGCGGGCGAAATACATGTTTGATTCCACCGAATCTGAATCCGAAATCGATATCGAAAAAAGTGACGGGAACTTGGTCACAATGCGAGGGGAACGGAGGCAAAGCGATTAAAATGAAAAGTTAATTGAGCCCACCGCCGTTTCACAATATTGCGAATACGAAGTTAATTGCGCCGTGGACGCCTTCGAACCTTCTCGGCTCCCGTTTGAAAGATCCCCATCTTTCAAACCAGAGCCGAGAAGGTTCGAAGAGCTGTACTTTTCCCCAAAAGTACAGCTCTTCTACCTTATTAAACCTAATAAACTTTTCTTGGTTCCACATAGTTTTATAAGATTTAATTTGTTTGTAAGTAATTTTCAACAGAACAGAACTTCTGCCAAGCAATATAACTTCCTCACATAGAAAACGCAGCAAATTATTACACAGCAATTATTTATCGCATACGAGTATACATCCCACAGAGAGCGAGCGAAGCGAGCAACATCCCCTACACATTTCAAATCACCCTTAGTGATCCACTATTTCCAATCATTCTACATGTCCCACTCAACAGTAAAGACCATAGCATCTTTACAGCCATACTTAGCGAGCGAAGCGAGCGAGAAAACTATGCTAGTTTTTGTATATAAGATTGTCTAGTTGCATTGCCACACTCATCGCATTCTAGAATCTTAATTTCAGCATTTCAGCATTTTCGCATTTTTCTTAATTTCTCTTTCATCTCTGGAATGAATCTACTGGCTCATACTAAATATTTCTATGAGGTATGACTCAATTTCAGGTGTCAAAAAGCTTCCAAGTTGTCTCTCACACTAGACTTACGCTTTGACGATCGCCCATTTTCATCTAACTCTATCACAGCTCGATTATCTCTCAACAGCTTCGTCTGTGGCTAATTTATTGTGTTTATTGTAGCAGTGAACTTCTCCCTCCTACCAACTTATTAGAACGGCCCACCAATGTTACTTCTAGTGAGTTGGTAGAATCACAGTCTAACTGTGATTGGAACCGTTTATCTGGTTTGCATGTTGTCTTTGAGATACTGGAATCCTACAATATGATTTTTTTTTTTTCACCATAAATTTTACTGGCGGTTACCGAATCTTGCGATTTACCTAACAAGTTTTAGCAAAATTTCGTAAAAAATGACGCTATTGCAATGGCTCCAAAAATTTAAAAATACAATTTTTTTTTAATTTCTTACTTGAAATCCGTTGTGTGGCCTTCTGAATAGATTCCTGGCCTATACCACTTTCATTTTTCATGTATATACATTTTTTAGAATAACAAGAACGTACGACATAATACTAATGTTCATATTTCGGCATGATATGCCTTTTTCAAAACTACAAGGAAGAATGAATTTAGGGAATTTTGGTGTTGGTACGGAGATATACTTGCCAAGGAGAAAAACAGTTACCAGGTAAGCGCCTAATATTCAGGCCTGTATGATCATACGCTCCCAACATTGCTATGCGCTCTTTCTGAATGAAGTGGCATTATTTTATTTGAATTTTGGTTTCATATTTTTTAGAATTTTGATTTTGATTTTTTTTTCATTATGTATGGTATGGCGACGCCAGGTCAATGGAAGTAGGTTAAAAATCGGCCATTTTTTACAACTGAAGGGTCCACGGGAAAAACGATGAGCGTCCAGAAAAGCTGATTTTCCAGAAATCGAAAAACTTGATAGTATCAGTATGTGTACCACTAATTCAATTCCAACTACTAAAATGTCTCATAAAAATCATTCTTTATCAAATAGTTATTCAAAGCAATACCTTGTAAATTCAGTGAACAAGAAAAATTATATTCTTCTGGAAAAACATTGTATTTAGTGTAAGCATAATAGGATATTTTCTATATCGGTGTGAAAACGTTAGTTGGAACAGTAGCGGTTTCAATGAATGCCAAAAAAGTAAGAATTACTCACAATAAGAATAAGGTAGGTACAGTGGGGGGAAGAATCACAATGCTGATTTTTGAAACGAGTCAGTCGAAGTCTTCAAGATAATCAAGAAACACGTCTTCTTGTTGACAATCTTGAACAGCTTGGTGTGTGACCAGGCAATCGTGAAACGTCTTAGCATCTTTGCTTTCTAGGAATTGTTTGATGTGCTGCTTCGTTATATTTAGGTTGAGAATTAAGTAGTGGTCCTGCGTAGGAAATTTCAAGTTGCTTCCTTGATGGGGCTTGTTTCCTCACTTTTCTCGCTTCTAAACTCACTTTCCATGGCGTTTTAATGTACTTAAACGATGAAATAAACTGATCGTCCAGAGAACACTTTAAAGCAGAACAATAAACTGATAGTGCCGGACAAAAAGATAAGAAGACAGTGATTCACAGTATTTCTTGAGGAGAGCGGTCAGAGGGGGGAGCGTTCATGGACTCTCATCGTTCTTCCTAAGGAGCGCAGGACTTTCATCGTTTTTCCCCAGTATACTGTTTCTTCAGACAGTATTTGCAGCGTATTCTCATCCTTCTTTCTCCCTATGGGTTTGTGTATCAATAGTGCAACTAATGAACAACAGAATGCAGTGGAAACCTCAAAATCGACCAAAAGTGGACTCTCATCGTTTTTCCCTTGGACCCTTCAACTGTAAAACAGTGACTTTTTCAAAATGATGGGAAAACTCTTGTAACTTGTCCAAATTCGCCTGTACACCTGTTCATTTTCAGAATGCATTACAAGTCTACACTTGTTCCTTTATGAAACGCTTGCACACTCACTTTTTACAACTTGTACATAAAATCGGCTTGTAACTTGTCACTTGTTGCTTTATGAAATAGGCCCCTGATGTCCCAAGTGCCTATGTCCTCGCACCGGTCAAGGCTGGTGGGCTCGGCACTGTCTCTCTCTCAGCAAGCCTCATCTTTACGCCGCCAGCGCTTGCTCGCCCTTCGGGGCTCAAGCTAAGGAGTCGCCCGCAGTGCTGCTGATCTGGACTTTGTCAGGCAGCAGTTGTGGTGTGACCGAGCAACTCTAACTGCTCCCAAACCCAGCTCATCTACTGAGTTCGCTGCTGTGCTGCATAAGTCAGTAGATGGCAAAGAACTCCGGTAGTGCTCTGAATCCTCCATTTCTTCCCAGTGGGTGGAATGGGCTTCAGAGGGCATTGGGGTCGCGACTGCTGCCGTTTTCATGCCGTTCGGGTGGCTACATTAGCCACCTCTGTGAGGTGTTCACAAAGTAGTCGCGGGACAGTGGTCACCCTTTTCCGTGCATGTTGGGGTAAAAATGAGAATCTATATCATGTGGTGCAGCAGTGTCCTAGTACTCACGGTGGCTACATTCTACGTCACGATGCGGTTGCCAAGCAGATAGCAGGCACTTTGTCATCCAGTGGTTGGGATGTTGAAAGAGGGAGACTATATCACATGCCAAGTGACCGGGGCAAGAAGCTGGATATCATTGCCGTCAAGCCCGATGAGTCTGCCATAATCTTGGATGTCCATGTTGTCAGTGGTAGCATGGGCATGGAGCAGACTTGGCGGGCTAAAAGAAATAAGTATCACAGAAATTACCTGAGGCAAGCGATTTTTGAGCTAAAAGGAGTGGCGACCAATAATATCAAGGTCATGGCTGCAACCGTGTCATGGCGCGGTGTGTGGTGCGGGAAAAGTCCCACAGAGTTACTCAAGTTTGGCACCTCGGCAGGAGTGCTCCGTGGTATCACCACCCGCGTCCTGAGGGGTTCTTACTTGAACTGGTGGTCGTTTTATAGGGGCACTTCATCTCATCCCACTCACCCTTCTCTTAATTCAGCTTCCTTGATCCCAAGGGCCAGGGTAGGGTAAACCTGGGCGTCCTCCCCACTTTTTTATTTTATTTGTTTATTTTTAAATTCAATGGTTTGCCCCCTCCGCCTTTGAGGAGAGTTTTGTGAAGAAAAAAGTATGTGTGTGTTATTCCAGGCGATAACCCTTTCAAGGATTGAAATAAAACATCCGTTCTTGCGCCATCAGAATCAAGCTTTCTAAAGAAAAGGATGAGTTCGTGGACCAGCACCTTTTGCGCACATGAAATTGGTGAAAAAAAGTTCCAGTCATCCAGCAAGATCGTATGAGCGAATTTTCGTAGATTATCGTATTACATTATGTTCATTTTTCAAATTTGAGCACTTTGAGCACAAATAATTGTTAACCACCAATTTTATGGCAAATAAACTCGTTCTAAATCATACTTTACGATTCAAAACAAATTTTTGATGTTTAGCAATTTTTCAGTTTTTTAAATCGCTTTTTCAGCAAAAATTATTGAAATTCAAATACATATTTCACCATAATTTTGTATATAAAACTTCTAATATTTCACCTGGTCGTTGATAAACTTCTTTTGAACAATGTTCTGGTAAAAATATAAATTTACAATTTTTAGACGTTTTTAGTAATTTTTAGTTTTTTTTTTAAAGCACATTTTTGAATTTTGACCAATTTAATCTGCTCAAAAAGTGTTGGTCATTTTCCTTCCTTCCTTTCGATTTGAATGTATTTATTTATTCATGAGGGGAAGTTTAAGGAAGGTAGGAAGAGATCACTTTGGAATCTGAGATTCCGTATAGTACAGAATGGATGCGGAACCTCCTGGCAGTTACGGGGGTATAATCAGGGAGAGGGCACAGGCGAGGGAGAAGCGAAGGGGTAGGGTATGAAGCGGTGTTTAGGAACGTATGGTTTCGGGTCCGTTTCGTTCTTTGCCCAATAAAAATCTATTATGGTTGTTCGATCTAATTCCCGAAAGTGTAACGAGAATCGGTATGTGTTATGAATATCGCTTTACACAAAATTATAATATCTAGAAAATATGATCGGCTAGAAGGCTACACAATAAACGGAAAAGATACTTTTACGATTCCGTTTTGTATATTTAAGTTTTCGGTACGATTATATCGTGTTATTGCTCGATCTTGCTAATTATGCGTGAGTTATTATACCTAGCTACAGATCGTAATTAATAACTATGCGGGAGGTATTCCGGGGAAAGATAGGAAAGATAAAATTTGGGGTTTAAATTAGAACTTCATCTGGACGTTTGAGGTAATTTACTATTTTCTAATCCTACTAATTGTCCTGTCAATATGTTCATTCCTCTAACATTTTCATGATGAATCGTTCATGAGCCAGGCTATGTAATATATATATATATATATATATATATATATATATATATATATATAAACAAGAAAAAAATAAAATAACGGACGTTAGACGTACGGTTCTACTGTAAGATCATTTAATAATGATTAATTTTACATATTATTAGTTCATTATGGTTACTGTGCAATATTAGTTTATAACTAAGCGTAATAAATCAGCTTTCCTTGACATTAGAGAGGCCTAGGGATCATGAGATGTTGTGATAAAATGAGAGCATTCCAAAAAGTGGCGAACGATCTTCCTGCTATGAAAACTAAGGGAGTTACACTTTCCTATAACGCATTGGTTGTACGTGAAAATTTATGGAAAATCAATATTTTCGCTGTGACGTGACGGTTGGAAAAATGGAAACGTCCTGTAAATCATTTTTAAATAATAAAAACCTATCAACTGGCAAACATTTATTTAAAAGATTAGTAGGAAAAAAATCTGGACTTGAAAAAATAAATAAATGAATTTAAAAAATAAAATAAAAAAATTAATAAATAAGTAAAATAAAACAAAATAAATAATAATGATACCTCTCAATCATGTGGGTATTCATGGCAATGAGTGAGCAGATGCCCTTGCAAAAAGAGTCACAGATATGTGACCCCTCCATTGATATGTTGTCTAAATGCATAGAGGATCAAATCTCCTACATGCAACATAAAGCCAATTCCATCTGGCATGAGCAATGGCAGGGTGAGGTCACTGGTCCGCATGGTGTCCTTCAGGACTTGAGCCCGGTGGGCCCTTTCGGTACCCTACTTCCAAGGAGGGATCGAATAGTGGTCAACCGGGTTGCCACTGGACACCTGCATAGTTCAGAAGCTTGAGATGTTGAGTGTGGTAGGTGTGGGGGTGATCTGTCCATCCGCCACTTCCTGGAGGACTGCCCAGCCCATGAGGACCTCCGAGTCCAGGATCAGCCCCCTCAGTGGGTTGACGTTGGTCCGATCCCTGTTGTTGTACCTGAGAGCCGCTGTGCTCTATCACAAACAGATATCTGATCCGTGATATATTTATATGCATCTAGTCGTAGTTTTATTTCACTTTGTTGAGATTGTAAATAGTAGCATGAATATAGTTATTAGCCTATTGTATTGTACATCTAGTCTTAGTTGTATTACTTTATTTTTGAGTTTTTTTAAAATCCATTTTGGGGGCTAAGCAGTGGTCATCACTTTTCCCCCATTGTTTTCTCCTCCGAGTTGCCTGTGGAGTTCATGATGGCGCTCATTTTAGTCAAGGATGGCAACATGGCTCCCCTTAGAATCGTGCCACTTCCAGTGTCCCTTTAGACACGTTGTTCAATGCCGCTAATGACCCTTCAGGTTGAGGCACGGCTTAAACAAAAAAAAAAAATAAATAAATAAATAATAAATAAATAAAAAATAATAATAAAAAAATAAAAAAATAATAATAATAGTGATGTTGTGTGTGGGAGATGTGGGGGTGATTTGTCTATCCGTCACTTTTCGGAGGATTGCCCAGCCCTCATGGAACTCTGGAGGCAGAGTGCGGCGATGCCTTGTTTTGCGGGTTATTATTATTATTTCTCCCCCTCCGATCTGCCAGTGGAGTCCGTGATGGCGATCCATTCAGTGAAGGACAGTCAGCATGGCTCCCCTTAGAATCGTGCCCGTTGCAAAGTCCTTTTGACATCCTCCTTTTTGATTGCCGCTAATTACCCTTCCGGTTGAGACGCGGCCTGAATTCTAAAAAAAATATTGCTATTAGCCTATCTCCTGAAATTGCGTGCAAAAAATAAAACAAAATAATGATGGAAATGAACTATTGAATAGAGTGAAGCTCCCAGAAGCAAAGATATATTTATGGAACGACCTAAAAAACGGCGTCTCTAAAAAAAAAGTCCAGTCATGCAGCATGACCCCATGAGCGAATTTTTGAAGAAATCTTCGTCATTTCAGTCGCTATTGATCGTGTAGAGAAATTTTAGTTTATGATTTTGATAGACGAACATGGAATCAAATTACTAAAAATAATTAGGAGGTACTCATACTTTATTATTATTAAACTAATCTGGTCGATTTAAAGACAAATGTAGGTAAATATTCATAGATTTCTATGTCCAATGTGGTCAGTATTGAAGGCAGTTGAAATCTTAACAGTATACTATCATAACATCATCAAATCTTGACATAAAATAAAATAACCTACCGACATCATATGAAAGAAACGTATTTCCACAGCCAATCGATGATGAGGCTTTATATTACGAGTGATATAAAGTCAGTTGCATTCGAATCTAGTATCCCACAGCAAGAAATTAACAGACAAACTGTAGTCTCTGTTTCGAACAAATATTACCGATTTTTACAACTAGCGAACGGCATTATTTTGATTTTTGACTGATTTTTCAACTTTGAAATTTTGAAAACTTGATACATATTCTTATAGGAAATTTTACGCTGATTCCAGATATACACATGTTAGCATGCGAAAAAATTATTTCGCAGAACAAATCGCAAAAAACAGGCTATTTTGAAATTTTTGACTACATTTTTGAAAATTTCAACCCGAAGATGTAATCCGATCATGCTGGCCAACGAACTTGAACTTTCGTTTTGTGTCCTTAACATTTTAAAATTTGTTTGAAGTTTCTGGCACAATTCTACGGACAGTTATCGTCTGTAATGACACATACATATGATTCAGAATAGCCTAAAACGGATTTCTGCATAAAAATTTTTCAAAAATTCACATTCTACAAATTTTGAGGCGAGAGCAATAGCTTAATTTTCTTCAAAAATTCGCTAAAATCTAGATGGTCTAAGAACTGTAAACCCTAAATTACGAGAAAAAAAAAATCAATACAAAATTAGAAACACAAAATTACCACAGTGAAGTTAAATACGTAAATTCGTTATGATGATTGATCTTGCTCCCAGCTGGTCACAAAGCGTTGCACCGGAAATGCGCCTAGCTGCTACAGCTAAATAGAACTCCAGATGATGATGGGTGATATCTAAACGGCAGCCATGTCAACGAATAGATACTGATCCGGCGTTCGCAGCCGGCGGAGCATTCTGCTCATGACGAAGTGGCTATGTCCTGGTATAGCCGCTTCAGACATGACGGATCCATTGTACGGTCACCATACTACCAAATTTACATGGACCAGCTCGAGAGAATTCAGAGAAGATTTTTGAGGTATGTTAGCTGGAAGATGCGAATCGCTCAAGATGAACTTGACGCACAAACAGTAGCAGTTCGTTCTGGTCTTTACAGGCTGGATGTGCATCGCTCTCTAACTGAGGGTATGTTTCTGCACAATATTTTGACTGGCCGAATAGACTGTCCTGAGCTAATTCGTCCCACCTTTCCACTCGTGCAGCCCTCCACTTTTTCATACTGAGTTCTCAGCAACAAACTATTTGTACAACCGGCCACTGAATAGGATCTTAAGACAGGCCAGCTTTTTCCTTTGCATAAACCCAGCACTAGACTTTTTCCATAGAAAGCCATTACGATTCGTCCACACTGAAATTCTCCGCTCTATTCAGCTTCACACATGAGTTTGAAAATTGATATGAATTCAATATCCGAGAGACTTTCATTTTCAAAATGTGTATTATTTTCATTTTTTCTCAATATAACAACTCTCAATGTCGACAACTTACTATGTTATTGTATTATCCTTGTAATTGGGCATTACCCGTTTTGTAAATAAATACTCGTAAATGACGCAACAGACGGATAAGCGTTCCGGAAGGAAAGAAACGGATGGTTGTCTAGAACTGTAGCTGGGAAATAATATTATTGCACTGGCAATAAAAATAAATAAAATTTGGTTATTAAAAAAATAAATAGAATTAAAAAAAAATTAAAAAGGTAATAATAATAAAAAGAAAAATAAATAAATAATAATCATCGGAGGTGTAATAGACAAAACAGGCACAGCAAGCCGCATCCACAACACTAAACCTGCATGGAAACATGAGTACACCTTTGGAAAAAAGAGACTGAGAAGCCCGTTTCACAAAAGAAAAGGGTTAAAAAATAACGCACTAAAACCCATCGAGCCATTCGACAACACACCGGCGCTCATCGTCTGCAAATGCTAGGGGCTAAAAAAAAACCACACACAGCATGAAGTTTTTCAAGCTATGATCGCACATTGGAATTCCAGTGGTTTCGTTCATTTTTAACAGATCGTTGACAGTGCGTTGAGGGGATTGATGGAAGCAGGTCAACACAACTTAATCTTGCCAAAGGTACTCAACAAGGCTCAATTTTCTCTTCAACAATTTTGTCTTCACCTCTTTTGTCTTTTTACTTTACAATATTACAAATTTACCCACGTTTCCCATTCACCCATGTTTTGAAGAAATGTCTTCCATATATACGCAGACGATTTACAAATCTATGTTGAATCCTATAGTGAGAATCTGAATAAACACATTATTGTCATCAACAATGAAAAAAAAAAAAAAAAAATGTATAACAGCGATCTCTTTCTCTCATCAAGTTACGTATTTTCTAACCAATCCACGATGCAGGAGGGTGTTTGAATTTTTTATGTTTGACGGGATATAGATTATTATACATTATGTTGATCAATTCATTGAATATTTTCATTTTTCATTAATATTCGTGGCCTCGAAAATGGGTTCTAATGATATTTTTGTGCAGCTTCTAGCAACTCTCCATTTTGAAGCGCACTATCTATATACGAGTATACAAAAATCAATTGCTGTTCGTTAGTCTCGCTAAAACTCGAGAACGGCTGGACCGATTTGGCTAATTTTGATCTTAAATTATTTGAGGAAGTCCAGAGAAGGTTTAAAAGGTTTAAAATTTCAAATCTGCCTCATAGGTGGTGTTTTAGGGGAGGAGGGGGGAATGGGGTATCTTTGTCATCACAGAACGAACTGGGGATTTGATTGTCGAGTATGTTTGGATTACTCTAATTCAAGCCAAAGACTCATTTTTGCAAAATTTTCAAATCTGACCCACAATGGAGGGGAGGGGGTGGGGAGTTAAAGCGTTTCGAACGTCACTGAACGAACTGGGGATCTGACTGGTCAAATATGTTCGGAGTATTCTAACTTAAACGACAGGCTACTTGAAAATTTCCAAATCTAACCCATAGAAGGGGGTGTTTTAGGGGAAGGGGGGGGGGGAGAGAATTGTGGTATCTTGGTCATCATTAAACGAACTGGGGATTTGATTGTCGAATATGTTTGGATTACTCTAATTCAAGTCAAAGACTACATTTTTTCAAATCTGACTCAGGGGGGGGGGGGGGGGGAGAGAGAGAGAGAGAGAGAGAGAGAGAGAGAGAGAGAGAGAGAGAGAGAGAGAGAGAGAGATTGATTGATTGATTGATGAGTTTATTTAACCAACCAGGGAGGGATTAGGACCATATGGTCCTCTCTTCCATCCCCCCTGGAAACATAAACATATGTTCCTCGATACAATCGTTATTAATAAACAATAATAATTTGATAATAATAATACTTCACTTTATAAAAACATAAATGTTCCCTCACAAATCACATTACAAAAGAGTTACCAATATTGCAGTAGTTTTGTAAATTTACTACATTAGGATTATGAATTATTGTATGTTGCAAGTAATATTTTTTTGTATGCACTTTTGAACGAATTCACTGAGTTGCTTAAATCAAATATCTCAACATTAGAGTTATACAAAGCAATTGATTGGATCAAAAATGACCTACTAAACAAAATCGTTTTATGCTTAGGAATTTGCAGGGTACATCCGGCTTTACGAGTCCCTACCGTATGCACATTTGACATAAATTTGAAATTTCTATAAAGATATTCCGGCTGCCTGTATTTTAAAATCTTAAAAAGCATCGTTGCCATATTCAACTTCTTTCTCTCTGCCATTTTCAGCCACCCCAGTTTAGCAAATGATGGAGTCACGTGATCGTCTAATTTCAATCGGCAGACAAATCTAACGATACAATTGAAAGCCCTCTGCAACCTATCTGTCTGCTCGCTAGTCAGATCACAAAATGCCAAAGGGGCATATTCGAAAAATGGTATCAAAAGAGCCTGGACAAGCTGCGCCCTGACATGCTCAGGGAAGTCAAATGCGAGCCTACGTAATTGGTATAGTCCCTTGTACACTTTCTTACAAATTTCCGCAACTTGCGAGTTCCAGTTCAGCGTACTTGTTACCAAGACACCTAGGTGAACAGTTTCCAGCACTGACTTACCAATCACTATCGGCTCCAGCTCACTCACGTTTATTCTATCTAAAATTTTGCCATTTCCCATAAACATCACTTTACTTTTAAGAGCATTAATGGTCATCCCGTGAGAATTGCACCAGTCATCAAGGCGTGCTAAATCCCTATTAACTTTCTCGATCGAATTTTCTAGCTCAGATAGACTACACGACAAATATAGCTGAAGATCATCAGCGTACATCATACAGTTGACATTCCTGAACACATCAGGCAACGAATTAGCAAAAATTACAAAGAGCAGACCAGATAATACCGATCCCTGCGGAATCCCCACTTTAACCTCACGCCAGGAAGAGAAAGTGCCATCCGGGGCCTTAGTACTTTGCAAGCGCTCCGACAAATAAGAATCAAACCAGGCTATCAACCTTCTGGATAGTCCATACGACCCTAGAATTGCCAGTAGTACGTTGTGCTGGATGAGATCGAAGGCGCGACTAAAATCCACCCCTACAAAAATAGTCACTTTTCGATCATCCATCGCTCGCCTGACTTCATCCAGCACTCCGATCAAAGCAGTTTCCGTACTGAAGTTTGCCCTGTAAGCTGATTGCCTATCATTTAACAGGTTATGCCTCATCACGTAATTATTCAGCTCGTAATACACCAGCTTATCAAACACTTTCCCTGGAGCGCACAACAGGTTAATAGCCCTGAAATCCCTAACAGTTTTCGGATCTGACACCTTCTTCAGGGGCAACACAATAGCTTTCCTCCATTGTGTCGGATAAAATCCGCTCTCCAAGCACTTGTTATAAATGTGACATAAAACTGGCACCACCACATCCGCCAAAATATGCAAAATATCAACCCCCAAGTTATCTGAACCCACTGAAGTGGACTTCATCATAAACAAGCATTCCCGTACACTTTTTTCAGTCAGATTCTCCAAGATCATTTCCCTATTTTCAGGACGTAGGGACTCATAATATTGAATCACCTCTGAGGCATCTACGACATGCTCGTCATTTACAAAATGATCATTGAGCTGATCCACCGGGGTTGGCAGCAGTGAAGCGATACCGCGTTTGTCCTTACCAATTCCAAGTCCCCGGAGAATATTCCATAGGTCTTTAGAATTTCGGTTGGTATTAAACAAGGAATTAAAATAACGAGTTTTGGCATTTCGCAGGACCTGCTTTACCTGATTTCTGATCTTCTTATATCTCTTGCGATTTTCGAATGTTTTGGATTTCAAGTATATCTTGTATACTTTATCCCGAGCCTCCATTAATATCCTAATATCTTGTGAAATCCAGGGAGCAGGAAGGTGCTTAGTCTTTATCGATCGCAGCGGGCAGTGCTTGTTATATAGCTCCATCACTCTATTGTAGAACATACTAACTTTTTTATCAATATCTGACTCCATATACACTGCTTTCCAATCCAGGTCGAACGCTTCTTTAATAAATATTTCTTCATCAAAATTTCTCCTATCACGAACAACCTTAACTACGTCCGCGGCCTTAAACAATTGCAGCGAGGCAGTGCAAAAAATCAAATTATGCCTCGAAATACCTGGGACGCTACACTGTCCAAAGCTTGATATTGTATCCAACGAATTAACAATTATCAAATCAATAAATGAGCTAGAGGTATGCGTATGGAAAGTAGCATTCATTGGTAGTAGCTGAAAGTTATGATTATCTATTAGAGATTTTAGTTGCCGCTTATAAGTCGAGTCGCTAGCCATATCGGCATTAAAATCACCTATCATCATTACATTATTATAGTTTGCCAAAATGTCGCTAGCCACGTTAAAAACCTCCTGAATTTTCCCGATTTTTGGTGGACGATATACCACTCCAATCACTAGTTTATTGCACTTACATTCCACCTCTAGGAAAATGTACTCCGGACTTTTCGAATAAATAGCAGGTGACCGTGCCAACACTCTAAATTTCAGGGTATTTTTCACCAAAAAAGCAACACCACCCCTCGCTTTCCCAATCCGGTCATTGCGTACCCATACATAATTAGTAAAATTAACTGACTGATCACTTATCTCAGGCTTCAAAAAAGTTTCAGATAACCCAATAATATCAAAGTAACCGACAATCTTTCTAAGCTCATCAACGTGTGAAACCACAGATTCAACATTTAAATGAGCGACTTTTAGCTGTTTCGAAAAGGGCATGAGCTGCCCATTCAGGTAGGCGCTAGCTGACATAGATCAATTTAAAAAGCATTTTATATCCACTTACCACGTACTTAGATGAAAAGAGATCAATTCTATAATTTATGTCGCTCAGCGCCCTTCTAATTTCAATAATGAACCAAATTAAGATATAATACTCACAACAAATTCGTAAACAAAAATAATATACTTCGCCTCTTTTTCGACTAACCAAAAAAACACTATAGTTATGTATCTTACTTCTACTGCAAAAAAACGCAAGTTCAACGTTCCGAATTAGATAATATGAATGTGAAAAAAATTTTTCTTTTTGAGATATCCAGGTCACGAAAACACGGCGCACCGAACCAGCAGCCATCGCAGTCCGAACTATCCAGAGCCATTGGGGGGGCCCACGGAAGGCTGTCCGTTTTTTGACAGGATCCCTGGTAGATCGTCGGCATTATCCACCTGGTGTACATCCGAGTTTTCATCCTTCCTGATCATAATGTGACCATTGCGAACCCATACAAATTTGAAGCTTTTGTCCTTCGCGAACGCTTTGGCCTTCTTTAAAAGTTGGCGCCTATCGAACGTCAAACTCTGATTCACATATACTCGATATGGATCCCCCAAACAATCGATTCCGAGATCACGAGTCGAAAGATTCCTCTTCGCCCGTGCTGCTGAGATAAAAGCCTCTTTATCTAGTCGACGAACGAACGACAGCGAGATGATTCCCGGAACATTGGACCTCGGCGGTGAGCGACGACGAAAACAATTCTCAATAATCGATTCACTGATAGCGAAGCCTACTGCTTGCCCAATGTTTTTAATAACCTCCATTACATTTTCGTTCGTTGTGTTCGGAATCCCGGCAATTTCCACGGTATTTTGGAGTGATTCCTGTGAAAAATCGGAAACCTGTGCCTCGAGTGCCTTCACACGCTTCCCCAGAACAGCGTTGCGGTTCTCCAATTCAACATTATCCTGGCGTAAAGCCGCCAATTCAGCTCGAAGCCCGCTGATCGCCTCCGTGTTACCACGAATCTCATCCGAGTAAGTACTCAAATGATGCTTCAGATCCTTGATTTCTTCTGCGCTTTTTTCCAACTGCCTTTTAACATGCTCGTTAGCTCGCGATACTTCTTTCCGAAACGAGAGTATTATTTTCTTTAGATCAGTCTCGCCTTCATAATCAACACTCTCTTCATCCTCAATCGATTCGCTCGATTGATTCAATTGATTAGCCCCTTCCACAGGTCCTATAGCTGCCTCAGATGCGATCGATAATCTTCTGACCTTCATACACCCTTGACAAAGCCATTGCTGGTTACGTTCCTTGTGAAACAAGTAATCTTCTTTCGAGAAATTGACACAATCCAAGTGGAAAACTGCCATACAAGGACCGCATTTCATTTTATACGCATTATGCGCAAAACCTTTATTGCAAATAGAGCACTTGCCGGACATTTTTACGTTACGAAAACACACAAAAACACTGCCAGACAACAGAGCGACGCGAACAAGACGATTGCTCGAGGTAAACTGGAGAGAGAGAGAGGGAGAGAGAGAGAGAGAGAGAGAGAGAGAGAGAGAGAGAGAGAGAGAGAGAGAGAGAGAGAGAGAGAGAGAGAGAGAGAGAGAGAGAGAGAGAGAGAGAGAGAGAGAGAGAGAGAGAGAGAGAGAGAGAGAGAGAGAGAGAGAGAGGATGTTAAAGAGAGAGAGAGAGGAGAGAGAGAGAGAGAGAGAGAGAGAGAGAGAGAGAGAGATAAACCAACTGGGGAGAGAGAGAGAGAGAGAGAGAAGAGAGAGAGAGAGAGAGAGAGAGAGAGAGAGAGAGAGAGAGAGAGAGAGAGAGAGAGAGAGAGAGAGAGAAGAGAGAGAGAGAGAGAGAGAGAGAGAGAGAGAGAGAGAAGAGAGAGAGAGAGAGAGAGAGAGAGAGAGAGAGAGAGAGAGAGAGAAGAGATCTGAGAGAGAGAGAGAGAGAGAGAGAGAGAGAGAGAGAGAGAGAGAGAGAGAGAAGAGAGAGAGAAGAGGAAGAGAGAGAGAGAGAGAGAGAGAGAGAGAGAGAGAGAGAGAGAGAGAGAGAGAGAGAGAGAGAGAGAGAGAGAGAGGAGAAGAAGAGAGAGAGAGAGAGAGAAGAGAGAGAGAGAGAGAGAGAGAGAGAGAGAGAGAGAGAGAGAGAGAAGAGAGAGAGAGAGAGAGGAGAAGAGAGGAGAGAGAGAGAGAGAGAGAGAGAGAGAAGAGAGAGAGAGAGAGAGAGAGAGAGAGAGAGAGAGAGAGAGAAGAGAGAGAGAGAGAGAGAGAGAGATGAGCGAATCTATCAGAATTACTTTAACTTGGGTCACAGGCTATTTGATTATGTTCAAGTCAACCTGTGCAACGCACGGGTGAACCAGCTAGTTATCTCTATAAATGACGAGTTTGGGTTTACATTTATTTTTCCGCAGGTTAGCAACGCAATAAATAAGATCTCGTCTAGATAATCTGGGGCTGGCATTTGACCGCAAGACGTAACTCGATCTTTATTATTAACTAAAATCGAATTGATTAACGAACCTGATGTAGCAGTGTGATGGGTGCAATTCAAAGGTAAATATTCTATGTTCATTATTTCCAGTTGTTCAATTACATGTTTAACGTAGAAACCTTCACCAACAATAGCTGTTTCATTACATTTTGATAAATCGATATTAAAATCGCCTGAAATTAAAAGATCATTTGTCATTGGTCTGGACATTGTGTCAAATAATTTGGATAAGCCTCATGGTTTTGGAGGCCGGTAAGCAAAGCCTTCTATGATTGTTCTATTCTTTAATTCAACTTCAAAGAATAAAAATTCTGGTTCGTGACTATACTCTCCTGGGGACTTGCGTAATTCTTTAAACTTCAAATTATTTCGATGCCATTTTTAAACTTTTCTTGGATGTTTAACATAACAACAATATTTAACTGATTTCTCGACACAATATGTACTATGAAAATAAATTTGAATGCTTCAGAGTTTGAAAATGAATTGTAAAGAAAACATACTTATAATTTTTAAAATAGTAATAATGACAATGGAAGTATATCTTTTGATATTTTT
This sequence comes from Adelphocoris suturalis, assembly GCA_030762985.1. Classification (NCBI taxonomy): domain Eukaryota; kingdom Metazoa; phylum Arthropoda; class Insecta; order Hemiptera; family Miridae; genus Adelphocoris; species Adelphocoris suturalis. The sequence goes on along the minus strand of CM061045.1, from coordinate 10,107,122 downwards.
AACACAACCAGTAGGTAAATACATACGTTTAGGAATCTTTAATTGTTGGAAGCGGATCCTCCTAGTTTCATAGCCGATACATCTTTTTGCTGCTGCTTATTCCTCTGCTCCGGGCCAGCAAGCTCCCTCTCTCTTCGTTCAAGATCCCGTAGAAATATGTTCGATGTAACGATTATGGGTTTAGAGTTTCTTTCTTCCACTTTTTTCAGAAGAAGTACTTCGTCGTGCGTGGCGGGGAACAAATTATTCAAGTAAATTGTTTACTCAAAACCTTATAAGAAATAAAAATGGCGTTAAAAAAATGGAAGAGAGAGAGAGAGAGAGAGAGAGAGAGAGAGAGAGAGAGAGAGAGAGAGAGAGAGAGAGAGAGAGAGAGAGAGAGAGAGAGAGAGAGAGAGAAAGCATCTGCCAGAATTGCTAAACAGGCAGTTCATAGTGAAAAGTTGTTTGATAAAGGTAAAGAACAAGTACAACCCTTTCAAGTAGATGATTTAGTGTTTTTAAAACAAGAGGAACGGAACCAACTTAAACTTGATATCAAATATAGAGGTCCTGTTCGAGTCACTAAGGTGATACCCAATGATCGGTATGAACTGAGTTCTCATGTCCATGAGAACTTGAAAATATGCCCATGATCGACTTCGCAAAATTTCTTATGCAAATGAGATAAGTACTCTAGCTACCGATCAAGGAGATCAAATTGATCAATAATCATCATCATCATGAATGTGTGATTACTTTGTGGTAACAAGTTCTGAGGTAGTGCTCTGTGTGCTGAGTGGATTTCCGGGATTGAGGGTTGAGGTAGCTTTCGCTTGCGGTGCTACCCACTCTCTGTTCCTCATTATAGTCACGTGTAGCTTTGCGCTGTGGCTGCTCGCATGGTTTCTCACTTTTCGCTTGCGATGTGGATAGAATGAGAGGGGTTCTACTGCGTGCATTTGGTGTTTCCTCTAGAATGTGAGACCAGAAAAGATTTTATCATCAAGATTCGGCTCGTCATCTGTTTATTGGTTTGAGGCTTCACTATGGTAATGGCCTGACGTTGATGGCCTGGACCTTGTGTGAGACAGGTCATGTTGTAAAATTACTATGACAATGATATGATGACAATGTTGAATAATGTTTTACTTTGAGTTTATGCTTATCTCCATTGCATTCAGTTTCTTCTTATTGTAATACTACCCCTGCACACGTTTTGTTGGGTATTGCCAACAATTTCATTCTAACATTTTGTTGCTTTGCACTTGCCTCTGTTGATATGGTCTTTTCAATTATGAAGCCAAAATCACACATGTTTATTTTGTTTCGAACGTTCTTACTGATCTTCCTCCCTGTTCCTATGTTATAAGCGTCGATTTTATTTTGACTGGTATTTTTATTACTTGCATGAGATTAATTTCGATGCTTGGGTTCTTTGTTTTTCAGACCCTTTTGGGGTTTTTATTTTGCTATAAGCGTTGATATGTTCTTCAGCCTTTTAAGGGCTTCGGCCTGATGCGTTAGTTTTCGTTAGTAGCTTTGTACTCCCCTTGTCTTTTAGGGACGCTGTGATCGCAGGGACGCGATCATTGTCAGGAAGGCCGTGTGAACAATATTTCTATTCGACACTGTGTCTACCAAGATTGGTCTGCTGGTGGTTCACCCTTCTTGAATTATAGAAGTACAGAGAAACATTTTGACTTGGGCGGTTATTACCCTGAGCAGTCTCAAATGTGTTCTCCAGATGGCGACAGTTTTGTTATTGTATGAGCAGGGAGTTCCGAGGCCCATTTTCCAGATTTTTACTCCGTTTATCAATGAAGTACCTTTCGTCTTGCCCATTCAAGTTTCGTTGAGTGTTTTCTTCCCTTTGGATCATATATATATATATATATATATATATATATATATATATATATATATATATATATATATATATATGAAAAAGCAATAAACTCTAGGATTCGTTTCAGAATGCCTCAACACAAATTTCAATGAAAACAATAATTTCGAAAATTTTGATTTTGAAATTTTTGGAGCCATTGCAATACTTTAATTTTCTACGAAAATTCGCTGAAAACAAAAAATAATAAACAAAGGATTTTGACCGTGTGTACCCTTTCTATAGAAGCTTATTTCATCGTTTAAAATTAAATGTTATCCGCAAATTTAAATGTCAATATAATTTATTGATTATGTTAATAATTTTTGTTCAGAAATAGTGGTTATATTTTTTCTCATTCCGGAGTAACGCATCGTCTGGAATGACACACACGCGCACATTCTTTAAAAATGTTGAAATCCTGGAATAGTTCAAAAATGCCCCAATACAAATTCCTATAATGGTCCCATGGAGGCTTTGGTCATAATTTCATTTTTCAAAATTTTGGTCCAGATCGCTGAATGTAATGTTTGTGAAGAGAATTTTATATCTTAATTTAGAATACACAGAGGCCATTAGTAAAACATCGTCCCAAAAGGGAATACTTAAAGTTATTTTGGACTCCCTGAGGATAAAATAAAATGAAATAAAATAAAATGAAATAAAAATCTGACGGTTTAGACGATGGCCTCACTCGTGTACCGCAAATCGCTAGATTGTCGTACCACCTGGAAGTCGAATCCGTGGCAAAGGCAGTGAATTGATTTGGTGAACGGCACAATTGATAACGGTGGTGCTGAAAACGCCCAGAAACCTGCAATGGAAGAAATGTGTTCCATGAGGATGGGTTTTCAAGACATAATCATGGTCGGGGTGTTTCTCAAACTAGGTACTTACGTCGAAATAGATGTCTTTGAAGAGAAGTTGTCCAGAATAGATGTATATCTCCTTACTTGAGGATGCTGATGACCCGGAATCAAGGAGGGATGCTGATGACCAAGACAAGTGAATTTTATAAGATGTAAGTACCTACTACGCGTGGCGGTCGAGAATTGAATGAACGTGGCATGTTTTGAAGGAACAGTGTGACGTCACGAGGTAGTTCAAAGGCGCAGCATCAAGTCGTCCGGCAGCGTCAGGTTACGGTTTCCGTGATGTCTAATCAATACGCGAATACGTTATCGGTGGCACATCGCAACAACATGACACAAGCACTGCTCGATGGCGAATCATTAATATGTACACAAAATAAATATAAACTCGGACGCTAACATATCTTACTTGTAGAAATTAAATCAAATTGTTTAATACATGTGAAACGTAGTGCCAGCTTTTTCGTTGAAGTCAGTTGAAAAGCTTGACGTTAATGGACAAAGTTCTTCATCCTAAACATGATAACCGGGCTTTCGCGACCTACGTGAACAACTTAAATGTGGTTAAACTTATAAGGGAGCACTCAACGAGAGTGAAACTGCCCCATTCATTTCACTGAGTCATAATCTGATAACGTCAAGAGGTGACAGCATCCGTAGTCAGTCGCTTGGAGGAGGCAGACAGGTAGAAAACTTTGATTAAAACCGGGACCGAAATAATACCAACGACGACACACATGTTGACCCGAGTTAGGAACAATAAATTCTTTAGGACAAATCCAAACGTGGGGATTAATCACGTTATTGAATGGTGGGTCCGTTTAATAATTCGTGAACCAAATTGAATAAAACCGACGCAGCGATAAAGGATGGGGCGGAGTCAACGGCAATGAGGTTCCATACTATCTTTAATCAGAACCGGGCTCCTTGTCAATCTTTTCAATCGAAACTTAATTCAATCATTCAACCAATAAACTGCTAATGGAACATATTCACCCCCACACTTTCTCGTAATAACAAGCCGGGGGCTTCCCTTTGAACGTTGCCTTCCGAAAACCTCTTGTAATTTGGATTATCTGTGGAGACGGAGGGGCACGTAGCAGTCTATTGAGTTTCCCTTTCCTGCGCTTGGCCCGACTTTTCGGAAGTAACGATACGACGTTACGGCCTTTATGAGGTCTGAGGAGTAACGACATTACCATAAATCAAATCAGTTTCTCAAGACTGGGAAGGATATATTCCGCGTATTATTGATCCAATAGACGGAAAAAGGGAAAATTCCGAGGAGGAAGATGTTTTTCCGTAATAGATAGAAACGCTGCTTGTATCTTCAAGTGCACATTCAAACTGGCTTTTCCGCACTCACTCTATTGTAGTAGCTGGATATCGAGAGATCTGTCAACATACAAAACTGTCAGGTCTTCAGCGATCTTATTATAACAGAAAGTTGGTTGTAACCTTAATATTCAATGTCGTGGAACATTTACATTAACTTGCATATTGCGGAGAAATTTTATGTTTGGCGAAGTATATTTTTGTACCTTGTATTGCTCTCTATGTATTCTATTTATAACATAAGTGTTAATTTAGTATATTAGTAAGAGTACCTACATTAGATTTGGAGCTTAATCATTTTGCTTAAGGAGAGATCTCGGGTCCAGCAGTGTTTTTGAGCAGGAGGAGTCTTGACCTAATCGTGCGTACCCCATGTTCGTCCTGGTAGCTTTGTAATTTCTTAAATAGTTTTTCATGACAAGCAGCAAATCCCTCCTCCTGCACACAGTGTAAAACGCGCCTCTCTGCTTCCTCAATTTCGTTGTAGGAAAGCTCTTCGCGATTTTTGGGTGGGGTTCTAACTTTTCCTGCTGCTCTAAATTTCTTGAGCTCTCTGAATTTTCTTTATCCTCTCCTAACCCAAGCAGCAACACGGATTACTCGAAAATAACAGGACAGTCTGCTGAGCCTCCCAAATGCAATTTTAGGTTCGATTGTTGTCTCGGTCGCCATCTTTTGGAGCTGGCTCGAGAAGCAAGTTTAAGCGAACCTGTAGGCCTAGGCAATTTAAATTCTTACCTAATTACTTTCTATACAATATTATTCTTTAGAAATGAAAAAGACGTGTAGTTCATGAGAACAGAAATTAGACTATATATTTTCCTAATAAATCACACGGATCAAACACATGTATGGAGAACTGAATTAATAATCAACGCGTGCAATCTTGAAACAATTATTTGTAACTTATACTCGTACGTAGGTAGCGGCAACATACTCCCACCTTGCTATCGCCATAATGATAGCAACGAGTTCATTAATAGTCGGAGAGTCGAGGAGTCTTCTTCACCAACCTTCCTATTCGTGTGGTGATGGTTTGTGGCTTGGAATCATCCCTGAATGTAGTTTTCCCTTGATCTTCTTTCGTGGTCTTCATTTTCAGGATGTTAATTTTCATCTGGCCTTCTCGCAATTCTTCGCTCCTGCTGTTATCTATTTCTTGTGGATAAAGTCGCTGGAAAGCTCTGACTAATTCTAACTTTTGCTGCTGCTCTAAATTTCTTGAGCTCTCTGAATTGTCTTAATCCTCTCCTAACCCAAGCAGCAACACGGATTACTCGAAAATAACAGGACATTCTGCTGAGCCTCTCAAATGCAATTTTAGGTTCGAGTCCTGTCACGGTCGCCATCTTTTGGAGCTGGCTCGAGAAGCAAGTTTAAGCGAACCTGTAGGCCTAGGCAATTTAAATTCTTACCTAATTACTTTCTATACAATATTATTCTTTATAAATGAAAAAGACGTGCATTTCATGAGAACAGAAATTCTAGGTATATATTTTCCTAATAAATCACATAGATCAAACACATGTATGGAGAACTGAATTAATAATAATCAACGCGTGCAATCTTGAAACAATTATTTGTAACTTATACTCGTACGTAGGTAGCGGCAACAAGTGTAGTGTTTATGGAGATAGCCCCCCCCCCCCCCCCCCCCTCGAATCTGAAAACTAAATTTTGATTGTCTCGTCATACATATTTGTTTGGGGCTGTAGAAGGTTCACTGATTCACTGCTGATGCAGATAAATTGAACCTGATGATTTGTCTATGAATATGGATTCATGTCGTGGTGGACGAAAAATTGAAGGGGTTATCATCAAAATCGTAATTGTAGTCACAACTCTAAGACCCTATGATTGTAATCGTAATTATAATTAAGATTACGCCCAACTCTGATCCAAATGATACGTGTTTCCCTGCTGTATGGAGTGGACAAGAAATTTTTCAAACAGTCCAATCGAATGAAAAGCCAATTTTTTATGCCAATTTCGTTTTAGGTAAATCCATGATGAGTTTGGAGAGAGAGAGTAATTTGACACTTGATACTTGTCGGTATGTATTAAGCCCCGTTCACATTTAGCCACATCCACTGCCACTGCCCCTGCCGCAGAGGCTGCGGTATTTACTGCCCATGAGAGCAGTGCGGGAATTGAGTTTTTACATGCTACCCAATTGGTACTCTCCAGGTTCGTTTCGGCCACGGACAATGGAGGAAGTAGAGGCAGCATCGACTCTGAGGACCCAGACATACTATAATTTATAATATCATACTATATTTTTCGATGAAATACCTCATACTAGATTAAAAAAATATACCTGTATAATACTAATTAATATATATTTAAAAAAAAATATATATATATTTACTTATTTTTTATTATTATTATTTTGTACGTTCTATACATACATAAATATATATTTATATATATATATATACATATATACCTGTGGATTGTTATGTTCAAATCTGCCCAGTGATTAATTTTTTATTCTCAGTTAGCTGCGCAATGAGCACTTTAATTGTCAAGCGAAGAGTTTGGTAGGTAGGATATATACAGAATCCCTTTTGAGCTGTTTACATCTGTAGTTCCAGTTATCAAGGATTCCTATATTTAAAGTTCCTATTTTCATATGAAATCATGGAAAACAATATTTCACAGTTTTTTTTTCAATTTTTTGTATGTATTTCAATTTATTCATTAATTTAGATTTGTCTAGTCATTTGGGTGGGTTACCCACTGTGGGAATGTTCTATAGTATGCGTCTTTATCATTCGGCAGCAGAATTTTATTAAGCAGTTCCTACCTACACTTCCTGGTGTTTTAACTCTGATCACCTATCTGCAATAAGAAAAATATTCCCCAGAATTATTGCGTCCATACAATTACTTGAAGATAACCCTGATATTTAAAAAATTGATTAATATACCTTAGAGATATAGATATTTCAATTTCTATATCATGTGACGTGACATATACGAGTGACAAAAATTAAATTTTCATTTAATGAAAATGCTATTTATTTGTCGAAAATACCACATTTTTCCGAGATTTTGTGCAAAAATACTATATATTGCCAGTGAAGGCAACCCTACCTAAGCCTGATAAATTTATTCATCTATAATTAAATTTTAACAAAGTTCAGAAAAACAAAAAATACACAAAACCAAATGTAGAGAGATAAAGCAGAGAAGGCGGACTGAGGTTGGAGTAGACTGGAAGTCACGCCAGCGAGGCGGGCGCTTACATACTGCCCTCATTGCCACTCGCACTGCCTATCCTCATAAGTCCGCACTAAAAACCGCCAGCGGAGGGAGCACGGGCAGGACGAGTGGCAGCCAACGAACTATATAACATGTTTGTATATAGTTCGTTGGTGGTAGCACGGTTTATTGTAATCGCTAGGACTCATAATTCACTAGTCATAACTTTTCCATTATGAATAAAAATTATTTATTTTTTGAACATAGGTATGTTATTTCCGATGTTCAAATGTATGGCATACAGACTTTTCTGAATAATAGTTCTCAATGATGAAGAATTTAATTATGGTTTTCATCATTTTCTCGTTTTTTTTTTTGCAATGTTCTTGTATTTAAAATAATTATTTTGATTTTTGAGTCTTGATTCCCATATCGCGATTACATTTCGGGGCAAATTCTGAATTCTTTTAAACGCAACTTTTCATTTTGATATAGTCGAGTCGAAACTTTGAATTCAGAAAAATAATTGTTTCCATTTCAAAACCTTCGTTACCCTAGACTGAGAATAACGCTACAGAGAATTACACTTAGAGGCAAATTACGCGAAGTGAAAGAATGTCTCGCCGAAATCTATGACTAAACAAAGTTTTAATTTTGACAAAGACAATTTTCACCGTCTAGAAGCTCCCTTCCTCGCAATTACCCTTCAATGGCACGATAAAATTACTAGCCAATATTGTGTTATCTATAACGGCCTCCATCGCAGTTTGCACCGAGCGCGATAGATTTTACCTCAGCATGTTTCACCCTAATATCCTTTTCTGAACGTGTGTTGTGGGTTCAAGTCGGTGGAGAGGAAACTTTCGTTCAATTGACTAAATGAGGCACGATGCAACCAACAGTTTCCTGACTTGAATAATTTGCTTTGATGTTAATTTGAAAATTTGCCAAGGCAATTATTAGGCATGAGTACTATATAACATCTTCAGCAAATAACTTATTATTCTCTAATGATAAAAATAGATTCTGTGTATAATAGACCAAGAAAAAAGTAAACCTCCCTCAAAATTTGTTGGTTTAAATTTCAAGATGCGTAGAATCTATAAATAAAAAATAAAAATCCATTCGTCCATCGCACCGCCTGCTCTTTTTTCCGGTACTGCTGGACCAAAGTTTATGAAACTAGGGTCAGAAATCACGTACGAGGGTCTGGTTGGTCCTTGAAGCTCGACATAAATTTTGATCTACTCTAAAGAGTAGAAATAGCTGAAATATGGAAAAATCAACGATCTCGAAAACTTTCGAAACAAGAGTGATTATTTTTAGTTGTCATTTTTAGATATTTCCCACTTTCACAGGGTGAAAAAATCAACACTGTGAGAGCAATAAAAACTGGTGGAACTTGGTAAAAATCGCCTTATAATTTACGACGGTCGTATCAGCTGGTATAATTCCAAAGGAATGCTCATACCAGTAAATCTGTCTTATAGATGGGCTTGAGAAGCGCAGGTAGGTGATTTATTTTATCTCATTGACTCGTGGAGTTGATGCAAGTAATTTAATTGGCGATTTCGGTCCTGAATGTAGTATTATGAAAATCCTACCCTTTTTATTCGTTAAATGAATATTAAACAAGTTCTATGGCCGCTCATTCGGTTTTTTAGGAATAATTGATGGAAAGGTCTGTTCGGAAAAGTGTTGATACTCTTACATTAAAATTTTATAATTTTTCATAACCTGGGTATTTATCTGAATAAATAAATACCCTTTTATTTAGGCGAAAATAATCTTTAGTACTTCATTGATCGAGAAGAAAACCTTAACTTAAACATTGAAAAAATCAAAGTTCCAGTCATGCAGCATGATCGTATGAACGAATTTTCATTAATTATCGTAGATATTTTTACTTTGAGTATAAATAAATTATCAACTATCAATTTCAAAGGAAAAAAAATTCGAAGGTTTCGGATTTATAGCTTGTTTGCCGTCTTAGCGAATAAAACTACAGGCTCCAAAACTTTTAAAATCGAAATATTCGAAAATGGTTTTTCATTGGAATCCGTTGAGACATTCTGAAACAAATCCTTTAGTTTAACGCTTCTTCATATATATATATATATATATATATATATATATATATATATATATATATATATATATATATACTCTTCATTTTGACAAAGACAAACGCCGAAATATTAATAATTGTGTAAGCTTTCATTCTTTATTTGTGTTGTCATTTTCACTGCACATCTGTGCCAAAAGATATATATATATATATATGATATATATATATATATGATAAATATATATATATATATATATATATATATATATATATATATAAAGATATATATATATATAAATTATTATTTAAGAAAGAAATTTCACAAATAGAAGAAGAAAATTTAGGTTCTGATATTTCGAAAAAATCTTGATCACAGAATAGAGAAGGAAAAGAACATGCCTGTGAAAGAACATGCCAGGTCACATAGTGCAACGTTTGACGAATGCTATGGGGTGAAAGTCTTGCGAAAATTGCCAGATACATCTAATGATCGACTGCTGCAACAATCTGAGAGAGCGCATCGATGGGTGCTTGGAGCAAACCGACCACCTGGCCTCAATTTGAACAATTGAATATGTGTCTACAATCACGGCCATGGATTCATTAATTACGTTTCAAGCTACCAGGGACTACGCAAGTTAAATTTACTTTTCCTTCTCTATTCTGTGATCAAGATTTTTTCGAAATATCAGAACCTAAATTTTCTTCTTCTATTTGTGAAATTTCTTTCTTAAATAATAATTTATAAAGTTCTGTAGAACCAATAATCAATTTGTATATATATATATATATATATATATATATATATATATATATATATATATATATATATATATATATATATATATGAGGAGTCCAGGGGAAGAATGATTTTAGTCACACAAAATTGAAACGGAGAAAACTGAAGTTTAATATTCCACTATAAATTACACAATTATATTGCACAGTAAAATGGTTAAGAAAAATATCTGTTAAATCATAAGATTACTAAGAATCGGTATTGATAATTAAAAACTCCGTGAAAAAAAATTAGAGTAATAAGTTAAAAATTGAAATTACTAAAATTGGGGGGACATAAATCGTTTTTTCCTTAAAAAATTAACTTTGGTCAACCAGCTGGTCTCGTCAAAATCGTTGTCACTCTCATCGGTTGTTTCTTCATTTCCCACGTTCGTGACCGTTACCAAGCTCTCGTAAAAGCTTTTCGAGATTTCATTGATCAAGAATTTTGACAACTTGATCAAATCCTTCATTTTAGCCTTCATGTAACGCCTGTTCGGGTAAGTGCAGGGGACATAAACATTTCTTTCCCAGGAGCGGGTGGACTAAAATCAGTCTTCCCCAGCACACGACATTTTCTATTGCATGTTTTACTGTGACTAAGATTGTTTTTCCTAGAAACGATGTCACTATGCGATAGTACTTCTCATTCCTCTCTAGATGGCTCTAAAACCTCAATTTTCTCAAAAAGTGGACTATAATCATTCTTCCCCTGGACAGAAAGAAAGAAATTTCAAGAAAGAAATTTCACAAATAGAAGAAGGAAGTTTAAAATCTGATATTTCTTCTTCTATTTGTGAAATTTCTTTCTCAAACAATAATTCATTAAGCTCTGTAAAACCAGCAATCAATCAGGATAAGTTTTGTTGTCGGGCAATCTTTGACAATAAATTGGTCCAATTTTAAAAAATGAGCTAAACAAAATCACCAAAAATAGGTAAAACGGCAAAAAAATTTTAGTCAAAAGAAGTTTATCAACGATGAACGAGATCATCAAAAAATGTAGACACAAATTTATGCTGAAAAATCCACTTAAAACTCATAAAAACTGCAAAAAAGCCGAAAAATGAAAATAATTTTTGATTAGCAGAATATCTATTATTTAAAAATGGAAATGTATTATTTAAAAAAGTATTTAAATGTATGTAGTTGACATAAAATTGGTGGTTGACAGTATGTAAAACAGTATAGTACGATAATTCACGAAATTTCGCTCATCCAATCATGCTGCATATGAACTTTAATAGATTTTTCTATTCTGTCCGATGTCAGTCTGTCTGTGATAAATCCTCGACACGCCCAAAACTATACCAAATTCAGTCCGATTCCGATGAAATTTTCAGTGATTGTGTAGTTTATTTTGTAAACGATCCCCTACCATTTTCAATGCCGTTGAATCAACAGCAGAGTGCGCACGCGCATATGTAAATTTCTCATAACGTTAATTTCTCAACATCTGTTGGTCCGATTTCATTCAAGTTTGGTAGGTAATTGAGTATATGTTACAGAACAATGCTCTACAAAATATATCGCGATTGATAGAGTAATAACCATTGCACATGCGCGAAACTAATATTTATTGAGACCAGCAAAACACCGAGCTAATGCACAGAACAAACAATGAACTGTGGTCTAATGGAACGATTTTGATGAAATAGTCAGGGATTGTGCGGGATCACTTCTAGACGGTCCCCAATAACTTTCATTGCCGTCACATCACGGCATGACAACACGTTGAATCCGATCTAACAAAACGGCTATCCATTACAGGGACGACCCTATGAGTGAACTGTATATGGTTTTGGTGAGAATGGCGAACAGATCGTAATTAAATTAGATGAACCCCCTCCAATATAACCTAAAATGCTTATGTGGCAAGCCCCCCCCCCCCCCCACCCTCACAACCATAATTGAATATGAACAGCTTTTACAGAAAATTGGTTGAAAATATCTCGATACATCGATAAACCCCCCCTTTCCCCAACCACGTGAATCACTAAATTTGGTTGAAACTCGCGTAGATAAACAGTTTGTTTCCCTCTCCACTACTCCATCGCACAAAAACCTATCATCAAAATGAAATCTCAGATTTTTAGCACTTCTAGATAAAAAGATAAAAAAAAGAAAATATCAAGTTTTATCTGTATTACCCCCCCCCCCCCCCCCCTTCATTTATCCCTTCCAGCGACAGTAAATTTGAAACTTCTGAGGTGTGTTGCACAACTGAACTAAAAACTGGATCGGGAAAAAAAGAAATACAAAAAAGTAGTAAAGGATATCAGATGAAAATAGTGAAAACATCACGATTTTCATTATTACCCCCTCCAATCTTCCCATTCCATCATGAAATTGGAAACTCCTGTCATATGTTAAAAAACTTGACCGAAAGAAAAAAGAAAAAAAAAAAAAAAAAAATCATGAAGACCTGACGAGACTAGCAAAAACATCAAGATTTATCACTATTAATCCCTCAACTCATTTCATTCCATCATGCAATTTGAATCTCCCGACAGATATTGCAAAACTAGGCCAAGTTCTTGGTGGAATAAAAAAGAGTCACGAATGGTTGACATGGTGGTTTTTGCTTGGGCAACGCTTGAAACCCCTCTGCTTGAAAAAGTTTTTAGGTCCATGAATGTCCAGAGGTCTTGAACTGTGTGGGAGCGAGAAAGTTGTTTGATTAACTCGACAGATGAATTTTAAGATGGGAGAGACCAGATGACACTTGCCTTATTTATTCCTAGGCCCTGTTTGGCTTGGACTGTGAGTAATGCTCTCAAGGGCCGGAACTGCTCATCCTGATCCCTGGAAGCCAGCAAAACATGACCTGTGAACTGGAGGAGCCAAGTGGGGTGATTATTGCCATCTTCTTGATGTCGTCCGGATGAATTTTGTAGTGTAAGAAAGCCCTGCATAAGCCTAATGCTGAATAGATCGTGGACCCGTTCATACTGTTTGTGAAGTCTTGCGCATTTGGATTGGCTGGACCTAGGAGAGTCAGGGGGCTCTATCCTGGATTAGTTCCTGTTCCTGCATGTGGTGTTTGGTTTTTTTCAATCACGGCAGAAGGCAGGCGGGGAAGTCTCACATGGCAGGGTGGGCCTATCATCTTAATGTGGTGTAAAATCGCAAGATTGAGGTGTGGACCAGCCACTAGGAGGAGGAGACGGGGTTGGCATTACCTCTTAAGAATTGTTATGGCGAGGTGTATAGGAGTCGCTTGTTGCTTAGATCCACCAGTAGGCTGTAATGTTTGAAGAAGTCGCCCCGATGATGGGTGAATTGATTAAAGGGGGTAGAATGTAGATAGGTGGTTGGCATAACATGGAATAGTCTCGTTGTTTTCAGGGTTGAGAGTGTGAGTCGAAGGCCCTGTACGGTGTACTAAGAAGTTCAGCAGTATGGAGATGTAAATGCTGGTGTCAATGAGGAAGGTTACAGTTTTTGCAGCGGGTGAAGGCGTGGGTTGAATAATGTTTCCACAGAAGTTACTGCCAACCCACCCATGCATTGGCGTTTCTCACTGGTTTCGGTTGAGTCCAGACCTATGGAGGCTAGCAGATGTGAGCGTGAAGGCCCCATGGAGCATGGTAGAATTAGAGATAAGGCCTTTTTTTGCTGGTCATGGACAGGACTGTTGAGGGGGACGTGGAGATGAACTTGAAAGGGGCGTTGAGAGAAGGTCCGCTGGATTGAAGGGTGTGTTTGTGAAAAAATAAAACTAAACTTCAAGAGTGGGGATGAACCCAAGGATATAATATTCAAACATGAACTCTCATATCTTGTTTGTAGCAAATTTTATTCCGCTAAAATGGAAGAAAATAAATTTGCTTGTTTACCAAAAAAATATATACCTACAGGAAAATCGGAAATACTCAGGGTTCGGAATGTCACAGGCATAATAAATGCGGTAATACGGTAAAGATACGAAGTTAGATTCGGGACGTTACCAAGGTATTGTACAAAATCACTAGTTCGTGGTAAAGTGTAACGCTGACACTTACTTAAATTCCGACGATTACTTAAATTCCGACGATCGTGGAATTATTCAACAATATATTCTATTTTATACGTTACACTATGCAGTAGGTAAGAACTGTAGGTGAGGAAGGGAAGGGCCGTAGGCAGGCTTCCAAATCCGAGAGGTAACCAGTCTGTAGGTAGGTGGTAGGTAGGTACCTAAAACGGTACGGTAGTTGATTCGCCACAGGCAACTAAACTGGTTATTAAAACCATTCAAATTTACGGGAGGATTTTATATAAAAAGGGAAAAATTGGAAGACGATACGGCAAGTGCGGAGCGCAGACGAGAAGACAAAGGAAACGAGCAGTTGTGTCGTGAGTCACAATAAAATTCTTCATTTACCTACTAAATATAATTTCCATTCATTTGAACAAAAAAAAAAAAATAAATAAAAATAAATAAAAAAACGGTATCAGGTTGCGAAGAACTAATCACATTACTACAGTCCTCAGAATAATTTCGGTGGAGCTGTCGCTTGCTGAGTCCCACTATGGTGGCAGTTGTAGCGGCCAACCTCATACCGCGCGAATTCAAACGTGGCGGGAGATTTAAAATCTATTCACGGTACATGTTTCACTTCATCATCTATAAACTGCTTAGATTTCATCATCATCCTTGTTGACAGAAGGCTGAGATTCGACAGCAGCAGAGACTGGTTTGACAAAGGTAGGAGTGAATCTGCGATGATTGCAAGCTTGACCACATATTACTCAGGGTAGGTGGCCACTGCGAGGCGATGGAGCCTGGTAGGACTCTAAAGCCTGAGAAGGAGAGCTGGTGTATGGGAAGGTAACTTCCATCTGAGCTGGTGATTGTAAGCAATATTCTCTAGAGTAGCGATGAAGAGGAGCTTGGTTATATCACTGCCTTCTGCGGGTTTGTGGGCTGCTTTGAGGTGGTTACAAATGGTAGTGTATGGAGTTGCACTAGTGGGAACAATATCAACCAATTACTCGGCTGTTCAAGTGTCCAGGGTGAGGAAGGCCCAGCAAAACTTAGCCATCTCAGTCGTGAGTCTTTCAGAGGCACAGGCGAGGTCTAACTGTTTCAGGCAGACAGAATAAAGTTGAGAAGGAGTCAAAAGGCCGTCCATGCAGGAGAGGGAGCATGGGCTTGAGCCATCCTTCTAGTCCATGGAGCTCCATGCAAGAGAAGAACAGGTGAATTTTTCCAAGTGTTTCCCAGTAGATGGTGGCGAGAGAGCGAATGTGGAATTTGGCTCAAAGCTCCCGAGAAGCCGACAGGCTGTCTGGTAGAGTTTCCATCCAGGATGCAGGATCTCAATTCTCAGATGAGGCTGATGGAGGGGGCTGTGAAGTTGTGAGTGAAGCTCTCGTGGAAGTGATCCGAATATATAGGTGAAGGCAGCGTAGTGGGAGGTCTCGCCTGAGGGTGGTAAAGTTGAGCGGGTGGTTCTGCAGGGCGTGATCGGAGCGTAGAGACGTCCTAGAAGAATGGAGCGTTGGTTCGTCACCAGCTAAGATGAAGGGATAATGATTACTCAATCAGCTTTGCTGTATGATGATTTATTATGGTTCTTCCGGCCTTTTTATATGAGGAGAGGACAATTCCCTGTCCAAGCCAGAGAAGCAGGAAGGGGGGAGGGGCTTTACGAACATTCCACTAAGTAGGAATTTCGACATTGAGGTAGGCACCCACTTAATCTTAGGTTGAGATAAAATAAAGTTTGATAATTAATAACATGAGGTGAGACTTCTATTGCAATCATATCAGCGATCTAGAATGATTTTCTGCCCAAGTTTTATGAACTTTGATCTAGAATTTTAAGAGGAAAGCTCCGGATGGTGGCGAACGGACGAATTTTTTTAATTAGTTTTTAGGATTCTACGCATCTTGAGACGTGAACCATTGTATGTATATTAAACATTAAATACTATGTATACATATTTTAGATATTACTCATATTAGATATGTATTTTTTTCAGCAATTTTTGAGATATCGAGATATCAGAGGTGCTTGATACTACCAGATAGCTAACAACTTTTAGAGAAAATGAATCAGAAAAAATCTTTTGTTTTTGGATAACGCAAAGAGAGGGAAGAGTTGGGGATACTTGGATTTTTTCCCTTTTTTTGCCGAGTGGGTCTTTATTTTAATGATATTTCTGGTAAAGATAGAATTGCGATATCACATTCCAATCTCAGAGTGGCTCTGGTGAAGAAGCATGGTTTTATAAAAATATAGAAGCCTGTGTGATGAAATGGATTAAAATATTGAACATTAAACTTCGAAAGCCATTTATAATAAAGGGTTGTAGGTCTAGCAAATGAAGTCAACAATGTAAGGGTATGAAATACTATCATCTCACTGTGGATGTTCAAAAATCCATCCCTCCTCTCCCCACCACCTCTAACAGGTCTGGGGGTTCTCCCTCGGACTGTTGAATTCTTGGAGCGAATTCATCTCTTAAGTTGCCAAGTATAGCAAAGGAAATGGAGCAAAAGGGGAGATGATTGTGTTTCATACCCTTACATTGTTGCTGTTATTTATTAGAGCCACGAATATTTAGTAAAAATGGTATTTCGAAACTCACTGTTCTACCATGATTCATAATGAGAAGAGCAATAAGGATAGTTTCAGATATTTTAAATTCATAGAAGGAACATAAACTCCTCTCCTTTTCAGGAATAAAAAACATTTTGAGTAAAATATAAACATGTCTAGTCAACGTGCATTTAGGCATATTTTATGTGTCAACCCTTCATGAGGTGGTAGCGACCATCTTTGAACATTGTGAAGCAAAATCTTAACATAAGATACATCTTGACATCCTAAAACTATTTAGTTGGGACATTCTAATAGTTTTGATGGTTCATTTTTCCATTCATTGTAACACTGAATAGGTTTCAAAATAACTTAATTGGTTACCTATGTCATCGCTACAGCTTTATCTTACTATACATGCATAATAAAAACATACACTCATTTAAACAAAATATTCCAAATAAATAGTTAATTCATGCTTCTAAAATTATTAGACCCAATGAAAATGCAACGAATCGGCAAAAGATTTTGTAAATTTCTTTTGCCATCAAGACTTCTTTAGTTCAAATGTAGATTTTAGTGATTTTGTTGGTAACACCATCTGTTCACACTATAAATATGGTGAAAATTGGGAATGGAGTAGGCAAAGTCATAAGAGTGTGTTTATCAACAAATATTAGGAAACTTCCATTAAGTTAGCTAAAAAAAAATCTCAAATAGCAGCATTTTAGTACTAATGCATTGTACTTACGTAGTTGTTGGTGAGTACTGAGTTACACGTTTTATTCTGATAACTGAGAAGGCCATTCAGATGAAAAAAATGTTGTCATTTGTATATAAACTGAATCAGTCATGCAGCCCAGACTTGTTTTGGCAACCAGAAAACCTTCTTTCCCTACTGACCTAGTTATTGACCTGATTTCCCCAATAATTCTGAATTGATTACATTAGCTATTTGATACTCTACCTGATGACGAAAACGAAAAGTGATTGAATGAAAACTGAAAACCTACTATGGGGGAGATATTAAAGAAGAGTTTGGACACATTTTAACAATGGATTGAGCCTAAGATATTGAAGATCAAGACTCAGAGTGGAAGTAGTAATAAAAGTAGGTAGGTACCTATGTAGTTCTAAGTAAGACTTTTGGCTAGCAAAGCATGGGTTCTACAACGAATTCGAATGGCAGCCTAGGTTTTACTGAAATAGGCACTCCCTTTCACGAATTGAAGGAATCGGCCCAAACAAGAAACTGTTTTATTATTACCTGAGCCACACAAAGCTTCCTGAGAACCTAATCCACTTCTTAATATATTCTACTAGCCGCTCCGGCTCGCTACGCTCGCCTCCACGTCCAGCCGGGGGGCAAGCCCCCCGGACCCCCCATTCAATTGCTCGCTTCGCTCGCAAAGTGTGGCATGTAGGGAATATTGCTCGCTTCGCTCGCAAAGTGTGGCATGGAGGGAATGTTGCTCGCTTCGCTCGCAAACGATAGATCCCTAAGGGTAGGTTTAACTTCTGTAAGGGATGCTGCTCGCTTCGCTCGCTTGAGGAAGTTATACTGCCCACCCAACTTGGCAGACGTTTTTTTCTGTTGGAAATTCTTACAAACAAATTAAATCTTATGAAACTACGTGGAACCACAAAAAGTTTATTCGGGGATGTTGCTCGCTTCGCTCGCAAGGTATTGCTGTATATTTGTAGGAAAAAATCCGAATTTATTCTGTTGACATGGCTCTCGCTTCGCTCGCAAGGTATACCTGTATACCCTTCAAGACGTAAGTGCGTGTACCTGCTCGCAACCCGTTTTCGTCAGGTGCAAGCCCCGCCTCATCGAACCCCTGACTTCGTAGAGCCTTCTCGCGAACACGGCAAAATTAATTTCTGATGTTAAACGCTTCTTCTCGCTTCCGCTCGCGATTTGACCGACTTAACGTCACTTTTTTCGATATCCGATTTCGGATTCAGATTCGGCGGACCCAAAGCTGTATTTTTTAATCGGAAAAAACCAAGTTTTTCGGCGGACTTTTCGAGAAAACGGGTCCGTACTCTCGCATTTTTTTTAACGCATTTCCCGATACTTTTTTCGCGATCCGATCGCGCCGTCGTCTTCCTCGTTCAAAAACCTACGAAACCCGTATTTTTCCGGAATTGTCAACGGCCGTTTAGAGGGGTAGGGGAAGCGGGGAAGTCCAAAAAGCGCACATTAATTCTTACTTCGACCCCCCTCCCGCCCTACGGCCCATGGTTCGGGTGGGATTAAACAATTTTAAATTCGCTCGCTCCCACTTTTGGAAAATCTCAAGAAGATCCCCCCACTCGTACACTCCCCCTACTCAGCCGTTTGGCCGTGCATAGACACGACAGACAAACAAACAGACGGAGTTTCATTCTTATTAATAACTAGCCGCTCCGGCTCGCTACGCTCGCCTCCACGTCCAGCCGGGGGGCAAGCCCCCCGGACCCCCCATTAAATTGCTCGCTTCGCTCGCAAAATGTGGCATGTAGGGAATGTTGCTCGCTTCGCTCGCAAACGGTAGATCTCTAAGGGTAGGTTTAACTTCTGTAGGGGATGCTGCTCGCTTCGCTCGCTTGAGGAAGTTATACTGCCCACCCAACTTGGCAGACGTTTTTTTCTGTTGGAAATTCTTACAAACAAATTAAATCTTATAAAACTACGTGGAACCACGAAAAGTTTATTAGGAGATGATGCTCGCTTCGCTCGCTTGAGGAAGTTATACTGCCTACCCAACTTGGCAGACGTTTTTTTCTGTTGGAAATTCTTACAAACAAAATAAATCTTATAAAACTACGTGGAACCACAAAAAAGTTTATTTGGGGATGTTGCTCGCTTCGCTCGCAAACTCTGGCATGTAGGGAATGTTGCTCGCTTCGCTCGCAAATTGTGGCATGTAGGAAATGTTGCTCGCTTCGCTCGCAAAGTATGGCATGTAGGGAATGATGCTCGCTTCGCTCGCAAACGGTAGGTCCCTAAGGGTAGGTTTAACTTCTGTAGGGGATGCTGCTCGCTTCGCTCGCTTGAGGAAGTTATACTGCCCACCCAACTTGGCAGACGTTTTTTTCTGTTGGAAATTCTTACAAACAAATTAAATCTTATAAAACTACGTGGACCCACGAAAAGTTTATTAGGGAATGTTGCTCGCTTCGCTCGCAAGGTATTGCTGCATAGGTGTTGGGAAATACCCGTATGAAATTCCGTTGAAATGAGTCAAGTGCGTAGTGAGTCCCCTGGGGGTCATCGCGTCCCTTTCAGGTAAGCAACGTTGTGTAACGGCGGCCCGTGGTCGATTAATTTCTGATGTTAAACGCTTCCCTCGCAATTCCGCTCGCAATTTGACCTACTTTCCGTCACTTTTTTCGATATCCGACTTCGGATTCAGATTCGGCGGGATCAAAGCTGTATTTCGCCCGCGAAAACCGTTCCGAAAAACGTACCTTTATGGGGTATATTTTAATGGGAAAAAACCAAGTTTTTCGGCGGACTTTTCGAGAAAACGGGTCCGTACTCTCGCATTTTTTTGACGCATTTCCCGATACTTTTTTCGCGAGCCGATCGCGCCGTCGTCTTCCTCGTAGGAAAACCTACGAAACCCGTATTTTTCCGGAATTGTCAACGGCCGTTTAGAGGGGTAGGGGAAGCGGGGAAGTCCAAAAAGCGCACATTAACCGGAACTTCGACCCCCCTCCCGCCCTACGGCCCATGGTTCGGGTGGGATTAAACAATTTTAAATTCGCTCGCTCCCACTTTTGGAAAATCTCAAGAAGATCCCCCCACTCGTAGACGCCCCCCACTCAGCCGTTTGGCCGTGCATAGACACGACAGACAAACAAACAGACGGAGTTTCATTCTTATTAATAGTATAGATAGAGATTCTCACACACAGACATACACGCACGCGCGCGCTTGTGAAAAAAGACTAGTAATCATGCAGAGTCATTTGACTAATAACTAACAGTATTATCCAGGATTGAAGCTAAGCAATAGGTACTTGGATCTCAAAATGGTGTAACAATGCTTATCTGAAATCTAGCTGAAGAGTATCGAATTTGTAGCCATTACGAAATTTTAAATTGTTGTTGAAGAGAAAAATCATAAATTAAACCAACATTTTTGGCAAGGATTGGAATTAATTCCATTATCTAGATTTAGGTTGGATTCTGCAATAATTGGTACCTATATAGGTAACTCCACTGCCTGTGTAGTTGCCTAAAAATAGTAACGTGCAGAAACTGAGTGCACTTCATTTCAAATAACTATGGGTGCCTCTTACTCTTTTTTGATACTTCCTATAACTTTTGCAAAACACTGGGGGAAGTGGGGCTTTCAATAAACCCATCAAAACTGAAGGCGAGGCAGGAAACAGTATGATAAGTTGACCTCTCTCTGCATTTCCTTTCCAGTCGAGCTCTTGCTTGTTCAAGCAATGGCCATCGATACAGTAAATGGTTCCAGTCCTGAATGGCATCGGAACACCAACACATCGGGCTCTGCCTAAGATTAAATCGGAACTGGTAAGCCCTTGTTCTCCCATGACCACTCAACAGGAGCGTTAATCTCCATGAAATAGGCAGTTGGAGTTTGGTCCGCTCTTTAATAGTAGAAAATATTTCCTTTGTGCTGGATCTATCCGCTGTCATCCGCCAAATTTGCTCCCACTCCTCTACTGCTTGAGCTGCGCGATTCAATTTCACTCTTGATATCGGGATGAGAGAAAATAGTACCGGAAGGTCCTCCCTCGAGGAATGTCTCGTAAGTAGGATTTACATCAGCTTCTGGAGGCTTACCCACATCCACAGCATGAGCCGGATGGGGCCATTTTTCGGGGGGCAAGGGGCCTATCAACCTGGTCACTTTCAGCAAGCGTTTGCTGAACATCAGCCAACTCCTTAGCCTCAATATCCACTGATTTCTCTCCAGAAATCACACAGCAGGCGTGGAATGAGATCGTCCTTACTCCTTTTATAATCCGCAGCAACATTAATCTTTGTACTTCCATCCGTGAAAAATCTCGTAAGTAGGATTTACATCAGCTTCTGGACGCTTTCCCACATCCACAGCATGAGCCGGATGGGGCCATTTTGCGGGGGGCAAGGGGTCTATCAACCTGGTCACTTTCAGCAAGCGTTTGCTGAACATCAGCCAACTCCTTAGCATCAATATCCACTGGTTTCTCTCCCGAAATCACACAGCAGGCGCGGAATGAGATCTTCCTTACTCCTTTTATAGTCCGCAGCAACATTAATCTTTGTACTCGCCGCAAAGCCTCCACATTCCACCTCCTGCATTTTGTGTGTGTGTGTGTGTGTGTGTGTGTGTGTGCGTCATTCCAGACGAAACGCTCCTAAAATAACGCGGCAGGCCGCTCGTATTTCTCTCTTATGAGAGAAGAGTTATGATCATTGAAAATGTCTCATAAATGTGATTTTTATGTGCTTCGCCAGCATTCATGTTTTGTAGTTTCCCATCATTCAGCCCGAACAATGCTTCACATGAAACTCAGTAGTGACAACTCGTACTAATTTCTCCAACCGAACATCATATGATTTCATTGCTAGTATACACAATCATAACAACACCTAACTTGTTTATAGGTTGCGTGACGTTTTTTCTTTGCGTAAAAAAATTTCCGTAACAAAATTTCCGGTTGACCCGTAGACTAAGACATTTTCAATGTCAAAAATCCCTTCTTGCGCCAAAAAAATCAAGCTTTCCAAATGAATGAATGAGTTCGTTGGCCAGCACTTTTTGAGCACGACGAATTGGTTAAATTTCAAAAAATGTACTCAAATTAAAAATTGCTGAAAACGCCCTAAATTTGTTTATTTCTAATTTTTAGCAGAATGTTAGTAAAAACAAAACTATCAACGATTAATCAGGCCATTAAGGTATTTTTACACAAAATTATGCATAAAAACGTACTTAAATTTCATAAATTTTGCTGAAAAATCCATAAAAACTGCTAAAAATCCAAAATCTTTTTTAAATCGCCTAACTTTATTTGGCATCAGTTTTTTTTGGCGATAAAATTGGTTTTAAAAGATTGCTTCGTACTCAAATTGCTCAAATTTCGATACAATTTAACATATAATGCGATACCTAGGTAATTTAAGAAAATTCACTCATACGATCATGCTACTCATACGATTCACTTATTCTCTCAAAACAGTATCAGGCACCCCTAAAGCACTCTCCAGTTTCACTTCGATGCCTCAAAATGGTAAGAAAAATGGGGGATCACTTTCTGAGCACCCTGTATGTATAGGTCTATAAATTCTTTGTTTTCACTCCGGATGCAAGTGTGGCAATTTTGACTAATTTGAACGCTCTCGAGAAAACACCAATTGCAAGACTCATGCAATACATTAGACATATTATACGTACAAATATAGGAAGTTTCAGTTGTTTGTTGGTAATGAGCGTTTCGTAAAAACATGACAATAGCGAGTTTATTTACCAACTTAATTAAATTAATAGTTGGACGGTGTGCGCAAGACATTTGAAACAGAGCGTGAACAGATATGTACGATTCTATTGATGAAATATGAACTAATTAAGGGAGACAACTATGTCATTCTTCTCGTGGGACGGCGCCGACATGCGGTATACTAATCGAAATCATCTCATATTCCGAATGATTCGAGGGTAATCGTCCTTTGTCGTAATGATCCTTTGGTAATCGTCTCAATTTTCCACATAAAAACTTCAGTTGACTGATTTGTTCTAAGAATGTCTAATAGTTTGCTTGCTGGATGTGGCTGGAGAGAGCGTTGGGAGAATGGAAGGATTAGTAACAGGAGACCGTGCAGGAGTTGGGCCACGTGGACTCACTGCGAAATTACCTTCTTGGTTAACGAGAGGAGGGAGATGCTGGATATAATCGGCTTCTACCGACCAGTTGCCATTCTGCACCAATTAAGGCAGTGTACTTAAGATATTGGAGAGACTCTTATTTGCACTCATCTTTTCAAATAAATTGGAAGCTGTACCCATCGTCTTCATTACGATAACTGAAGGAGTTCAATTTAACGAATTATGAGTTGTCCAATGTAACTCATTGTATTCGTGGAAATAGATAGAATTATAATTCAAGTCCATTACTTTCATTAGTGGAGTTATGATTATCAACATATTATTGAATACGAAAACCTTGAAATATGTGTGTGTGTGTGTGTGTGTGTGTGTAGTTCCAGACGATAACTCTCCTTAGTATTGAGATAAAAATTCCGTTCTTGCGCCTAAAAATCAAGCCATCCAACCGGAAGGATGTGTTCGTAGCCTAAACACGTTTTGAGCATATTAAATTGGTAAAATTTCAGAAAATGTGCTCAAAAATCACTATAAATTACTAAAAACGACAAAAAATCGTTAAATATATATTTTAAACACAATTTTAGTTGAAGAAAGTTTATTAACGATGAACTTGAACATTAAAAAGTTTATTCACAAAATTATGGTGAAAATGTACTAAAATTCCAATAATATTTGCTAAAAAATCGTAAAAAAAACTGAAAAATTGTTCAACACCCCAAATTTGTTTCGAATAGTAGCATATGATTTACGAGTATAACGAGTTGATATGCCATAAATTGGTGGTTTACAATTTCTTTACACTCAATGTGCTCAAATTTCAAAACTAGGTTTTAACGTTATATAACACGATAATCTACGAAAATTCTCTCATACGATTATGCTGCATGACTGGAACTTTTGAGTTACTCCACTCTTAAGAATTTTTAATTTTTCGACTTTTTTTCAGTAATATGGTCATAACTCCCTTAAATTTTGACCTAAACTTAAAAATAATGATACCACTAGAAAGAACATTAAATTTTCTATAAGACGATTCTCCATTCATGTTTCCAAAATGGAAGTTGGTTCAATTGTTTCGGGTCCGAACTTGAAATTTGGTTTTTTCTTCATTTGTAATGCGAATTTCCCTAAGGATTTTCACCCAAATCGTAGAAAGGAAAATTGGTCCGAACCATAGAAAAAACCTCTTCAGATTCTTCGCTTCCTAACGATATAGTAAATTTTACTTGGCTAATTATTAGGGGAGAAAATTATGCTTTTATGTCGAAAAACATGGGGTTTTCACTGAAATCGAGGAAAAATCCGTGGCCGGTTTCTACGTATTGTTTAACGCTAAATCGAATACGAACTAAATCACTCGCGACGAAGTTGTGGAAACCCATTTCAAGACGGAAGTTAGTGAAAAACGTTGTCTATTTACACGAAAAATGAAGAGTTACATTGTTAAATCGAATTCGACGGTTAGGCCATTATCAGTAACAAACAATAATTTTGTTATTGTTAACAAACAAACAATAATTTTGTTATTGTTTGTTACTGATGATGGCCTAACCGTCAAAATCGATTTAACAGTTTAACTCTTTATTTTTCGTGGAAATAGACAACGTTTTTCACTAACTTCCGTCTAAATCGAATGGTGACACTTTTAGATCTCCTCAACTTGGTTATCACCGTGTTTTATACCTTCACTCACGAATTTTTAGTTTTTTAGGTAGTTATGCTCAATTTGAAGTGTTTTTGAGAGTAAAACTTGTTAGTTAAAGTGTAGAACTCGGTTATAACAAAGTCGAGGAGACCTGTAAAAGTCACCATTCGATTCAGCGTTAAAAAGTACGTAGAAACCGACCGCAAACTCCATTTTCATTAAGAGTCATTTTTCACAAAAACCCTCGTTTTCATTGAAAAACTCATGTTTTTCGACATTTAAGCATAACTTTCTCCCCTAATTAACCAAATAAAAGTAAAATTGACTATATCGTTGGGAAGCTGAGAATCTAAAGATGTTTTTCCTATGGTTCGCACCGATTATCCTTCCTACAATATAGGTGAAAATGCTTAGTGAAATTCAAAAAACAAAATTTCAAGTTTGGGCTCAGAATATAAACCAACTTCCGGTTTGTAAACATGAGTGGAGAATCAGCTTATGGGGAATATAATGTTCTATCCAATGGTACCTATCCATATTTTTAATTTTAGTCGAAATTTAAGGGAGTTATGGCCATATTACTGGAAAAATGCCTAAGAAAAAACTTTTGAAAAAATCTGTGGAAACAAAAGTGGAATAACTCAAAAACGAAACGTATTTCGAAAATGCTACGAGGCATTTTTTGTCTGAAATCGTTCGTTGACTCGAACTCTGAAGTTTGGACCATTTTAACTGGTCCCTATATAGGTCCTGTATAAGTCCGTGTATGGCAATAATAATTTTAGGCATCAAATATTTGGGCCGTGGCCATTTAGTCAGGAAAATTGGTTACAATAAATTAAATTTTCGTATTCAATACTTCTCTAAATTTGACGCGGTTTCTGTCTCCATTTTCAAGACGTCCCTGTGAAGCTATGTCTTTAATAAGTCGTTAATAAGAGGGAGGCCTACTGAAATTGATCTAGAGGAGTGGGGGACAATCCAAGCAAGAGAAAAAAACAAAAATAACCGCTTACAAACCCATTTCAGACCATCCTAATACCGGATACGTACAAAAAAAACCATACCTAGGTGTGTGTCTGTTGTGAGTGTGTGTGTGCGCGTGTGTGTCTTTTATCTCGGTAGGAGTGCTCCGTGGTATCACCATCCTGAGGGGTTCTTACTTGAACTGGTGGTCATTTTATAGGGGCACTTCCTTTCATCCCACTCTTCCTCCTCATCCTTCTGCAACTTCCCTATCCCTAGAGCCAGCGCCGGGTAAATCTGGGCGGCCTCCCACACTTCATTTATTTATTTTCTCAAATTAATGGTGTGCCCCCTCCGCCTTTGAGGGGAGTTTTGAAAAAAAAAAAAGTGTGTGTGTGTGTGGGACAAATTTTGTCGCTGCTGTTTAGGCCACAATGCTTGACCGATTTTCGATATTCTTTATTCGTTCGATCCCAATTTTAGTTTAGTTGTGCAACAAATCTCGGAAATGAAGTCATCCCTCTTCAACGTCGTAGGCGCATCAAGGGGTCATCTGACACCTTTTTGCTCAAATTTGCACTACATAATTCGAGTCGACCAAGACTGTGTCACCAGGTCCCTTACTTTGTGACCTGCAAGTACGGCCTTTTATTCCCCCACCAATGCGATGCTACAAATGCCTTAAATTTGGGCATACTAGCCGCAGATGCAAGGCTGAGAATGAAATGTGCGCCTGTGGTCTTCCACGACACAATAAGGCGGAAACACCATGCTCAAAGCCCTCGAACTTTGCCAATTCCAATGGCCAGCATGGGGTACTCACTAAGGAAAATGTCCCTTACCCTGTGGCCCGTAGAATGAGCAATGATTCTATTTCCAAAAAAGAATCATATTCATCCAAGTTAAAGCAATCCGTTGAGCAGACACTGGCCCAAGACCGGCTAAGCAATTCTCCCCCAGCCATCAAGGCTGACCCTCTCCTCCATCCACCACTATTACCACCCTCCCTTAACAGTCCCCCTCCTCCCCACTGAAGCCATCCTCCAAAACTCCCAACATCAACAAAGGGGATGGCTTTGGGAAAAATGTGAAGTACACTTCTAAGGTCCTCACACAACAATTTCGGACAAGGCAACACACTACTTCAGCCTCCTCCTCCCCCAACTCCTCTGGCTCCAAAATGGAGCTTGACCAGAATTCAGCCAGTGGCAGCTGGATCCAGGTTAGAAAGAGGAAAGATGCGCGATAGGGTCTGCACCACACCTCCAACCCCTCCCCAGGCCTCTATTAAGAAAAAGAAGGGCTGGCCAAATGGCAAGCCCAGAAAGCAGAGTTTATTGCATCATTGTTCTCTCTAAATAATTTATAGATACTTATTATGACCACTCAACCTAACAACACCATCTCTGGGTGCTTCCTTCAATGGGATTCCAATAGTATATATGGACGAAGTAATGAGCTGCGATCCATATTAGGATCATACTCCCCAGTGGTAGTAGCACTACAAGAGACGCACCTGAAACCACTTGATGGGCTTAGTATGCATGGCCACTTCACTGTCAGGAAAGACGTGGCGATGGCGCCCCAGTCCAATGGTGGGGCTTATGGTGGTATCATGATCATGATAAGAAATAATGTGCGAGTAATGGAGGTGCCTCTCAATACAAACATCCAGGCAGTAGCTGCCAGAGTTACAGTCCCCCCCCCCCCCCCCCCTGACTGAATTGTCTCATTCTATCTTCTAGATGGAGTGTGGGATGAGGCCACTTTTGTCATCAGTCAAAATCAGGTTCCTTACCCTGAACTAGTATTAGGGGATTTTAACAGTCATAACACTTTATGGGGCTGTGACAATACCACAACCCAGGGAGCCACAGTTAAACCACGTTCAGAGAGTTGGATCTTCTCGTCCTGAACGATGGCCGTCCAACATACTTGTCATCAGTCTGTGGTGCAATTTCAGCAATCGACCTCTCCATGTGCTCTCCCTCTTTGGAGAGTAAATTGGCTTGGAATCCTTTGCCGGACCTTCATCACTCGGACCATTTCCCTATTAAAATTGGGAAAGTTGGTTACATGTTCCAGAAAAATGTCATATAAATTATATCGCTATAGGTGTTACTCCACCATGCGCAAAATTAAGATGATAAACACAGACAAACTCTGTGACTAATTGACCGATTTTTATTAAAGTTTCGGATTGTGCGGTTTAGCTCCTAGAAGGTTCCCAATAAATTTCATTGCCGTTGGATCGATAGTAGCCTATGCGCGTGCGCAGACGTTAATTTCTTATAACGTCGATTTCTTATCAACTGTTATTCTGATTTCGTTCAAGCTCTAGAGGTTGTTGGGTCCAGAGTGATGCTTTGAATGTAATTGCATTTGCTTGAATAATAGGTAACTATTGCGCATACGCAAAATCTAAATTGGATGGCACTTCAAGAATAATGAATCGATTCTGAAGAAACTTTCAATTATTATGTGGGTTAACCTTAAGACAATTTCCGCCCATGCAAACATGAATTATAGCCCTAATTTGCATTCTAGCATGTATACACATGTATTAGATACTGTTATATTTTGCAATCAATAATTTCAATTCGTACTTTGTACTTCAACTAATTATATACGTCTATGTTACAATATGTGAGGAAGCTGTACTGCCCACCCAACTTGGCAGACGTTTTTAAATAACTCGTGTTTCTACGCTGTAAATTTGATTGTGATTCTATCGTATAAAAGATAATGTTACTTACGTCTTGGTCTCATTAATTTTTACGTCATAAACTACGTTTGAAGGTAAGTGGATACATAACACGAGTTGAAGCTTCCCAATCTGCTATACTGTAATTCCCCCACTAAACACCAGCACAATAGTAATTACATTCGGTATCATTCAGTAATTTCTATTGTAGGTTTTCTATTTTCGGTGTATTTCTATCCGCTGGAGGGGCTACAGAGTGGTCATCGCTGTATCCTTTGTGGCATAATGTAGCGATTCCTTGCCCTGCGGGCTATTATTATTATTTTCCACCCTTACGATCTACCACTGGATTCCATGATAGCAGTCCATTTAGACCCCCTTTGGGTGCGCCAAAACTTCTTCTCAACTTGGTCGTAGGATGGTTTGAACCGAATGTGCATTCGGTTAGTTTTTCTCGCATTGGTTGTCCACATCCCCCTGGATAAATTCTAATAGACTGTCTCTTATAGCCCTCTTATAGCCAAAGCCTTGCTTATATGACCTACCTACAGAGGGACGTCCTTAAAAGGAGGTGAAATATATATTCCATTTTGATAACTGTACACAATTCGAGATCGAAAAACGGGAAACGAATGTGTTAGTGTACGGTTATAGGTAACTGACCGAAAGAAATGTTCAGTGTTTCTACGCGCTTTCCCTACCCTGTACCAACCGTTGAGGCAACACCACCCCTTCCTCTCAACCCCTGGCGTTTCCCCGAGGGTTGAACATCTAACAAGCCCTCTGATGACTCCACTTGTATTGGTCGTTATTGGATTGGCAAGCAGCCACACATGCGCACCGCGGCCCTTCTCACAACACTGCCACCCGCTTTCCGCACCCCACCATCTTTCCCTACTTGTCACCCCCCAAAGCTCGTCGAATTGCGGAGTCATTTCTTTTACAATGTGTTCCTGAAACCTAACGTTATCTTCTCGTTAGAGGAGCATGTAGCACCAATACACACGAGTATTATCTACTTATTTTTCAATCTCGTATTGAGATAGCACGAGGAATAGGTGGCAGTGCCTTGCTTGTTCCCAACCCCATTTTATACTTGAAGGAATTTATCAATTTCCCTCGTCCCCAAAGGATAATTATTGAATAAAGCTACAAAACAAAACAATATATGTTCCGTTTAGGATGTATGAGTTTTATTAAATGGAATTCTTGGATGAATTTCGCGACATTTGGGAGAACGAGGAACCTCGTCTAAAACATCTTGGAATCCCTTTTTTTCTTTTCTTTTTTTAAATTAGTTAGCCACTTTGGCACTATGGGTTGAAACTCGTTAATACCGTTATTTGCATAACTCATAAAAAGTGGAGTAGGTGTAATAGATAAGGTATTGTTTTATTAGCGCAATGAATGTATGAGTGGCAGTATACATAATTTTATACGACTGTCTTTCCAAATCGGGAAAGTCTCCTAGAACTGGTTGGCGAGAAACTCATCAACTTCTGGTCAGCCGTGTACTACTTGAGGTGGCAAAATCTAAGAACGGAAACGTCTGAGACGTGAACAAGTTTTGCAACCTTTACACGCCATTACTGCCAAAGCTAGCATATGAATTAGTCACTGGTAGGCTTACTGCAGAGAGGCTGCTAGGTTTAGATCGTGAAGTTCGCTTTGCTGTGCACTCTTGGCTAGGCTTCCCACTTGGTGACCCAAGTGCCTACATCTACACACCGGTCAAGATTGGTAGGCTCAGAATTGTCTCCTTTTCAGCCAGCATCCTAGGTACCTCTACACTTGGGAAGTCTCTAGCACTGCCCCTGACCACAACTTTGTCAGGCAGCAGTTGTTGTGGTGTAATGAGCAACAACAACAGCTCAAAAACCCAGCTCATCTGCTGAGTTTGCTGCTGCACTGCATGATTCAGTGGATGGTAGAGAACTCAGACAGTGCTCTGGATTCCCCATTTCCTCTCAGTGGACGGAATCGGCTTCAGAAGGCATTGGGTCCTGCAACTACCGATGATTTCATGTTGTCTGGGTGGCTACGTTAGCCACCTTGGTGAGCTGTTCTAGTGGTAGTCGTGTGACATTAGATACCCTTTGCCGTGTCTGTTGGGGGGAAAATGAAAACTTGCATCATGTAGAGCAGAAGTGTCCACCGTCATATGGTTGCCACATTCCAAGTAGCCCAGGTTGTCAGTGACAGTGTAGACATGGAGCAGACCTGGTGTGCTAAAATTAATACGTATGATAGAAATGATCTGTGGCAAACAATAACCGAGCTGAAAGGGGTGGTAACAAATAACATCAACGTCATAGCTGTGACCATGCCATGGGAGTAACCATGGGTGTAGAGTGGGATAAGTGCCATGGAGTTTTTCCGAGTTGGGCATCCCAGCAGGAGTGCTTCACCTTATCACCACCCGCGTGGGGCTCTTACCTTAACTGGTGGTCATTTTATCGAGCCTCTTCCTTTCATCCCTCTCTCTCTCCACTGCCTTTCTCAACTTCCTTAGTCCCAAGAGGCTAGGACCTCCGGGGAAGTTGAAATATGGCAGGGAGCATATACTGCCGACACCATGGATGTACCATGGCATACGGTAGGTATCTTAAATTGGTACCTACATTCCTTAATCACGTATTAACAAAAAACATTTACTGCAGTAACCTCGTCTTTCAGCAAATGTCCATAATTAATACATACCTTGATATGTTTTTGGTTTCCTTTGGACTTATCGGTAAATCAGTATTTTGATGTTTTCACGGTAAGTTTTCTCAATGAGTATTCTAGCGTAGAAACGAATTTTACTATTTTCATCCGCTTCATGGAAATCTATTGATATGTGGAAAATATATCCAAATTCAATGTTTTTGTATGAATTGGAGTTTTTTTGTTTTGTCTCAGCAAAGAGGCATTACACATCGAACATCCGTCTAACCCCGTGACACTACGAGAAGCAACTAGATAAATACACAGTGACTGTGCTACAAATTTTGCTGGCGCGAAGCAAAAACTACTCGAGACCACTGGCACCAAGAAATACAATAAAAATGTTGCTGGAGAGCTAGCCGAGAAAGCGATCGCGCGAAAGCTGAATGCAGCCGGTGGTCCACATTTGAATGGGTTGGTGGAAGCATGGGTAAAGAAACATTTAAAGCGGGTTGTTAATGACCAAACGCTTACTTTTGAAGAGTACCTATTCCAAGCCCCACCCCACCAGAAACTCCTTACCCTCCTCACACAATGCGAAGTGGTCGTCAATTTGAGACCTATCACTCCTGGCAGTCCGGATCCGGATGATCCCCAGGCAATCACGCCCAGCCATTTTTATACAACAATCAGCCTACATCCTTCTAGATCCCTACAATGAAAAATTGAATATCTCACAGCGCTGGAAATTCCTTCAGAAACTTTTAAATTCATTTTGTGTTAGATGGCAAATGGAATTTCTGGGAATACTTCAAATGGGCGCAATATCGCATCAACACAACAAAGATAAACTTCCGTAATGGGAATTAACGGACCACCCCGGTTGTTTGAGAACAAATCCCAAATGAACGGTTTGTTGATCTGTTGCTAATCGAAAAACGGATATCACCACTCTACTCAGCGTTAAAAATAGTGTTAAATCATGTGCCAAACTTGGACTCTACGGTCATACTCAATTTCGCCAAAAATCACCACTACGCGTGAATTCACTCACGCGTTGAACGGGTTACACGCGGTCAAAAAATCTAGTGGGGGGTGAGTTTTTAATAAAATTTGACGTAGAATCTGAATCTGCAGAAAACTTCATATTTGGATTCCTCGCATAAATTACGGGGGTTTACAATTTACAATTGTTTATAAGCAAATTTAAAAGTGGATTACTAGTTTGGTTCATAATAACTGGGATAATTGATTATTATTTTTTTTTTTTTTTTTTTTTTTTTTTTT
This sequence comes from Adelphocoris suturalis, assembly GCA_030762985.1. Classification (NCBI taxonomy): domain Eukaryota; kingdom Metazoa; phylum Arthropoda; class Insecta; order Hemiptera; family Miridae; genus Adelphocoris; species Adelphocoris suturalis. Next base: position 10,074,390 of record CM061045.1, on the reverse strand, counting down.
TTTTTTTTTTTTTTTTTTTTTTTTTTTTTTTTTTTTTTTTTTTACGTGGCTGTTTCAAGAAGGCCAGAATGTTGAATCGCCAATCAAATGAATATGAACGAAATTATTGACTTTTAAAAAGTATTGAAGGTGATCATTTATTTTCGGACAGTTGGAAGTACCGTTCAATTTGAGGCACCTTTTCACTGAACCAGCCTCGTATGAGTGATCATATCCGCCTAGAAACCTCTACGCTTCTTAATACTTTTTTTTTTAACATAAACCCATTTAATTGCAAATCGTGAATTTACCTAATTATCCGAACTTTGCAATCAACACAGGCGAGCTGCTAGTCATAATGTGGGGCGCTGCATACTTTGAATGCCCTCCTCAACAAACAACGTAGGAAGTCAAGAATTCAACTGTCTTTGCCATCTCCAAAATCATACTTTCATTATTAATTATACACAATACAACAGATGCAGTCCACTCGATAGCAACTGGGATGCATATTTTTGTTTTATTTTAATCCCATTAGTTAGATATCGTACAGCCGGACTGGAATTAAGTGCATGCACAGTAGGTATCTCAGATGTTTGGCAACCCCAGCGGCACACCACTCAAAACTTTCCCAACTCAATATACCTACTCATCGTACGTATATCTAGCAAATTGTAGCTTTTTTTTACCTCTACAACGTTTATTTCGAGGCATTTTCGATAATTACCCAACTTTCTCGATTAGTAAGCGAAGAGATCAGAGCACATGCAAAATTCTGGCCCTTTTCCCCAACTTTCATTTAGTTTTTTACACCTTAGAGTGATTCGATTTAGACGCCTCAAAATGCTACCCTCTAACAAAAATTGTCTTCCGTACCAAGTTTAGAAGTCTCCCGTTGAAACCACGCGTTTGGAAGTTAATTTCTAGACGACGAACATTTAATTTTGAATAGGCTATCAATTACACTTGATAGTGGGTGGTTGAAAGGGGGGAGGGGGGGAAATACGGATCTACGATCCTAATGTTCCTATGACATATTTCATGCTCTTCTTCATCTTCATGTTAACCCTTTTTTTCCTTTCGTAAAAGTTCTGGTTTGTCTCGGAAAGTCAAGTACTCTACCACTTTTCTCTTACTTTCCATTCCATCGTAAGTGATTCACGAACAACAATTGATTTTTGCCTTACACTGCTTTCGTTATTGACAGGGGTTAAACAGGGCTTCTTGGATCAAGTTTTTGAATTGATCTACTTCTTTGTTAAGCTGATTTGTTCTGGAGTCGTCCCATTCAGTTTATTTACTGAAGGTACTTGATCCTTCATTTCTCTTCATTGCGTTTCCACTTTTCAACATTAGAATTAATGCCGGGTAAATTGTCAGATGAGTCATCGCTTTGAATCACGAGTGCAAAGTGCAGCATGCATATTGCATACTCTGGTTGGCTCTAAGATCACTAATGTGCTGTTGAATAGTGCAATTTTGATGGTATTATACACATAAACACTAGTAGCATGCATTGAAGTGGAGTCCTACTCGAGGAAGTAGTATGGAGTAGTATGGATTTCTTGCTAAACTAAGTGATGTTTGAAACGCTTACCCAATTGGATTAGTTATGACTATATAACGTTTTCTATCACATTTATGATGAAACCATGCTTTCCGATTGATGGGTTCCAGGTCAGTGGAAATGTTGGTGACCCTAGGAGTGAATGCTATTCCATTATTCCACAAGCTGCAATGGCCGCTGCCTTCCTTACATACCCCACATCGTACATTCACAAATCACCGTCGGATTCATTCTTCCTCTCTGGACATAGTAAGTAGGTATTCAAAGTAAGAGTACCTAATTTATGATTAACTTATGCACACTTCATAATATTGAAATACGTTCCTAATACAATACTCTAATGGTTCAAGGCTGTGTATTTTCTGAAGACTGGTATTCAGAGTTCTCACCAAACCAGTCACATTGTATGTTTCAGGTATGAACGGCATTTTCGGAAGCAATGACGTTAGCAGTAAGCACTATAGAAGAAGAAAAGCAAGGACAGTGTTTTCCGATCAACAGCTGACGGGATTGGAAAAAAGATTTGAAGCTCAGCGGTACCTCTCTACCCCTGAAAGAGTAGAACTTGCTCATGCACTCCACCTTTCAGAAACCCAGGTCAGTGATTAAGAGTAGGCTCCACATAATCGTCACTGGTTTTGTACATAATATATATGTACCTTCAATGTACAATTATTGTACATTGAACTTTAGGTAATTAAATGATTATTAGGTATTTATTATTATTAAAAGAACTATTACAGTATACTGCAAATTCCACCCTAAATTTAGGTGATATATCAGCCCCCGTTTCCTAATGAAGCAGCTCGTTTACAAAAAGCTGCAAATTAACACTCAGAGGTTAATTGTTTCTGTACTGTAAAGCTCTTCTACGCAGAACACCTATCTATATTATTAAAAGAATCATTAGGTCGGTACCTAGGTATCTGATATGCCTGCATAGGTGTAGACACCTACTGTAGAGAAACAAACCTAAACAAACTTTCCGTACACGAGCTGATGATGCTGTGCCGTGAATTGGCAAAACCGCGGTGGCGGCACGTATGCCGCGTAGTGCCGCTTGGTTGCTGCAAGCCTAACATTATCTAGGAGTCATTGATGAAACTTAGTTAGTTCCCCCGAAAAATCATCGGATAGCTGCTCCAATATAGCTTGTAGTGAGAAAACGAAAAATCGTACAGCTTTCGGATGAATTCATTCGATTTATTGGGAAATACATGTAAATAAACCCAAAAAACATTACTGTTACCTTGAAAGTAGTCGAGATCTCGATTTTTCAATATTTCAGCCCCTAATTACTACCATTTAGGGTTGATCAAAATTGTTGCCGCTGTTACTGACACATCCCCGATGGGTGTATGATTTTTCAACCGAATTTCATAAACTTTGGTCCAGTAGTTTTGGAGAAAAGCTCTGGACGGCGAACAGCGTATGGCGTACCGCGTACAGTGGACAGACGGATTTTTTTAAATTTGATTTTTAGATTCTATGTATCTTAAAACGTAAGCCTACAAATTTTGAGGTGGTTAAAAAAATTTGTTTCTTGGTCAAAGGTTCATTATTGAAAATAGAAAACCAAAAGTGGGGTGCTTAGTTCTGATGATGCTGTTAGACCAGCTAGATTCCTAACTTATGCAGTATCTTACACTCACCGACGACGATTGACTCTCCAGGTACTGGCCTCAAGTCATATTGGCAATTATGTTTAGCTCATCCAATGCACTGAGCGTCTGAACAAAATACCAGTCATGGGGTTATGAGACGCTCCTAACAAAGTCGTATGCCGATACCACGAACCTCATAGCGCTCCTCCTGCCTGCCAGTGTTGGCCAAAAATAATTACGACTGATAACTAAAACTAAATTAGTTACTACAGTGGCGAATAATAACTACAGCTAATTATCTATTAGTTATTATTTTCAGAGTAACTAATCTGGTTATTCGATTAGTTACCACTAGTAACTAACAACTAATTTAGTTACTTTTAGTAACTAATTGATTTTTAGTCGTTATTTGCACGAATAATAACTAAACTAATTATTTTTGTAGTCGTTATTCGTACGAACAATAACTAATGAATAAATTTGGTTTCGAATTTACCTTTGAGTGGCGGAAACATTGTTTTCACTCTCGGTAGATGACATGGCTGTAACATGACTATCTGAGCGAAATTCTTAATTTTGGTTTTTTCTTATGAATGCCCAAAACTAGTCAACACATTTGGATTTTCTGGGTTGAAATACTTGCAAACACTAATTATCATCGTCCTTTTACATGAAAACTAGCACATAAAGTCATGTTGCGCGAAGAAGTTTCCCTCTACATTTAGACTGATTTCGATTTTGAACTAAAAAAAATCTATTAGTTACTATTCGCGCGAATAACGAGTAAAAACTAATTGGTTATTAGTTGCTAGTAGCGACTAAATTTTCTATAATTAGATTAGATATTAATTCCATTACATGTAACTAACTAACGTCTAACTTCGTCTTGTTAGATTGGCTGCATTCTACTACGTAGCTTACTTAGGTACACTATAGCGTCAAGGGGAGATATTCTATATCCAGCCTCCCTCGAGCAAGATCTCATATTGATTAGAAGTGGGCGAAATTACCCGTATCGTCAAAAGAGGCTCACACTGTCAAGCTATTCACCCCTTCTATTCTCTTCGAACCACCTTCCTGCTTCGAATAGTTACGGATGGTAGACGATAGGGGTTCCAGGTTCTCGAGGGATTAGGAATCAATTGGAGCTCCCACTTCTAAGTCCGCTGCTTCTCACAACATGAAAACTGAAAACTGTGCAAGATGACGTCAGTACATTTTTTACAATTCCATGATACGCCTATAGAATCCCGTTCATTAGCGAACTTTCGTAGAAAGTGAAGCTATTGCAATGGCTCGGAAAACTTTAAAATAAAATTTTCTTCATTGAAATACGTTTTGAGGCATTCTGAAAAGATTCCTGAAGTTGGCACTTTTTCATATATATATATATATATATATATATATATATATATATATATATATATATATATATATATATATATATATATATATATGTATATATGAATATATGTAATTCCAGACTTAACTCTCCTTAGGATTGAGATATAAATTCTGTTCTTGCGCCAAAAAATCAAGCTCTACAAATGGAAGGATGAGTTTGTTGGCCAGCATTTTTCGAGTACAATAAATTTTTCAAATTTTAAAAAATTTGCTGAAAAAATCACTAAAAATGTCTAAAAACTGCTAAAAACCGTTGAATCGATATTTTCTTACAGAATATTGCCCAAATAAAGTTTATCAACTATAAAATAGAACATTCAACAGTTTATGTACAAAATTCTGCTGAAAAATGTACTTAATTTTCATTAAAAAGTGCTATAAATTCGATAAAAATTGCAATAAAAGCTGAAAATTAATAATCTTTTTTTATGGCAGATTGTTATTTAGAACAATAGAAGAACCGTGTTTTGCCATAAAAATAATAGTTAACAATTTCTTAGCACTCAAAACTCAAATTTAAAAACAATTTAACAATATAAAATACGTTAATTTATTAAAATTCGCTCATGCGATCATGCTGCTTGACTGGAACATTTTTATAGCTTAGTTATTATAAGGTTGATTCTCACAGGAAGGCATAGAAGTGATGTAGGGACCAGTTGTGGCGCCCCAATAATGATTTGAGAGTGTAGACAGATTAGTGAAGTTACTTATTTGATGATGCAAACAAAATTTGTCTGAAACAAGCTTTAGGAAGACCAAATTCGGCCTTCCTCCTCGTGGTGTCTCCTGGACGCTAAGAGATTTCAAGAACAAGAATTACTCCTTAAGTGGGCCGCTGCCCAACATCAGTCAGCCAGACCAGCGACACCGAACATTACAAAAAGGGATTTGGCCCAATTCCTCCAACTCCGAGTCTTAAATTTTAGACTGGTGGGTTGCGGTCCCCTGAAGGAATAACCCTTGCAATCAGCCTCTTTGCGTGGCCCAGGAGACACCCCGAGGATTCATTTTTCCTAGATCAACATGATTTCTGAGACGCATTTCTTATCGTTGAAATAAATTTTAATAAATTTTTTTTTTTTTTTTTTTTGAAAAGTTGATCTGTCCAAAGCATCGCCACCATCGACCTGTCTCCTGTTCAACGTCGGTTTTCAAACTTTTGCGGTTACAGGTCTTATTTTTATGTTTAGTTATTTTTGTATTTTTTTATTTTATTTTTATTTTTTCATCAAGTTTTTTATTCACTTCTTTGTCACTAGAAAAAAACCCAACACGTCGAGGCTGTCAACGAGTGCAAACGTGTGCGATCGTGGGATGGTCAGTCAAAACCGTCAGAAACCTGTCCATTTTTTTCTCAATGGCCTTAACTCAATTTTTTCTGAAGGCCATTTATCGTGCACCGAACGGGCTAGTTTCATTTCGGACTCCTAATTCGGGAAACAGCTTCCCACAAGGAAACATATTTGAGAAAAACTGGCGAATTATCATCGACTTATCCATCATCGACCTGTCCTCTCCTGAAAATTCCAGGACAAGTCCATGACAGTTCGTCAGTTTCTCTTAAATATTTTAAATTCTGGCAAGCTAATTCCCAAAGATTAAAGTATAAAATAAATGAAACTAGCCCGTTCGGTGCACAATAATAAAGGCCATACGAAAAAACTAAGTACTCACTCTAAAAAAGTCGACAGGTTTCTGATGGTTGTGATTTACCATCCCACGACACAGCACACGTTTGTACCCGTTGACGGCAACGGGTTGATTGAATTAATACGTTTGACGGATTTTTTGGTAACTAAGAAGCAGACAAATAATTTGGTGAAAAAACTCCGCAAAAATAGGTGCTCCCTTGACTGCGAAAATTCGAAAACCTATATCGGACGGGTTGAACCTGAGAAGGTCGCCTTGGGGCAGGACGGGTCGATAACGATTCAACTATATTTAGTAAATTTTCTGTATAAAGGGATAAACATATAAAACCTTCCACACTCTCAAATAATTATTGGTGTGCCACAGCTGATCAGTATGTCACTTCTGCTCTGGGTTATTAAATAAAGTATTTTACAAAAATTATTTCTATTATTATTATTTCATTTTTTATTTATTTATTTTTTAACCAATCATTAGTAAGGAATTGAACTGATTGAACAAAATTAAGGAAATCCAGGACAGGGCGATGATCCAAAGGTGGGAATCAACGGGCCGCATCATCCCCACGCCCTGGCTTGGCGTCATCGACATGCCCACCTAATTTTTTAATGATTTATTTTCTTAAATAATAAAGACACTAAAGTTTGTTTTGGCATTGAAATCCGATACAATAAGAGAGCATCTGTGATTTTATTTCCCAATTCGATTTGAACTCTCTTTTTTCCAAATTCAAACTCGAAACTGCCGCTTTCAATGAGAATCACCAATTAATGAAGTGCAACTTCAAGGCATATTTGGGATGGTCATTGGGCAAATTCAAACAAATTATATGTAGATCACCCTAACACCCTACTCGATGCGAATATTGTCTAGAGGTTCTTTTATCCGGATAAATCGCATTGATGTATAATAGTGCAAGAAGTGTTTTGTTGTCCACATAGCTTTTTACGAGAATTCGAACGAATCGCATGTTAATGGGATGTCAGGGCTTGATCTTCATTTTCATGCTCCATCCTGTAACAATAATAAATACGGAGGAATGGATACCAAAAATTAAAATCAATTGAACTTCTTAATTGCTACTAAGGCACAGTGCTTTTCTTATTCACAGGTCAAAACGTGGTTTCAAAATCGAAGAATGAAACATAAAAAGCAACTGCGGAAGCTCCACGACAGATCTACCTCAGCTAAATCATCTGCACACAGTGAAGACGACAGAAGCAAAGCGAGAGGTAAGATATACATAATTTCGTGCACGTCCTCAGTCTTTATTCCTGCTGATCAACCAAGGCGTCTATTTTTATGTAAAATCTCAATAATTTAAAATTATTTTGCCAACCGATTGCATAGCTGTTTTCCTTTTCTGTTAGTTCACACTTCACGTCTTCATTATATATAACTACATGCTTGGTTAACCATAGGGATAATTTATGAGGGACTAAATAGAAATAAATTTTAGTAGTTCAAGAACTCTGAAAATCTCTATGAAATGAGCAATGTTACCTGTTTTCTTTCACTTCAAAAATATGACGGTTGGAGTTTTCCGAAGCTGTGTGACTAGTACGAGAGAATAGATAGAAGAAGGCAATAAGCCGATGCTCGATGAGTGGACTATTCAGAACCGTCCACATATCATACATAGCTAAACTAACGACAGAATTGCACTATTGTCTAAAATGGGTATCGTCTAGAATAACCGAACTGTACCGGGATCGGGGCTGCTTTCAAACGTATTCTCGGCTATATTTGCCAAAAAGTCTCTCTTCCTGTCCTGATCTAGTAATCAAGTTTCGAGTAATTTTATCGGAATTCCTATTCCTGTACTTCGTCAACATTTGGTATGTCAAGCTTGTGTCTCTAAACGGTCCGATGAATGCGGCCTCTGAAATACTTACCGCAATATCAATCAATAAATTAATTTATCGATTTGAATGAATTTATTAAGGATTAATTAGGTTAGGTACGCTTCAAAACCATCTTCTATGATTTTAATAGACTTTGTGTAGTGGATCGATAACCAACTCCTCTTTTGATGAATTGGGGATAACGAAAAATATGAAGTACGCAGTAAACCTACGGAAACGGGGATAAACATTTATACCTCAATAAAACCCCGGAACAATGAGCGTTATCCATGGGTGCTAAAAAGGTATTATAACTATTTTTAAATGGGAGAAGATTCAACCTAAGAATCTCCTACGATGAGTAGCTTTCTATCTATGATTTTTCATAGTCCATCATTATCCATCATTTTTCAAGTTTCGCACCCTGGTGACGTCAAAGCACCTTTCCCACCTGGGCGGGACCCCCTTGCCTACCAATGTGACGTCACTAGTGCAAATTTGAGAAATAATATAAAGAAAAGTACTGAACGTAGGAGAGTGCGGGTGGTTTGAAATGTCTGTTACGTCCTTTAAAAATAACCTTGGAGAGGCCACGCTGGCTTTCGTAAACGCCAATCCTCAAAGACGCCAAGAGACCAGGGCCTTGAGGGTGAGGGATTCCATCAGTGAAAATCTAAAAGCGGAATTCGACCGGCTCCTGGTAGACTTCGTGATCCAGTCAATGATGCCTCTTCAAACCATAGACCAACCAAGTTTCCAAAAAAAATTCGCATTTCTAAACATAGAAAAATTAGGGTTGAATTTCATGAGCCCCCAGACACTGGGGAGGCGTCTTGATGAACGCTTCGAAGCGCACATAACCGAAGTCCGGAATTCGCTAAAACCAATCTAATGGGTTTGCACAACAGCCGATGTGTGGTCCAGAGGAAACCAAAGCTTTATGAGCGTAACTGCCCATTGGATTGACGGCAACCTGGAGAGCGAATCAGTAACTATTGCCTACAAGTGATTTCGGTGCAGCCACACTTACAACAAGATAGCTCGACTCCTCGAAGAAATTAACAACAACTTTCAACTGTCTGCCACCAAAGTCGTAGATACAGTAACAGATAATGGCAGTACCTTTGTTAAGGCCTTCAAGGTGTTCACTTGCAAGAAGGGTTCGGTGATGAAGATGAACCTGAAGATGAGGATAGTACCAATACCACACCACACGACATGGATGATTATGCCTGGACACTGTTACTAGATGATACTGTACGACGGTTGCCACACCATTTAAGATGTGGTACTCATTCTTTGACCTTGACAGCTGCAACGGACGTACCCAAAGCAATCAAAAGTAATGGTGTTCTTTGGCCGTTGCATTGGGAAGCAATTGAAAAAAGCAACGCGTTATGGCTACTCTGGGACAGACCAAAATCTGCAGAAGCCATACAAGGATTCCTCCAGAAATGTCTGCCGACACCTACTCCTACCCGGTGGAACGACTCCATACGAGAAATTGTCAGTGTCAACGAAAAACTGGGAGAATTTCGGGATTTATTGGATCTGCATAACTTCACTGAGAAGGAACTGCTGTATTTAGAAGAATACGGAAAATGCTCTAAACCAGTCGTCGACGCCATCGACATACTTCAAGGAGAGAAGAATGCATACTATGGGTCGTTCGTCCCAGCGATATTGGCTGTGGAAAGACAACTACAAAAGTTGGTTAAGTGAAGCTTGGACAACTGCGTTCCTGTTGCAGAGGCCTGCCTCTCCAGTATAACTACCCGATTTCCTCCATTCCTATTTTTGTTTGGATTCGGATATTTCTGATGGAATGAACGATGCGATCGCGGCTGTTTCCGCGGGTTCAGCCGATAGCAAAACAGCATATTATATTGGCCCAGTTTCAAACCCTAATCCGCGAGGAACTCGTATCCGATGCGTCGGGGGTAAACTAGGAACCAATGGACTCGGAACCGCCGCTTGAGGATTTTTATGACTTAAAGGATGATGAAGAGATCTCTCCTCCTAACACCGGTAGCCTGGATTCGAAAGCGAACGGCGTGATGGAACAATACTTTGCTAACAAGGCAAGGGGCGTAGAAATGTTCCATAAGTTAGTATCCAACAATAAAAAGCATCTTTTTAAAATACAACACCCCTCTGCCCTCTATTCTCGACGCAACCGTGACAAACACTCCCAAATCAAACCGTCTCAGTGACGATAAATTTGAGAAACGGGTAATAATGAAAGCAAATTCTGTTCAGCAAAATACGTTTGCCGGCGGAATTGTGACTTCGATTTGAATTGAAAAAATTATTTTAATTTTGTCAAATTATCAATTATAAGAAATTTTTGAACTATAAATAAAAAGAAGAATTATAATTATAACTATTGACTTTATTACTTTTTTTGTACTAAAGAAACATACCTATTATTACTTTTTTACTGTTATCACTTAAAAAGAAGAATTGTGATTAAAACTATTGTAATGGACATTGTAACTGTTTCAGAAGTCCTTTTTCCCTAACATTCGAGCAGAATTCGAGCAAAAATTCAGATTTTAGACTTTTCCTAATTTGGAACTTTACTTCTTTGTCATAATTTGGAAAGTGGCCCGCTGATGAGTTATCACCTGGCGGAAAGATAACTACCTACTTACAAGTTAGGAAAATTAACGTTTCGGGTTGTTCGATGTTCGAATCCCGTCATCAGAATCTATATATATATATTTCTAGTTAATTATTAGTTATTTCTAATTTATCTATTTATTATTCTCCTCCCCCGGTTTAGACTTTTGCTCTTCAAAATCACCTAGTGGCGTTAATATTGACCTGATTTCAGTCTGCCAAAGCTCATTTTACAAAGTTCGTATCGAGCATATTTTAGCTGAGACCTTTCCCAATTGACTTACAGCCGAACTTATCAATGTTATGTCATTTTACACATTAAGTTCGCAAAAACGGCCTTTTACTTTGGACTTGGGAAACGGTCAGAATAAAAACTTGCTCGAAACAAACTTTGGAAAGTATTTAACCCTGAATCGAATGAGGTTTGGCAGACCTGAATCAGACCAATATTGAAGTCACTAGGTGACTAGGCATCTTTAAGAGATTACCCTGTTAAAGACGTCAAGACTTTTGCCATTCAAAAACCCCTAGCGATCTCAATATTGGTCTGATTCAGGTTTGCCAAATTTCATTCGATTCAGGGTTAAAGTTGGTTTCGAGCATGTTTTTGCTCAGACCGTTTCCCTTCAAAGTACAAAGTAAAAGGTCGTTTTGCGAACCTCATGTATAAAATGACATAAAATTGATAAGTTCGGCTGTAAGTCAATGGGGAAAGGTCTCAGCTAAAATATGCCCGATACAAACTTTGGAAAGTATTTAAACTTGAGTAGAATGAGCTTTAGCAGACTGAAATCAGACCAATATTAACGCCACTAGGTGATTTTGAAGGGCAAAAGTCAAGACGGGGGGAGGACTCGCCCAAAATTAGCCCAATTTTCAATTGTTTATAATTCGCTTATTTCAAAAGATAATTCAAAGTTTTAGAATCCAATCGTTTTGTTCTTTTATGTTCTACAACTTTGCTGCGTATAAAAATTTCTGTAGGATGTATGGTTTAGAAATGATTAGAGAAAAACATTAAAATGGGCCAATTAAGCCATCTTTATGAGGCCACCATTTTGTATTCCACCAATTCTGAGATGGCAGACAAAGATTTTCTCACTCAGAACGGACTAAATTTTCAAAATCTAATCTCTAACCTTTTCCGCAAATTGCTACCTGTTTTCGGACCTGGCTCCTGGACTATCACGTATACTATATTAACAGGTGTGTATTTGTTTGGATTTAAAGAGTTGTGTCTGTGTTATGTTCTCACTTCAATAGACTTCTAGTGGGAGGTGAAAAATGGACGATTTATTCCAGATGAGCTTGTTAGTAAATTTCAATCCACTAATTTATCATAATCTAGCCAGACCGATTTTGCCACAATGGGAACTCATGAACTCAAATGATAAATGTCCAATTTCTAGGGTATTTTAATAATCTGAGTATTTGAATTTTAGAAAGGCCATCAGTTGGTAATGACCTTAAAATGTCAACCCTCATTTTTGCTCCCTCTCAGCCGTGCGTCACCTCAAACTTGTAAAATAAAATAACTGCTATTGCCCATTGTTGACATAAAACATAATGCAGAGATTTTGTCGGCAGGTCAGAAATAATTTAGCCGTAATATTATAATGGTCACGTAGGTACTTATTCTAAACTGTTTGTGTAATAAAGATTTGAAATAAACTACTGAAGAGGATCCGGGTGGCAGATAGGGAGAGTTAAGTATGAAAGAAAAAATAATTGGAGTCATTATTGTTTTTCGCTATAACAAGGGTGAAATTCGATACGCCTAGGAGGGTAAGAGAAGGTCACGCGCCGATCCTCTTGAAGAGCGCCGTAAGACTAAACAGATGGCGTAATTATTCGTGTTTATCACTGCCTTGGTTGGGGTTACGCTTCAATCACGGGATTTAGTGTAAACAAAAGAACATCTAGACGGCAGAATCTATAGTTATAGGAGGCATGCTAGTTTTTAATAAATAGATTGACTACAGAGGGTTTCATTTGAATCCATCTATACCTACTATATAAATAAAATCATACTCGTAATTTTGTAGGTCTGACCATTGCTCAAAATTATGCGTTTTTTTTTTCTCTGCGTGTTATGTTACTTTAAAGTGATTGGCGTTGTTAGCTAAATTTTGCTCCGTCTAATTATCTGTATGTTTGTTTATCAAAAGTCAAATCTGAGTGGGGGTATACGCTTGTTTAAGGCTCACTTGATGTTGGCCCTTCGTGCTGTTTTGAAACTCAAACCATTGAAGACCAGTGAAAACTCAAAACTAGAAACAACGTTGAAAAGACCGTTACTTTAATTGGTCAAAAAAAGGCCAAAGTACAAATTATTTAAATTTAAAAAATTATAATCGACGATTTTTCCGGTTTTTCTTCTACCATTGTGAGGGATTTTTGGCGGGCGCTCTTCGGAAAAAACATCCTCAAACTTTTGAACGGTCTAGTTAATTTTACTTTTGGTTTGCTGATTGGGGGAGAAAAGTATGTTTGTATATTGAAAAACATGGTTTTTCTATGAAATCGAGGTTTTTCGTGAAAAATGAGCCTCCAAGAAAATATGAGTTTGGGTCCAGTATTTTTCACGATGAATCAAATGGTAACATTTGCAGATCTTTCCAACTTCGTTATAACAGAGTTTTACACTTTAACTAACTAGTTTTACCCTTAAAAACACATAAAATTGACATAAGAAATGAACTAAAAATTCGTGAGTTGTTCAAAACTGACAGCAGCGGAAGTTTTTTCAGATGAGAGCCCGCCGAAAAAAATCCCATATTGGTATTAGAAAAACAGAAGAAAAAACTTCGATTTCAAATGTTTTTTTATAATTTTTTACTTTGGTTTTTTTTTAAATAATTAAAACTAAAAAACTTTATTTTATATAAGGTTTATTGGAAATTTAACGCTCATTTCAAGGGTGTTCTTAGTTCTGAGCTTCCAGTGATTCTAAGGGGAGTTATGGCCGTTAATGTGAATGTCAATACTGGTGAGTTGGTTTCCTAACCCTCTTATCAGAGAGAAAAACTGCTGGAACTTCGGGTTCATGAGTTCAGGAAGCAGTAGGGTAAGAGTGAGAGGGTGAGAGAAGTCATACTGTCATCAATTGAAGATAGGAAAAGAAAGAGAAAATAAGCACTAACTTTTCACTAACCTCTCTTTCCTGAACAGTGCTATTCATCTTTACACTGAAAATCTTCCAGTTAAATAAATTAATGTATCTCATTTTGCCTCATATTGGTATCTTGTTCATTCAAATCGAGAGGAGGTTCAAGGACGATATGATTTCAAAACAATTTTATTGAGGGATCAAAATTATAAACTTGTTATTGTTTGAGTATTTATTCTTCCACGTGAAAAATAAACAATGAATAAAAACCAAGTATGACGTGATGCATGGCATTTTTGATGGGGGGAACTTGATTTGGAAGCACATCACTGTGTAGATACAGTTGCGTTTGGCAGATAAGGACGTTCGTAAATTATAGAAGCGTTAAGTGTATCGTGACGTTCGTAAGCAGTGACGGTAAGGAAATAGGAACGTTGGTTACACTAGGAAGGGTGGGTGGCGGGGCGTGGGGAGGGGGGGGGAGGTCTGCAGGTTGCGATGATGTGTTTACAAGGGCCCATTTGATGCTGGGGCGATATTAGCTAAACAGTGCGGGTAAAATCGCTTTTAGATTTACTTGTCGAATATTTTGAGCCTTGATGTGATATTTTCTTCCAGTACTGCAATTTGTTTCTATTGTTCCAACCAAGAAAAAAATTACCTATCTAGTTTTCAAATGGTCGTTTATGAGATATTATTAATTGGTTATAAGACTTCACAAAGTAATATAATTTACTCATTAATATTCTGTGAGTCGGTCATTTATTGAAGGTCCTGTAGAAGTTACCAAGTTTGTGTATCTTACCAACCTCGCCTTTCATTTAAGCTTCCTTCCCCAGCTCCTTTCAACTCATCTTCGTCAAAGGAGAACTTGCGAACTTGGTCGTTTATACAAAAGGGTTCCGTTGGCTAATCGAGTCAACGTTTTAACGTGATTAGCTCTTCTCCGAGTATTGCGTGTAAGTAAGTCTTTAACGCTGTGACAGGTCATTAATTTTAGCAATTTTTAACTAATTGAACCACTCAAATGGTAATTTGGGTCTCTGGCATGACCCAACTTTGTGTAACTTGTCAGCTAATCAACCTACCGTCTCTGTCTCGCTAATTGCGTTGTAAAGTTCTCTCTTATTCATTTCCATACATATTGTTTGTTGGTGGAGGAAAACCCAAGGGGACGCTTAATCAATTTTTATCCAATAATCTCAAACAATGCCTGCTTATAAATCATTATGTAGAGATTATGAACTGACACGTAGTATACATACACACTTACATATTCTCATTTGTTGAGTTTGGAAGGACCCAGTGGTAGAGAAAAATAAGGGGCATTCTAGGAATATTCCTGCACTAAAACCAATAACGCGTTTTTGTCTAATACCTACTTTTGTCTACATCCGAAAACCTAATGAATGACTTTTTTTTTTTTTTTTTTTTTTTTTTTTTCAATTTGAGAATTTGACTTGGTAGAGTACGTAATTTTGGCTAATTCGAGAAATTTTTTCATAAACCTTACTCTATAATAATAACAACTAAAATATCGAATAATCTACTACTTATTATTCCATATTCTACCGTCTAGAGGTAGGTGTCTATCACAGACGGACGCAATGCCCACTGTTGTACTGCACGTTTTCATCATACGCTGATATTTGTAAAATCATATTCAACTCAAATACATAAACGTGTTTTCTTCCTCTTATTCTTCATTCCAAACAATTTCTCTCTTCAGAATTGAAGAAAAAAAAAAAAAAAAAAAAAAAAAACCCCGTGCCCTCAACAAAAAATCAAGCATTTCAAAAGAAAGAAGGAGTTCGTTGGACAGGATTGATGAGCACAACAAATTGCTACCATTTAAAAAAATGTTCTTAAAAAATCACTAAAAATATCAAGAAGACTCAAAATCGTAACCTTTATATTTTTCCGCAGAATATTTCACCGAAAAAGTTTATCAACTTTTAACAAAATTGGGCTTGTGTACTTGAATTTTATTGATATAAGCTGAAATAATCGGTAAAAACTGAAGAAAAGTAATTCGAAATGTTGTACGATCAGGCAAATAATATTTAGAAACAGTTGAATGTGTGTATAGAAAAGGGCATATGGTATTTTTCGCAACTTTTCAGGAAGCTGAGAAAACTTTCAAAACTCACTTTTTCAGTTGGTTGATAACATCCGTCCTTTTTTAACGTCTTATTTCTAGCACAATTCTCTTCTCTTTGACTGCATTTTGCAGCAATCAACCGGTAGTTTACGATACCGAAACCGCTTCCTTCTCGTTAGTCATTTTTAGCATATGTCCTTCTTCTAGACACCCATTCAGTTTTTGTTCACCATAATTAAATAGTTAATGATTTCTGGGCACACGAAAATTGAATCTGGAATTTTTTGAACAGAACTTCGATTTCACTTGGGGAGAGTCTCCATCGAACTGCGCCTGATACACCTCCGGAGCGCACGTCTCAGCGTCCCTTGCGATCCTTAAAAAACGGTTCCATAAATAAATGTACTATGGGCTTGGCTAGTGTCTCGCCTTGGTAAACACACCTTTAACTTTGTCAAATCTTTTGATATTCATAATATGGTAATTCTTATATATTCTCTATATTCGTTCTTAGCTATTATTCATTTTCAGTGTATTGTGCTCGCAACTCAGCAGCTACCGAATCTCGAATAACATTTTTTAAATTTGGTACTATTTCCAACAATATACTTAATGATTTAAGGTTATTCCGTGGGGTTGCCGTCACCAATATCCATAACGTCGGTCTTTTTCTAACGTATTGCCCATTGTAATTTTAAGGTTCAAGAACGTTGCAGAAATTAAATTGAAGGTACGTAAGGTGTAAGTTCTGTCTAAAATTCATCAATTTGCAATATTCAATTCTTTTCACTTTGTTTTCAGAACGGCCAATGGACTATTCCCGAGCAGCAAGCTATCACTCATCAGAAGACTCAGACCAGGACATCGATATCGTGGGGGATGCGGACAAAACGCGAACCAAGCAGTGGGCATAACCGCCGATGCACGTTCCATTCCCCATGTGATTCTGCACAGTAAAGCCTCGTCACACGAAGATTTTTTACAAGTACTGCGCGGACAGATGAGGCGCTAGTTTACAAGACTGTTAATTTATTTGTTAGTATGTTTCATTATAATGGGTTTGTTTTTATCTAATAAAATTCCCTGACTTCGGCGGATATTCTAATTCGCTTTGCTTGACCTCGACTCAACGTCAGTAGCTAAGAAATAGTTCCCATGTTATATTATACCTTACCTCCGTTGTTGTTGCCAATTTAGGGTGTGATTTGTGACAAAGTTTCTCATCTAATTTTGAACAACATACCTAACTTGTTGCTGCACAATCTTTATGTTTCACAGACAACAAAATAAATACCTCATTAAGATATTACTTCAAATCGAAGATTGCGTGGGTAAGTGCGTTTTGTAATAAGGTACATTACATTTCCACGAGATGTAGTTGTAGAACCAACTATTAACGCGAAGAGCGGTTAATATGGCAAATACAGGGTGTCGCCAACCCCCCCCCCCCCCCTCCCCTTCCCTGCTAAAACCGTTAGTAATGGGTCACAAAAAAAATTTGTTTCAATCAATTTTTTTTTTTGTTGTAAGGATCTCAGAATATAGAAAAATGCGCAATGCGTACTTGCGCAAACGTGCGCAAGTAACATCAACTTCGTTATTTTAAATGGGAACCCCCATTCTTTATTGCAGATTGGAATTCTAAGTGAAATTTCATGAAGAAATGACCCATCACTCGATTTTTCAAGTGCGCGCAAATGGGCGCAATCCCCCTCCGAATAAGCAAAAATTGTGAAATACTGTGTTTTAGAAGATATTCTATTGCCACATTTAATACGTGGTTTTGGGGTATTTTTTCGTGCTGAACCTCGTAATGATGTCATTGGTATTTGCAACACCAACTTGGGAAAACACACAAAAAACTACATTTTAGTAAGCTCTGTTCTTTGTGAAAATGTGTAGGAAAAGTGCAATTCTGGTCGATTTTTCGGTGTTTTTCCAAGTTGGAGTTGTAAATACCAATAAATGAACATCATTACGAGGTTCAGCACGAAAAAATACCCCCAAATCATGTATTACATGGGACAATTGAATATCTTCAAAAATTCAGTATTTCACAGTTTTTCCACTTTTAGAGCGGAATCGCGCACGTACCTTCATGAAATTTCACGTAGAATTCGAAATTGCAATAAAGATAGGGATTCCCATTTAAAATAACGAAGTTGATGTCAATTGCGCCCGTTCGCCCAAATGCGCAATGTAGTCATTTTTGAGATCCTTACAAAAAAGCATCAAGATTGAAAAAAAATTATTTTTTGATCCATTTTTAGAAGGAGGGGGGGGGGGGGGTACCCTATATAGGAGTTACGAAGAGGGATACAAAGCTGTGATTTCACGAGCTAAATCTTTCCATTGATGTGGAAACCCATTTCAACACTTACCTACCTAGTATGACAGACGACAAGTGAATGCAAGAAGTGAGTACAAGAACAAAAGAAAAAATTCCATCTTGAATGACATTAACCACAAAATACTAGCTGTGTTTGTTACTGGTTTTGGCCTCGGAAAATCGGTCTTAAGTTGTTATTTCGTTATTTATAAGAATGAGACTTATTCTTTTCTAAATTTACTGAAGGTCCGCGATCAATATGGAATCTGCATTGTTGTATTATATTCCTTATGATCTGCCAGTGGTATTTCTTATGATTCACGTTGTGATGAATATTACATTTTACCTTGAATAGTTTGCTAAAATTTGACTTATACGATTTGACACCTGTAGGCAATTAGAATATGGATCATGGGTCAAAAATTTACCCAGAGATTCACTTGGAAATTGCGAAAATTTTAAACAACTATCCATTGAACCGCGGTGTAGAGTCTGGTTGAAACCTTGTTCAGTGAGGACTCATTGTCGTTGGAGCATCGATACAGCCCATGCAAGTATTCTCTTCTCCGTTTACTTTACTCGGCCTAGTTTGTTTCACCCATGTTGCCATACTCAGCTAGTCAAAAGTTCGTGCTTGCACATTGCTGGCCAACGAATTCATCCTTTCTTTTGGAATACATGGTTTTTGGCTCAATCCCAAGGAGAGTTGTCGTCTGGAATAACAATTATATATGCATTTGAAAAAGCGCAATCTTCAGGAATAGTTTCAGAATGCCTCAAAATCAAAAATTTTGAGGCATAATTTTTTTTTTTCAAAAATTTTGGAGCCATTGTAGAAGCTTCATTTTCTACTGATATTCGCTGAAAGACTTAAGATGTCTATATTGCACAAATCAACATCTTTCATTCTGTCCCAAACAAAATAGACTCAAGAATGAATTGAATACAGTGTAAAACTTTAAAAACGTTGAATATATCCTTAATCTGTCGTTTATCAAGAGAAGATAAAACGCAAAAGAGATCAATTAATGACTGACTCTTTCAAGCTACTGTTATTCATAACAGTTTGGGTTTTCTTCCTGCTACAAGCATTCCATTTGATCGAAAATCATCGATCTAATCCTTAGAAGCATTCAGGAGACACAGACAACCAAAAGACGTACAAAATACCAGAAACACGTCCAAAATACGAACTAAATCACTCGCAAGTTACTAATAAAAAACCTTGCCTATTACCACGAAGTAAAGAGTTATAATGATAGGTCCATTTAGACGGTTAGAACATCATATAACTGTCTAAATTGATCTAACATTAACATATCTTACGAGAACGTAGTAGCGAGCATGGCGAGAACAAAAGTCCTCGAACTTCAAGAATTACTACATCACTGAGTAAGGGAACATCTATTAGGGATAAATGTAGCCCAATCCATTCACTCAAGACCACTGCAAGCAAATATGATCACTTTTATAATCACATTATAAACTGAAAAGTGCATTGAACTGACAGAATGAAATATTTTAACGTTATGACACAACCAGGAACCAACTGTTGGTAAGCGTATCTAGGTAGGTACCTAAAGTGAAACTATGGATACACTGAAATGCATGGGTATTTCAGTTCTCCCCTCTCCATTAGGAACAAGGGTGGATAAAATTACAAAATAAAGAATAGAGGGATAAATGCATAACGAATGGAATAGTGTTTCCAGCTGGTGTTCTAGTCATAGTAGGGCAAAATCTTCGCGGTGGATGTCGGTCTCTTTGGGATCTCCTGCTCCAGGGATAATACTAACGTAGGGTGGAGAGGAGTGAGTTTGTGTAAGCCATTAAGCCATCTGCATTGTGGTGAACTCCCAATATCAACCTGATATATCACCGGGCCTTTTCAGGGCCACCAAAGAGAGTTCACTCCCAAACAAGACATTAAAAAAGACGTCGGACTGCCGTGTAATAAACGCCATTGAAACCCCGAATCAAGGGCAAACGAAACAAGAGCGCCCTAGGGAGGGGAAGGAGAAAAGCCGCTTCTCCCCCGAGACACACAGAGGGCGCTCAACGGATCACTCTGGGCATACCAATCAAAAGCCACCCCCGACGACGTGAGGGGTATAAATATGGCACCCCGTGGCCCAGTAGCTCATACCGATCCAAACAAGTGAACCAAGAACTTCTCCTCTAAAAGAAGACCATCTCCAGCGAACTAGAAGCGATACGACTCAACTGGCTGACCAGGAAGAGGAATTCGAGAGCCCGAAGCGATCATACTCCACCGGCTCATAGAGAAGAAGGACCTCCATCTACCAGAACAACAGGTCGAGGTTTGACACTTCGTCTACCACTTCTGTCTTCCAGCCGGGGCCCGAGACAGTATCCCGACGAGGCTACACCGTCTTGGTGCAATAGACTCGCCCCCGGGTTCGGAGATTTATCTCAAGCAGGGCGAATCACAGCCTGGTCGTCACGTAATCCGGCAGACCCGCATTATTGGAAGGGCTTCACTCTTTCAGTAAGCGGTCGACCCCGGGTGGACCCGTGTTCACGTGAGATTCTATCTCCGAACCGGAGGACTAAAGACTTCCCTGAGGATGGAAAGAACACCCAGCTTCCACCTCCTCGGGGAAATTACATACGAAGGAGATGCGGCGGAAATGGACATTTCCACGCCCGGCCGACCTTCTGTGCCCCGCAATAATTTCACGGGCGCACCTACCCTTAGCCAGTCCGAATCCCCGTGGGGCTCGGGGCTAGTCGCCCCATAGTGGCTCTGCCTTCGACACACTTGCGGGCCTAGGGAACTCAGGCTTCCCCGCCGCGACAGCTACCGGCGATTCAAACGTCGATCTCCCGGCAAATTCCGCTCGGGCGAACCCTCTTGAAACACAGAGGGTTCCACAACAAACAGAAGCTCACATATTTCGGCCTTTCAACAACGGCATCTATGTCGTTCAGGGGTATGAAACCCCCAAACGAGACCACGAGTTTCAAACCCCTACAACAGGGGCTCCTTGCACGGCTTACCGGCCCGAGGAAACCTATCCTTCCTTTGCGACAGGATATACGCAAGACAACAGTTCTTTTCAGAACCTCCAGTCTTCCACTTTCAATGAACAAAAAGGTACTTTTCAAGACCTATCAAGACCTACAGACTTCCACTACCAGTGGACACAAGGCGGCCTATTGATGGTCCGAAACATATATCTCCAATGCCCGAGATATTCAACGAGAACAACAAATCGCCGCTCTACATGGCAAAACATTTGCCTACGAGTCTGCAAAATATCATCCCTCTGAAAACAGGGATAAGTACCCCTACGAAGGTACTTTTCAGCAACTTCAACAAATTCCTTATCAAGGGTCAAACCCAAACTATCAGACCCATGGAACTCTCCCCATCAGGATTTGTCTAAAGGCATTTCTTTAGGGATACCTACCCCTAGTAAGACATACACTAATCCACTACATGCATCAATACGGTGCCCAAGGTACTCGATGGATGGGTGATCTAAGAACTGGAAAACCAATATACTCCCGGAACATTGCACATTACGTTCCGGGATTGTACCTCTTATGGTACTGTCACACTCTTCTTGTTGGAGGGAGCGTGGTTAGGATTATGGACAGCTGACGCCTAGTAATCCGATCCACTATTTTTGGAGCGTTAATGTTTCAAAAGAAACATGGCCCGGGTTTTCCAGAAGGAATTCCTTTGGTATATAAATAATTTCATTGGTCTTTGACTTATAATTCCTCAATTTTTCCCCTCTTTTAATTTCAAAAAAGAAGATTTTCATACCAATGGTATACCAGGCCTTTGCCATTTTTATTGTTATATATTCTCTATATCTGGGCATTGTTCCCAATTTTAAATTCAAGGGCATTGTTCCCAATTATTATTTCCTGGGCTGAGTTCCCAATTTGTGTCCCAACGTTGGCAAATTAATTTATATCTATTTTATTTTCCTAAAGGTATAAGTCTCCATAGTTGAGCCACCGTTTATTCCCGATTGTTCCAATCTTTGAATACTTTTTATGAAGATTCATTGACAATACATCCTGTTTTAATTTCTTTTTTCTCATCCTCAATCGCCAATGCAGCTATTTATTAATGAGCATAAGTTCTCAACCAGTGAACTATTCCACCTGGTTTACATACATGCTCTTCAATCAAGCATGTCTTTAAGGGGGGGAGTGTGACAGAGTTCCCGTCAGAATCCCAGAGAATGCGCTGCCGTCGCTCTGTTGTTACCCAACGGGCGTCGGGCGCCTCTTCCCGTGTTTTCGAAAAGCTGTGTTTGGCGATGGGTGGGTGATCGAAGAACTGGAAAACCAATCTACTCCGAACATAGCACATTTATGCTATTAGTACGAGTGGTATCTCTCTCACGGGATACTGTCACTCTCCTCTCACTTTCGAGGATTTTGGCCCCATTGCACCTCTGGGGGGCTACCTAAAACCTTGATAAGGCTGTCTGAGAAAACTAAAATGTCATTTAAAAAAATTCAAAGCCTAAGTCATATTGCACAAAATCTGCTCCGGAAGTCTTTGCCACAGAGCTGGTATGCTAGCCACTCCGTGTTGAGCTCGAGTTTCCCCAATAAGCAAAACCTGTTTCTTCTGTGGACAATCAAACACCCTCGGGAAAAATTCCCTGCAAAAGATGACACCTGTCCTGAATGCTCTAAAATGGGGCACTGGCCCAATGTTTGCAGATCTCGCAGGTATCATGATAGCAATTAAAAATTCAATGCTAACCCTCGGTCAGCTTCTGTTCTAGGATCACTTGTAGGTATCATTTTCGTTTGCCACATCCAAGGTGAGGACAGTTGTGCAGTTTGTGTAAAGAACCTTGAATGCAATGCTTGGCTCCGGAAGCGACATATGTTTGATCAGCAAGTCCACAGATCAAGCTCTCAAGCTCAAAATTCGACCCACAAAACAAGAGGTGGTCTTGGCTTCTAGTGCCCATCACGTGGCTATAGTTGGGTATTACATTACTGATTTGGCCATGCTCAAAAATCATTATCCTGGTGTCGTCCTCTCAGTTCTCCCAAACTTGTGTGCCGAAGTCATCATTGGAAGGGGCATTCTTCAACTTCTAATGGCAAATGGACCATGAGCACTACCATACTAGGCATCGGTACGTTAGGATCTTCACTCAACGCCATCTGCATTTCTAGTTCAACCATGTACCACCGAGGCCTAGTATGTTCTTCAAAACAAACCTGTGCTACGCTTTGAACAAACATGTGGTTGATTTGCTGATATATCTGTTCCTCTAATAAAATGGGATATGGTTTTCAAATTTATCAGTTTAGGTCACGGGTATCACTTACACGTTCATGGAAAAATATTCAACCGTATCCAATAAATCTTCAAATTTATCATTTTGAATCATTGGAAGGGCGATTACATACATGAATTTTAGTCTTGAATACTCCAACTTAGTTATTTACATAATTAGGAGGTAATGGGCTCACATTTGTTTCACTATTGAAGGAATCGCTTTGTATCTGTTCAAAAGCTGGACAACTTTGTTAAAAATAAAATCAAAATTTCATCTTGCTGTTAGCGTTTCAGTTTTTGAGCAGTTCAAAAGTCCCCGAGACGGTTCCCTATAAGTTTCATCGCCGTTGGACAAATTGTACCTTGCGCTCACGTGGATTTTTCAAAGAAAACATATTTCTCGTAATCTAATGACCCTGATTTGTTCATGATTCCGAGGTAGTTACAGGAATGGTCTCAAGATCATCGTTTATTGTCGAATTTAAAGTGCATATTGAGTTTTAGCGAAGTCTTGTTGAATTGAGTACTAGTCAAAAATGAAAACGCGGATTCAAGGGGCTTGGATAGGCGTCAACCCTCTTTCAATCACGTTGGACTCACCTAGAAGCGCGTCCTAGAAGAACGATTTCTCCATGCTCTATAAAACCCTCTCCACGGTGGCAAATGGCTAAAGATACTAGTAAAAGAAAATTTCATTGGACGCTTATAATTGTTGTATGATATGTATCAGAACAACTGACTGTCCCCACTGCGAAATAACTTGTATTTATAACATACAACATTCAACCTACTAGTATGTTGCCTATGAGTTAACATCAGATAGGGTGAAGAATATAAACCCAATGGACCGATCATATATGTTTGACAAAGTCTACTACATGGTATATACTTTATGGGAGGAAAATATAGAACGAGGGACAAGTGCATAACAAGGGACCTCTACAGGGTGTTAGATAACTTCAGGAATAGATTCTATACCTAATTTCTTACAAACTTTCACCTGAAGGAACATTGTTCCCTTTCTTAGAAAGCTATAGCTATTTTAAACTTTCGCGTGTTTTCGACCTTAGATAATTAAGGTTAGAACTTCCTTAATATATCAATCATACTAAGATTTGAAATCGCCGATGGTAAACACGTTGAATTTCCTGCCTCTCTAGAGCAAATTCAAAATTTTTGAAATATATTTTAATGTAAATCTGATCCTAAAAACTAAAATTGGTAGAAATTACGGAAATTCTACTTATTTCAAACGTTTGTAAGCCCGAATGATTCTGTCTGATTATTTCCTAACTGCAATGTTAACAGTTGACTCGAAAGCGCATCTTTCCAACAATTAGGGGTGGAAATTATGATTTAATGTTTCAACATGCAGATCGTCCGGACTTTGTTATAACCAAGTCTCTCCCTTAAATACATATAAAATTGAGTATAATGAACAAAATACAAACTTGTTAGTTAAAGAGCAAGACTAGGTTTTAGCGGAGTCACAGAAAACACCATAAGTTACCAAACGAGCATACTGGCTTCTAAGTAAAAGTAGAAATTCAATTAGAATTATGATTGGCATCCTTACCGGACATTATGATTTCCGCAGGATGTTAAATATAGATAACTCGTGGAGGATTCCGTAGAGCACTTTCTTTGTAGATGCGACCGGTACTGGAGATCCAGAACGGAGGCATTTGGGCATCATATAATTGAACGTGCTTCCCTCAGAGATATTGAGTGGAAAAGAATACAAAAATTTGCTGATTTAAGCAAAAGATTTGCTTGTGACGACTCCAACTCGGGGTAACCGGCGAAATCCTCCTTAAAATTAAAGGGGCTCTATTTGAGGGAGAGTATAAACCGATCATGGTGCCTGAAACTCTTTTCCAATGGAAATCCAGGGCAGTGAGTGAGTGACCATGCAGCATTAAAAGTTACCTACTTAGAGACCGGCCTCAGACATAAAGGATCATTAAAGTTCACTTTTCAAGAAAACTTTTAGAAATTGATTAGTACCAGGTCAGTTTATTTTGTACACTATTTTCTAGTATTCGTTACTTAATTATATTTTTATGACTGTTCGATTAATTTCACGCAGTGATACGGAAAGAAGTGAACAATTTATTGAGTGACGTTGTTTATATTGACAACATCAAAATGACAAATAAACAAGTGTGAGTGGATAAACACTTTAATAAAGTGAAGTCGTCCATTTCCAATACTCCTCCTCACGAAGACTGGAGCCCAAGGGTGTCCCTCACGGGAATATGAGATGGCACTGGAAGTCCCTTAGTGAAAATATCAGCCAGCATGTCTTAAGACTTCAGATACTCCACTGGAACATCCTGCCGTTGAACTGTATCTCGTATAAAGTGTTCCCTTATCGCAATATGTTTTGTTTTGGAACTCACGATAGGGTTGCTTGCGATAGTCTATGCAGCCTGGTTATGACTGGAGATTTTTACTCTCCTAGGTCACTAGATAGCTGCTTGAGGTGAATGGCTTCCTTTGACGTATCTGTCAAAGCCATATATATATATACTCAGCTTCAGCTGTTGACTACGCGACCGTGCGTTGTTTTCTGGAATCCCACGATGCTGGTGCTCCGGCATTGACAAAACAGAATCCGGTGCATCCTCCCTCCTATCGATCGTACAAGCACAGTTTGCATCGTTCCCCGTTTTCCGGTACACCAGTGATTGAGTTTTCGTCCCTTGCAAATAGCGTAACACACGCTTTGCTGCTAACCAATGCTATTTCCCATAATATTGGTTAAACCGGCTCAGATAACTGACTGCATGACTAATATCTGGTATTGTAGCTATATCCAAGTACATGAGACAACCAATCAGTTTTTGGTATGGATAGTCCTCATCTTAGTTCCTTCGCTCTTTTGAAGTGTGAGTCTTATTTCCATTGGGCTTGCTACTGCCTTACAAGTGCTCTTTTGAAACTTTTCTAAAACTTCTTCCAAATATTTCTTTTGACATATAAAGATAGAATTTTGTTTAATTTTGAATTCGATTCCTAGACAGTATGTAAGATGTCCCAGATCTCTCATTTCAAAATTTTCTGTCAGGCTCTTCTTGACATTGTCTAAATGTTCTTTTGAAGTTGATGCTGAGTTGAGCTGGTAGTCTACATACACAGCAATTATGGTTTCTAGTTGTAGCATCAGCGCCACCATCAGGTATGACGGGTTTCGTGTATAGTGCGAGATACGTAACCCCAGACTCCATTTTTAACTAAGATTGCTCTTGCTTGGATTTTCCCACTATCAAAGTTATCTTTCATTAAGGGTTCTATTGTATAACTTACGTTTGTAATTTTCTTATGCGGTTGACTGAAAGCTCCAAACCTTTTAGAAATAGTTCCAGGTCATTTTATTTTGTACTCTATTTTTCACTTAATTATATTTGTATGACTGTTCAATTAATTTCACGCAGTAACACGGAAAGAAGTGAAAAATTTATTGAGTGATGTTGTCTACATTGACATCATCAAAATTGCAAATGAACAAGTGTGATTGGATGGACAATTTAATAAAGTGAAGTAGTCCATGTAGTGGATTTATGTAAATCCACTACAGTCCATTTCCAACAAAAACCATAGATTTCTTTGAAAGCACACATTTTTCAACAGTAAAACGACACTTTCTTCCCTGATCCATTAGAAACCAAGGTGTTTGAGCCTTCCAGTATTATATTAGGAAAACCACAGGATAGAATCATTTTTCCGTTTCACTTTTTGGGATCATTTTTCGCTTTTGTTTAAATTCTTTAATACATTTAATTTGTGGTAGGGAGGCAGGGAATTTAATGCACTTTCCAAAGGTGTTTTCAGATGTCAGTATAAATTTACAAATTGAGGGAGTTATTGCTTTTTATGGGTTGTAAGGTCGAAACACGCAAATATTATAAAATTTAAAAACTCCCTTAGAAAAGGATTTCACAAATATGTTTAGGGTTCTTTTGATCAGAATTTAGAAGTTGAATATATTCCTGAAGCGGGGTATACCTTATCTCGAAACACCCTTTATATTAATGAAAACTTGCCTGTCTGGTTATAGGTCGAATTGAAGAATAGTAGATGCATTAAAGAACTTTTCCAAGTGAGTTCTTCCATTTCTTAGTACTTTTGGATGCAGGTAAAATAGTAAAGCACAAGTTACTTGGTAACACATACCTAAATACACACACATGTACATATGTGTTACCAAGTAACACATAGTATATATAAGTATAATGTATATATATTTTTTCTATTACCATTATTATTTCCTTAAGTTTTCACTGTTTTCATTTTCCGTTCAGTTTTATTAATTGATGTTACCCAGACATTTTGATTTTCAACCAGTAAAATGATATTTCTTATTGGTTACAGCTTGCTTGAGTAACTAAAATCAGGTGTAGTTTTCAGATGTAGTGGATTAGGTAACAGTTGTAAAAATGCGGTTTCATTTTTAGAAAGGCGAAAGCAAAAACCCAGTTTATGTAAGATCGACCGACACAAAGCAAAGAAAAGCCATCCACCAAATTGATTTAATTCTCATTGTTGTAAGATACCATAATTTAAGTTATCTCACATCATTCCTCCATAAATTTGAACACAATATCATACGTTGATATGCAATGATGTAGGTTAATTGATAAACATGATATGTTGATTTATGAACCTACATGTATTCGAATATTCCATTTAATATAATAGTTTATAAGTTGAAGGAATGGATCAGAAATTTTTCTCGCACACATTGCATCTTATATCAATGTATTTAAATTGTAGCACTTGTGAAATCACTCTTGGGTGCATTGCTATGTAAATAATGTATATAATTGGATCATAGTCCGTAAGGTTGTAGCAACAAAATTTCAAGTGAACCTGCCACTAGAATGAAATGAATATAATATAAATATGTGTGTAATTGTGTACATTTTGAGGGTGCCGTTATTTTTACTAGTTGAATGTTGACCCATGATGCGTAATAAAATACTATTGAATCGCGTGTGTGAGTTGCTTTTCATCTTATCAACCACCATTTACTCCGAAACCTTCATGTTGGGTGTTGATGGAAAAATAGTTTTGATTTAAAGAGAAATGGGCCATTTTGTAGTGGTCCCTAACTTTCCCAGGATGGTTCGTTTCGATTTCAAAGGTTCTTCAACAAATGCCTGCACTTTACACGTTTCTTAATTACTTTCTTAAGGGTAGTTACTTTCTTACTTACTTATACGTCTTACTTTCTTACGTTACAGAAAACTTACTTAGCAAGTAAGTGCTGTTGGCTAACTGCTGGTAAGTGCTGTTGGCTTTCCCGAAGTTCAACATCAACGTCTCTTGAATACCGCGGAGGTGTTAAGTCTCTTCCTATTATACATGGTTATCATAAAGTTGATGAATGTTTTTATTCCCAAAAACCAACTAACAACATCATAATAACCAAATGACGATTAGGTCAACTTTTTACCTTACAGTTAACATTAAAAAAGTCACTGATCTGGTGGGTGAATGAAAACTTGAGCCTGATTAAAGAAAACAAGGATTTTCTCTCTAAAAAATAATTAATTGTAAAAAAAGTAAATATTAGGTATCTCACCACTCAATTAAAAGGAAAAAGGACAGTCTCGTAAAACTGAGGGAACAGCCGTGTTAACGAGATCGCAAAGAAAATTTTAGGACACGCAGCCGAACTCAAAAATTTGGTTAATTATTGGCATTTTCACCGAAAAACCGAATTTTCTCACTTATTTATGAATCTTAAAGATCTGGGAGTGGTCTCAATCGAGACCAAAATGGAGAGGGATTAGAATTAAGAGCGCTTTTCGGTCGTTTAAAAACTAAGTTAGGATTAGGTCCTGGAAAATTCAAACCCCCAAGCAGATAGGACAAAATCCCCAGCAAAGGAATCTCTGGTCACTGAGCGATAAATTGAATTGGATAAAAAAGCCTGGTTTCCAAATTGCTCCAAAATTTAAAGAAATTGGTCATTGTATGATACGTTCTAGCCGTCATCATACAATGTGTTCCAAGTTTTAGAATTTAGATAAGCCATGATTGAAGGCTACTTCGGCACCATCAACATTAGATTCACAAAATTCGGAGGAAGTTAGGGAAAAGAATGAAGGAGCAATCATGTTGTCTCACGAAACAGGGGCTACATTGCTACAAACATTACTCGTAAAAATATTAGCTCAACGAAACAAAAACAAAAATAGTAAAAGTTTTGCTTGATTCACAGTCACAAAGAAGCTCCGTCACGAATGCATTAGCGAAAGAATTGAGATTCAATAATATAAGGGAGGACAATTCAAGCCATAGTTAACACTAGTCACTAGTTTAACACAATGGTGTTTAGAGACTCTTGGCATGAAAGATATGAACGAACAAAACAGGAAAACTCGCTTAAAGAGAAGAAGCGGCCAGTCTTTTCAGAATCCATGAAAATTTGACCAATAAAATAACTAAGCCTGACCAATGGATTCGTATCCCTGGAGCTTTGAATCCAGTAGACTTACCATCTAGGGGATGCAATTGTAAAGTTTTAGTGGAAACGAGATGGTAGGAAGACCATATTGGCTGAAAAATTAAGGTGATTGGCCCAACGAGACCCTCTAGAGCCTGAGGTGTATAAGAAAAAGGAGATAGAAAGGGAAGTTTTATTAAAAAGTAAAGCAATGTCATGAAGCAAGTGAATCAAAATAAAATATTTTATATACCTTTTCTATCGGAATTTATCAGAATTTTAACAACAGTTGTTAGAATTTTGAGAGAAAAACGCATTAAAAAAGTTCTAGTCATGCAGCATGATCGTAAAAGCGAATTTTCGTAACTTATTTATCGTAAATTTATGTTACATTGATTGGAAAATTGAGGACTGAGTGAAAATAAATTATTAACTACCAATTTTATGGTAAATAACTCGTTCTAAATAATAATCTGACATTAAAAAAGAGATTTTGGATTTTTAAGTTTTTATAGATATTTTCGAACATTTTAATGGAATTTAAGTACATTTTTAAGCAAAATTTTGTACATGAATAAATTTTTTAATGTTCTATTTTATTCTTAATAAACTTTATTTGAGCAATATTCTGCTGAAAAATATATATTTATCAATTTTTAGTAATTTATTGCTATTTTTAGTAATTTTTTCAGCACTTTTTTGGAATTAGACCAATTTAATGGGCTCAAAAGATACTGGCCAACAAACTCGTCCTTTCGTTGGAAAGCTTGATTGTTTGGCGTAAGAACGGAATTTTTATCGCACTCCTAATGAGAGTTTTCGTCTGGAAGGACACACACACACATTATAATATATAAATTGTTGTGGATACTACAGTGGCCCCTTGAATAACATTCTGATTACTGTAGCTATGTATGATAGATTACCTGTTGCTAATAAAAAGTTCTGTTCTGTTCGTGAATTCAAACAAGATAGTCGTTTTTAATCATTTAATTAAAAACACTTGGCAATTTCAACTTGAAGGATCATAAAAATAGTGAGAGCGGTGGGATAATTGTTTTCAGTGTCGCGTATCTGTTAGGCAGTCTACATTCAAAGGATATGACGACCCTTTTACCAAGTACTCCTGGAGATCGTTTAATATATCTTCAGATTTCATGGAACTATGCTTGTCTCTAGGCAATAAAACTGCAATGCTCTTCGGTTGTACGTTTTTTGCAGAAGTTTGTTTCAGTATTTCAGCAAAGCATGGTTTAACAGTGAGCGCTGGTTCCAGTTTATCAGATTCACTTGATGATACAACGTCCAGAATAGTTAGCATATTGGTTTCTAATCAAATAAAAAAAAATCAAATCAGATTTTATTGCCGTCATACAATATTACTGTACATAGCGAATAGTCAACATAATGAACAAAATATACACATTAAAAATAAGATAGATAGAACAATAAATTATTAAACTAATATCAAGAAGGAGATAAAATGTGTGCACATATATGTATATATCTAATTTGTGGCAAAGTTGAGTTCGAAAAATTCGTGAAGGCCATAAAGAGGGCATGCAAGGAGCTGCTTCTTCACGACTTTAGAGAAAGCCCGAGGATGCAGGTTTTGAACGTTTTGGGGGACATGATTGAAGAATTTGATGTCTAGGTACTTGTGTCTCTTCTGCGATGCCGCCAATCTTAGGCGCGGGATGTCCAAGTTCATTCTTAGGCGAGTACCGTGGTTATTAACATCACCCCTTCTCGGAAGACAGCTCTTTTCTAGTGAAGTAATAAGTTGGGTATTCCTGTAGTATTTAGCCTCTAAATATTCAACATAACTTTTAGACAGTTCAAGTCCCATCTCCGTTACGATTTTCACTGCTCCCTTCAAGAATCCGGATATTGTTAGAGAGAATGGAGACATCACTCCCGGTGACGATCAGGAAGGAAACTATTGATTTCCTGCATCTGGAAATTGGCGACTCGATATGTGCATGGAAGCTACTGCCGGTTCCTCCATGCGATGGCGTTCCCCGGAGACGAAGATTGCTTCCAGGAGCAAGGAGGTGAGAATTGCGAACGAGTATCTGGCGTGGTTATAGCAAAGGGAAGGCCATTTGTCGGTTCAACGATGAATAGAACGGTGTACAGGCCGTCTAGTCTTGAGAAGTAGAGTCGACTTGGACCTGAAGGAGAGTAGAAGGTTTTGGGAAAGTGCATCGGCTTATACAGGATCGTGAAAATGGGAACTGACTCATAGATTGGCGTAATTCAGAAAATCTCCGCATCATAAAAACGTCAAACGTCGTCCGGTTGGGAGACGACAGTTGAAGTGACAGTCTAGACAAAGGGCAGGAATCTCTCTGTATAGTGATAGCGAGCTTGTCAGCATCCTGCTCCGGGGAAGCGGCCGCAATGAGACGGATGGAATCTGGAAGTACTCTTAAAAAACATCTACTGGAGGAGGAGGGCCGGAATATCAGGCAGTAGTTTCCTTCTTAGCTGACGGAAATAGGCTGAGGGAGTAACTCCATTAAGGGGAGCGGCTGAGAGAATCTTGAAAAGCTCAGACTGTGGGGTCGTGAGCTGTTTTGAGCCGACAACACTGGTACGTAGTACTGGCTCTAGTTGGGGGCACTAGTGGGATCGATATCAACCACTACCTTGACCATCTCAGAGTCTACTAGGGCAAGGAAAGCCTGATGGAACTTAGCCACCTCGGAAGTGAGTCTTTTGGGGCGCAGGCAAGGTCCAACTGCATGAGCCTGCTGCAGTGAAAGAGGAGTCATAAGGAGGCAGCTTGGCTTGGGTAGGAGCTGGAGCTTGTTCCAGGGCCATCTTTTTCGTGCGTAAAATGTGATTTGGAACCATATACAAACAGAGGGAAACGTGCCTTGGTACCGACCTAATAAATAAATAACTTTCAGTCGAACCACAGCAGAGAGGTTCAGTTAGACTTTGAGGAGCGTCGGACAGGCAACAAGCCTGTCTCAGCTATTCGGGTGAGCACCTAGCCCATGGAACTTGAGAGAATATCTCAAGACAATAACGGAAGTCCCAGGAAAAATTTGTATTTCCTATAGGAGGACGAATTTTTCGAAGTGTAGTGAGCCAGGAGGCCTGTAAAAAAATCTTGTATCTTGATCAATAAGGGGACAAATTTTTCTAGTTGAGGCGAGCCAGGAAATTTAGAAAACATTCGTATATCCCGATCAACTGGGAGAAGATTTCATGCGAATTCCAGTGGCCTATTGCTCAGAATGTGTCTGGAACGGAACAATTTTTTTTCAAATATTGCGGTATGCAGGACTTATTAATTTCTTGAATGATCCACGTCAGTAATTTTGCAAGGTGCGGGAGGCCATCTGGACTTACATTTTTCTCTGGAAGGTCTGCGACTAGGGCTTTAATAGAAAGCTAAAGTAAACTGGAGTCGCCAGGCGGGCTGGGGGTCCCAGAAGAAAAGCTGTGATTGTACAAACTACAAAGTGGATGGCTCGACCACTGGGGAATGATAAACGTGTGGAATGTGGAAACGCGGAGTTAGATATAGGTGGAGGGGGCAATTTGGTCACTGTGAAACCACGCATGGTTTCTCCCCACTACGCTGTGAACAAGGCTGCAGAATCAGGTACCGAGGTGGGGAGTGGAACGCCTTCTAATAGCCGTTAATCTGGTTCGGAGAGTCTAGGAGGGAGCGTGTATTCAAAATAGAATGTTGACTGTCGACAGCAGATGAGATTAGGGGAGAAGTTTTCAACTTCAAGCTCATTGGTAGAGTAATTTATTCAGTGCCTCCTCTACTCTCTTATAGTCAGGGCTTGGAGGAACAATCCCCTCTCAAAACCAAAGTACAGGGGGAGGAGGAGCAAGGTGACGTTAAGTTATATACAGTCAACAGTATCGACGATAATTTCGTTACTCCTCATTTAGCTGAGCAGCTAGAACGGTAACCGAACCTCAAGCACTCTGTCAAAATGATCAGTTATCAATAGCAATTATTGCATAACAGCACTTAAATTGAATTTATTGATAAACTGGTATGTCTAAGATAATCAGAGATTGGACGTAGTCCCACTTTAATCGGGCTGGCAAATACGATTGATGAACCGGCCCTTAATCAGAGATGGGCAAAAATTAGTTGAAGCGACCAGCTAAAACTAAAACTGATTTAGCTGGGATTCGGCCTTACTAAAAGCTAATATTTTAGCTGTTAGCTATTGAGGGACAGCTAATTTTTCAGTTGAATTAGCTGTTAGTTGACATGTACAGCTAAAATTTTAGCTACGGAAAATTAGCTAGCAGGAGTAACTAAAAGCTTTATAGCTTTAGCTGTGCCTAACTATTAATAGATAACAGTTAACTTTAAATTTCATTTTTTCGTTCAAACAGCTATTATAAGCTAATTATTGTAGTTTAAGCTGACAGCTATATGTAAGCGCTTCATACTTGAGTCATCCACATTATGATGGACCTATTTTCAATAGGGCATTTACATTTAGGTAGGTGACTTAATTAAAAAATATAATTGGTGAGGGTACTTATTACGATTAATTCTAGACTACTAATAAGTAGGAACAAAGAAGGTAGTAGGAACTAATTTTTCTCTCTTTTTTAAAATCAATAATAAGATCTTTTTCTTCTCCTTTTAATATTAATTTACCATTCAAGTAATATAATACATTAAATAGGTATACATTAATATTATTATACGTTATTTAATATAATATAGGATCTATTTGCATAATACGAAGATAAAGGTATGGTATGTTGCAGTATCAGTTCATGTAAGTACGTAATAACAATATAATTTTCAGCGAAATGACTTTTTTAATAGGTGATATTGACGACCGGCACGGCGTTCAAAGATCACCTTTTCACTTAGGTACCTACCTTCTCCTTACGTGTCTGGGTGTTTTTACTTAGAACAGAATTATCGCTCAGGTTTTGCTTGGCCCTACTGGATTATTAACAGTGGTGAATCTTGTAATACAAACTTGCATGCCTATTGATCCTTTGAAGTAAAAAAAGTGGACGTTTATAAAGAGAAAACTGTTAGAAAATGAGTGACTCAGGAGAGTGCAGTAACTCGGGGAGTAATTGCAGCTCGTTCATGACTAAAGTAGCTTGTATTTCTATGAGCGTCCATGGCAGAGGTTTATTTATTCGTGGATGAAAATGAAGTTGGTGCCGGATTTGTGAGCCCAGCAGCAGAGGTTGGAGGTAAAACGTCTCATGCAGCCTTATTGACGATCGTTGATGATGAGTTTTCCAAGGGATTCCCCAGAAAAGTTCGGCTACTAAAATTTTTGCTATTTGCAAAAAGTGTCAACCTCAAACAGTGGAAGTGGAAGGGAGTTCAACTTCTTCTTTCAATTATCTGTCACATTTGAAAAGGGAGGATTGCGAAACAGCAGTTGTTCAGTATGATGAGTATACGAAAATGAAGGAGGAAAATTCTGCAGCTGCAAACAGCATAAAAAATGACAAATAAAGCGTCACTTTCTTAGAATCATGTGAAGTTGAACCAAAAGGACTTTGCAACTAAGTTGTTACAATTCGCTTTGCTAATGCATAATATTTATTTGGATTTTGGCTTGACAAGTATGCAGGTAGTTCCAACTGTGAAAGATGGATCCAACTTCATTAAGGCTTTTCGTTAGCCTTAGCTTAGCGTTAGCGATAGCTTTGCGGATTAGCAAAAATATTGTTGAACCAAGCCACAGTTACATTTTTCCCCCCGATGTCGAGAAGCTTATTGATGATGACTCGTCATCAGATAATACAGATAGCACAGACAATGAAACCACACCGCACGTGATCCTTTCTAGGAAGAATTTCTCTGGTGAGATGGGAGAAGATTTACCCAATCATATTAGATGCTGTTCACATACTAATCTGTGTGCTACATAATCTGTGTGCTACAACAGATGTCACCAAGGCGATTTCTCAAAATGAAGGTCAAGCTGAAGAGCATACAAACACCATGCGTAATTGAAATTACCTCCGGCCAAAGTCTGGAAATATTATACTAGAGGTTCTCGGTCACACTCTCTCAAGACCTGGTGATACTCATTGGAACTCCAAATCTTACGTTCCAAAGACTAACTCCCTCAACTTCATAGGGCGTTGAAAAGTAAGCTGCAATTAGGGGATCCTGAGTTTCTGTGTATGGAGGAGTTTGTCGAGTGCTCTATGCCATTGGCCTACGTCGAAAATTCTTCGGGGCGAATTTAATTTTTTTTATTTTTTTTATTTTAAATACTTGTTCCTTCTCTGTTCACATTGCGAAAGAAGCTAAGGATGTTACAAGAACGCGTGTTGGTTCATAGTCGGGCTTTACTTGATTTTTACATAGCGAGTATTGAGAGAGGATTCGAGGATTTCTTTCCCGTCAACAGCCAGTTAGCAGAAGCAGCAGTGGCAGCTGCGTTTTCCCACCCTCATATCAAAAGAAGATGGTTAACTCATGTTGATCCCATTCTTCACGATAGGTTACTCTAAATATTTAAAGATGCAGTTAGTAGCAGTTAATACCATGATTTGAATATAAATGCCGCTTCCGCCACATCACATTTATCTTCTCCACCCGCTCAATACTTGATTTTCTTCGATTTTGAACTCAGTGACCCGCAACTGCCATCCACGTACCACCTTGAATTCACTGCTGAAGTGTAAATTTCTGGCTACTCTGCGAAGGGTCAATACATTACAAGTGTCGCGAGAGCTACCCTACCATCAAAAGAGTGTTCACTTCATTCCCTTCTTCCGTACCAGTCGAACGTCTATTTTCAATCGCCTCAATGACAAACACTCCGTAATCGAACAGGTTGTCAGATAAAAATTTTGAAATGAGAGTACCTAGTGCTGAAAGCTAATTCCTTTCGTTCCGATTAGTTAGCCAATAAATAAATCAAGAATTCTCGAAAAACTATCGAAACTTTTGTTCTTCTTTTCCATCATTGTAACTATTGCAAATTAGTCTTTTATTTCGGGAGCTATATACTTCAGTCATTCACATTACGTAATTTACATGTTTTTCCAATAATAAAATATAAGGTAACTTCATTTTGTTCCTTATAACAAATAATAGCAAATACCTTCATGTTATTAGCATTTTTCTCTCGCCCGTTTTTAAAAATCGTTCCTTCTTTTTTCAGGGTAATGATATTTGCATATCAGTCTACTTGTGAGGAGATTTTCCTCTATATACGGATTTTTCAGTTAGAAGTTCCGTACCCACTTAGTTGAAAAATGCAATATACAGCATTAAATATTTTCTTTTCAATTTTTTGGGTTGCGTTTTAATGTACGCTGTAGAAGGTTAAACATTTATTTTTAGTTGACATTACCTATCACATTTTCTGACAAGAATTAGGAGGTAGTATATCTTCTTGATGTGATTGTAGTGCACATTACTCACGATTATACGTACAAATACGAACGCGTTAAATTTAAAAAATAAAAAAGTCGCACATACGTAAGTTATGTGATAACACAATACATTAGGTAAATTATTGTAATTCTTTCTTAGTATGTCTATGTAGTTGCTTGAATATGTAGTTTTTGAAATTCGAAATGGTTAAATCAGCAGAATTTGTCTGAAAAACGTTTTGAAGCTAATTTAGTTGTTAACTTAAACTAAAATAATTAGTTTGAGCTGTTTGAGCGGAAAAATACAATTTTTAAAAAAGTTAGCTGTTAGCTATTAGTTGTAAAGGTATTACCTTTTAGTTAGTCCTGGCAGCTAATTTTCCGCAGCTAAAGTGTTCTGCAGCTGTGCAACTAATAGCTAATTTAGCTTAAGAAATTAGCTGTCCCTCAATAGCTAACACCTAATTTGTTTGTGACTAAAGCAAAATAGCTAAAAGCTAATTTATTCATTAGTTAAAAAATTAGCTAGCTAATAAATTAGTTGTCTAATGCCCAACACTACCCTTAATGTATTTAAAGAATTGTATACCATCCTTACATCCCTCATCCACTGGACAAATTGGTAAAGGAGGGAGTAGCGACTCAGAATCTTTGAAATGAAAGTCCTTAGGAGAACATTGTAGGAAGGGGCAATGGAGGCGGGGGGGGGGGGGGGGGATGGAGGAGTCAAGCGAGGAGTGTACACCTAATACCTAATACGACTTGTTCGAAGATGTAGAAGTTGTAAAGATCCTATTGTAAAGTTCCTAGTTCAGGCGCCCCAAATGAAGTTAGAAACATTTTCACTGGAATATCGAGCAAGCTAACAATGAAGAAATCTCTTTTTCTACAACTTTAAGAGCCTTCTCCTCCTCTCTGTGTGGGCAGTGGGTTAGTCAAGGTCCTTTTGCAGTATATTATATATGCGATTTATCGATAGCATCAAAATACTTCTTACTAGTGCAGACAACAAAGGTGAAGCGAACTACAGATAAATTTGTTCGAATTGCGTTCAAGTTGTTGAAGTTGTGTAGTTGTTGAGTTTGTTCTTTGGATGAGTTTAGATAACATTAGAGGGTGTTTTTACCTATGGTGCAGGCGGCAATTGGTCTCCCTCTGGTCGGCTGAATACAGACAGGTAGGTTAATGTATATGTACTGTTCCTAATCATAGTTCCCCCGTCATTAAGTTCAATTCAGGCTGGTTTATGGTATTGTTTTGAGATCAAAATTATCTATACCAGGGGTGCTCAAACTTGAACTGCTGGCGATCTACCTCAATATTTTTAGACTACTTACGATCGACTCTGAGAGGCTGCAAGTATGTGTGATGCAGGGTTGTCGTACATACACGATACACCCTACCTACCTAGGTAGGGTGTACCGTAGCATATATAGATATTAGCTTTCCGCACAATTTACATTATTTTAGTCAAGGTTTGGGTTAGGTTTACTTAAGTTCTTTTCTACAATATCAATGAAAAAACTCCTAGTTATTCAAAATTGCGAGTTTATTCGTTGTTACAAAACAAAAGAGTTACATATGGTGTTAAACTCAACTAAGGAGTGACTTTGGATGTTGAAGCGTGGCACTGCATGTCCTCAGCATACTTTTCATAAGATGGTGCGTAACCACTGAGTGCCAATCGCAAGCATGATGACATATGATCGTCAGTTAGTCGATTGCGATATTTTGACTTAATTATCTTCATTTCAGAAAATGCAGAGTCGCACAAGTAAGTTGACCCAAACATTGCCGTCAGTTGAAGGGCGATTTGCCTTAGATTCGGATATTTATCTTCAGATATAAAACACCAGAAATTTGTACCAGATGCTGTAGCTTTGAGATGTATATCTGATATAATCTGCACCAACTCATTTTAAACAGAACATGAGTTCATATTAAACGGACTTGCTACTTCAGTAGCTAATTCCTCAATGTTTTTACATGAAAAAGGATAACTCATAAATGATGCTATATTTGCCAATTTACTGCAATCATAAAAACGCATTTCGAATTGTCCCAAAATATTTGATAATTCAGCCTCATACGTATCATAATTCAACTGAGGAATCCTTGCTTTCAAAGACGGAAAATGTTTCAGATCCTTTCTTTTCAGTTGATCTATCATAAGTTGCAATTTACTTTTGAATGCGTTTACTGCGCTAATCATCTCAATAATAGTTTTTCCTTTACCTTGAGGCTCCAAGTTAATGGTGTTTAAGTGCATTGTGATGCCAGTCAAAAATGCCAAATCAGTCAGCCATTTTTCGTTTTTCAACATCTCAGTGTCATCACCTCTTTCGTCTAGAAAAGCTGTTATTTCGGGCAATAATTCTTGAAACCTTTCTAGGAATTTTCCGCGACTCAACCACCTGACGTCCGTGTGAAGAACTAAATCAGTGTGTTCAGCTGACTCCCTATCTTCCAACTGCAACTTAAAGAGCCGCCGTTGCAAGCTACGTGCACGGATGGAATTCACAATTTTTGTTGCAATGCCCATAATTTTCTCCGTGTTTAAAACTTTTGAACACAAAACTTGTTGATGTATAATGCAATGGAATGAAAAAAATGTAGGGAATTCTTCATTAGCTCGACACAATGCCACAAAACCGTTCTTGTTTCCAGTCATTGCTGGTGCTCCATCGGTTGTAATGCACACTAATTTATATATTGGTAGCTTGTAGTTTTTTACAAAATTGATGAAAACGTCATATATATATTCGCGTTCCTTTGATAAAGCCGCTTTTTGCCGCAAGCAGTGTTATTACGTAATAAATTTTTGTAGTTTAGTTACCTACTTATTAAAATTTTTTTTCTTCTCGAGATCTACTCAAAAAGCACTCGCGATCGACCGTTTGAGCACCCCTGATCTATACGAACAGTGAAGGGAGTTTGTAGAAAGATTTGAGATTGAAATGGGGACTATGGAGTAAGATTACCTTCATCGTTCATATTCATTACAACGTGTCTATCATATGTTGTCAAATTATCAGGATAAGGGTCAAAACCGAATAAAATTCCTTATCGCCGAGCTTTTGGTTTATATATAACCATCTTGGACATAGGATGCTTGCCAGCAGTGTTTTTTCAAAGTTTTTTCAATTTTTTACAATTTTAGCCTCTAGTTTTTTGAGTCCTGTTCATGTGCCAACCCTTGTCAGCCTCAGCTGCAACCATTTCTTGTTTTTGTTATATTTATGACAATTGACTTCTAAATCCATGACCGTGTCCTATATGTTGACACCGTGAAAGATCCTTGAGCCCTGAAGAAGGTTTTATATAAACCGAAAGCTCGGCGATAAGGACTTTTATTCGGTTTTGACCCTTATCCTGATAATTTGACAACAGACATATTGTGGGTCGATAATCTCTTTCTCTACGTGTCTATCATAGGGTATATTACTTTTTAAGAGGAGAAAGTCTCCATGTCCCTATTTACATAAGAAATTCTAAATCTATGTCTCTGAGTTGAACATTTTCGAAAATTGTTAAAGTCATTGTAATAACTCAAATAGAAAAAATAAAAATTATATATATATATATATATATATATATATATATATATATATATATATATATATATATATATATATATATAGTGGAGAGGGCATCCCTGCCCTCAAGGATAAAAACTACACACGGATTTATGATTTTTTTCTCAAAGTGTGTTTTCGGTAGGATGTGATTTGTTCTTTCGGCATTGTTACCTTCGATACTAACATAATGTGGCATTCTTCATTCAAGAGTGAAATCATCCGTTTTAAGTGAATCTACGCCGCATTTTTTAATAATCGTTGAAGGGTCTACAGTGATAGTCACCTAGACTAGCTAAGGGAACATGAGCAGATGGTAACATCCCTAATAGCTGTAGTTCCACTATTCATCTCAACCATTGTTTGTTAGAAGGGGTCTGTCATAGGTGTGCGGTGACGCATTCTTAATACTGGCATCATATCAAATACTTGTCATCTTATTAGATAGATACCTGGATCAAATTATACGGAGAGCAGCAACAGAGAGACTAGGTTATTTCATTCATGAGCGATGAAAGACAAGCATAATGCCTTTCTACAGGGGGTAGGTTTTTCGTTTATATTAATGGATCAACATAGGGTAGGTTTTTCGTTTATATTAATGGATCAACAAGGCTAGTGAGATTCTCGTGTGGGCTCTTTAGTGTAACAACTAAAGATAACTATAGTAATTTGAGAACGTTGGTTCAGGATAACCGAAGAACTTTTTTATACCTTTCACTACCTTATCATGCTTACACACGAGCTGATCGCCTTGGTATGAAATAGCTAATGATGGGCTCATGCTTCTAAACCAAGTACCAAGTGCTCAGTGCTTCAGATCTGTGTACTGTCCTCACATCATTTCCGGCGTGGTAAATATTGCTTATACCTTCCTGACATTCCTTCTACATTCTTTTTATATTTCTTTTATTATTTAATTCATTTGTATTCGTGATCGCAGCCCTCCATTAATTTGTATTCTACAGCTATAGCGTTGAATGTTGCAAAATTGATTCATATTAATTTTTTAATGCATCATCTGTAACATTGAGCTCCCGTTCTAAAAATAATAAAAAAAGTCTGCCAAGTTGGGTGTGGCACATAGCTTCCTCGTAAAGTGCCATGAATGTATCGATCATTGAAAAGTTTTAAATGATCTTGAAACTTTCCATAGCGAAAAAGAGTAAATCTAGAAGTAGCGTGAAACGTGATAATCGATCAATTAAGAAACTAAAAAATTATGATCAATGTAACATACGTTTGCGCATGCGCAGAATCAACTGATGAGTTGTGTCAAATATGGGGCTAATAACAAAAGAAGCTAGACGAACGCAAATTCAACGGAATTATATTCAAAATACAGTGAAATTACAATCACAATATAGGTACATTAGGTTCACTATTCAATCAACAATGCAAAAGCGCAAAAAAAGATTTTCCCAAGTTAGCGTCTCTCATCTCTCTTGGCAACGATGTTCATTTTTAATAATGTACTGTAGTTCCCGGGTGTGAACAAGTTGAGAACAGTGAAATAGGTAGGAACGGTACCATCTACAACCTAACCCACGCATTCCCTGACGATTGCATTAAAATCGGGTGAAAACTGTAGAAATTAAGGTCGTTACAAGGATTTCACTTTGGCGCATACTCAGTAGCTATTAACCCATATACAATATACATATACAATCATGTTGAAATTCATGTGGGATGATCAAATCGTTAACGGTATTTACCCTGTTATACTTCTCTGGAACATGAGACATAGATTCCTCGTACTATCGTCGTAAGCCACTATTGGTTGATAAATAGATAAATTTGACCAAGAAAATGTTACTTCTTATACAGAAATCAAGATTGCGTTTAGAAGGTAGATTCGATTAGATAGATTAGAAGTCTACAACAAATGAAGGTATTATAAATTAAGAATGTCAAACATTGACCAATTTCATAAATCAGAAATATCAATATTATTTAATGTTGGGTTCAAAGGTCATACAGATTCATGATGATGTATTTCTCATAGGAGAATTTTTATACGAACTATAAAAGGATAATAAACTCCTATTAAAATCAAAGACTTTGGCACTTTGTTTACATAGATGAATTTATTGAGAAAAGAGCGGCTAAACATTATAGTATCGTGTTTTGAAATGTGTAGAGTGTTTAAGGCATTACGAGTAAGCACAGATTGTATAGTAGATAAGTATTAGAAATTATAAACAAGTGGAATGGTTTCCTAAACTTTAGAATTTTGAAGAGCATGGTTGCAACGAATAGCTTCTTCCTATCCAGTATTTTAGACCATCCGAGCTTTATGTATGATTCGGTAACATGATCGTCCAGATTGACTCTACATACAAATCATACAACTCAATTGAGGGTTTTCTGTGACTTTTTGGTGAGTTTACATGTGACGACAGATAGCATGCTTACACGATCTATCGGCCGTCATTCACAGACATCAGCAATCAGTTGAGCCAGAGGGTGTGAAAGGGGAAGAGCGAGAGCGAAGAAGGAAGGGGGGACGGCTCCCAAGGAGAAGCTGTCGTTCCTCCAACTTACTCGCCTCCTGATGCTCAGTCATCAAGGTACAATATCTCATAAGTTTAATTA
This sequence comes from Adelphocoris suturalis, assembly GCA_030762985.1. Lineage (NCBI taxonomy): Eukaryota > Metazoa > Arthropoda > Insecta > Hemiptera > Miridae > Adelphocoris > Adelphocoris suturalis. Next base: position 10,030,905 of record CM061045.1, on the reverse strand, counting down.
CGCATGTATGATAACATTTAGTATTCTAGATACTATTTGATTATCCTCTCTTGCGAATCCTCTGATTGATCCTCTATCCGAAAAATCCTGCGGTGTTTTTTCTATTCAAACTGTAAAACTAACTATTGGTAAATTCCTCTCAAGTTAGTGAGAAAAACTCTCGTAGAATCTTTGGAGCAATTCTTAAATCTTTGAACAAATCATCAAAGTAATCCCTTTACATCTGTGTACCCGTTTTGTCACCTTATTCCTCGTATAGATACATATAGAAGACTGTAGATATATAACATTGAAGAGTATTTGTACAGTAAATTCAGGATTCAGCATTGTTACATGGTAGCACGAGCCCAAAATCCACTAAATTAGCCCAGCCACTTCCCCGAAAATAAATGTAAAAACCCAAACAGCTCACCGATAAATTATTCAAACAAAATAAAAACGGAAACACCGCAAAAGAGCTTCCACTGCCCAGAATTGAACAAATGAACCTACAAATTCCACACCTGAATATACAAGAATCTGTAGAGGAGAATCTGAAAGAGATTAAGGTCGCCTTACAAATATCCAACCAACAGCTAACAGAACAAAGACAGAGCATAGACCGTGGACCTTCATCATAGACAACAGAAATCGACAACAGCAAAAACCTTGGCAACTCGATAGGAACAAACAAAGACGACCCTTGTCAAAAAAAAAGAAAAAAAAAGTTGATTAAGCAGCTAGCCGACTCTACAAATAATCCGATATTTTTCTCCAAGTTAAATCAATTATTTTTGTTATTCTAACTATTAGTTATAGGAGTTTGGGAAATAATATTAGGAGTCATATTAGTTTGGGAGAAGCTTGGATTTATTGATTAAACCTTACTTACCCATTTGGTGTATCTTGCTGTTGTGAATTAAGTTTGAATTTAGTTTAATAATCTTCCAAAAATACAAGCTTATTGTGACAAATTTTTCTGTTAGAAATTATGAGAAGACATTCCTTCACGTTCATTTAAACTAATCCCCTCTTATCACACTTCCTTTTCAAATTAAATAACTGGTGATGGGGGGGGGGGGGGGGGGGGGGGGAGTTTGATCATAAGTAGTTCAACACATTTTTATTTACACATTTGGGGAATGATAATTATAGTGTAAAAACATTCCACTCACTAACGAAAATGACGGTTGGAACGTTTTTACACCACAGAAAAATTAGATAAATAAGGACAAATATATATTTTTTTTCAAATGGAAAATGACTAAAATTTTCTTGGGATAGTCAAACCATGTATTGGAACCTAAACAAACCAGTTGAAATGGATATTACTTGCCAGACTTTTTTTTTTAAGTTCCTGTGAACCTAGGAAATTATAGCTTGGAACCTTTTTACATCCCACCCTTCATTTGTTCACCTACCTATGTTGTTTGTACTCTTTAATTTCCCGAGTCCAGGAAGGACATACCGGTGTGTAATCGTCCCTGAAACGTACCAACTTACCTATGGGTCATAAAACGAAGAAAAACCGTTTAAAGAACAACATTTAATGAAAAATTATTGGGGAATAATAAATTGTTGACTACGCTCCACTAGGGGTGCACATGTCATGTCATATTGCTACTACTCACCTCAACCCCTGAATCACACTTTTTTTTTTTCAATATGATTTTGGTTATAGTTCTAATTCTTTAAAACAATACATTTTCTTGTATAACTTTTCAAAAAAACTATAATCACACATAAAAATTAATGAAATTAATAAATTACCTCATGGAATTGCAGTAGGATTATTGACAAAGCCAACATTCAGGGTGAGGTCTTTGTTTTACTTCAGCACAGAAGTTTGGTAAGTAGTATACAGCCTCACAACAAATGTAACAGGATTTCGAAAAAAATCAAACTTTCGTCTGACATTGCTGTCGTCCATGTAAATCAAGTACAGACAATAATTTACCAAAGCATAACTATATTCGTTTGATTCAAATTTGTATCGTGCATTATCAATGCATTCTTATCAAATAACGGCGACGCAGTTGGTTGTTTTGAACTTTGTTGTAGGTGAATGCAAGTAAGTACCTATACCAACTGATCAGGGTAGGTATATAAAGGTCCAACTGAAGTATTCAATGTTGGTACCTGCTACTTTGCTGCCGTTTTGATTAGGCAGCGGAAGAATTACCTACTTAATACCATTGATTACTTTCCTAAATTATTGAAACGAATTAATAGGAATAAAATAAAGCTCGCAATACATCAATTAATTGAGGGTATCCAAGTACCAAAACATTTGTTGTACCTACCTAAGCATTTTATTTATCTTAAATATGAGCATACTTAGTCCCTCCTGTTTCTCGCAGTTATCTTAATTTAAAACCCCCGTTGAGTAAATGTAAGACTAATATTGTAGCTTATTTCAATCTGGGACAAGTCGTGCTGTTTATAAAAAAACCTTGTCGACAAATGCTAAAATACATAAGATGCGTAGCGTTTCGGGCATACTGAATAGTTTTACTTGCATACAAAACAGGTAGGTACCTGCTATTCTTCTCTTCTCCATTCGTGGTTTTTAGGATGATTGTTCTGGGCCGAGAAGCGTTTAGTAAACAGATGCTCTTTTAGTGGTGGAGGGTAGGGTTGACAAGGGTTGTGATTAGAGCCATTCTATTTGGCCGAGAAGGGGGCCCGGATCAGACGATTGCCACCCGAGCACGCGCCAATCTTCCCCACGATAATTAAATTTCCTCCAACAATACTCTCCAGAAGACTTCGTTTAGCAGGCGCTTTTATTAATTTTGATGAAATGTAATATGATTTTCGGCAAAAGCACGGACAAGGGATTGGGGATCCATAGTAAATCAAAAGTGTTCCTTCAATGTTATTAAGCACCTATCATAACAGGCACATTCATGTTGAATGACGAATCTTCTTGAATACGTCACCAACTGAGAACAATTGGCTGCGCATTGTATAGGTATGGACAGTTCTTGGCATCAAATGAATACGAATAGCCAATTACAAAGGTAAAAAAAATGAATCTGACAGTGAGAAAGAGCACTCTCCAACAACAAAATATGAGTAGAGTTATTATGAGCAACAAAATGAACCAACTGCCACCACTTTTTGGTAGGTTGGTGGTAACTCTTATAACTCTTATTTCAGGGATTAGTAACAATTTTGGTACTTTTCCGTTATCCCCCCCCCCCCCCCCCCCCCCCCCCCCCCCCGCAGTCAATTTGTCTTCAACACGCCTGCCCGATGTTTCTAGGCATTCCTTCTTGTTTAATACCAGCTTGTTTGCAAAAAGTGCACAGAGTCAACTGCTTTCTATGTTGGTAAAGCAACGACCCTAAATTTAAGAATGAACAATCATAGGGCGTCTTTAAACCAATCTCGGCCATCCCATGACGCAACATTTGACCAGTGTTTTGGGGTGAAAGTCTTGAAGAAGCTACCTGATACTGCCAATGACAGAATGCTGCAGCAATCAGAGAGTGCGCATAGATGGGTACTCGGAGCAAATCGACCACCTGGCCTCAACTTGAATGATTAATTTAAAATGTATCAAAATAATTATTATTATCTCGGCCATGGATACGATTTTTCTGAAGAATGCAAGTTAAATCATTTCTTTCTGTACCTTATCTGTGATCAAGAATACTATTCGAAATATCAGATTTAATTACTTTCGTTCTTTTATTTGTGAACTTTCTCTTCTAAATCAATTTATTATATATACATATATATATATATATATATATATATATATATATATATATATATATATTGTATATATATATATATAGGTTGTTTGAAATCGAAGATTTCGGGTGATTTTTGAGGTGCGGTCGATAAAACAATTCGATTTCAAACAACCTATATGATTCACGGTCAACAATTATATCAAACATATATATATATATGTAGATATATATATATATATATATATATATATATACATATACATATATATATATATATATATATATATGTAGATATATATATATATATGTCTACACCCCCTGATAGGGACCTGATGGATTCCATCCATCTATATACATGTAATATGTAATACACACACGTATTGGGAAAAAAAGTATTCTAACATTTTTGGAGTTACTGCAATAGCTTAATTTTCTACGAAAATTTGCTAATGGCAATAGTTAAAAAAATTCGTTAGTATTACCTAGTATATTATTAGCTAGTATATAATACAGTTATTACCTATTACAGTATTTATTACCTATTTGAGACCTCAGCTCGTTTGGGACCCGGAAGTGCCAACTGTTGCGAGCAAAATCCCTGTAGATACCTAGGTGATGCTACGCAAAATGAAATTTTCATGTCATTCGCCTCCCCTTACCTCAAAAATGGTCGCTAGTCTTCCGAACTCGCTCAGATTTGGAAAATAGTTTGGGGATGATGATTTGAACATCCCATATCAATTTCAACATGAATGTATCATTAATAGCAACTGCGCATGCGCCAATGTGAAATCCTTGTAACGAACTTATTTCCTACAGTTTTCATCCGATTTGGATGAAACATTCTGGGAATGTGCGGGCTAGGGAGCAGATGGCCCCGTAGGTGTTTCTTCGTTCCTGACTTAATACTTCACTGTGCGCATGCGCATATGTTAATTCCATCATGCGTTATATTCTCTCGCCCTAGTCGTCCGAACTCGCTCAAATTTGGATGATAATTTGGGAATTGCGATTTGATCATTCCATATCAATTTCAACATGACTATATCATTAATGGCTACTGCGCGTGCGCCAATGTGAAATCCTTGTAACGGCCTTTTTTTCCACAGTTTTCATCCGATTTGGATGATACTTTCAGGGAATGTGCGTGCTAGGGTTTTTCTGGTTCTTCGTTCCTGACTCAATACTTCATTCTACGCATGCGCAAATGTAAATTCCACCATGCATCATTTGCTCACGCCCTAGCCGTCCGAACTCGCTCAAATTGGGATGATAGTTGAGGGATGGCGATTTGATCATTCCCATTTTTTCAAAGCAATTCGCCATTTTGCTGCCGAGTCATTGTTTTCACTTTCGGGAGAAAAAAATTTCTGGTCTCCAAAATCAAAATTTCCAGTCGCATTTTCCGTTTTAGACCATTCCGAACAACTATGGTTCCGTGTCTATCTGTTTCTGTGTGTCTGTCCTGTGTCCGCAAATCCTTGTAACAAGCTTATTTTCCACAGTTTTCATCCGATTTGGATGAAATTTTCAGGAAATGTGCGGGCTAGGGTGTAGACGGTCCCCAATCTGTTTCTTTGTTCCTGACTCAATACTTCATTCTTTGCATGCGCAAATGTAAATTCTACCAAGCATCATTTTCTCACGCCCTAGTCGTCCGATCTCGCTCAAATTTTGGTGATAGTTAAGAGATGACAATTTTATTATCCCACATCAATTTCAACATGATTGTATCATTAATAGCTACTGCGCATGCACCAAAGTGAAATCCTTGTAAATACCTTAATTTCCACAGTTTCTATCCGATTTTAATGAAATTTTCAGGGAATACGTAAGCTAGGTTGTAAATGGTTCCGTTCCTACCTATTTCACTGTTCTAAACTCATTAATTCACTCCGCGCATGCACAAACGTAAATTGCATTATGCTCTTTTTTCCCATGTCCCAGTCGTCTGATCTTCCTCAAATTTGGATGATAGTTGGGGGATGACGAATAGATCTGCTCATATCAATTTCAACATGATCGTAGCATTAATAGTTATTGCGCATGTGCCAACATGAAATACTCGTTACGACCCTAATTTTCACAGTTTTCTTCCGATTTTGATGAAATTGTCAGTGAATGTGCGGGTTAGGTTGTAGATGGTCTCGTACCTATTTCATTGTTCTCCACTCACCAGTTCATTCTGCGCGCAAACGTAATTTATATTCAGTACAATATTTTCGTTTTTTAATTGACCAATTATGACGTTTCGTGCGACTTGTATATTTACTCTTTTCCACTAAGGAATTTTTCTTGATCATTTAAAACTTTTTAATCATCTATGCATTCATGATACGAAAACGAGGAAGAAAAGTGCCACACCCAACTTTTTAAGATACTTTCAGTTGACCATCACACATGTCTCTATTTGTCCCACGCATAGTGCTGATGTTTCCAAGTTACTAAAATGTTACTTCACTCAATGGAGAATGGTAGGTTTTGATGGCAGCCAAATTTAACAACTTTTGTAAAAACCATCAAGGTAACGACCGTCACATTCCGACATTTTTTCCCCTGTAACAGTCTTTAATTCTATGTGGTGATCTTTACTAAAACATGTATTTCAAGGCCAGACTACAGATGTTTTTCTAACCACAACAACCATTATAACTAGGGAAATTGACAAAAAAATGTGAGTTCCTTAGAACCAGAAATCTCTATTCTGCGTCGACTCACCCACCTACTGATTTCTATACCTAATCAAATTGACGAAATTAGGCAAGGGCTCTTCAGAACCACTCCTTAAAATTGGATCAGACATAAGTAGGTATGATCCATCTGATCTGCCTACACTACAAGGCAGCGTGAGTACAAAATTGGAAACATATTCCATAACTATGTAGGTAAATATGATATTACGAGTACATATCTATAATATTATTATTAGTAGCTATTATTATGTACCTACTGAAAATTAATAAATGATAATAATAATTAATTTTTTGGATGCTTAAGGGTTGGTCTGAGTAAATATTGTCTTGTCTATGCCTACGTTTCGATGAGAGATAAAACGATTTCTTCGTTAATATGTTTAACTATAGGTAGACCAGAGATGATTTGCGTTCAGAGGGCGCCCCCTACCGTGGTCTACATGCTGAAACAACCTTTCGGTGACAGCCTTGTGGGTAGAATTTACTGAGAAGTGCAAGAAAATTTCACTTGAGTGAAGGCTGCCCTGCCGATCTGAATTCCTGCTACCATTTTGATTTTTCGGATAATTTTGACTGCAGTCATCGAATATCACTTATTCTTCTCGTGTCGTGATTGACTCCCTTTACATTTTTCTTTCGACTCCCGAGATATGACTAACTTCATCTGTTTGTTATGAACAACACCCCAACTAATTACAGGGCTTTCGTCGTCAAGCACGGGAGATTGTTTACAATTTCACCAAATGCTATTGAAATAAACTGAAGTTTGAGGTGAATATATATGTCACTTGACGAGTGAAGTAACAGGAATTTTCACAAACAGTTTGTTCGATCATTAGTGAAGGCCGAGGGATAAATGATCGTAACGACTGATCAGACTTCCTTCGTAACTCCCACAAGAACGAAAACCTGCGGGAAGAAAATGGCCACCGAATCGTTCAATCGAAATAAAACTCGTGCTTTGCCCATAGGGAAAGCGAACGAATCAACGCATAGCGACCGGAGTGGTTTCGTTCAATTCTTTGGGCGGATACCTTTAAATGAAACTAAAAAAATCATTACTGTTACATAGAAAGATTTCAAGATCTCGATTTTTGAATATTTCAGCCCTTAGGTTCTACCCTTTAGTGTCGATCGACCGCGATGCCAATGTTACTGGCTCATCTCTGGCCGACAAATGATTTTTAAGCCAAATTTCTTGAAGTTTGGACCAAAACTTTTTGAGAAAAGCTTCGAACGGCTGACGGCGTACGGTGGATGGACGGATTTTTTGATTTGATGTTTGGATTCTAAGCATCTTGAAACGTAAACCATCAAATTTTGAGGGGAGGTTAAACTTTTTTTTCTTGATCGATTACAAAGTTCATTATTGAAAATAATAAACCAAAAAGATAAGTTGTTCACGTCGTCACTGACACGTGACACTAAAATTTGGGATTAATCTGACTACAATATCGTATTAAAAAAATTATAACCTCCGAACAATAGACAATCCCCCATCATTGAAGTCTTTGAAATGATATAGAAAACCCACGTTTTTTCACCCTCTCCTTCACACTCACGTCATTAAAAAACAAGTTGTTTGTGTCAACTTACTAGAGATGACACAAAAATTTGGAATTAATCTGATTACAATAACGTATTTCAAAAAATTTTAACCTTCGAACAATGTACAATCCCCCACCATTGAAGTCTTTGAAACGTTATCGCAAAACCACATTTTTTCACCCTTCCTTCACACCATCCAGATAAAAAGAAAAATAATAATAAAATAATATGAAACAAAAATAAAAAAGAATTTAAAAAAAAAGTTTGTGAGATCATACTAGGTACCTATGACACCAACATTTGGAATTAATCTAATTATGTACCAGAACGCATAAAAAGAATTTATAACCTTTGACTAATGCACAATCCTTAAAATGTTAGCGTAAAACCACGTTTTTTCAACCTTCCTTCACACCCACGTGATTTAAAAAAGTCTGCTGTGTTGGATGGGCTTCCTCACATATTGTAACATGGACGTATAGAATTAGTTGAAGAACAAAGTACGAGTCGAAATGACTGATAAGTCGACGTTATAAGGAAATAATGTTTGCGCATGCGGATAGACTACTATCCATCCAACGGCAATGACATTTGTAGGTGAACGTCAAGGAGCTAAACCGTACAACCCTTGAAAATTTCATGGAAATCGGACGATTAGTCTCGGAGTTTTGTCTGTGTCAATCGATATTAGTTTCGCACATGCGCAATGTTTATTAGGTACTCCACTAATTGCGATGTAATTCATAGGGAATTTTCCTGGATATTATACTCATCTACTCCCTGAACTTGAACGAAATTAGACCAATAGATGGTAAGAAATCGACGTAATAATAGATTAACGTTTGCGCATGCGCACTGACTGATGAGATGGCAATTGAAATGATTTATGAGATGGCAATGAAAGTTATAGGAGACCGTCACGTCAACAAGATATCCAGCACAATCCCTGAAAATTTCATCATAATTGTGTTCCAGTAGACTCGGAGTTTCGCCTGTGTCAATCGATGTTAGTTTCGCACATGCACAATGTTTATTACTCTACCAATCGCAAAAATATAATTTATAGGGCATTTTTCTAGAAGATATACCCAATCACCTTCAGAGTTTGAACGAAATTGGAACAACAGATGATAAAGAATTGTTCAAAATCCATTACATGGGTGTTGCCGCGTAACCAAACAGTTAATATTTCAGCTCCTGGTGAAACCAGAAATACTCGCGAATACCCATATCTTGATGGCAAGCCTAGGTATGTTTTTGAGCTAATGTAGTCGTAGTGTAGTGCCCATGTATGTATTCTAGTCTTATGTTGGTCTAGTCGTAGTTTAGTGTTCATAGTCTAGTCCAAGTGGATTAAAAAATTAGAGAATGATGAACGTATCTTCTTAAATTACCTCTACCCATCAAAAGCTTTCCAGCTTCAAAAAAATATTCTACTTCGAAGTTCCATTGTGTTTTGAATTCCTCTGTGCGTAAATATTAACTGTTTGGTTACGCGGCAACACCCATGTAATGTAAACAACTCTCTATTTACGGTTTAATTTCGGAGGCCACACCCATGAAAAACCACAATTTTGCCATCATTTTGGTTAATATTTCGGCTCCTGGTCATCGGATCCACTAGTTTGCCAAAATGGGCAAATATATATAGACCTTTCCACTACCATTTAGTGAAAACCGGAAGCCTCTAGGTGGCCAGGGGGCCGAGATCTCGATTGAATGGACAGACTAACAGACGGAAAAATGCGAGTATAAACGTAAAAACAAAAATTGGTTACGCTAAAAACTTCATTTCTCGATTTCGTATCATAATTTCGTGTCCCTTTAGGGCTGGGGGCTATGGCTTAAGCATGTTCCGTGCTAAAATCTGAAATAAGTGGTAATAAGTCGATGACACCAAAAAACTTTCTTTTCCTAGGTTTAATTTTTTTTAAATTATATATACGTTGTTGTAATTAGATTAATTCCAAATTTTGATGTCATCTCTAGTGATTTAATACGAACAACATGATTTTTTTTCTAATGACGTGGTGTGAAAGGAGGGTGAAAAAACATGGTTTTGCGCTAACATTTCAAATTAATTTCTAATTAAACACTAGAGATGACATAAAAATTTGTAATTAATCTAATTACAAGAACGTATTTAAGAAAAATTAAAACCTTCGAATCATGCACAATCCCTCATCATTGAAGTCTTTGAAATGTTAACGCAAAACCACCTTTTTTCGTCGTTTCTTCTTACGCATGTGATTAATAAAAATTATGTTGTTTATCTTTATATATTAGAGATGAGAACACAGTTTGAAATTAATCTGCAAACAAGAATGTATTTCAAAATATTAAAACCTTCGAACAATGCACCTACCCCCATAATTTAATTCTTGGAAATGTTAGAGCAAAACCATATTTTTCCACCCTTCTTTCACACCCACGTCATTAAAAAAGAATCATGTTGTTCGTATTAAATCACTAGAGATGACATCGAACTTTGGAATTAATCTGATAAGAACGTATTAAAAAAGAAAAAAAATGAAACCTAGGAAAATGAAGTTTTTTGGTATCATCGACTTATTATAACCAATATCGAATTTTAGCACGGAACATGCTTTAGCCATAGCCCCCAGCCCAAAAGTGACACGAAATTGAGTTTTTGACTAGGATCGTATTCATAGCAATGAATATGCTGATGCCCCTGCAAGGAGAGTCATTGGTGATGACTCCATCGATATGTTGCCTATGCGCATTGAGGATCAAAACTCCTAAATGCCAAAATTCCCTCTGACATGAGCAATGGCAGGGTGAGTTCACTGGTCTGAGTGGTGTACTTCAACACTTGTGCCTGGTAGGCCCTTTTGTAACCCAACTTCCAAGAAGGAACCGAATAGTGGTCAAACGGGTGGCCACTGGCTACCCCGTCTTACTCACAGACACCTGCTTAGCGCAGAAGCTCAAGATCTTGTGTGGGGGTGATCTATCCATCCGCCACTTCCTGGAGGACTGCCCAGAGTCCAGCATCGACCCCCTCAGTGGGTTGACGTTTTATCTGGACCCGACATGGTCTAATCCCTGTTGTGGTACCTGAGAGCTGCTGAACTCTACTACAAACTGTGATCTTCCGTGTACATCTAGTCATAGTATTATTTCACTTTGCTGATTATATGCAGTAACAAGTGTTTACTTATAACCCTATTCTTCATCTAATCTTATCTGTATTATTTTATTTTTGGGGTTTTTTTTATCCGCTTTCTGGGATAAAACAGTGGTTATCGCTGTACCCCTTGTTTTTGCTAGTGTAGTCCATGATGGAACTCCATTTAGTGACGGAGGGCAACATAGTAGCGTCCCTTTAGACAACTTGTTCAATGCCGCTACAGACCCTTCTGGTTGAGGTGCAGCTTAAACCAATAAATCAAGCATAATAAAATAAAATACATTATGTACCTATATTATAATAAATAACTCGTAATAACATCAGTCTAATTTTTGGATTCAAGATATATATTTATATATATATATATATATATATATTTTTTTTTTTTAATATTCCGCTACAACAATCCCCCACAACACCATCGCTCCACCCACTCAATACTGAATCCAATAATAAAATCTGCAGTTTATGGATCCGCAAGAAAGTCCTTGCTGAGTAAGCTGGAACCTATATTAAACAGGAGTCTTCGTTTAGCCACTGGGGCCTTTCGAACTACACAGACAGCCTGCCTTCAGGTGCTCGGGCGTAGTAAGCCACTAAAGATTAGGCAAAATCTACTGACACTCCGTTATGCAGAGTGCCTTCGTTATTTCTCAGGGCACCCTCCATGGTAACTCTACCACCCCTGGATGAAACATACTCCAGGCTCCAGACTTTAACTCGCCCATTGGGCATCGTGTTCAGGAGCTCACCAGGTGGGACTGCATAGAAAGATACCCTCTGGTCCCTTTTGAAGTCCCCCCCCCCCCCCCCCCCGTCCCTCCATGGACCTTGTCTGGGATGCGCATTGATTTTCGATTGAGGGTTGGGGTCAAGGGCAATACAATCCCTCATATCCTCAGATGTCGTTACTCAGAGGAAATCCAGCGATATGCTGGGCACACTCTCTTATTCACTGATGGCTCAAAAACGCCTGATGGTGTTAGCCTTGCTCTATGGAGCCCCAACTTCCAAGTCACTAGATGGCTACCACCTGTTGCGTCTGTGTTCACAGCAGAGCTGTGGGCAGTGACGCTGGCTGTTTGACACTGCCAGCTATTGGGAGTTGGAAATTATGTGATCTGTAGTGACTCACTGAGTACCATCGAGGCGATTAGGGACACATATTCACATGATCCCCTAATACAAAGTCTGCGTGTGTCACTACGTCGAGTCACAACATTAGGCACAAACACAAGTTTTATGTGGGTGCCAAACCATGTAGGTATTCACGGCAATGAGTGTGCTGATGCACTAGCAAGGAGAGCCATTGGTAATGACTCCATCGAAATGCTGCCTATGGGCATTGAGTATCAAATCTCCTACATGCAGCATAAAGCCAATTCCATCTGATTCGAGCAATGGCAGGGTGAGGTCACTGGCCAGCGTGGAGTCCTTCAGGACCTTTGCCTGGTTGATCCTGTCGTGGCCCACCTTCCAAGGAGGGATCGAACTGTGGTCAATCGGGTAGCCACTGGCCATACCCGTCTTAAAGACACCTGATAGATCCAGTAGCTTGTGATGTTGTGTGTGGGAGATGTGGGGGTGATTTGTCTATTTGCCACTTTTTGGAGGATTTCCCAGCCCTCAAGGACCAGCATTCACCCCCTCAGTGGGTGGATGTTCTGTCAGGACCAGACAAGGTCCAGTCCCTGTTGGTGTACCTGAAAGCCACTGAGGTTTACAACGAACTGTGATAGTCTGATCTGTGATATATTTATTTATTTATGTACATCTAGTCATACCTTTATTTAACTAAGATATATAGTATTTATCATTATATATTTATCGATAATATTTAAGTAGGTATTTGTAAGGATCATCTAGTCTTAGTTTAGTTCTTATTACGGGGTATTTTTATCCGCTGTAGGGGTTACAAAGCGGTCATCGCTGTATCCCTTGAGGCAGAGTGCAGCGATGCCTCGTTTTGTGGGTTATTATTATTATTTCTCCCCCTCCAATATGCCAGTGGAGTGCGTGATGGCAATCCGTTTAGTGACGGATGGTCAGCATGGCTCTCCTTAGAATCGTGCCCGTTGCAGTGTTCTTTTGACACCCCTTTTTGATTGCCGCTAGTGACCCTTCTGGTTGAGACACGGCTTAAATTCTAAAAAAAAAAAAAAAAAAAAAAAAATAATAATAATAATCATGAAAGAACTACAAAAATCAGTTGAAAACTGTAGTTTGAGTGCCGTAAACAAAATTTGTCACACACCCACAAAGGTACAAAAGACGAAAGTCAGCGAATTAAGTTTCCCAAAACTAGTGGAATCACGAAGAACTATAGACATCACCAGTGACAAGTAACTCACCTTTTATTATTGTGATTTAGGGCACCAATTCCACTAATTTAATTTCATTTAAAAATTACGATATATAGGTACATGACATTTTATTCTTGAAGTTTTAGCAATCCTACTCAGTCCTAATAAGTTTAAAATATCATAAAATTGTGGAAAAATGTAGAAGGACTAGAAAACCGTTTCTATGCAAGCTGAGATTTATTTCAATAGTACTCTGTCAAATTTACACATTTACATTACAATTACATCTACTTTTACCATGTTCCAATGAAATATTTACACAAACAACATCTACAAATGAAAATCATTAAAATATAAACATCATAAGGGTTTCAATATTGTCCTCAGTTAAATTGATCCTCCATACGTCTACAGTGGCACAATTCAATAGAGGCCCATCCTTTAGCGTCCATCCTTTTTTCCCCTCTCAGCTTTGCAGCAATCGCACGGATGTCCTCCCACTTTGGGTTCCGCTCAAGTACAGCTTCCAGCTTGGCCTGTGCCTTTTCCCCCACCGGTCCAGCCCACTCCTTCTTGCACAAATTGTCTATGGTTTCCACTGCATTGACGAAAAGCATGTCCTGCTGCTGGAGTAAATCCGTCTTGCCTGGCAGAAACCCCAAGTTATTTTTAATATACTGTAGGTGGGTCTCTAACTCTGAAGCCACCAACTTTTTAGCATGCCTACTAGTTACGTTGACCCCGGATGTGGCAGTTTTGTGAAGGTGAACTTAGGTGAGGATGTATGACTTGAAGAGTCAAATATATAAAAACTAGAAGAACTTTCAAAAGCAAAAATAAGTAAAAACGGCAAGGGGATCTTCGAGGTAGATGAACTAAAGAGAGGAAGGGAAAAAAGCTTGAAAATATCTTATTTATGCCATTTATACAGTATTTTGGTGATTTATGTCACCTTAGTAGATAATCTGTCATTTACTCGTCTCTGTACATCACCAATGGGCATTGGGTATCAATCCTACAATTTCAACAACTAGAAATAAATTAATGATCAAGATTGTATTTAGATATTGTTGGAATTCGGCCCAGAAGGAAATAATTACTTACGTTTCGGTCATCACTGTGACCATCATTAGGAGCTTCAAGCTATGCCCTCAATGAGGGCAGCGTTAGAAAGAAAGGAACAAAATTTAGTAGGGCAAACAATCATGAGAATTATGTAGGAAGTCTCACTTAACAAGTTGTAGGTTGCCATGAAAAATATATGTAGGTAAACAACGACACTACAAAGACGAATGCTACTAGTCATAGTACCTACTTGTAATTTTCGTTCCTTTCTTTCTGACGCTGCCCTCATTGAAGGCATAGATTTAAGCATCCAATGATGGTCACAGTGATGACCAAAAAGTAAAGGCAATAAAAACGATTACCAAGATATTGTAATTATTTTCTTCTTCTGGGCCGAATCCTAACAATATCTAAATAGAAAAAAATAGTGGCCCAGTAGCGATGATTGAAAACTCTTTATATTAACCTACAGATCAGGATTAACTCAATATCAATTTTCTATAACGTATATATACAGTTGCTACACGTTATACAGCTACAACTATCATTGGGTTAAGCTGGTAAACTCCTATACTCGTATGAGAAGCAGTATGATCGGATTGGGATGCGGTTTTCAAACACTTACAGATGGCATACAATTGACCAAATGCCTGGAGAGCAAGTCAATAAGTTTGCATTCTTTTCTTTTTTTTTTAAACAATTTCATTCCCTCCCCCATGAACATGGATAGACATATCTTGAGATCATCTCATATTTTTTGCATATATCAATATCTTAATCTGGCTCAAAGCTTCAATGTATTTTCTACCGGCATGATCTTCTTTTGGGATCGTGAGGGCTTAGTAGCAAAGGTACCGCTCTGACACGTTCCTTTCTCCCAGCAAGAGAAGGTGCATTTGGAGTCACGCCATTTTCCAAGCCACACCCCAACAAGGCTCAAGAGTTTGCTTTGGTCATTAGAATGTTTTCATAAAGACACATCATGATACCTGGCTTATACCATTCGTGAAGTTAATGCTATATCTGGTAACCATTTCCCTAAAGAAACATGCATAACATAGTCCCTGAGTGAAAATTTGCCAAGCCAGATTGAGGTATCTATATACAAAAAATATAAGATGATCTCAAGATATTTCCCCATTTTCACAAGGGAAAAAAAATTAAATGCTCAACTTATGCTGAATAAAAAATGCAAAACAATCTTGAAACGCTAAGAACCTTCTCATACTAGAGTCTTTCTAATTGTAAGTACCTAATTACCCACTTTTATATGAGTGATAACGAAGCTAACGTAGGAACAAGTCACAGTCACAATACTAATGCTACAAATCCCCAAATATATTATTTCTATCCCACCTTTTAATGCAACTGTACATTTGTCACTAAAATCGTTCAATAATCACGTAATAACAATAATCTTTTCTCATACTATATAATTACCTTGATCGTAGCCATTAGTTACTATCTATATTTATATAGGTATTTCGCAATGCTTTGTTGGATATTTCCATTTATTTGCATTGCCATTACTTTGTTTCTGGCTGAAACAGAAGATTGCCTATTTACATCATGTGCCTATTACGATGCCATTATTTTTATTGATCATTATTTCTACTAGCATTAGCATTTCTATTCCAATTATGAGGATTTGGCAATGCTACTTGTGCATCCTCATTCACACCGCCTATTTCTTCCCATGGGAATGGGTGATTTGCTTTCATATTACTGCTATTGTGAGGTACACCTGTTTTCAGCAATGTTTCTTGGAATTTGTTGAGTAAGGGTCTTCTACTCACGTTTGCCTCTCAACGAATCTCAGGACACAACTTGAGTAAGGGTTTTCAAGTTTCCCAGGACACACATTGCTATCAACACAACTCTTCCACCAAGAACATCCTTCTTCTAATTACAACTACAAATACTTTTTCCTCTCCTAAATTGTTAAATTCGAACATATTGTAGACCTAGAAAGAGCAATCGTGACTGAGCTAGATATAGAAATAGTTGCTCATGTCTATCTAACTACCCACTATGAAGAGGTCTTGGAATTTAAAAATGTGTTTCTCCTTTGTAATACAGGATCTAGTTTTCTGCTACTAGTGTTTCCTATAAAAGAAATACACCACTTTGCCTGGGCTAGATGGTATGGTGATGAATTCGTGCGCTCAAAATTAGCATTACAAAGTGAATTATGAGGGCTACTGAGAGAAATGTCCTAGATGTGTCTCATAATGTTGCCCTTCACATGCCACACCAAAAGCTCATGTTGTCATGAGAGCTTTACCACATTAAAAGTTATCCTTTTTCAATTCATTAACCTATTCTGTGTGGCATGAACGATGAAGAAAACCGAAGTTATTGAAGAACGTTGTCTATTTCCACGAAAATTACAGAGAAAATATTAGATAGATTTCGATAGTTAGGACATCAGTAACAAACAATAACTGAACATATATTAGAAATAACGCAGCTAATATAGGCCTAGCATATAGATTCTAGCACTGGTGGTGTTGGCAGGTGTAAGCAACAGACGACCTGAGTACAAGGGTGCCTGGTTGTAAAGGAGCGCTACTGAAATATTCCTTCTCTCAGAAATTATAAAATAATATTCCTCCATGCGACGAAACAGCATGGATACTGTTCAGGAAATGTTTGTTCATCGAGAAGCTTTGGGAAGGTAGGTACAACATTTGAACCTGGTGTAATTTTTTGCTGTAACTTTTTTTTTTTTTAATGGTCTGCTCCTATAGTTTTTAAGCTGAACGGATTATATGTCATTACTTATCATTATTAAATATCTTAAATTTAGAAAAATCTACTTGGAACAATTTGCGAATTTGCGGTTATTGTGCTGTTGTTTTTATGATCAATACAATTAACAAAAGAATCTAATTTCGTAAGTAGGTACTACCTTACCCTTTGAAGTTCTATCGAATTAATCAAAGGCTGAAGTGGATTCTTGCTATTAGTCGACGAAAATTAGTCTAAAATACTTCGTACATCAACTACACTCAACTTTGAAGAGTTGTTTGACGTATTAAAAGGTATTTCAGTGTTATATCCTAAATACTCACAGCAATTTTTACAGGAACTGAATCACTCGAGGCGAAGTTGTAGACACCCATTTCAATGAAGAAAACTGAAAATAGTGAAGAACGTTGTTTATTCCCACGTTCTATTTTCGTTAATCTTTCCTTTTCCCGAACAAAATTCTAAATGAGTTAGGAAAAAACGCGATTTTAATCACAATCAACAGTCAATGAATCATAACAATCAACAACTCATTCTTCTTCCACGATCTTTGGGCCTGAAAAACTGAAAGAAAATTTTCTATGAATCACGGAGGAAGGTGGTTCATAGTCACCAAGGGTAACTGGGCCAGGGGGGTGGGTGGTGGTATGGAGAGGTATGACGTTACGCCACATTTTGCTGTATGCCGCAGTGTTCTGTATTTTGGAAAATGCACGAGGCCTATTATAGTCACAGGTGACAGGGAGCTTAAAACCTATTGGTCTAGAGAAAGGGATGTGCCAGGAGGTACAACCAAATGATATTGATGTCCCTTGATATATATTACCATTGATAAGTCTATTTCTGTGGAGCCTAGAATTATTCCCTTCACATTTTAAAACCAGTGTGAGTAATTTTCTCTCCCTTTCTCTTGACCAATGGGATTCAAGCTCCCTTGCACCTTTGTAATATAAGCTGTGTCCTTTCTAATGTATGTTCAGTTATTGTTTGTTACTGATGATGAACAACCCTTGAAATGAATTCAACATTGCAACTCTTTATTTTTCATGGTAATAGACAACGTTTTTCACTAACTTTAGTTTTCTTCATTGAAATGGGTTTCCACAACTTTGTCGTGAGTGATTTAATTTGGCATGAACTCTTAAGAATTCACCAGTGAGGAGGGAGACCCCCATGGTTTCTTAAGAATTCATGCCACACAAAACTGGTTAATAAATTTAAAGAGGTTTATTGTTAGGTATGGTACTTAGCCACCAATAGAATACATTTAGTTATTCACAAAGAATGAGTGTCTATGTTGTGCTTTCTAAACAGACTCGAAGATTTCAGCTTTTCTCAACTGTGTCCTTTTTTGGAAATCACCACAGATTGGTGAATTGGAAATAAGGTTACACATTGTTTCATTTATCAGCTCAGACTTTCCAGAATGAGTAAAGTATAAGCAAATTAGGTTACTCAAACTGAAATAACCAACTCTTTTATTCACTCATAGCACCTTTAAAAAAACGCAGACAACACTGAACTCGTTGGCTACAAAAGGTTATAACAAACTAATAGCTAACAGCATTAGAAAAATGGAATTGATACAGCATAATATATTAACATCTCATTACAAAGAATAAAAATTCATTGCTACATAGAATAACACTTGGCTATTGGGGAAGACAATACTTGCATAATGTTTTTATAACATAATATGTAATATAAAAGGAACCTTATTGAACATTTATCGTCAACATTTGGTTAAAATATAAATTTCAAGTATTTCATTTCGTCAATCAGAGTAAAAGAAGCTATGGAATGGTCAGATGAATTTCGATCAAAATCGAAACTGTTTGTACAGTAATTTTCAGAGAACATCTTCTTTTTCAACAACTTTAAAAATATTGGAAAGCTCATCCAACAAAGTCTCAGTTCTGAAAGCAACCCTTACATCAGGAACATTCGTGCGGGAAATGTCATTGCCGGCTACTCCTTCTTTAGTATAATTTGGTCCAAGCCAGTACTGCTTCATCTGAAATTGATTAAATTGATGACATTTAGAACAGATACAAAACCATGTCTATGTAAGAGAAGACAGTGGATATGTAGGAATCTTATTAGACTGATGAAATATGTGTCCCTTCTAAGGGATGAAGTGATTACTGCCAACAATCAGAAAGGTTGGCCCCCATTTGGGACTACCTAACCATGGGGCAGTGAATCCAAAAATTAAAAAATAAAAAATAAATGAAAATAAAAAAAAAGGCATACTAGAAACACTCCTATGCGATGAATAACAGTTCATAGCAATTGATCCCCTCTTGGTCATGCATGTTAACACTCTACTTAAGCATTAATAAATCAATTGCTATCTTAACCCTTTCACTCCTAGGCTAGCTTAAAAGTAATAAGTATTTCAACAAAACTAGTGTAGGTAATTAGGTTGTGAGGGTGAGGGTTTGTAGGCTTCTCTTTGATGAAAGTATTTATTTTTCTATACTAGCTAAGTACTTTTGCCGAATCCGGCCACATCAGAGCTTTGGAAATTTGTGCTAGGTCACTATCATTATCATTGGCATTGGTATTATGATTGGTTTTCCTTCATTACATTCATTATGATTAAGTTATATTAAGGTTATTCCTCCTTCATCATATTTGAGTGGGTAACCAGTTGTATTTGGTTCCCTTTCTTTAGTCAATGTTTTGTAAGGAAGAAAGAAGAAAGGGATCCAAATACAACTGGTTACCCACTCTAATATGATGAAGGAGGACCTACCTTAACATAACTCAATCATAATGAATGTAATGAAGGAAAACCAACCATATTACCAATGCCAATGATAATGATAGTGACCTAGCACAAATATCCAAAGCTCTGACGAGGCTGAATTCTGCAAAAGTACTTAGCTAGAAGAGACAAATAAATCCTTCCATCAAACCTGGGACAGGAGATCAAACCTGGGGCAGGATTTGATGTAAAGCTTAGGAGTGAAAGAGTAAGTAAGGCAGTGCAAAAATGGTGATATAATTACTAGAAACATACTTCGTGAGGGAATCCACTCATGAGCACACTATTTCTTGCCAGTTCACACATATCACATGAACTAAGCTTCCACACTTGAGCTGCAATGCTGTATTCTTCCATCAATGGTTCCTGCCAACATTAATAAATATTGAACGATTGTAAAATGCAGGAAGTAAAAGAAACCTGTTAGAACACAGAAGCAAGAAGCGTAAAACCTACATATTTATTACCATGTAATATTTTAATAAGGATAATGTAATAATTATCAGTGTGTTTAATTAGTTGCCACCCACATAGGTTATGCAATATAACAACAAACAACTGATTTTGATCAATTAGCACCTTCGTCAGAAGAAGAGGTAGAGCAATATCAAAACAAGATGATCAGAAGAGGAGGGTGTAGAAAAGTCAGTTTTGACATGAACCAACCTGTTTGGGCTAAGGATTATAGCCCAAGTGGTCTGAAGGGATGGTATCTCGAGTTCTAGGTGACCAATTATATGAAGTTACCAACATTGAAGGTCTAACTTGGAGGTGACATAACGACCAACTCTGGCCAGCTGTTGAGTCGGGGGAGGACAACATTCGGAAACTGACTGATCAGGATGAAGAAATAGTGGCATCAATAACTGATGAATCTCTAAGGACTCCTCCAAAATGTGACATAAACAGTGCAAAGGGTGAAGCACGAAAATGTTGGTAAGCTCCCCCAAGGATTTCTCACACACACTGCCTCCCATTCCAGTCGAGCCAGTATAGCCTCAACAGCCAAGGAAACTTCACCATTCCGTGGATTTGGTAGCAGCAACTCTTCCGAGGCTGCTCATAGGACGCCATCACCATTCAAATCAGTCTCCAACACATCATCCTCTACACCACAAAGACCCAGGCCAAAGCGAGCTGTGAAACCGATAGACCATCTAAACTATGAGTGAATTGTGTAGTATTACAATCTAACATTTATCACACTCCCCTCTCTCTCTATGTACCTAGCGCGGATTTAGGCCCCATTGCACCTCTGGGGGTGACTTAAGTCCGTGACAGCGGCAAGTGCTGCACGCCTCCAACCCAAACACTGCCGCCTCAACATCTGCTCCCACAGCCGCCTTCCATTCCTCATCGACACCGGCACGGCTGTATCTCTATTTCGGAACTGACACCTTCAAAGGACAGCCTTCAGTTTCGATGCTCTGCTGCAAATGGATCACTCATAAAAACTTTTGGTGTCGTACAATTACTCCACGTTGTAAAAAAACCTAATGGGGACATTCGTCCATGTTGGGACTACTGTCGACTAAATTTAAAAACGTCGACGTAATTTAATAATCATGGTGTCCCAAATTTACGCAATTTTAACACATTTTTACATGGTGAAACAGTTTTCTCAACCGTATATACAAGTATAACCAGTGCTTTTCACCACATTCCAATGCACGAGGAAGACATTCCTAAAACAGCTATAATTACCCCATTTGGACTCTACAAATACATAAAACGGGAATTCGGTTTTAAGGGAAGCTGACGAACTTACCAACAATTCATGGATACCATTTTGGCTTAATTTGATTTTGCTATTTAGATGACGTATTCCTTGCTTCCTCCTCAGAACAAGAACATTTTGAACACCTCTGCCTCGTCCTAGACAAATTTTTAGAATTCGGTCTTCAACTAAATCTTACAAAATGTGTCATAGGGCAACAACCCTCAGTATCATTCCTGGGCCATACAGTCGATTCTCAGGGCATAACAACACTCCCCGCATGCGTAAAAATTATTTCTGATTTCCCGGAACCCAAAACAATTTGTGAGTTACTTCGTTTTTTAGGCATGATCAATTTTTATAGACGTGCCATTCCCCACCCTGCGCACGAACAACGGCAGTTGTCTGCACTATTTGGCCATAGTAAAAAAAGAGACAAAACTCCCATTGAATGGACTCTAGAATTACGCTTAACCGTTCCAAATTGCATATCAGCCCTAACAAATCCAGAATCTGTGAAATTCAGACGTCCCAGCTGCTCCATGATCTATATGAACACCAACAAAAAGATAGTAAATTGCAAAGTAACGTTCATGAAATTCCGCACACATCTTACAAACGCTTTGAACAAAGAATATCCGATGATGTTCCAATTTGGTTTGAAAACGGGACACAGCGCCCGCCCACACATCCCGGAATCCCTAAAAGCCATATATTTTAAAATGCATCATGATAAAATTCATCCCAGTATCCGTGATCTCACAAACTAATCTCATCCAACGTATTCTGGCCCCAAAAGTACACAGATATTAAGCTTTTCGTAAAATCCTGCCTTGGCTGCCAAATTTCAAAACTCAATATCCCATCCCCTCATCCTCCAATTCGTTTTCCAGACGAAGAAATTTTTGAACATATACACATAGACACAGTAGGTCCCCTTCTCCATCACGTGGAAAACGGTATCACCTCACAATCATTGACCGAGCAACTAGGTCGCCAGAAGCTGTCCCGATAGCAGATATTGAAATGCATACAATAGCAACAGCCTTAATCTCCACCTGGTTTAGACAGTAAGGAATACCTTTAATCATTAACTCCGACAGGGGAACCCAATTTGAGAACTCCCTTTTCAACGCGTTAACAAATACACTTGGCATTCAACGTTTCCGTACATCAGCCTATCACTCAAAAGCAAACGGAATCATGGAAATTTGGCACCGAAGCCTTATATCGGTAATCACAGCAGGGGGAGCTAAGTGTGATTGGGTCGTGAGGCTTCCGTTCATAATGCTGTTTCTCCGGTCCGTCACAGCGGATGCTGACAACTCCTCACCCCTGCATAGGGTCTTTCACACTCACCTCCGTTTGCCAGGAGATCTGATATAGCCTACTACTCTATCACCCCCACCTTCCGACTCACAGTCAGCATTTTACCAAAACAACCTTCGCCACTCAGCAAAATCATTCACCCTGCTTACACGTTTTCATAAAATCCCCATTTAAATCTTCATTTTCCCCCAGCTATACAGGACCATACAAAGTAATATCCTGCACGGACTCGTGCGCGGAAATCAAACGCACTGGCGGCTCTTCTGATGAGATCTCCTTTGATCAGATAAAGCCAGTGTTTGCCCTACCTTACCCAGACATTCAGGGCCCTCCTCAACAATCCGTTTCCGGGCTCAACGACCTCTTTAGGGAAAACCCAATGAGCAAAAGGAGAGTGACCTTCTCCCCCCACCTGTCATAGATCCCCTAACCACTGAATCTTATAGCACAGAAATCCTCATAAGGTCCACACCGATTTTTTTTTCTTTCTAAAATACAAATCCCAAGCATTTGTCCTAAATTTCTGAGGGGAGCACCTTATACATCAAGTACTCTTCATACTCTGAGGGGAGCAAATGATAGCTACATGTTTGTAGGAAACATAATATGCAATAACGATGTAAAAAACCTGTGTTATTCAAACATCATAAACAACAGCACTCCTTTGTATTACCCTATATTATATGACTGTACCTATGTCATATTACTGCACCCGTATCAGATTGATGTTCAAATTACCTGTTACTCAATATTAGTAGTATTTTGTGTGTTGCGCATCATGCTCGTACCTATTAAGGCTGTACCATACCATACTGTATTCCACCATTTTTCTAATCTCTTCCTCCCATCATACATCCAGACACAAACCCTTTTCCTGCTCCGAGTCATTCAAGGGGAGCACTGCCGCGAACATATTTTGTACGCTTGTGGACAAACTGCTTGAAGAATGACTAGAAGCAGAAACATAGGGTAGTTTACACCCTGGCCGTCAGGGGTACACCAACTCGCAAGCATGTTTCTGGAAGGACTAGTAGGTAGTCTCTCTCTCAAATCTCAGCATACCAGAACAGATACAGAGTGAATTATCAAAAATTTGATAGGTTAGAAAGTGAAGGGTGTTACGAGCGTCGTAACAATGTCCATGTAATTTTAGGGAGGAGTTTATCTTGACTCCAAGAAACAAGACATCAGCTGATGTGGTCACAGGGGTCTAATCAAGGTGAAAGGTCTCCTGGATGCCAACAGCCCTTGCTCTAATGAGACATAGTTTGTTTTACCTTCATTAAATATGAGCTCATTTTCAATTAGCCAGAGCCAATGAGAGTCCAACTTATTCTGACAGACAGATATGCACCCGCTCACCGAGTTCCCAACAACTAGAAAATTTTTGTCATCTGTGTAGTCAACAACTGAAGTCTGGTGGTCCTTCAGTAGGGTTGGCAAGTCATTTACGAGCAGCACGAAAAGCAGGGGCCAAATAAGCTGCCCTGTGGCACACCTATCGTAGAATATTTGATGGATGAAAGCAATGTGCCGCCTGGGGTATCGAACGTGACATGGCCTGTCAGCATTGTATGAGGAGAACCAGTCAAGCACACAGCCATGCACACCCAACATCTCTAGCTTCTCAAGAATAATTTCATGGCAGGCCATGTCAAATGCTTTACTTAGGTCCACAAAGCAACCCATGACAACAAGGCTCTGGTTATTTCCAGCTAAAATAGAGACAGAGTGCATAGTAGCTGGCTCGGTCAAACGGCCCTCCAGAAACCCGTGTTGGCAATTGCTGAAGATAGTTTATGAGTTCAGGAAGTCCAAGAGCCAATCAAACATGAGGGTTTCAAAAACCATTGCGAGGAAACACAGAAGGCTGATAGGGTGATAGTTTGCAATACCTGTGGAACTTCCTTCTTGGGAAAAGGAATAATCAGGGACGACTTGAGGAGTTCAGGAAACTTTCCAGACCCAAAAGAATTTTTCAGCACTTTCCAGACCCAATGATATTGCAGCTTCAGTCATAATCGTGTTGATTATCAGTGAATATCAATATCATGTACATAAATGATTTCCACTAACCTCTCATTGGTATTAATTCATTTTTTGTAACATGCCTCACAGATAAGTTGGTGAAAACTGTCCAAAAAACTGTGGACGCCTTTCTTTATCAATTTAGATCATGTTCTATCATATATCTAACACACATGACTAGAAACTAATTAGATATCTGCTTGTATCCATACTCTCGGATAAAAACAATTAATAAGTTTGGATACAAATTACACTTTACATTATATGGTGCGAAGTGGAGTAGGTTTGATAAATAGATGGGCAAGGAACATGTAATGTTGCTTACCTTAGTAAAATGGAATTGTAGGGGGTCATCCGTGCTGAGTGAAACGCATAGCCCTCTGGCTAAATATTCAGGTAACGGGTTTCTGTGGTAGTTCAAGAAAAGTGAATTGTTGCTAAGTGGGGACATAGCTATGCCGATTTGAGCCAAGTAGTAAAGGTATTGGAGAACAGGGACCTGAAACACAATATATAAATGATACCTACCGAAATATGTGAATGCCTGTAAATTTATGTGTAAGTAATTTTAGAAAACCACATTAAGGAAGTGATTAGAAGTGGTATTGAAGGTGAGGCAGTCAGGAATGGAACCTGATAAAAGTAATTCACTTAAACAGATGGCATACCTTGTTGAGATTTATATATTAAACCACAAATAAATATAGGAACACCCCATATCATACCAACAGGAGGAGCAGAAAATAAATATTACAATTTATTAATTATAGTTATATTATTATTAATAAAATAGCAAATAATTACAATATATGAGATACTTATTTACTGAAACGAGAAACGCACCAGTACCCAGTGTAACATGACCCTATGAGTGGCATATAATAACGATTTCTGTAAAAATTAAGATTAAAATTTTATTTTATTTTATTTTATCACCCCAAAATACCTAAAGGGGTGGGTAGGGAGGAAGGGAACCGTCAAAATTCCCAATAACTAATCAATTATTAGTAAAAAAGAGATATATTGGAAAAAAATCGTTTAGCATGACCTTAGGAGTAAATTTTTGTTATATTATTTTGACGTCAATTATTTACCATAAAACTCGAGTACTTTTTTAGCAGATTTGGCTTCAATGCATTGAATATAAACTTTTTCTGGATAATATTCTGCATAAAATTCACCAGTATTTTTTTGCCCTCTGTTTAATTAATAATATTTTTGCCATCTTAATAATAATTGGAGCACAGTTTTGGGCACATTTTCATAGTTTTAACGTTTAATTTATGGTTTATAGACTATGCTTATAAAATGCATGACATATATCAAAATTAGTCGAGAACGCAGAAAACTAAAAAATTGTGTTGAGAAATACGTCCCAAAAAGTATGAATTTCAATATAGGAGTTTTTGGTTTTTATTTTCTGAAATTTTGGCAATAGCTTTTCAAGTCGCTAATCAATTTTAGGTTTAAATTAGTTACACAGGACATTCTGCTTTCTAGAGATGAACTATACAAACAAGATTTAGAAGCATACACATTTACCTTCTGACCATGACATTCCTATGAAAGCTGAGAAGCTATTTATAATTGATTAATTTGCATAGGTATCAAACGATATTGAAACATTGAATAATCCTAAGGCGAGCCTCAGCTACTAGTTGGGTTACAGGTGGCAGACGGTGAGCGTTCCACTAGATAAAGTGGACAGCTGAGCTGCCAATAGGGGAAACCTGTAACCAGTCCTGGACCGTGACAGCAGTACCTACCATCAATGTGTGGGAAGCCTATCTCTATGGCTAGGAGATAGGGCTCATAAAAGCCACAAGTGCATTGTGGTAGGGCTGTGGCATGGCGAGTAAAAGCCGTCAATCAAAAGCATTTGATTTTAGCACCCAGGCCAGGGTAAGTCTGTGAGCCATGGTGAAGGCAGCTACCCTAGAGAATATAGAACCTCGATAAAGAAGTCCCCTGGTACTCCATGTTGGGGATTGAGAGAGGGGCTAACAATTCCTCCCTGTAGAAAATTCTAATTGTTATGAAACCCGAACAAAGAACAGAAAGGCTAGACAGATTTAACAGAAATGGACATGGAAATTAGAAATGGAACAAAATTCTGTATAAAGATATCAAATTTGCCACCTGGAATGTTCAAACCATGCTACAGCTTGGGAAGATGAAGGAGATAGCACTAGAACTAGAAAAAGCTGGTATTGAAAATACAGTAGTGGAAGAAGTAAAATGGCCTGGGAAGGGAACACTTGACAAAAGCATTTCTCCTTGTATTACAGTGGCCAAGAAGAGAGAATAAGATTGTATGGCACTGGTTTCGTGGTTAATGCCAAACTGAGGAAGAATGTCCTAGGATTCGAACCTATCAATGAAATACTTTATAGATTGGTGGTTCGGGGAAAGTTTAGAAATATCTCCATTATCTCAGCTTATGCACCAACTGATACAACTAATAAAGATGTGAAAGAGGCTTTTTACGACCAGCTTGTCTTGTTGGACAAGTGAGTCCAACAAAATGATTTGCTGATTCTCCTTGGAGATTTCAATGCGAAAATTGGAAAAGAGGATACCATGGTGCAGGTGGTGGGGGTGGTGCACCCTGTATGAAGAGTCCAATGACAATGGACAAAGGTTGGTACAATTCGCTGCAAAGTAAAATCTGATTATAAAAAGCACTTGTTTCGAACGCAGGAAGATCCATCTAAGAACATGGAAAATCCCTGAATCAGATACAGTGAACCAAATTGACCATGTCATTGTGGGAAATAGGAATGCATCCAGCATCATCAATGTAAGAGCGTTTAGGGGTCTTAACTGCAATTTGGATCACTTCCTAGTCAGAGCTGTGGTTGGGTATCAAATATCAAATGTGTAAAAAGGAAAAAGGATCAGTAGGACGAGGTGGAATGTGGACAAACTCAAGGATGATAATGTCAGGGAGAGCTACCAGGAAAAATAGGAGCTAAACTGAACTATTTCCTTGATACCGATAATATAGAGCTGATGTGGAATGAAATAAAGAACACTGTAATTCAAACAGCAGAAGAGTCCCTTGGAGAGAGATCAGTAGAGGATAAATGGTTGTTTTGATTACTTCTTTATAAATGTACTCTCACGTATGCAAACAAAAAACTAAGGGCTGTACAAAAAAATTGATAACAAGGTAGGAAATCACTGATGTTCATTTTCTGTGATAGCGAGAAACGTTCTGAATATCAGAAACTGCAATCAGTGTATCCTTCCACCCGACCTTGTTCTGAGGATCCGACAAAAGTTCGTCAAATGCATTCACAGTAACTTTAGCCTAACTCTGAATATTTTGATATAAAACATCAGTTTTTCATAACAAGGACTACTTGGAAATTGACTTCAAAGATGAAAGTTCCATAGGATCACTTCTGTCTCTCAGATGTTTTCACATATTCGCCCAAGTAGCTATTGGACTAGTTTCAAAAATACTTGAAAATTTGATTAATTCTAATGTTTTGGTTTGATTCTTACTACTTTAAAACCATATTTTCATTGCTTAATACAAGTAAACTTACTTTTCTCAAGAGTAATCCATGGGAAATATTTTCGGCCATCATAAATCCACAAACTAAATGTTGGACAGGTCCAGCTTCTCCACAATGTGGACGTAACACAAATGTATTCAAACCTTTTTCACTGAAATATACACAAAGAGGTTGAAGATGAATAATTACAAAATTGATTGAAAACGTTGATGCATTTTTCTGACAAAATTCGTGAAATGAAGTATTATTTTACCTCCTGAAATGGTTGAGGACTGTCAAGTTAGCATACGTATAGTATTGATAATACGCATAAGGAGGATTTTCTTCGTCACCCCACTGGTCTGGAGTAGCTACATCTTTGTCAAATAAAGGATTTTCTGGCTTGCTTTCATCATCAACGGAGTCAAAACCAATAACCTGAATATTAAATACGGTATAATTATTAAACTATACTAAAAAATGAATTTGAAAAATATATATCTGAAAATGATAGAAGGAAAACTATTCACACCAATGAGAATATATATTCTACTGCCACTTGCCTATAATTAAATGCATCACAAAAATATTGCATGGTTGGCACAGGTTTGATGTTTATAGCAGCTAACCTTGAACCAGGGTAGCTTCTCCACTGCTTTCTGTTATAACGAATTTCCAAAGAAAAATTGAGCCATTTAGATTACTTCAAAATTTTAAATGTGAAGTAGGGGGCCCCTACAAATTCGCTTCATACATCAAAGGACACAATCCTAGATTGAAACGTTATCCAGCGCGAAATATAGCGCAGCGGCATTATATTAAGAAGATAACTAACATAATCTTAACATAAGATAACTTCTTAAAATACCGCATAAAAATTACGTTCCAACGTAGAAAAATTATTCGTGGCAAAAGACTGGTTCAAACACAATTTAGGGGTCCAAAACAAATTTTTCAATGCCGAGTCGATTGCGACTTCTCCCAGATCTCTAACATTCAATATAAGTGAGAAAAATCGATTTTTAAGTGACAAATGCGCAAAATCGACCAGCATTTTGTAGTTTTCAAGTTGTGCTGCGTGTCCTAAAATTTTATTTGCGATCTCGTCACACCGCTGTCCCCTTAGTTTCATTCAGGACATGGTTGGCCTCAATGATCAGAATTTGAGGGCCTAATTTAATTTTATCCACAACTTTTCTTTGAAAATTCGCTCTCTTATCCATGCTGCATGACTGAGTACTTTGATATTTACTAACATTCGAACTCCATTCTGTTACTCTCTCGTTCTTATTTTCACTTCCTTTGGTTTTCCTTATTATATTATTGAGCCAAATTGGGGTGACTGGTTTTTCAAAGATGTTTTACAAAAGTCTAGGTGGTTCGGATTATTTTCTTGTTTCAGTCGGGAATGTTCATTTCTCTGATCATAAATCATTCTAGACTTCTCGCAGAGTTTTAGTTTCAAGAAGTCCGAACTTCATTTTCAAAGCGGACGAATGTTCCCGTTGTCTCCCCGGGGACACAGAGAGGTCACTGTGCGATAAATACTTCATAGAAATAAGTAGTAGGTTTGGCTCCCCTGCTGTAGATTGTTTCACCTCAGTTGCGAGTGCAAAGTATCCGGTTTTCTCTTCATGGTTTCCAGATCCAAGGGTGGCTGAGAGGATGCCTCTACTTATTCTTGGTCTGATCTGAAATTTTTCGCCTTCCCACCCCTCACCTTGATTTTAAAGGTTTTGAGGAAGATAGTAAGGGATTGAGCCACGGGTGTGGAGGTGGTACTCGATTGGCCTTCACAGGCATGGTACCCCCCTTTTTTTAATGAACTTTTGGTTTCTGAACCATTAATGTTGGGCCCAGCCAGTGACCTTCTTTTTCTTCCTTTCAGGTCCCAGATCCATCCCCAAGCAGGCTCACTCACGTTACTGGCGGCCAGGTTATCAGGGAAGCTTTCCTGAGGAAGGGTGTTCCCTCAACCATGGTTGACACCATGGTGGCTTCACTATCGGCTGCAACGCAAGCACAGTACAATTCGTGTTTTAAGAGATGGTGGACTTTCTGTAAAACCCATGGTTTAGGCCCTTGGGATAATCGCATGGGCTGAGGAGAGATAGCTCAGTGGTTTCCTTTTTACAGGAGGTGCTAGACGAGTCACCCCTGTCATATTCTACAATCAATTCTTTCCGTTAGGCATTGACATTGATTTCCTCTGCCTCTCTGGGTTCCCACCCCCTGCAAAACAGGTTTTTGAAGGGAGTTGCATTTATCCGACCACCCCTCCCAAGGTATGTGGTTACATGGGACTCACACCTGGTGTAAGTAAGATTAATTTCATTTGTTTCAAACCATTATGAGTCGAAAAAAGTTTTATTTAAAATATTTTGTTCCATATTGGTATGATTGGAGATGGTTTTGTATTTGCAGTGTGAACCAACAGTTAGTATTTTTTGTGTGAATTTGATTTTAAAAAATACATAGATATTCATAACAAGAATATAATACATTCCTACTTACATATTGAAGAAATTTGTGTAAATTTGGATGGGTATTGGGGTTGTTGGTGACTTCAAACAGTGGAAGAAATATATTATTCAAAAATTCCTGGAAATTGGCCATCAACTTATTGGAGCGGAATATGTCACTGAAAGCAAAATTAACAACTTAATTAGTGTCAGAGAATTGGAAATATTGGTGCAATATCAGGTGTCAGTAAGGGCTTCTTGAATCCACACAAACAGCGATGTAATGTATATTGATCTACATGAACATGTTATGACCTTTCAGGCAAAATATGTCACACCTCTAACACAGGACAGGTTAGAGGATACATATTTTGTTTAAATTATACCAATACCGTAGTAAATATGATAGTGCTAATTGTTTAACCTTCTGATGGGTGTGTGGCAACACAATTTTATATGTTAAATGGAATTGCACTTTTTTTATTCAGCTTGGGAGGTTCAGTACCTACAGCTAATAAATCTAGCAAAAACAGAGTACATATACAAAAAATATATTTTTGCTGTTGTAGCATCCATCAGTCAAGATCAAAAATGTTATGTGTTTGACTGTTGATCATGTAAAATTGGTTCTACTGGAATATTTCAAGTTATTATTATTAGTTTTTTTCTTCTAAAAGGAATGTTTGCAAAATCATATTTATCAACAATCAATTCTTCTCTTGATACAATTTTGTTTTATAAACTTAAATTTGATATTATGTTAACAGTTTACTGAGGAACAATTTGGAATTCGCCATTTAAATAAATTATTTAAGGTGGTCCACGATACAACAATATAATTTAGTCCGATAGTGAGAGTCAATCCTAATTATTATATCTGCTTTACATCGGGAATAGGGGTTCTTTATTAGTGGGAAAGTCGATTTTTTGGAAGCAGTGCTCAGTGCTGCTACGAACCTGCTTGAGTGAGTTTCGAAGACCTGATGGTTAATTGAAGACTTGGCATGCCAAAGGTTATTTTACGGAGTCTCTTTCAAACATGTGTGAGAATATTGCAAGCTAACAGTTGACTACTTCTTCCCTTATCACAACAATAGGCAAACTCAAAATTGTTTAGTAGTAATTATTACTAAACAATTTTGTGTTTTCCAATAATGGCAGATTTAAATTATTCGGTGACTAGTTTAGTCAACAATTCATTCCAGCTTTTGATTCAGATGTTTGTGAGTGTTTGTGGGAGTTTGGCTGTGAAGGGTGATGGGGGGGGGGGGGGGGGGGGTCGAAGGAAATTGTTAGGTATCTACTACTGCTTCAAAATTCCTGGTGAAGAGTCGTTAAAGGGGTCACTTTTCGTTCATTGTAGATATTAAAAATAAAGTCAATACTGGATCCCAGGGCCAGGGGAAAGAAATAGAAACATGAGTGAGGAAGGAAAGAATAGGAAGATGCAACAGTATGACCACCAAATGAGGGATAGTCTATCACACCCACAGAGGCCTTGTTCGGATGTTCAACATCTTGAATAAATAGGAACAAAATTAACTACAAAGCTCACTCTACTGATTAGGAGAGGTTCCCCAAGATGTAATTATGCTCACCACTCTAAGAGACTCCTCATACAAAATGTCACCATCTCAAGTTGAATGGGAACTAAATGAGCTACAGATATCATGATTACATAAGTAGAATCTCGAACTGAAATGATATTCTGCCGTCCCCAGAAGGGCCTTATTCCAAAGTTCGGCATCTCATGTTGAGTAGGAACAAAATCAGGTGCAGAGCTCACTATGCTGATTTGAAGGGTTCCTCAAGTTGTAGTATTATACTCTATCACAAACAGAAAGGCCCAGTTCAAAAGTTTAGCACCTTAAGTCGAATGGGAACTAAATTAGCTACAGAGCTCACTTTGCTGAATAGAGTGGTATCTCTAACTTCAATTATGCTCTAGCAAAGCCAGAGATGGCCCTTTTCAAAGTTCAGCACCTCAAGTTGAACAGGAACGAGATTAGTTATTTATAGAAGAGATGTACCAATTTTAAATAAGATAGCAGGTATACATCTGAAATAATATTTTTCAGGACTGCCAGAAAAAATGCTAACAGAACGATCATGGCCAATGTAATAATGGTACCAGGAACTTGCTGATAATTTTGGGGAAACCCGCATCATCAGTCCATCCATTTTTGAGTCTATACCGGACAAACATACGTGGACATACATTCATTTATACATACTAGCTGCTCCGGCTCGCCTCCATGTCCAGCCGGGGAAGGGAGGGGGGGGGGGGACACCGCCCCGTAGATGTACATTACAATCGAAACATGTAGGGAATGTTGCTCGCTTTGCTCGATCAGTATAGCTGTATAGATGCGATGGTCTTTACTGTTGAGTGGGAAATGTGTGTAATAATTTGCTGCGTTTTCTTTAAGGGACCATGAAAAGTTGATTAGGTTCAATAAAGATAGGCCATTTATCTGCATAGAATGGCTATCTAATAAAGATTATGTGGAACCACGAAAAGTATAGTTTTAAGAACATTACAGTACTGACAGAACTGCCGGATGTTAGATTTTTGTACGTAAGGAAGCTATACTGCCCACCCAATCTGGCAGACATTTTTTTCTGTTGGAAATTACTTTCAATCAAATTAAATCTTATAAAACCATGTGGAACCACGAAAAGTTTATTAGGTTTAATAAATATAGACCATTATTTTATCTGTGTAGAAGGGCTATCCTTTTCCCCGTCTATTATTCAGTTGAAGTGTCTTTCAAACGCGAGAGGTTCCTTCCATCAAGTGGTTCAAAGGAAAAGATCAGATAACTACGTTGCGACAGAATAAGGGAGAGCGACCAACGTTTTGGTCAACATTTTCGTTCACTACAATCGGAAAAAAGAATTTCATGTCTCGAAACTCGCAAGGGATCAAACTGGAACATCAACGAATAATTCAAGACCAACCCGAGCAAAAACCGTCGAAATTCACTCGATTAAGGTGGAAAAAAACCACAGCAGGGAACGCATTTTTTTCGTCATTTCCCGCATTCTTTCGCTGATTTTTCCAGGAAGACAGCACCTTTCAGCAATTTTGACAGCACCATCGTGTTCTACAGGTCCTGAAGCGTAACTTTTTCACTGACATACGAAGTGCTCTCGATCAAATTTTAATGTGGCAGCAAATAAAATTGCTTATGCTACCTTTTGAAAAAATCCAAGAAGATCCCCCCACTTGTAGACTCGCCCCACTCAGCTGTTTGGCTGTGGATAGCATGGACAGATAAATAGACGGAGTTTCATTCTTATAAATAATAGAGATAGAGATTTATGAATGTTAATTCTGTATACCCCAATACTGTAAGTTTTAAAAGTACCTAATTATTTCAACATTTCTATAATCAAAGACAAACAATAGTTTTTGACATAATATAATAAACTTATAAAAAAACATTAAATTTATTTAAAATCTCACTCACTCCCTCTTTCCATTTTCAGTTTCTCACAAATTTCCTCAATCCCTCAACATCCCTCACCCTTCAATTTTAGAAAAAAGTTCCAGTCATGCAGCATGATTGTTTGAGCAAATTTTCGTAAATTATCGGACTATATTATGATACATTGTTTTTAAAATTGAGGACTTTTGAAAATAAATTGTGAAGTAGCTACCAATTTTATGGCAAAAAACTCGTTCTAAAAAAATAACCTGCAGGTAAAAAATATATTTTGGATTTTTAACTTTTTAGCAGTTTTTATTGATTTTTTAGCACATTTTATTGAAATTGCATGACTTTGTACATCAATTTTTTAATGTTCTATTTTATAGTTAATAAACTTTATTTGAGCAATATCCTGCTAAAACATATAAATAATTCAACGATTTTTAGCCGTTTTTTTGCTATTTTTAGTGATTTTGTTCAGCACTTTTGGTTTATTATTTCCAATAATAAGCCTATGTGATCGTGTAGCAAAAAATTTTTATAACCCCCCCTCAAACTTTGTCACTTTACGTTTCAAGGTGCGTAGAATCCGAGTGAGAGGAGGCGCCGGCGCCGCGGCACCTTGTGGTGGGTACGGCGCCGGCGTTCCTTCGAGGCATGAATATGTTTTTTTCAAGGTCATATTTGTGTGTTAATACCAAAGCTTTTCCTACGCATATTTAATAACATATCCTCTCGACTTTTCGTACGTACTTAGATAATGATATTATTAAGGCAATAGCTATTTGAACAGATAGGAGCTCAAATCGAGAAATATAAACATGCGTATATAATTATAGAAGTATAGG
Source organism: Adelphocoris suturalis (assembly GCA_030762985.1). Lineage (NCBI taxonomy): Eukaryota > Metazoa > Arthropoda > Insecta > Hemiptera > Miridae > Adelphocoris > Adelphocoris suturalis. The sequence goes on along the minus strand of CM061045.1, from coordinate 9,995,620 downwards.
TTGTGGCAACTCGAAGTAGGACACGCCGAGGAGTCTGGACGGGCCTTATGACGTACGCTAGCCAACTAAAACTACGATCATACTCAATTGAAAAAATAATAAACCTTTGTGAAATAATTTGCAGCGTTTTTTTTTTTTTTAATGTGACCAATTTAATGTGCTAAACACACACACACACACGCACACGCACACACACACGCACACACACACGCACACACACACATTTTTTTTTTTTTTTTTTTTTTTTTACGAAAACTCCCCTCAAAGGCGGAGGGGGCACACCATTAAACTGGAAAATAAATAAATAAAATAAAAAAGTGGGGAGGACGCCCAGGTTTACCCGACGCCGGCTCTAGGGATAAGGGATGTTGCAGGACGAGGAGGAAGAATGGGATGAAAGGAAGTGCCCCTATAAAATGACCACCAGTTCAAGTAAGAACCCCTCAGGACGCGGGTGGTGATACCACGGAGTACTCCTGCCGAGATGCCCAACTCGAGCAACTCCGTGGCACTTTTCCCGCACCACACCCCGCGCCATGACACAGTCGCGGCAATGACCTTGATGTTATTAGGTGCCACTCCTTTTAGCTCAGATATCGCTTGGCGCAGATCATTTCTATCATATTTACTTTTCTTAGCCCGCCAGGTCTGCTCCATGTCCAAGCTGCCACTGACAACCTGGACATCCAGGATTATGGCAGACCCATCGGGCTTGATCGCAACGATATCTGGCTTCTTGCCCCGGTCACTCGGCATATGGTATAGTCTCTCTCTCTCGACATCCCAACCGCTAGATGACAAAGCGCCTGCTATCTGCTTGGCAACCGCATCGTGATGTAGAATGCGGCCACCGTGAGTACGAGGACACTGCTGCACCACATGATATAGATTATCATTTTCGCCCCGACAGGCACAGCAGAGGGTGTCTACTGTCCCGCGACTACTCCTCGAACACCTCACCGAGGTGGCTAACGTAGCCACCCGGATGGCGTGAAAATGGCGATAGTCGCGGGCCCCAATGCCCTCTGAAGCCCATTCCACCCACTGGGTAGAAATGGGGGATTCAGAGCACTGTCGGAGTTCTTTACCATCTACTGACTCATGCAGTGCAGCAGCGAACTCAGCAGATGAGCTGGGTTTTGGAGCAGTTGGTGTTGCTCGATCGCACCACAACAACTGCTGCCGGACAAAGTCCAGGTCAGCAGCAGTGCGGGCGACCTCCCAGCTCGAGCCCCTAAGGGCAAGCAGGCGCTGGCGGCGTAAAGATGGGATGCTGGCAGAAAGAGAGACAATACCGAGCCCACCGGCCTTGACCGGTGCGTGGATGTAAGCACTTGGGACACCAGGTGGAAAGCCTAGCCAAGAGCGCACAGCAGAGCGAACTTCACGATCTAACTCAAGCAGCCTCCCCGCAGTAAGCCTGCCAAAGACTAACCCATAGGTTAGCTTTGGCAGTAAGTACGTGCGAAGGAGGCGCAGCTTCTGCTGTGGCTTCAATGGAGCCTTGGTGACACGAGCTAATGCTCCACCAAGGTCCACACGGCTTGCGGCTATAGTGGCCACACCCATGAAGTCGACCCCAAGGTACCGCCAGACCTCCAACACGGATCGGGCGGGGATGGGTGTCTGTCCTACGACAAAACACTCCTCATCCACCACCTTCACCTTATGTTGGCGGCCAGACGGGACCAAGGAGACCGACCCACACTTAGAAGGGTTGACCACTAGACCACACCTGGCTAGCTGCTCAGCAAAGGCATTGAGGGCGACCTGCAAGCCCTCGCGGGTTTCTGCAAGTAGGATGACATCATCGGCAAAAGCCAATGCACCTACTCGCACCCCAGGGGCGAGATCAAACCCTATTTCATCTGGCAGCTTACCCAAGGCTGTATCCACGACCAGGTTGAAGAGGAGTGGCGACAGAGGATCCCCCTGGCGTACCCCGCGCCCAATGAATCATCCCCTGACATCTCACCTTGTGCCTCGAGGACCGTCACGCCTTCGTGGTACTGACAGGCAACATACTCAATTAAACGAGCAGGTGCCCCGACACCACGAAGACAATCGGTCAGGGCAAAGTGGCTAACTGTGTCAAAGGCCTTAGCGACGTCCAGAGCGGCAAGATGGAGCTGCCGTTTCTTGATGCGGGCCAGCGAAATGACAGTTTGGAGAACTGTTAGGTTCTCCGCTGTGCCATCCGCTGGCCGAAATGCTCTCTGGACGTCACCTATGACACCAGCCACTTGAAAGCGAGATGCCAGAATCTTTTGGAAGTGGCGGAAAACTACCGATGATATTGAAATCGGACGGTAGCCTCCAGGCCCACTTCCTCCTTTCTTTGGGATGAAGATGGTTCGGGCACGGGTCAACGCTTTCGGGGGCCTTCCCGATAGAAGTAACAGGTTGAGGATAAGCAGCTTGACACATTTTGGGGCTTTATTCCAGCGTCGGGCAGAAATACCATCAGGTCCAGCAGACGTGGAGTTTTTGACACGGCACTTATGTGCCTCGTCATGAAGCACCGGCGTGCACATAATGCCACGTAAGGAATCCCTGGTGGAAGCTGGGGGTACCACTGGCACACCAGGGTTGTGGCTGGGAGCACTCAAAAGTGGCTCCCAAAATTCCACAAACTCCTGGAGTGGGGGCAAAACTTGTTCATCCCCAGCTCCCTCCAGTACCTCCGCAGCTACACGAGCCGGATGCTTCCTCCACAACTTCTGGACCCGCTGGTATTCCCGCCTCCTTGCTTGCTTAGCTGCTTTGCGACCTCCACGGGGCACCGACACAGGAGGATGTCCTCCCTGATGCCCCGCCACGGTCGCATCCCCAACCTGTGGGAAGATCCTCTGTACATAGGCCGCGACCTCATCTTCCAAGCCAACAGGCCTCTCAACAGCCCGCCTCGCCAATTCCTGCAGGTAGGCACTCTCGTAACCATCAATACGGCCTACCTGCTCCCCGAGCCTCAACACTTCAGTCTTCAAATCCTCAAGAAGACCGGAGGTCCCGGGGGAGGATTGCTGAACGGCGGGCTGTTGTCCCACGCCTGTCGGAGATGTGGGGGAGGCCCCACTGCTATTTGCCAGGATTGCATCCTGCACGAGCTGCTGGCGAAGAGATTGAATGGCAGAAAGCGTGCGCATGGGAAAACGTGCTTGAAGGAATACATTAATATTTCGTACCCCATTACGCACAGCCTCTGCCTCCTCTGCTGCCATTCGCCGCAAATCCTCAGAAGCATACCTGGGCCGCTCTCGCTCTATATCAATTGCAGCGTTGGCCTGTACAGGATGCTTCTGCCAGACGTGGGCACTGAGGCCACGCTTGGAACTGAAGGCTCTCTCACAGTGGGCACACTGATGGACATCTCCAGGGGCATTGGAAGAGGAAGAAGGATAGGAAGAAGAGGAGGAAGAAGAGGGAGAGGAAGACCGACGCCCCTGCCTGGGGCGCCCCCGAGCGCCTCCCCTAGAACCCCGCTGGCCAATGGGTTGGCGGGGGTTATGAGGCTCTCTTGTATCTGGGTTCATAACTGGGGAGACGGTTATTAAGGGTCGGGAGACCCATTGACATGAGCCTCCCCCCTAAGCGCCAGAGGGTCATTCTGCCACCCTCTGGTTAACCAGAGGGTGCCCGGGTTGCACGACGGGGACGTATGACCATGACTTGGGTAGGGATATGAAGGAGCTCCGAAGAGATAAAAACACCAACGGTTACCCTACCCCAGCAACCCCAACACACACACACACACACACACACACACACACACACACACACACACACACACACACACACACATACACACACACACACACACACACACACACACACACACACACACACACACACACACACACACACACACACACACACACACACACACACACACACACACACACACACACACACACACACACACACACACACACACACACACACACACACACACACACACACACACACACACACACACACACACACACACACACACACACACACACACACACACACACACACACACACACACACACACACACACACACACACACACACACACACACACACACACACACACACACACACACACACACACACACACACACACACACACACACACACACACACACACACACACACACACACACACACACACACACACACACACACACACACACACACACACACACACACACACACACACACACACACACACACACACACACACACACACACACACACACACACACACACACACACACACACACACACACACACACACACACACACACACACACACACACACACACACACACACACACACACACACACACACACACACACACACACACACACACACACACACACACACACACACACACACACACACACACACACACACACACACACACACACACACACACACACACACACACACACCCACACACACACACACACACACACACACACACACACACACACACACACACACACACACACACACACATATATATATATATATATATATAAAGCGTTAAACTTTAGGATTCGTTTCAAAATGACTTAAAACGGATAACAATGAAGACAATTTTCGAAAATTTTCATTTTAAAATGTTTGGGGCAAATGTAATAGCTTCATTTTCTACAAAAAAATTGATTTTGCTGGTGAAATATGGATTTCTTCGTAGACCCCTTGAGATTACACGAAAAAAAGGAAATTGTTAACAAAACATTCATTCTAAAATATTGGTCCGAATATGAAAGTTTTGGAGAAGCACCCAAGTAACATTTTTAACCTGTTGCAAAAATCCAATTCCTCCAGACAATTCGAAGATGAACACTAACTAGAGTGCAATGAGTTATCAGAGGTCTGCAACCAAACTGCTAGAATATTTTTAAAAAACCGTTCTTAGAATTTTGATCATTTGGATGTTCATAAACAATTTACAGTCAATGCCTTCATAAAACAGCATGGAGTTTGGATATATCATACATACAAATAACAAATTGTCAAACCCACAACCTTTCTAGCTAACACTAACATATCACCAATAATACAATATTAAACTCACTACAAACGAGGGATTTGTATCAACCATCGAACGTTGTCACTATACACATTGTAAGTTATAGCCCATGTAGCTAATTTATCCCATTCATCAATACTTTTGCCGTATATAGATAATCTCAATTCAGAATTCTGGTACTTGCTTTCTTCTAAATCAAAACAAACTTCCTGAAAGGGAGAGTACAGAAAATTAACTCATTAACTTGAACTACAGTTGGTTTATCTATGTACATATCATATGATCAAAAACTATTAAATCTAAAGGGTTATTTCACGAGTGAGAGTAAAATTATTATTTACATATCTATTGGAGGCGTCTGTCGTCATTAGCTAATCGAGTATAGGGGCTGAGCCTGATGATGATGTTCTAACATTGAAAGCGCTTGCCTCCTGTACTCGACTTGCTAGTGAATATAGACTCCTCCAAAAAGTATGCAAATTATAATTTTAAAACAATCAAGAAAGGAAAACAAATCAGTAACTAAAACAATAAAGTACACCCTTGATGGGTTCAGCATGCATGGCTAATCCATCCTCAGTAAAGACTTGATGACGCAGCCCGGTGGTAGGGTCCAAGGTGGCGTCATGATTATGATATGAATCAATGTACAAGTGTCACTCAATACAAACCTCCAGGCTGTGGCTGCCAGAGTTGCAGTCCCTACCCCCTGACTATTGTCTCCTATATTTTCCCAAATGTCTGTCCAAATCTCAATTGTCCCCCTTCACTAGGTTCCTAGCCCTGTGCTTGAAGATTTCAATATCCACAACACCTTGTGGAGCAGTGACACTAACACAACACAGGGAGCCACTGCTGAAGGCACGTTTAGGGAGTTGGATTTCCTCCTCCTGAACAATGGCCTGCCAAATTACTTGCTACCGATCTGTGGTACTATAACTACCTACAATCGACGTTGCCTTAAGCTCTATCAGGTCAGGGGCTACTAACAATACTTGGGAAGAACAATTTCGTCAACAGGTACAGGGGGAAGAACTGCCAAGCTTCAGAATCGAGGGTTTTTCCTGCAATACACCCAACCTCTAACAACCGCAAAATCAAGAGATCATTGTCACCCCATCCAGTTCGTTCAGAGAGATGAGCCTCGTCTATATTACAAGGCTGTTACCTATTATCTATTTTAACTAGGCTGGTAAAGAAGAAAATGAAAATTTCGACTAAGAATATCCTGAAATGAGAAAAGAAATGGGAGAAATGCCCCAGGAGTCCCCTGGGTTTTTGTTCTGAAATTTTTTTGTGATTTGTGAATAAAAGACATTCAAATTTAGTGTTGAAAATATTATGTTTCCCATGAAAAACAAATCCAAAATGGTATAAGTGCTGTTTATTTTTTATCTTTTCATAATTTATTTTGATTATTTTATTTAGTTATTATTCATTTTTCAAAGAGTTTATAAAATTAAAAAATTGATTTTCTTAAAATGAGTTTTGGTAGACAAAGGTTGACCCTCCACCACCCACAGAGTACATTTGTTATAACTTCGTCAGCAACCTACCTTTATTATTCTAGCAAAATATTTGCCATTCAAATAGTTATCAGTCTTGAGAAAAACCTCACGCAGTCTGCTTTCTCCAATGGGGTTATACTTGGCGTTGAATTTATCAAATCGGTGGAATGTATTTCTATCCTGAAATCATAAGAAATAAAACTTGTATGATACTAAAAAATGTATTATGGTATTTTAGTATTTAAAGTTCATTAATTCACAGAGTTGTACCACAATATTAAGGAGGTAAATTCATTCCTAGATGCTTTTTTTATTCCACGTCGCTAACTGAGTGAAAAATGTTCTAGACATGCAGCATGAACAACGAGCAAAGTTTTGAAACAGATAATTTTTGTTACTCTTGACAAACGATTTTGAAGATTATTTTTCAATATTATAATTGTGAGTGATTCATATTTTTTGAAAAAGTATGCTCAGTAGGTAAAAACAGCTGCAACACCCTTCCCAATCAAAATTCAGGACCGTACAGATAGGATAGAATAGTTGGACCTATAAGTCACAGAAAGGTGTGAATCTCCATATTTGAATGTATATACCAAAAAAAGGAATTTACACTTGAAATGATAATAGATAGTTGTGCTAGGCCTGTACATATATTTCAGACGACATGGATTTGATCTGGTATTTAATGTACCTAGTTTATAAGAAATAATAAAATTTAGCACTTATTACAACATTTTCAAGATCTGTCATTCCGATAGACATACATAGAAAGATAGGTTTGGAGACTACAGTATCACATTTTCCTTATGATGTACAAAATATCAAGAGAAACGTACTGCATGGACATCCAACATGTCAACGGTGAGGTCGTACGATGTCAGATTCATTGATTGAAATACTTCCTTTAATGTCATTTTGGTTCCATTTTTATGTTTAGTAACGACTTCATCCCAGTGATTTTTCAACGTCTTTTTTATGAATCTAAGTAGATGTTTCTGATTCATACATGAAGCTGCATGAATATGAGTGTCAACCTAGAAAAACAAATGTGTATGAACAAGTTGGTTCATGTAAAACATAAGAAGAGAAAATGATTACAATCTTCATAGGTAAGAACATGAAGTGTGCAATTCAACCAGTTATATCAGAGCCACAACAGTTAAGTAAATGAAATAGAAAGCATGATGATACGTCTAATAAGCCCAATTATACTTAAGTTATACTGAAAATAATAATTGTCCTTCACAATTTGTGTTTTGACAAATGAATTATTTTGATTTGATCCCTGATCCAAAAAACTCACTGCAGATAATTAATATTGGTACTTAGATGAACATAACAATTTTGGACATGATTCTTGGATTAGGTCATTTAGTGTAGATGGTGACAGGTAAGTGCACAGAGCAGGCATGCACAAAAATGAAGGACCTTGGGATCACATGGTTATAGTTACCAAGGTCAGTGCTTGGGTTTGTTGGAACTACCTCTTACACTGAGCTTTCGAGAAACCAGTAGTTATCACAGGCCTCAAGGGGTTTTATTTATTTTATTTGTAACTATTTAGATTGGGTAAAATGCACGTTGAGTAAAGTCGCTCATTGGGTGATTTCATTACATACCTAGAAATAAAAAGAGTAGCTACCAAGGAATGACTTTAGTCAACATTTGAAAACATACATATTATATATTTTTCTAATTTCAAAAATCAGTGACCAACTTCACCTCTGAGTTTTGAGATGAAAAGTTTAATTTACCGCAGCTACCGAGGACAGGCGAGTAAGCGGATCTTTCTAAAGAAAATCGCTATTGTAAGTGCTTAGATTTTATGTTTTTCGTCTAGAAAACTTTCAAATTACCTTTTTTAGTCATTTTTATTAATTTTCTCATTTTTTATTTAGTATTATCTTTTGGGCTTTCCATTATTAAATAAATGAATAAATTGGTAGTTCTAAGTAATAACTAGTTTTTACGGAAAAAAGTTTTACTCATGTAGCAAGATCATATGAGCAAATTTTCGTAAATCATCGTATGTTATTAAGTTACACTGTTTTGGAATGTGAGAAATTTGAGGGCAAAGAAATCGTTAAACACCAATTCTACACAAACTCGTTCTAAATAATATTTCGCTACCCAAAAAAGGTTTTGGCTTTTTACCTTTTTTACCGATTTTTAAGCAAATATTAATGGAAATTAAGTAAATTTTTCAGCATAATATAGTCCATACATTTTTTAATGTTCTAGTTCATTGTTGATAAACCTTTTTTTTAGTACGATTCTAATTTAAAAAAATGTGATTCAACCATTTTTAGCCGTTTTTACTAATTTTTTGTGATTTTTTGAGCAATTAAGTTTTGAAATTTGACCAATTCAATGTGCTCAAAAAGTGCTGGCCAACCAACTCATCCTTTCACTCGGAAAACTTGATTTTTTTGACGCAAGAACGGAATTTTCATCTCAAACCTAAGGAGTGTTATGGTTATCATCTGGAATGACAGATATATAAAAGCACAAACTTCAGGAATTATTCCAGAATGACTCAAATCGGATTTCAGTGAGGACATCTTTCAAAAAATTTGATTTTAATTTTTTTGGAGCCATTGCAATAGCTTCATTTTCTAGGACGACAACAACAACCTACCACTTTTGTTTTCTAACTTAAAAAGGACCATTTTGTACTCAAATAAGAAGAACAAAGAGTAAAACAAGGAGAACGAGAAAAATACAGAAGGTAAGCTATGAGAGTTTGCTACAGAAAGCAGGGGGTGGGGGATGAGTGATATGAGTTGAGTGAACATGATGCTGCTGGTATACACTTTTGACGTATAAAGGTCCCGACACACTAGACGGGAACAGGACGGAAAATGTATGCAAATAATTGACCTCAGCCGCAGCAGCCTGATATTTTATAGGCTAGTCTAACCCAGTGCGTGTAAATGTACATACCTTTCTAATGTTGTAGAAATCTCTATGAGGAACAGCTTTTTGGGAGGCTAATTCCCGTAGTTCATTTAGAAGCACATGCAGTTGATATTTAGAGAGCAGATAACTTAATCTCTTATAGCAGAAAGATTTCCTGAAAAAATAAAATAAAATAAGATAAATAAAAAATAAATAAATAAATAAAATAAAATAAATAATAATAATGAAACGAAACGAAGAATTGCTGTTGAATTTCATATAATGTCATCCTAATCACGAAATACAATCCTAAATTTCTCTATTTTAACTGAACTAATTTCAATCTTGGCAATAAATTTCTCATGATAGTAAGAGTTTTTTGATTTGATCTATAGTCCTCTAGGGTGATACAACTGAGCAACTTGCCTCTCTGATTGACCAAACGATTCATGACATGGTCAGAATAATATATTCGGAACCCAAAAACACAATAATACAAAATTAAAACCTCTTGGTTCTTCTCGCTCTCCTCCAAGAGACAACCAAAAAACTCAATAACCGTAGAGACCCAACATCACTCTCTTCCGTCTTCTAGCATGTGCTGTCCTTCTTCAGCCAGATCTAGATTCGTTGAATAACCTCGCAACTGGTCAATATGCACAACCATCCTCCTGTTTTTAGGCGTCACGATCCTAACAACTTCATCCGAGATTCGCTTCAACACTTTGCATGGACCAATCCATGGAAGCTGAAGTTTCGGAGAGCGACCAACATAGCGACGAGGATAATAAAGCCACACCAGCTCCCCCACCTGGAACTGATGACTGTTGGCATGCCGATCATAACGAGGTTTAGTTTCAGAAGCCACTTTTCCAATTGTTTGACGGGCTATTTCATGGGCTTCTTGTAACCCTTGTCTCAGCTCCCAGGCATATTGACTTCGACTCTTGTTTTCAGGACTCAAACCTGTGAGAATATCTGCCGGTACAGTCAGTTCACATCCAAAAACTAACATTGCTGGGGAGAACCCAGTAGACTTGTGGACAGATGACCGGAATGCAAGCAGCACAAGTGGAAGCCTCAAGTCCCAGTCTCTGGTGTTCTGCAACAACTTTGGATAACATTTCACAAAGAGTACGATTGAAGCCCTCCACCAATCCATCACTTTGGGGATGTAGTGGCGTTGTCCGTTTTTTTTTTTTAATACCTAAAATCTCCAGGGTTTCCAGCAAAATGGCAGACTCAAAATTCTTACCTTGGTCAGTGTGCATCTCAAGCGGTAGCCCAAATCTGGAAAACACCTCATTTACCAAGACATTCGCAATAGTTTCTGCCTTCTGGCCTTACCCGACGAATTTCCTCAACTTTTGCTACTGCATCCCTTCCCTCTAGCCTGGCACAATACTTACACTCTGGCCCCAGACAAGGCCTTTGCGACATACCATCCGACGGTAACCTGACAAAATGATTCATGGCATGACTGAATGGTGCAGGGCAAACAAATTAATTCTGAACTTCGACAAAACACAGATCATAAAGCTTAACTTTTCAGACTCGGCACCCAGTGAGAGGAATTTTAAATAAAATTGGTTTTAAAATAAAATAAATTGGTGTTTAGATATGTAGCAGATAGAACTGGACCCCCCACACTAATAATGTCCACAATAAAAAAACTTGCCCGACCTAACTTTGTACTTTGGAGACTGTTCAATTGTCTTTCCCACTCAGTAATTCTCAACATTTACTTAACAATCTATACACTGGATTGCACTCTCAGCATCGGAAATGCCTCGCCGAGGCCGTTCCCTCACCACACTGGGCTAATCGCCCAGCTCATAGTAGAAACCCCTTGCCGCTCGGTGCTTACTCAGTTTGTTTCAACATAAAATGTTTTCTTTGCGAAACTCATCCGTGGACATCTGTTCTTCATTTTAAGCAAATCCCTGAACATATTTAATTTAATTGGCTGGGATTTTACTCGATATTGAGCACGTCATTTCCCTCTCTAGTAATGGGTGAACACTCATTATTATAGCTTATTCCTTGAATTATAACCAAAATTCTTTCTATTTTGACATGCAAGGAATATTTTTATCCAAATTTGATAAAAATAAATTGGTTTTTATTTTATTCTGGATCAGAGAGGTTTATTCGAATAATGAAGAAATAGAACCTATTAGGATATAATGAAGAAATGATGCAATCCAGGGGTAGTCGATTATTACAAAATAAAGTTAATATTTGGAGCTGTTTCCGAAACTTTTCAACAATTAGAACATGAAAGTACAAATCAGAACATAAGATAAGCCGATGGTACATAATTTGTGAGACCAGTTTTTGGAAATGGTCTTAATATTATTTTTGTTATAATTTTGTTATTATCTATTCATTTGTGTAATTTAAATGCAATGTGTAACCAGTGAAATGGTGTCAAACAAATTAAAATCTATCCATCTATATTCCGTCAACTCTGGATCAACTCTGTGATTCTGTGGTATTCCCGCATCACACCCTGTGCCATGACACAGCCACAAATGGGTGGCTTGGCCCCCTTGACTGCAGCTCACTGGGGACTCTGATCCAGTAATAACCAGAAATACCATCGATATTCATCCATCCCTACACACATACATCATACATTTTCATGAACCAATAAATATTAAGTGACGTCAAGACCCACATACTGGCAGTTTTCCAGAAAATTCTTTTAAGCTGATTGTAATACTTTGTCTTGACCTTCTGGTCATATTTATAAACAAAGTAAAAACAATATCATTGAACACAATGAAAATAATACATTTTGGTCAATTAATAGAAATAATGAAAAATGAGCGTTACCCCCCACGTATTCATTATTTATTTTTTAATGAAAACAGATTCCATTCTAAGAAATTTGACACCATCCGCACTCTCCTGCGATGAGTAGTTTGCAAAGTTTTCAATGGTGACGTCACACTCGTAGGCAGGGAGGTGCCCAGGCGGGAGGGGTGCTACGACGTCACCAGTGTGCGAAACTTTGAAAAAGCACAGAAAGAAAACTACTCACCGTAGGAGAGTGCGGTTGATGCCAAACTTCCTAGGATGGAATCCTTCTATTTAAAAATAGTTAGGGCACCTTTTTTGCACCCATGGGTAATGTTCATTGGATGGAGAAATAAAATGGATACTTACAGGGGCCCATCAGCTATCATCGTGCAAAGTTTATTCATGTCAGCAACAAATTTATCCAGATGGGGATATGGGAATTCCTTCGGCTGATTTTTCTGCAATGCTTCCTCATTTTCGTAAAGTTGGAAGACCCCAGCTTTGGGTTTTATTATATATCCAGAAGACTCCGGAAATTCACATTCCCAAGGATCACAGGTTTTTGGTGGTGCGTGGACAGGATGATCTATGAAATACAGTACAACTATAATTTCAAGTTTCAGTAGCAAACACAAAAAATTGCCATAATAGCCCAGTCAACATTGACTAATCGAGTAAAAGATTCTGTAAGATTTTAAATAATTCGTTTCTTGATTTCAAAGGAAAAAGAAGATAAAAACTCCTATTGAGGAGAGGTTGAGCTCAAATAAAATAGTGAATCTGGAGGGAACTTTTTTCCAATTTTTGGTATTATATCTAAAAAAAAATCTTGCTCGTATCGACTATTTCTATGAATCAAAGATCCAAAAATATCCTACTAAAATGTATGTATGGGTAAGATGTAGGTGTAGAGGAAACCTCTCAGGGTGGGGTTATTTTTGGCCCCAAGCACGAAAGCCTGGTGGCTTATTGTACTTTTCCGAGAGTTTTGCGTTTAATCAAAGAGATTCAGTTCTCTGGTGAGGGATGTGAGTCCGTGAGAGATGTATGGGTAGGCACTCAGTAAATATGCTACATGTACCCATGTGATCCTATCAATATTACGTGGCAAGCGCAATTGTACAATGTGCTGCTAACAACAATAAAAAGAGCATGAATACAGATTGTACAAAGCATAAATAAAGAGTTTGTGACTATTTGATAGCAGATTCAATGTTCTAAGTTGAGTTACAGTAAGGAAGGATAAATATAAACAGAAACAACGAATGTGATAGTGAAATGTCTTTAGATTTTGTAAAGGAATTGTAATATTTAACAGTTAATTGGTGAGAATATGTAAAGCAGAAAAAAACGGACCAGAAGACGCAAACCCATGATTTCAGATACAAAAAAAATCAGAGAGAAATTTGGAAAAACTGGTTCAGAAATTAAAAGTTTTTGGCACCTTTTACGGAGATATTGAGACTACATTCGTTATGCAATAATACTAAGTACTTATTGATAGAAGCTTAAGTCTATCTGTACAGAAGCAATTCAGTCAAGCTTAAGAAAGACATACCGTCAATTGACATCATGTCTTCATGCACGATTACTTTCTTGTACGCATGTGGTACATGATGTTGGGTCGCAGTTCTCATGAACCTCGTGACCATTTGAGGAAATGTTTGGTGCGACATCGTTATGTACTGCTCTCGAATGTGTAGTGCTTCTACCAGCATCTTGGATGCTCTCTGCAAATCTTCAACTGGAACCTAAACAAAATCGTGACTAGAATTTATTTGGTTACAAGGTTGCACGTTGGTTGACTTGTAGCAGATGGTATTGATTTGGATATTCATAATCATAAACTTGTCTATGGTGTTAATTTTTGAAGTTTTTTATACTTTCCCACAATTTTTTTGACATTTTTGTGAGTGTTAAATATCAGTTGTAGAACAGACGACTCAATCAGAACTCTGTATAGATGCTTGCAGTAATCGAAACTAAAGTAAATGGTACTTTTGTTTGCATACTTACCCCTGTTACATCTTCACCGCTGATGGATACCCTCTGAAAGTGAGGCACATAGTCATGTTCATCTACTTTGAAGGATTTATCAGTTTCGTCTCCTGTTGATTCAGCAACAGATGGTTCATAAACACTTTTTTTGCCCCACTCTTCTTTGTTGACTCTGGGGATAATAAAAATCGTAAAATGATTATAATGTTATCTAGCTCGCTCTTCTAGGAAGGCAGACGTAGTTATACATAAAAAGCGTGTGTTCGATCATCTCAGTGCTACTGTGATACTGTTGTCTCATCCAATTTAGCTAGTAAGTACCTGAACAAAGAGTCATAAATACCCAGTCATCTAAAATAAATCAATGATGAAACAAACAACAGTGTTCACCAAACATTCCTCACTACAATTTGTCAAATGAAAAATGAATATTGAAGACTTAGTCAAGTATTGGAGCTCATGGAAAGGTAGTGAAAAGCAATGAAATCATCTTTAAAAAAGAGATAAGTACTTCAACTTGTGTAGTACCTACCTCACCGATGTAGAATAGATTCAAAAATACTACTGCCTACGATAATGTATGTAGACATTCTTCACTACATGAGACAACTATCAGTTTTTGTGGTTTCTTTACAGAATATGGTTCTTTTTAGGCAAATTCTTACCTTACACGAATTATCTTTGTTTTATATGAATTATCCCACACTGGAAATGTTGCTACAGCCGCTGTAACCACTACATACTAGATGGAACAATAAATGCGATCAGCAATATAAACTTGGCTTTTTGGGCATATTCTACCATAATAGCCCTGGATAATCTATCTTCATCTATACTGGAGCTTAGGGCATTGCAGATAGGGAGTAATAAACTACAAACTGCACACGTTTTCCGATGATCTTTAACCCTTTAGGTCAAATTATGCAGTTTGATTTGCTACACCGTCATGAACGTATTATTTTATGAGAACTTCTCAGTTGTTAAAAAAAAAAAACGATGTACTGGCCATTGTTTAGGCTATTATTCTAGTGCTTGCCTGAAGTAATGTAACAGTTCCGGGCTGAGTTCTGAAGCGGGAAAAGGAAGGTGAGGTCTTGGTGGCGATAGAATCTCAACCCGGAGTGCAGTCCCTTATAACCAGTATCTAATGATATCTGATTACTACTTTAGAATCTTTAAGGTTTCCTCACCTGCCAACGTAAGATAATAATAACAAAAAATAAAAAATTGTCTAGACTTCAAATTGCCATCAGAGAACGACGTCGTGAGTGCAAAAGGTATTTGAACGTTGAAAATTACGATCAATATCCGGTTGTCCATTTGAAAGTTTTACCTACTGTTTTCAACGCTTTTATATTTCATCAGCTATAGAAAAATCTGTTTGAATAACGATGGTTTTTCTAAATTGCTGAGTCTCAAAAGTATCATTAAAATATGTAGGTACATCATATCTGCTGATTAATCACTTTGATTTAAATCATCGATGGCCCAATAATTTATTTATAATTTATTACCCTCTAATTCACACGAGACGTTACTGACTCGACGACGTGAGCACCTACCAATTCATGATGTCCTCACTACAAAGCAAAGCCCCTGCTCTCTTTCCAACCTTAAAGATCAATATTAAAAAAAATAAAAATAAAATAAACAAATTTAAAAAAATCCCCAGTCAAACAGATACGCTCACAGATTTGCTCGTTTCCTTATGAGCGAGTTTGTACTCATTTCATATTAATTTATGAAACGATCTCTTGACTCCCTAACGTTATTCAGTAGGTCATTATTCGGGAACGTTTTCAAGTATCTGATGAAGTAGATTAGAACCAATAAAAATTTACCAAATTAGTCTTTTTGGGTCTTTTTGGTGAAAGAAATTCAGAATGATGTGTATAGTTTTGTGATAAAAAATAAAAAATATCCTAAATTATTTGTAAAATATAAATTAGTTGGACTAATAGATCAAAATAGATTTGCATAGTTTGGTGGTCTGGATGCACGCATTTCAAAAATGAAAAATATCCTAAACCTATCCTATTTCCCGTAGAAACAACACTCCAACAATCTGAGCTATGAGGCCAGGGAGATCAAACCTCTTTGACTGTGGGAGTTATTTTACTGGGGCATAACACTAAGTACCCAGATAGAGGTGTTCCAAATTGATTTCATGTCTAATCTCTCTAAGTACAAAAGAAAATATTTACTTTCGATATGGCCTGTAGCAACATTTTCAGGGGAGAAAAGCTAAAACCAAAAAAGAAGTAAATAAAGTAGAATGAGCTCTTTAACCATTCTTGTTTCATCCTTTACGAAGGTCTGCACTTGGAGACTTATTAAATCCCGTCAAGGTAGAAATCATACACCCGTATTCTTCGTTTTAAATTATTAATCAATATTTATTTACCACGAATAGATGAAATGAGCCAACAAACAGCGTCTGCACATTTAATAAAGCAAGCATACCAGTATTAATAATGATGATACCGATACATTCTAAATAACATTGAATGTGGCTACAGAAAAATATGCGCATATAAGGTACTAATACGAGTCCCTATTGATTCAAATCGATACTTGATAATGATAAGAATAGTATTTAAGTCAGGTGCAGGTGCTTAGTTAAGTACGCTTCTGAAAGCAGTAAAATTAGGTTAACACAACTAAGGGAGTAAATTTTAGTTTCAGACTACCATTTAAATACAGGTAGGTAGTAGGTAGGTACCTAAAAGTATAGGATGTGGCAAGGAAGCAAGCAAGTACCTACAAAAGATGAAGAATCAGTTACCCGTTGCTATAAAACATCAGGCCTTGTATAATTATTCGAGTACTATCGGCACATGAAGGCTTTCTCCGACTGCTAAAGTTTCTTCCGAAACAACCAAACATGAACACAGTTGGTACATGAGATGAACAATATTCATGCAAATTTATAATTAGAGATATTTTGCTGATAGCTTGACACAAGAATATCTCTCACAGAGCACACATTTAAACCAACTTATATCTACCTAGTACGTAAAAGTAGATTTAAAGAGTGCATCTTCATGTATGTATTATCCATTTATAATCGACTCATTGTCGTATTAATACACAAATGGTAACTTTGAGTTGCTTATTTTTCTTGGAAATTTCAGTTCTAGATGCACCTTGGTTTTTTATATTTTCGTAGATGGTGCAAATGAAACATTGGGACTAGAATAAATACAAAATAGAAACTAATTATAGTGAAACATTCGTGAATATGACAACATATAAGATTCATAACTGTGCCAACGTATGTAGGTACTTCGCGAAATCCGTCAATATCGAACATCTGAAAGGTAAAATCGACCTCCCATCAGGTTACGATTGATACGCATTCTATTGAATTATTTATCGGATAGGAAAATATAGAAACTGGAAATGTAGAGTTACGAGTCATTATTTTTTCAGTCATCTCTGGTTCGATTTCCCTACCGTTGAATGGCTTTTGATTGAACCCTAGCAAGACCGTACATACCTACCTACCTAGCATAATAAATTTTGGAGGAAAATTTGATAATTTTTTCAATAACATATCATAAATTAAATGTTACCTCGACGTAAGTACCCGTTGGGTAGCTAATTTGGATTCAATCTGTTCGATGGGGAATTGAGGAACTTCATACGGAGCAGAAATTTCATTGGTGACAACAACTCGATCCTCATTTCCGAAAGGGTGGGCACCATGTTGGGATAGGTATGTTGGGCTCTCGCTCCCTGAAACAAAACAGAAACAACATTTACTGTAATTGCTTGTCACTGTAGTTATCACCATATATAGGAACCCTACCTTTCAAATTACTAATCATTATTACAACTCGTTTGATCACATAACACATAACGAGTATACCTACTGCCATTGTAAAATTATTGGTTGACTCAGAATATCTACTAAAAAGATGACCACTCTAAAAACGTCTATTATATATATATATATATATATATATATGTGTGTGTGTGTGTGTGTGTGTGTGTGTGTGTGTGTGTGTGTGTGTGTGTGTGTGTGTGTGTGTGTGTGTGGGTGTGTGTGTGAGTGTGTGTGTGCGTGTAATCATCAGCATTTTATGAAATGCACATTTGCGCTTGCTCACATGCTATCATTGGTCTGTGTTGAATGTACTAGTGGTTTTACGTGAAGTGATTGTTGTGAGTCTGGCGTTTCGGCAATTTCAGCGAGGCTATCAAAATGGGATAGTGATTTGATATAGTTTTGATAAACATCAGCTATATAGTATTAATCACTAGAATTTGAAGTCAAGCAGGAAGACAGATTTGAAACCGTAACTGTTCAGATCGCTTTAGCAAGTGGAAGTTTTTGTTTTATAACTTGATCAAATTAGGAAGGTAAAAGTAAATATCATTGAATCTACAAAGAAGATTTAGGTAAGCATCTTTTACCATATATTGATATGGTAGTATATCCAGAAGAAACTGTTTAAATATTATTGAATAGCAATTATCTCAAAAATAGAAACTTACAAGCAGCTTTGTTAGGCTTCAAAGTTTGCTTTGATCTGGTAGGTGTACGTAACAATGGAATTGACAGTAGGGTATATTGAACGACCCGCACAGAAATGTCGACCCCTACCAGCACAATCGTTTAGAAATTCATCGAAATCAGATGAAACCAGTGTACGGTAAGTATGGATTATTACAAGAATTTTACGTTAAAATATCGAAATGATGAACAGAGGGACGTCACGACCACAACCCACACAATACCAGAGAATTTCATTAAAATTGGATCAAAACTGAAAAAGTTATATCAACATAAGAATACATATTTGCGCAAGCGCAACGGCTACGCAACAGCGATGAAATTCACAGAGGATTATTTACTTCTAAACTCGCTTAATCCCTCAGTGATTTATCGAAACTAGATGCAAATTGTATCGGATTGATCCAGCGGCGAATACTCATAACGGACTGTCTATCCCCGTGCCCGTACCTCACGTATAGTAACTCCTTATAGATTTGCCCGTTGATGCTAGCGGGCACACAAACATGCATGCATGAAACAAAAATTGCTCAGGAAAAACTTTAAGAAAAATGGGCCTTTCTGTCCTTCAGTTAGATTTTATTTTTCTCCGACGTTTCAACCCAGGAACTGGTGCTTATTCGGGCAGTTGATATATAATAATCACATTTAAAAATATCTCGATAATAATAAAATTTAGATTACCTTGATCTGAAAACTGAGAAAAAAAGTTTTAAATTCCTAAAATTAGTTTATTTAGCATATTATTTGGAAAACGTCTTTTTTTGCCATAAATTTGATAGTTTAATATTTCTGCGCACACAAAATCACACGTATAGGATGCATCGTTCTTCTTAATGTCATCCGTAAGTACAATTTAAATGACTCCATTTACTCAATCAAAAGATGTCCAACCATTTTTCTTCTACTACTACTACTCATTTCGACTCAAAACCTACTACTTAAATAAGAAGATTCAACAGTACGACTAATCGTCTTCTAGCATAGTAGCTACCAACCATGACCGTTCAACGTTTAATCGTGAAACGATTATGTAACGCAACCCACAGATAAATGTACTTAAAATGTAAAATACAAGTGGAAATTTTGATTTTGGTAGACTCGGTTTGGGGACTTTTGGGACACCCTATATATATATATATATATATATATATATATATATATATATATATATATATATATATATATATATATATATATAGGTGTCATAAGAGCCCCCCCCCCCCCCCTCAAATTTTTTGGAGGGTAATTTTTTTTTTTTAATTCTTCACGATTTTTTCCAAGGATCTCAAGTATGACCGCGTTGCACAATTGCGCAACCGTGCGTATTCTACATCAATATGGTTTTTCCACATGGGAACCCCCTTTTTCTTATTGCAGATTGGGATTCTACGCAGAATTTCATGCATTGACGGCGCCTCACTCAATTTTTTTTACTGCGCTCAACCCGTCCCGCGAGCGCCCGAAGTTATCTAACTACCAAAATTGCGCTTAGCATGGATTCTGGTAAACCCTAAATGTGGCACACGAATTTTCATGGTTTTTCAACGCTGATCCACATGGTGCTATCCTTTCTTGATTTAACTCGGTTTTAGCGGAATAATGGCCGAAATTTGGTTATTTTGCGTGAGAAAAAAATCATCTTTCTAGGGGTGTGTTTACTCATAAAATTTGATAATTTTCCGTTCCTTTTATCTCCTCCTTTCTCAACCGGGATGGGGACCGGCTATGGCGGAGTTAAAATAAAATAAAAACGAACAATTCTTTAAAAAAATTAAAAATACCATCTGGTGGGGATAAAACATGAAAAAAGGACTTTAAAGCGGTAGCTCAAATGCCCGCCTCCTTCTTACTGCAAGCAAAGATCGTCGCGTCGAATCCATTGCTCGGAAGTGTTCGTTTTTATCTTTTTTTTTATCTCCGCCATAGCCGGTCCCTGGCCCGGTTGAGAGAGGAAAGGGATTGGAAAATTATACAATTTCATGTGTAAACACACCCCGAAAAAGATGATTTTTTCACGCAAAATAACTACATTTCGGCAATTATCCCGTTAAAATCAAGTCAAATGAGAAAACGGATAGCACCATGTGAATGAGCGTTGAAAAACCATGTTTTGCTTAATTTTGGTAGTTAGGCAACTTTGCGCGCGTGAGGGAGCGTAAATTCATGAAACTTTGCGTAGAATCCAAATCTGCAATGAAACATATTGGTAAGTTATGCATGCATTACAGGGACGTCTCTATGAATGAATTGTATATGATTTTGGTGAGAATTAAAATAAGAGAGAAAAAAAAGTAAAATGATTCCTCGGAAACCCCCCCCCCCCCCCCTTCCCACAATTTAACCCCTTCACCGACGATAAATTTGAAACTTCCGAGGTTGCATAACTGGACTAAAATCTGGATCGAACAAACAATAAAAACAGTCACGAAAAGTCTGATGAATATAATAAAAATATCACGATTTATCGTTATTACCCCCTCCATTCACCCCCTTCCATCATGAAATTTAAAGCTCCTGATACATATTTCAAATCTAGACCAAATTCATAGTAGAACAAAAAAAGAATCACGAAAATCGGACGATAATAGTGGAAACATTATGATTTATCAATATTGCCACCTCCATTCACCCCCTCTAATGATGAAGTTTGAATACCCTGACATACTTTCCAAAACTATATCGAATTCGTAATGGAACAAAAGAAGAATCACGAAAATCGGTAAAGATTTGTAGCTTGGGCAGCGCTTGACAAAATCGGTAATAATCCCCTCCCCCCCCCCCCCCCCCACCTCGACAGCAAATCCGAAATTTTCTAGGTTTGTTGTACAACTAGACTGAAATTGGAATTGAACAAAATGGGATTCACGAAAATCGGTTGAGATTTGTAGTCTGGGTAGCGTCGAAAAAATTTGTCAAAAAAAAGTATTTTTTCTTCCTCCTCAATTCCCCTTTTTTCCATCTTGAAATTCAAAATTTTGGAAGTTTGTTGCACAACTAGACTGAAATTGGGACTGAACAAACAAAGAATCTCGGAAATCGGGTGAGAATTGTGGCCTGGGCATTTTACACATAAATTTTTGCATATCAAATTTTATAGTTCATGAACTTTATTTATGCAATATTCTGCTTAAAATATCAATTTAACGATTTTTAGCAATTTTTAGTAATTGTTTGAGCACATTTTTCAAATTTGACCAATTTAATGTGCTCAAAAATGCTGACTAACGAACTCATCATTTTTTAGGTGCACTTTTGGTCCACTCATGGATTTTTAGGCGCAAGGACGGAATTTTTATCTCAATCCAAAGGAGAGTTATCGTCTGGAATGACACACACACACACACACACACACACATACACCTATATATATATATATATATATATTTTTTTTTTTTTTTTACGGATTCGGTCTTAGAATGGTCTGAAACGTATTTTTAAGTGGTTATTTTTTTTCTCATGCTTGGGTAGTCCCCTACCTTCCTGGATCAATTCCAATAGGTCGTCTCTCTTAAATAAGAAGCCTTGCCTGTATGACCTAGCTTCTGAGGGACGTGCTAAAAAGGTCCCATTTGAAAAAACAAAGTTGGTGATTTTTTATTTGCTACTTTTTTTTTTTTTTTCAAATACCCCACAAATTAAGGATTTTTAGGAGGGGGAGGGGGCAACTCATGGGACACCCTCTCTCTCTCTCTCTCTCTCTCTCTCTCTCTCTCTCTCTCTCTATCTATATATATATATATATATATATATATATATATACCTATATATATATATATATATATATATATATATATATATATATATATAGGTATATCAATTTGGATTGTTGTTGACCGGGATGTTACAACTATCACAGGATGTTGAGGGTCGGTCAATGAAAACTCTTCTTATTTTGCCAACGTTTCGAGAACGTATTTTCTCATCATCAGGGCCTATTGATAAAAGACATGGTTTCACTCAAAACTCGGGTATATATAAACTTAGGCAATTAACGGCGGAGGGGTATAATACCTGTTGTGAGAGGGTAGCATACCTCTGCCTTCCAACCCCCCCCCCCCCCCCCCTCCTCTCACATTCCGTATAGGCTTAGTATGTAAACTGCCTAAGCTAGTCTGGTAAGAGTTGTCTTGGCGTCCACACCTATGTGCTACGTGTACGTTTTTTACCACTAAAGTTTCCATCTTGAGATGATCTACTAACCTAACTCATAAAATTGTAAGTACATTATATAACATCCTATTACAACATAGTAACTAAGTGAAATTTCTAATTCTTAAGTTTATATATACCCGAGTTTTGAGTGAAACCATGTCTTTTATCAATAGGCCCTGAGGATGAGAAAATGTATTCTCGAAACGTTAGCGAAATAAGAAGAGTTTTCATTGACCGACCCTCAACATCCTCTGATATTTATAACATGACGGTCAACAACAATCCCAAATATTATATATATATATATATATATATATATAAAGAAAAAGTTGTTCACATCCCTATAAGTGATACGAATCCCAATTGCAAGGCGTGAAGCACCAGTTAACAGGCATTTTTCACAGAAAAATATAGGCTATCAATGATGATAGAAGCGAAGGCTAATGATAAGAAATCGTACACAAAGCCTGGAGGGAATAGATGGTGCCAGAATGAAAAACAGCTATGAGCATATAGCAGATCGAGGACCACTTGAGAAGGAGTAGAACATGTTGAAACTAAGTTTTGTGCTCATAAACCATACAGGACGAAAATAACTAACAGGTAAAAAACGTCTGCCAAGTAGGGTGGGCAGTATAGCTTCCTCACATATTGTAACATGGACGTATAGAATTAGTTGCAGAACAAAGTACAAGTCAACGTTATAAGAAATTAATGTTTGCGCATGCGCACAGACTACTATTAATCCAACGGCATTGAAATTTATAGGGGAAACTCCAGGAGCTAAACCGCACAATCATTGAAAATGTCATAAAAATCGGTCCATTAGTCTCGGAGTTTCGTTCGTGTTGATTAATTTAAATTTTGCGCATGCGCTATAGCTATTACTCTACCGAAAGCGATATAATTCATAGGAAACTCCTGTAACATATACCCACCTAATCTCCGAGTTTGAACGAAATCGGACCAATGGATGATAAGAAATCGACGTTATAATAAATTAATCTCCATTATGATTTGTTTGACGTTTTTATCCATTTTTCCAAAGTAAGGGTGTGTCACACTCCTCCAGGAAGTTATGTTACGTGCATTTTACGTGGACATCCCGGCGAGCATTGGGATTATCGGATATTTTTCCCGATGTAACTGCTGAGTAAGTTGTCAATGGTACGAAATATTGTCTAGCAGCTATTGCAGGACGATAGATTGAGGGAGATTGTTTCAGTTTATCGGTTTATACTTTACTATTCGTTTATTCAGAGTGGGGGAAACAATGAAATAAATTAAAAATAATTATAGTCAATATATATATATGAGGTGTTTGATTTACCTTCCTCGTCATTATCTGTTAAAACTGAACGGAGCATTTTTTACACGAGGTACCCAGCCTTTCACGACGAACACTGCACTTGAAACTTTTTTAATAACACTGAACCTATACAGGTGAATAGGACTGGTTGGTTTACATGTCATTAGCAAGATAGTAGGCACTGCTGATTAAATACGAGAGGTGTTAGCAAACCGGCTCGTTCCATTTATGGCAGCAATGGACTGGCTCTTATTGCCGCAAGTGTGACGTTGAGACTGAACGAGGTTGACTCAGATGACGTTCGCGTGTTGTTACCCATTCTCAAGGCTGACACAGTTCTGCCGAGTAGACTACTGAGGGTACGTGCGCTATCTGCTATAGATATTTATGTACGTCCCACAGAAATCTCCTCTGCTTTGTAGGCACTCTCCTACCTGTGGTTAAATTAATTTGCATCGGGAACACTGTCAAATCCAATCATGTTATTGTTGACTAAGGTCATTCAACCGGGATCAAAGATTCATATTTCCTTACGAATTATGAGCTTCTGATCTGGGAAAATCTAGGAACCGGTTCAGTGTACTTAGCAAAACAGGTACCTACATAAATTTCATGAGTTCCCGAGTGAAAAGTTCACGCAATAATAATTGGGGGTAAGAGAGGCTCCTAATTTATAGTTATAAATTTGGGATAGCAGGATTTTTATTGCACTGTACCTGTGGGTGCACTTTACGTTCGTTTTGGAGATTAGCGGCTTAGCCAAAAGATGTCGGCACCATCAGACATGATCTCTTGATACCACTGCAGTTTTATCAAAATACTGTTATTCAGAGTGACCCAAGAGGTCACATTAAAACTCTGTAACACTCACGAACTAAATCACTAGCGACGAAGCAGTGAAAACCGTTTTTAAAATGGAATTTACTGAAAAAACCTCATTTCCACGAAAAATAAAGTGTTGAATCGATTTCATCGGTTTGGTCATCATCAGTAACAAACAATAAGTTATTGACTGATTAATGATCAATGAATCGATTTAACATTTTAACACTTTATTTTTCGTGGAACTGGGCATATTTTTTCACTGAATTCCGGTCTTAATAATACTTTTTTAAATTTTATATATTTTTTTTATCATTGTTTTCTAACTTTAGAAAACCGCCATTCAAACGTCCAGATTGAAAAGTTTGTCTAGCAGTTGTATTCCCTAACTGTGATTTCCCGAATTTCGTTCCTCCAGAAAATTTGACGAGTTGCCTCAATTGATATTTAGATAACTTTCGTAGAAAATTAAGCTATTGTAATGGTTCAAAAAATTTTAAAATAATAATTTTTTGTCATTGAAATCCGTTTTGAAGCATTTTGAAACGAATCCTAGAATTTAACGCTTTTTCATATGTATATATATCCTACCTATACATGTATGTGTCATTCCAGACGATAACTCTCCTTTGGATTGAGGTAAAAATACCGTTCTTGCGCCAATAAATCAAGCTTTCCAAATGAAAGGATAAGTTTGTCGGCCAGCATTTTTTGAACTCTTTAAATTGGTAAGAAAAAAAAAACCATTTATAATGGCAAAAAACGGCTAAAACTCGTTAAATTCATACTTTTAAGCAGAATATTCTCAAATAAAAATCATTAACTATAAAATAGAACATCCAAGAATTTATGCACAATTATATTATGCTGAAAAAAGCAGTTGAACTTAATTGAAATGTGCTTAAAATAATCGAGAAAAACTGCAAAAAAGCTAAAAATCCAAAATCTTTTTTATTAGCAGAATATTATAAAGAATGGGTTTTTTGCCAAAAAATTAATAGTTAACATTTTCTTTATACTCAAAAAGCTCATATTTGAAAACAATTGAACATTATACGATACGATAATTTACGAAAATTCGCTCATACGATCATCCTGCATGATTGGAACTTTTTTTTACACAGGGCTGTCGCTAATATTTTATTCATATGTACCTACGTACTTCTTAAAAAAAACTTTTTTACACCTCCCATTATTATTATTATTTTATTTTTTTTTTTTTTTTACTTTTCAAGATACGTAGATTCAAAAAAGTTCCAGTCATGTAGCATGATCGTATGAGCGAATATTCGTGAATAATCGTACTGTATTATGTTAAATTGTTTTGAAATTTGAGCAATTCGTGTACAAAGAAATTGTTAACCACCAAATTAAGACAAATAGACTCGTTCTAAATCATATTCTACGACTCAAAACAGATTTTGGATATTTAGCGATTTTTCAGTTTTTTAATCGATTTTTCAGCAAATATTAATGGAATTTAAGTACATTTTTCATTATAATTTGGTGAATACATTTTTAATAATTTAGTTCATCGTCAATAAACTTCTTTCGACTAAAATTCTGATGAAAATATAAATTTAACGTGAAGTTATTATAAATATAAAGCTATTATAAATTTTAAAATGAAGCTATTGCGATGGCTCGGAAAATTTTTGAAAAATGTCTTCATTGAAATCCGTTTTGAGGCATTCTGAAACTGACTGGGACATTTTTAATTTGTAGTGGCTACATTAGTTCTTGATTCACAGCTGTAATTATCGAACGCAGTGCGGTTATACTTTGACTTTGCAAAGTGTATTTGCTGTTTGTGAAGAAAAACCAGCCTGCAATTTTTTAAAAATCGATTGAAGCTATTTGCGATTGGGTTCAGAAATGGCGGCATCGTTTATGGCGTCGATCTTATTTGACGCCGCGGCGCCAGCAGCACCATAAATGTGGCGCCAACGCCACACCAAGTTTTTCGAGGATTTTGACCGCTCCAAAACCTGTAGAGAATCAAATCTCCTACAATTTTGGTCGCTTATTTATTTATTTTTTTACGAATAGTTTCCATGTTTTCCAGAATGGGAAAATTGTTTGTCAAACGTCAGTTATTAAACTATGTGTCATTTGTCTAAACTATGTATTTTTCAACATTTTTGATAGGAATATAACAGCAAGAGAATCTAATTTCCTATAACTTTGATTCACATAATTTTTTGAAGGATTAAAATATTTTGTAGGAGGGAATTCATGTTTTTTCAGGTTCATCAGAACACTTCCACAGCTCAGTGTTCCCAGAAAAATAGTAAATATTCTACTAGGTGCTTCGAGGGGCTTCTGGTCAGTGGACCCACTAGTTTACATGTGTTAAAAACAACGAGACTGGCTCTCCTCCAAATCTCCAATATAGTTACCTAATTATACATTAAAAAATAACTATTGAAATTGAACGAACGATTTTACATCGCAAGTATGTAGCTACTTTTTCGAGGTTGTGTTATTATGGGAACCCATCTCAATTAAATCCTGAAATACATTCTACCTACACTTTTTCATATATACATGGTAGTCACTTCATAGGCATGTGTTAAATTTTATCAACACATAATTAATAGAAAATTAAATATGATTTTTTAATAGTTCGGAAATCCCTGAAATCAAATCAACTAAAAAACGTATGTTTATTTGGGGTATGGCTTAGTATCCTTAACAAGATTGAATGGGTTGTTGAGATATTTTAATGGGAGGATTTAGAATATATTCACGAACAAATTGTACGGCAGGGGCTAAATTGAATGTAACCGGAAAGACGCGGGCCACTCAATACAAAAATTTGGACGGTAACCTTAAAAAATTTGGGAAAACTTTATTTGATGGAATACCTATCTAAATCTACCCATTTACAAGAAGGTAATACCAAATTAGTAGACTATCAAGGGGGTAGACACTGTTATTTGGAGAATCACTTTCACTCGAATAGTTGATTTATGAATCTGGTGGGAAGGATTTTATGTGATGTCATTGTATCAGTGGTTGATCTTCCGGGACATCTTTCATCGAGACCACTTTTTGTTTTCAGAAAAATGAGGCGGAATTCCTCATTAGCTCGGGACAGGTCGTATCAGTTTCTTGAATGAGACTGAACGACCTTAGGTGCCAGACCGCACAAGGAAGAGGGGAACACACTCGACGACAAGAGCCGATAGGGAGGGAGAGGTAAATCCGACTCCCGGCAGTAGAGAATAGAAAGGCACAGTGCCCCTTATCACAGCTGGCCCGGGCATCTATTACGTCAGAACCATGGATGAGTGGAGGAAGCTGGCGCTTCTGTTGTGTATCTACGGCGTCCTCAAGGAATTTCGTCCTCTGGAGCCTTATATCACTCGATTCTTCTCTGAGCCGCCGATGAACTTCACTACAGACCAAATCAACGTGGAGATATATCCCATTTCGGTATACTCTAATCTACTCACCTTAATAGTGATCTTTCTTGTTACCGACTTGCTCCGCTATAAGCCGATTATAATTTTGAATAGTTTGACCGGTATTACTTTGTACGTTGTTCTACTTATATGTAGATCAATTTTTGCGATTCAGGTAGTTGAAGTGTTGTATGGACTATATATATCATGTGAAGTTGCTTATTACACTTACATATACGCGAAAGTCGACTCATCTCACTATCAAGAAGTCACCGGATTCACCAGAGCAGCATATCTAACTGGCAGAGCTCTTTCAGGCATCGCTTCACAAACACTGATAGCGTGTGGACTCCATCTAATGACGCTTGCTCAAATATCTTTTGGTGTGCTCATAGTTTCATTTTTATGGGCGATCTCACTTCCATCCGTTGAAAACTCCATATATTTTCATAGATCTGCTGATTTGGAATCACCTGATTACACTAGAAACTCCAACAAAATAAAAGTTGGATTTAAACTTCTATATGACGATTTTATTGCTGCTTTCTCGCAAGCTGACGTTCGGAAATATATATTCTGGTGGGCAGCGTGTAATGGTGGTTATTTACAGGTTCTACAGTTTGTTCAAGTCCTATGGGAGGAAACAAGTGATAACCCCAAAGATGAACTTGTGTACAACGGTGGAGTGGAAGCAATATGCACGTTCATGGGCGCTATTGGTGCTTTTAGCTTCGGGCAGTGGAAAGCAGACTGGAATCTCTACGGAGAACTTATTTTATGTTTGGGCGCACTGGTCCTAGGTGGTGTTCTTATTGTAATGGCCTCTACAAACAAAATGATTGTCGCATACATAACATACATTGCCTTTTCTGTTGGATATAACGCAGTAGTGACGATTGCTAAGTCACAGATAGCCTTTCTCATTAAACCAGATAGTACCGGTTTGATTTTCGGAATCACACTGTTTTTGGCGTTGCTTCTACAAACTACCATTACTCTGATCCTTGTTCAATACTTGCAATTTTCGGCAAAGCTACAGTTCTCACTCTATGGATACTATTACGTATTGATCGGCATCTTGTTTGGAATCAAATGGACTTTTACGTACTTCACAAGGCAACGAGGAACGCAAATGGCCAGTGAGCAAAATACGGAAAGAAATTACAATCAAAAGAGTCATGTACTAGAAGTGCCGGGAAATGAAATTGTGAGTTGAAGTTTTACGGGTATTTGATTCTAGAAACGTTTAAATTTTACTAAACGAATTAAAAATCTCAAGAATGAAAATGTGAACATTCTGATTGTAAGCATTAAGAGGTTTTCAGCTCAAACTAAGTAAATTAAGTTCTAAATATATACGACTATACACAACACTGCGACCAAATACTTACTACATAATTTGCAGTCTATCTTTGAGGTTGTTGTACGTGCACAATATCAACATGAAAATTTCTAAATGCAGTTTACAGGGGTGTCCAGAATATTCAATAGACAGGAGTCTGATTGCATAGGCATAGTCTGATGATAGGAAACTGACTGTGCTTTCAATAATGAACTTCTTGCATAATTCAATTATATAAAAATATGTAACCATGAGAACTTTATTCTGATCTCAGTTTTGATCAACGTCTTAACAAAAGACTTCAAATCGTACAGAATCAAATGTAATCGGAATCTTAGTAGTAGAGGCCAACTAGGCCTGGAGGTTTCTTTAATTATACGACTTCTTTCAATGCCTAAGGATAGTGTTAAGGATAGTGATATGAAAATAAAGACAATGTGTTGCCAAAATAAAGGATTTAATCCAACGTTATATAGAATACCAACATATGTATGTACATTGGTCATAATCCTGGGTGTCCAAGTTGTCAGTGGCAGCGTGTACATGGAGCAGACCTGCTATTGGACTCCGCCTTTGAAGTGATTTTTATTAAAATAAAAATAATAATAATGAATGAATAAATAAATTGAAAGTTGTGCGTGTGCGTGTGTGTGGAGAAACAAGCTATCCGCATCATAATGAGATATATACATGTATATCTTCCCAGACAAGAAGATCATCTTGCCTAGCACTTATATATATATATATATATGTATATATTATAAGCACCTAAGTACTATAGCTAAGTCATGCTAAACATTGGCAACGCGCATATTAACAGTTTTGAAAACAGATGTCCTGGACCATTACTCTTACATCTATTAATAATGAAAAGTGATGTAGATTCACATAAGTCTAATTATTGTACTTACACTACATTATAATAAATATGAATATCAGAAAAAATTGTTCGAAAAGCTCTTAAACGCTTAATATGATTGGAAATGTCGACTTAGAGGACAAACTGTTTTTGTCCTCAGGAGCGACTACAAGGAAAAATTACAAGTGTAATACTTTTGAGTTATAGTAATTTCGAATAAATAGATTTACCTTAGCAGTGAAAGCGAAAAACTAAGGCTTATTTTTTACTACCTAATGCTCCTTCTAGTTGTGCCAACTGTTTATCCTTATTCAACTATTTTGTAATAAACTGTCCGTTAGGTAACACTCAATATACCAATTTTTATGGATTGAAACACCACCTGTAATGTTTTTAATTACATAAACCACATGGCAATTTTACTATCTATTGCAAGTTTTAATAAACTCGATTTCTTGACGACGGAATTTCATTGACATTATATCAGCATTGTCGATCGTTGTACATTATTAGGGGATTTTCATAATGTTCGCAATAGTTCTCATTCACACTCATGTTCAGGTTATTTTTTTATTGCCAAAGGTTTAAATCGATGAAACTACAGTGATTCGGGTGGTCTCACTATATTTATTGAAATTAAATCTATCTATAGCAAACAATCATCGTTATAATTTTTTCTCAAGGTCTAACAAATCCAAAAAGACATTGACCGCTACAGAAACCACACCTACGCTCCTCAATACAGGTGCGAAGGTATAAATGTGTATTTAACCACCCACCACACACTCCCAATCGGTGCCTACTAAGATTCCAAATCGGGAAAGTAAGATGGATGCTTTACCACGGTGCACAGTAGAGGAAATCGCGAAAAACCTAGGAAAAACTCTGAATGTACCTTGTTTTATATTATTCGGTGTGACACAGGGAAAACCGAAGAAAATTTACAAAATCAATTATTTCAAAGATATAAACCTCAACCTGTAAAATTTTTAAAATCAGTTCAGTACAAATAGTCAACAAACACCTTTAGAGAGGGCAAATCGTGTTCATCCCCTTCCCTTCCAGTACCTTCACAGTGACACGAGCCGGATGCTTTCTCAACAACTTCTGAACCCACTGGTATTCCAGCCTTCTTGCTTGATTTGCTGCTCCGCGACCTCCGGGAGGTACTAATGTAGGAGGACCCCCCCCCCCCCCCCCCCGATATCTCACTATGGTCACTTCTTCAGCCTGTGGGAAGATCCTCTGTACATAGGCCTCAACCTCATTTTCCAAGCCACCAGGTCTCTCAACAGCCCACCTCGCCAGTTCCTGCAGGTAGACGATCCCATAATCTTCAATAAGACCTACCTGCTTTTCCAAGCCTCAACACTTCTGTCTTCAAGAGTCCTGGGGGAGGATCACTTAATGGTGGGCTGCTGCAACAGGCCTGTAGGAGATGTGGGAGAGGCCCAAGGGCCATTTGCCAGGATTGTATCCTGGAAAAGCTGCTTGTAGTAGGGCTCCAGGCGAAGAGATTGAATGGCAGAAAGCGTTCGCAAGGGATAACGTTGCTGCCTTTGACCACAGCCTCTGCTTCCTCTGCTGCAATTCGCCGCAAATCCTCAGAAGCATACTTGGCCTCTGTAAATCAATTGAAGCGTAGGCCTCTGTGGGATGCTTCAGCCAGATGTGGGCGCTGAGGCCACGCTTGGAGCTGAAGGCTCTCTCACAATGAGCACACCAGTGGGCACTCGTTGGGGCAGTGAAAGAGGAGGAAGGGTTAGGATAATTAGGATGAAGAAGAGAGAAGAGGCCAATGGGCCAACAAGGGTTATGAGGCTCATTTTGCATTGTTTACATAATGGGGGAGACGTGAGCAGAACGGTCGGGAGACTCGTTGACTCGAGAATCCCCCCTAATCGCAAGCGGGTAATTCTGCCACCCCCTGTTCACCCAGAGGGTGCCCGGGTTGCACGACGGGGACGTGAGACCTTGACTTGAGTATGCATATGCGGGAGTTCCAAAGAGATAAAAACACCATCAATTACCCTACCCCAGCAACAAATACCCTAAACACACACTCACAAACACACATTTTTTTTTTTTAAACTCCCCTCAAAGGCGGAGGGGGCACACCATTAAATTGAAAAATAAACAAATAAAATAAAAAAGTGGGGAGGACGCCCAGGTTTACCCGACGCCGGCTCTAGGGATAAGGGAAGTTGCAGGACGAGGAGGAAGAATGGGATGAAAGGAAGTGCCCCTATAGAATGACCACCAGTTCAAGTAAGAACCCCTCAGGACGCGGGTGGTGATACCACGGAGTACTCCTGCAGAGATGCCCAACTCGAGTAACTCCGTGGCGCTTTTCCCGCACCACACCCCGCGCCATGACAAGGTCGCAGCCATGACCTTGATGTTATTAGGTGCCACTCCTTTTAGCTCAGATATCGCCTGTCGCAGATCATTTCTATCATATTTACTTTTCTTAGCCCGCCAGGTCTGCTCCATGTCCACGCTGCCACTGACAACCTGGACATCCAGGATAATGGCAGACCCATCGGGCTTGACAGCAACGATATCCGGCTTCTTGCCCCGGTCACTCGGCATGTGATATAGTCTCTCTCTCTCAACAGCCCAACCGCTGGATGACAGAGCGCCTGCTATCTGCTTGGCAACCGCATCATGACGGAGAATGCGGCCACCGTGAGTACGAGGACACTGCTGCACTACATGATACAGGTTCTCATTTTTACCCCGACAGGCACGGCAAAGGGTATCCACTGTCCCGCGACTACTCCTCGAACACCTCACCGAGGTGGCCAATGTGGCCACCCGGACGGCATGAAAATGGCGGTAGTCGCGGGCCCCAATGCCCTCTGAAGCCCATTCCACCCACTGGGAAGAAATGGGGGATTCAGAGCACTGTCGGAGTTCTTTACCATCTACTGACTCATGCAGCGCAGCAGCGAACTCAGCAGATGAGCTGGGTTTTGGAGCAGTTGGTGTTGCTCGATCGCACCACAACAACTGCTGCCGGACAAAGTCCAGGTCAGCAGCAGTGCGGGCGACCTCCCAGCTCGAGCCCCTAAGGGCAAGCAGGCGCTGGCGGCGTAAAGATGGGATGCTGGCAGAAAGAGAGACAATACCGAGCCCACCGGCCTTGACCGGTGCGTGGATGTAAGCACTTGGGACACCAGGTGGAAAGCCTAGCCAAGAGCGCACAGCAGAGCGAACTTCACGATCTAACTCTAGCAGCCTCCCCGCAGTAAGCCTGCCAAAGACTAACCCATAGGTTAGCTTTGGCAGTAAGTACGTGCGAAGGAGGCGCAGCTTCTGCTGTGGCTTCAATGGAGCCTTGGTGACACGAGCTAATGCTCCACCAAGGTCCACACGGCTTGCGGCTATAGTGGCCACACCCATGAAGTCGACCCCAAGGTACCGCCAGACCTCCAACACGGATCGGGCAGGGATGGAAGTTTGTCCTAAGACAAAACACTCCTCATCCACTACCTTCACCTTATGCTGGCGACCCGACGGGACCAAGGAGACCGACCCACACTTAGCTGGGTTGACCACCAAACCACACCTGGTTAGCTGCTCAGCAAATGCGTTGAGGGAGATCTGCAAGCCCTCGCGGGTTTCTGCGAGTAGGATGACATCATCAGCAAAAGCTAATGCACCTACTCGCACCCCAGGGGCGAGATCAAACCCTATTTCAGCTGGCAGCTTACCCAAGGCCGTATCCACGACCAGGTTGAAGAGGAGTGGCGACAGAGGATCCCCCTGGCGTACCCCGCGCCCTATAACAACATCCCTAGACATCTCACCTTGTGCCTCGAGGACCGTCACGCCTTCATGGTACAGACAGGCAACATACTCGATTAAACGAGCAGGTGCCCCGACACCACGAAGACAATCGGTCAGGGCAAAGTGGCTAACTGTGTCAAAGGCCTTAGCGACGTCCAGAGCGGCAAGATGGAGCTGCCGTTTCTTGATACGGGCCAGCGAAATGACAGTTTGGAGAACTGTTAGATTCTCCGCTGTGCCATCTGCTGGCCGAAATGCTCTCTGGACGTCACCTATGACACCAGCCACTTGGAGGCGAGATGCCAGAACCTTTTGGAAGTGGCGGAAGACCACCGACGAAATAGAAATTGGACGGTAGCCTCCAGGCCCACTTCCCCCTTTCTTTGGGATGAAAATTGTCCGGGCACGGGTCAACGCTTTCGGGGGTCTTCCAGATAGTAGCAACAGGTTGAGGATGAGCAGCTTAACATTCTTTGGAGCTTTATTCCAGCGTCGGGCGGAAATACCATCGGGTCCAGCAGAAGTGGAGTTTTTGACACGGCACTTATGTGCCTCGTCATGAAGCACCGGCGTGCACATGATGCTGCGTAAGGAGTCCCTGGTGGAAGCTGGGGGTACCACTGGCTCACGAGAGTTGTGGCTGGGAGCACTCATAAGTGGCTCCCAGTAATCCAAAAACTCCCGGAGGGGGGGCATTACTTGTTCTTCCCCAGCTCCCTCCAGTACCTCCGCAGCTGCACGTGCCGGATGCTTCCTCCACAATCTCTGGACACGCTGGTATTCCCGCCTCCTCGCTTGCTTAGCTGCTCTGCGACCTCCACGAGGCACCACATTAGGGGGAACTTCTCCCTGGTGCCTCGCCACGGTCGCTTCCTCAACCTGCGGGAAGATCCTCTGCACATAGGCTGCGACCTCGTCCTCCAAGCTATTTGGCCCCTCAACAGCCCGCCTCGCCAGATCCTGCAGGTAGGCACTCTCATAACCAACAATATTGCCTACCTGCTCCCCGAGCCTCAAAACTTCAGTCTTCAAGTCTGAAAGAAGACCGGAGGTCACGGGGGAGGATTGCTGAATGGCGGGCTGTTGTCCCACGTCTGTTGGAGATGCGGGAGAGGCCCCACTGCTATTTGCCAGGATTGCATCCTGGACAAGCTGCTTGTAGTGGGGCCTCAGGCGAAGAGATTGAATGGCAGAAAGCGTGCGCATGGGAAAACGGGCTTGCAAGAAAACATTAATATTGCGTACCCCATTACGCACTGCTTCCGCCTCCTCTGCTGCCATTCGCCGCAAATCCTCAGAAGCATACCTAGGCCGCTCTCGCTCTATATCAATCGCAGCGTTGGCCTGTACTGGATGCTTCTGCCAGACGTGGGCACTGAGGCCCCGCTTGGAACTGAAGGCTCTCTCGCAATGGGCACACTGGTAGGCATTCGCTGGGGCAGTGGATGAGGAGGAGGGATAGGATGATGAGGAAGAAGAAGAGGGAGAGGAATACCGACGCCCCTGCCTGGGGCGCCCCCGAGCGCCTCCCCTAGAACCCCGCGGGCCAATGGGCCTGCGGGGGTTATGAGGCTCTGTATTCAGTCTATCCATAACGGGGGAAGCGTGGTTAAGGGTCGGGAGACCCGTTGACACGAGCCTCCCCCCTAAACGCCAGAGGGTCATTCTGCCACCCTCTGGTAAACCAGAGGGTGCCCGGGTTGCACGACGGGGACGTATGACCATGACTTGGGTAGGGATATGAAGGAGCTCCGAAGAGATAAAAACACCAACAGTTACCCTACCCCAGCAACACACACACACACACACACACACACACACACACACACACACGCGCGCGCACGCGCAAACACGCACGCACGCACACACACACACACACACACACACACACACACACACACACACACACACACACACACGCACACAGGAAAAACTTACTTTACACACACTTCTCATGCTTGGGTTGCTCCACACTTCCCTAGATCAATTCTAATAGGAGTCTCTCTCATTAACGAAGACTTGCTTCTAAGACATATCTTCAGAGGGACGTCCTTAAAATCCGTTCTTTTCGTCAAAACATCAAGGAATTTTAAAAGAAAGGATGAGTTCGTTTGGCAGCACTTTTTAAGCACAATAAATTGGTAAGATTTCAAGAAATGTTCTGAAAAAGTCACTAAAAATAACACTCATTTTTACAATTTTTATCCGGTTTTGATGAGATTGTCAGGGAATGAGCGAGTTAGGCTGTATCATTGTTCGAGAATCAATCTCTCTGTGCATGTGCAATCGCAATATCTATCAAGGTCATTTTCTAGTTGCGTAATTGACCGATTAAGACGTTTCGCCCTACATCTTGACTTACTCTTTCTTCCGACTATATGAATCGGCTATGGAGTACTTCGATTATTTAAAATATTTTAATGATCTATTCATTCAAGTAATGGATACGAGGAACCTATTTGCCACACCCTTCATTATTTTTCTTTCGTTCTGCCGACGGAGGCATTACTATCAATCAAGTTCAAAACGTCATAATCTACTAACATTGCCCCTATATTGAACTACCAACAACAAGATTATATATTCATACTGTGAATGTACCAGTTCTATTTGTAAAATACCATAGAATAAAAACTTACACTGACTGTGAAATCTTATAAATGCTTGACAGTCCATATGGAGGGACCTCAACTTCCAACAATCGAAATCGGGTTTATTACATTTCCTTAATGTTAGCTGCTGAACACGGTAGTTGTTTTAGAATTACTCAACCTCAACCAGTACCAATGAATGTTTGAAGTAAGGATTCCGAAAAAAGAGAGTTCCGAGAAATATGCGTTGACAGAATAGCAAACTTTTTTTGTTAGTAAGTATTTCCACGTTTACAGTAACCTATGGCTAATTTTTTCTACTTTCTCATTTGACAATGTCATGGTAACATCAATGGTGCTGTTCAGAGTAAACTTTTTCATTCCCGGCCATTTTGTGATTTTTAAGCCAAATTTCATCAAGTCCGGTCTAGCAGTTCAGAGAAAAGCTTCGGACGGCGGATAGCATGTACGAAATGAAAGTTGAAGGATTATATTCTGCGTCGATGACCACCGATTTCGTCTAGAAACGCCAACAGTTGAGAGCGCTACGATGTTTCCAAGTTTTTAACAACTCCTGTTTTCCTCTTTTTCATTACGCTGGTCCCCGGAGCCTATCCACACCTGGCCATTCCTTCATAAATTCGTTCAACAACTATCATGGTGCATCTGGAAACCATTTCCAGCAGCAAATATTTGCTAGTAATCACGATACCATCTTCTAGCTGCTCGGTTTCATATTTTGCATACACTGGTTCCCATTAACCCCACTTTCACAACGTTGACTAGGGTTTCGTAATTACTAGCAAATAGCAGTTTAACACATGTACGAGTATGAAGGAATAGTCAGGTACCAATAGGTTAGAAAGAATCAGCGTAGAGAAAAAATGGAAAATTACTTTGAAACATCAAAACTATCAATTATCGGTGTTTCTTGACAAAAATTGTAGTCAATCGACGCGGAATTTGATTATCTACAACTAGGAATCTATAAGAAACTTGATTTGATCTAAACATTTACCATTAATAGGGAAAAGTGGTATTTTCCGAGTACTTGAAAAGTCTTGAATTGATCTACCTTTACGCGAACTTTAATTCTATAAAAGGTTTACTTCTGACAAATAAAATTTCGTAAATCTTCAATGGAAACCGTTTTGGAGCAATCTGGAACGAATCCTAGAGTTTACCACTTCATATTTATTTTTTCATTCGATTCTTTTTTTTTCGAAATCTACGTATATCTTGAAACATGAACCAACAAATTTTATTTATTTTCATTTTGAGGGGGGTTGAAATTATTTTTTTCTTGGTCGATTATGCAATAATGTATTGTACCTGCTTATAAACCAACAAAGATACCAACGAAAATATCGCATGTAGAAATTAATGTCTCTTTCAAATAATTGCATCAGGAAGTTGAGGTCCCTTCTCTTCAACTGGGTTTTTGCTAATTTTCGAAATTTTAGGATATCGATACGTACAAATTGCTTATTTTTGGTGAATTTTCGTAGAAAATGAACTTTTACAATGGCTTGGAAAATTCTGTTACGATTCCTGGAGTGTGCGCTTTTCATATATATATATATATATATATATATATATATATATATATATATATATATATATATATGCCTACCTATGTTACGAGGGCGAAACGTTCAGACGAGTCGTAAGTGTTTTCTTTGTGTTTTCTGTCTCCCTTTTTTTAAATCTTATAATCATATATATATATATATATATATATATATATACCTATATATTTGAATGTATGTGTATGTGTCATAGGAGTCACCCATTCCCACCCGACCCGTGCTGGAGGTTTGGTGGTACTTTGGAGTTGACTTCATGGGCGTGGCCACCATTGCTGCAAGCCGTGTGAACCTTGGTGGAGCACTAGCTCGTATCACCAAGGCTCAATTGAAGCCACAGATGAAGCTTCGCAATTACTTCCCAGTAAGAGAATGGGCTTCAGAGGGCATTGGGGCAGATAGCAGGCGCTTTGTCATCCACTGGTCGAAAGGGGGTGGATGTCGAAAGGGAGAGACTGTATCACGTGCCAAGCGACCGGGGCAAGAAGCCGGATATCGTTGCCGTCAAGCCTGATGGGTCTGCTATAATCCTGAATGTTCACGTTGAAGTCTGATGGGTCTGCTATAATCCTGGATGTCCGGGTTGTCAGTGGCTGCGTTGACATGCATCAGCCATGGCGGGCTAAGATAAGCAAGTATTAAAGACATGACCTACGGCAAGCGGTTTCCGACGTAAAAGGAGTGGCGACCAATAACATCAAGTTCATAGCTGCAACCGTGTCGTAGCGCGGGTTGTGGTGCGGGAAAAGTGCCATGGAGTTACTTGAGTTGGGGATCATGGCGGGAGTGCTTCGTGGTATAACCACTCGCGTCTTTAGGGGTTCTTACTGGTGGTCGTTTTTTAGGGGCACTCCCTTTCATTCCATTCTTCCTCCTCATCCTTCAGCAACCTCCCTCATTCCTAGAGCCATCAGGTAATCCTGGGCCTCCTCCCCACTTCTTTTCTTTATTTATTTATTTTCTCAAATTAATGGTGTGCCCCCTCCGCCTTTGAGGGGATTTCTAAAAAAATTGTGAGTGTGTCTGTGTGTGTGTGCGCGCGCACGCGCGTGTGTGCCATTCCAGACGATAACTCTCCTTAGGATTGAGATAAAAATCGCGCCAAAGAATAAAGCTTTCCAAACGTAAGGATGAGTTAGTTGGCCAACAAAAATTGATAAAATTCCAAAAAATGTACCAAGAACAAAATCACTGAAAATTGCTATAAACGGCCAAAAATTGTTTAATTTATCATTTTTAGCACAGTATTTGTCAAAAAAAATTATCAACGATTAACTAGGGTATTACAAAACTTTTGCACAAAACTATGCTGAAAAACGTACATAAATTTCATTAATATTTGCTGAAAAACCTATAAAAACTGCAAAACAAAATAAAATCAAAATATTCTTTGAATCACCGAATTTTATCTAGAAAGAGTTTTTTTTTTCGTCATAAAATTGGTTTTTAACAATTTCTTTCTACTTAAACTGCTCAAATTTCAATACAATTTAATTAATTATGATACGATAGATAATTGAAGAAAATTCGCTCATACACTCATGCACTGTTTCAAAATCTACTGCTAATTTACTGTTAGGTAATGCACTGTTTCTCAGATGTTTCAATCTTCCGTAAAATTTGTTCCGGAAAGTCAATGCATCTTTCCACATGGACGATCACAAATACATTCGGCAACACTTGTTGCTTTACAGACCAAAATAGGATTATTAACAACCTCAATGTCTGGCAATCTCATGGTTCCAAATTATCTAGAAAGTTCATTAGATTTCTTATCGAGCTGGTGTGTCGAAATCGTATCGAAGCTCATCACTTCATTTTTTATTGGTTTTGGTTTTTATTTCGCCCTATTCCCTCTATTCTTCCCTCTATTTGACTCTATAATGTATTTTATATAATTTTGGTGAGAGTTAAAATAAGAGAAAAAACAAAAATATCATGACTTCTCGGGCTTACTCCCCCCTCGTTAACTCCCTCCAGTTTCAGCGAATTCCTATCATAGTATAAAATCTGAAACTCCTGACATAATTTCTAAAACTAGAACAAATCGATAATTAAATTTAAAGAAATAATCACGAAAATCGGACGAAAATAGTTAAAACATCAAGACTTACTAATATTACCCCTTCCATTCACCACCTCCAATGATGAAATTTAAAACTCCAGACATACGTCCCAAAACTATATCGAATTCTTAATGGAACAAAATAAGAATCACGAAAATCGGTCGAACTTTGTAGCATGGGCAGCGCCTGAAAGAATCGGTAATTATTCCCTCCCCCCCCCCCCTGGACATTAAATCCAAATTTCCCAAGGTTTGTTCCACAACTAGGCTAAAATTGGAATCGAACCAAATAAGAACCATGAAAATCGGTTAAGAATTGTAGCCTGGGTGGCGTTGACAACATTACGAAAAAACCACGTTTTTCCGGCTGCACCCCCTCCATTCCCCCTCTTCCATCACAGAATTAAAAATTTCCAAGGTTTGTTGTTCAACTAGACCAAAATCGGGATCAAACAAATAAAGAATCTCGAAAATCGGTTGAGGATTGTGGCCTGGGCAGCGTCGAGAATTTGTCACACACACCCACACACACACACAGACATACACCTATGGTTTTTTCACGAGTTCGGTCTTTGAATGGTCTGAAACGGATTTGTATGTGGTTATTTATTTATTTTTTTTTTTTTTTCAAGCTTGGGTTGTCCCCTACCCCCCTGGATCAATTCCAATAGGTCGTCCCTCTTAAATAAAAAGCCCAGTATGACCTAACTTCTGAGGGACGTCCTAAAAAGCTGAATTGACAGACAATTAAAAAGTGCCACACCTAACAATATTGAACGATTAGTTCTTGTTACATCTTCATAGTAGACCAAGGAGGCATCAAAGGTATTTATTAGACACATTAAAATATTTTTTAAAGGCTGTGTTATAAAGAACCGAAAATAATTGAAATAGGACTGGTTTGGACAACAGCATCGCTAGGCATTTTTATTGAAAACCACTGACCCACCACATAATACCGAACATGAAATTGTGTAGTTATAGTGTCTTGATTGTCGTACCGCTACGTTTTAATACCCTACCACTACCCACCTCTGGTGTCTTATGTCGTTAAATGATTAAATGGTGGTACAAAATCTCATCTAGAAGGTCATCATTCTCTAATCTTGTCAATTACGTTTGTTAAATTGAAAAAGCCAACTCGAGGATTTAGGATGAGATCTAAGGTCATAGTCGAGCAATGCGTTGCAGTTGTTAACAACTCCGATGTTATAAGACAAATATAACAAATGTTTAGAATTAAATTTCTTCTTTACCTTCTTCATAAAAACTGTCGTCCCTCGGGAAAAAAATGGGCGTTCGACGGTGATGTTCAGTTGTGGGATCACTGTTCAATAGATCGTTATACACTCCGCGGGAACACATGACAACTAGTACTGAGGTGGCTCGAGAGAAGGCTGGCCCAGCTCCCAAAAACAAAAAGTCTTGATGTATTTTTAGAACCGCAGCAAGCTGTCGCCCACTAATATGCGTCTAATTTATACCTACCACCTAACAGGAGCAACAAAGGAGCAAGTGAAAATTACACAGAAACTAATTATTGCAAACGACGAAAATATTGACAAAATATTCATTTTGCGACGGGAATAAAACAGGAAGATATTCAGCTATACCCATAGATTTATATTGTGGCTGGAAACACTTAAATCGAAACTGAATTAAACGGTAGTTATCATCCTTTCAAAACAGTTGAAGTTACGCAAATTTCCTTCGTATAGTTGTGCCATATGGCGAATAATGGAGAAAAGTAGGTATCATAATTCTACTAATACATGAATCAAATGAACATGTGAGGTGTAACGACTGTGGATCTGATTAAACTGTACCGTTGATTTGCTCAAACGATTGGTCCACATTAGGTTGAGAGTGATAACCAACAGATGAATGTCTAATATCCACTTCTTAATTTCCCAACGACCCGGAGAGCGAGTGAAATATTATGCAATAACCAGGCAAACTTTGTTTCGAACTCTCTCCATTTCATGAGTCCGATCATAACACTAAAATGGTCTGAAGAACAAAAAATGTAAAGAGGGTGGTGGACACAAACTCCCCCTTTAAACACTCTGGTGCTGAGTAGAGCAAAACGGTAAATGATAACGCCGTGCTTGCACTACTGCGACATTATGTCTGTGCATAATCCAACAAGGCGAGCCGTTGAAGCGATTTTTCTTCCACAGACCCCCACCGTTGATAAAAAACCGTTGATAGGGGTATATAGGTATACATAAAAATAAATAAGAATATTCATTATATTCCCCCGTTAGAAATGGGTACCTGTTGGTATTACTTTCAGATTTCGTATTTCATTATTCCCAAATGTAAACCAATTAGAACATCACTTTTCTCTTCAATACCTACCGTAAACAACTCAATAATGGAACCAACGTTATTTTTACTCTCACGGTCTCTCGCAGGTAGATTTCGTAATCGGTCAACGCCAGATCTAAAACTGAATGATTTGGCACGATAGTCAACAATGTTATTGAGTTCAACTCTCTCATGTTCACGCAGATAAGACGCTAAGTACCATGTTTACGTTATATTGTAAGTGATTTATCTTGAGGATCTATCTGTTAACGATAAGGTCAGAGAAGGTATCTATGTTGGCCGAGTTCGATAAACGTAGGTAATCGTGGAAATGAGTAAGAAGAAAATACGAAAACTTAGTACTAACATTTATGTGTGCCAATTTCAGCGAACCTTTGTAAATGATGGGTCGAAGAAATTAAATAGGTAGTGGCATTTATAATCGGACTCCGTGGGTGTGTGTGTGTGTGATGATCTGCGGCAAGCAATATCTGAGTTAAAGGGAGTAGTGGCAAATACATCAAGGTCATAGCGCAGGGTGTGGTGCGGGGAAAGTGCCACGGAGTTACACGAGTACGTTACGAGAAACGCAATACGCTATTATGCCAGAATTATTACTAATGCGTTCATTAGTACAATCATTAGCCATTACGAAGTGATGTAATTGTATTAATAAAATAATTTAAAAAGTTTATTTTTTCATAAATATGAACATTAATAATTTGTGAGGACAATACTGAAATTTCGGAAAAATCTTGAAAATGCAAATAATATTTTACAAGGTCGGGGTTATTAACGGGGTCCAGTACCCATTCCTAAGGGATGCAATATAATCAATTCAATTCAATTCAAACCGTTCATTTGTATATACCCTTTGGGTATTACAATAATGGATTTATTCATTCTTTAAAATTTCACATGTGATAACAGAAACGTAGAATAAGATTATTAATACATCACAGACCATCTGTAGGCATAGACTACACGGACATAGACGAATCGAAATCCCTCAAATATGAAAATATATGAAAAAACGTCTGCCAAGTTTGTTGTGGCAAATAGCTTCCTCGTTTACCTATCATCTTCTTTCAACTATCATCCAAATTTAAGAGAACTCGAACGATTAAAGAGTGAAAAGATGGAACATGATGGAATTTACGTTTGCGCACGTGAAGAATGAAGTATTGATTTCAACAATGAAACTGATAGGGGGCCATCTACAACCTAACACGCGTATTCTCTGACAGTTTCATCGAAATCAGATGAAAACAGTAGAAATTATGGTCATCACAAGGATTTCGCAGTAGTTATTAGTGATACAATCATGTCGAAATTGATATAGGATGATCAAATCATCATCCCCCAACTATTATCCAAATTTGAGCGAGAGCGGACGACTAGGGCGGGAAAAAATGTAGCATAACGGAATTTACGTTTGCGTATGCGCAGACTGGAGTATTGATTTCGCAACAATGAAAATGATAGGGACCGTCAACATTCTCATACAAGTATGTTTTATGATACATTTTCAGTTTTTCCTTGTATGCCAATCGTAATTGTGCTATGACTTTTTCCATGTATGTGTAACCTGACAAACCAATGTAGAGGGCAGAACTCGAGCCATAATTGCATATTTTCGGAAAATACGCGTTATTATCCGAGTTCAGGCATCTCTCAATGTCAATGCAAAAC
Source organism: Adelphocoris suturalis (assembly GCA_030762985.1). Taxonomy (NCBI): domain Eukaryota; kingdom Metazoa; phylum Arthropoda; class Insecta; order Hemiptera; family Miridae; genus Adelphocoris; species Adelphocoris suturalis. Next base: position 9,950,932 of record CM061045.1, on the reverse strand, counting down.
CAAGGATTCTCCCATCGCTCATATATGTCTGAGCACTGTAACAGCTATCGAAAACTGTTACGGTGATTCGTTCAATGGAACGGCGTGCCCGTTGGTATCCCCAATTACATCGAAAGATTGAAATATACTATAGAAATCCAAGAATTTTGATTGTCACAGCACCTTGATCTGATCGCCTTAACATCCATTAGAGACAACATATCACTGCTGCCAATCACTGTCAGCAGTGTACGTAGCTGTGAAATCCAATTTAGATCCGGCAAGTTACACTCGAGGGTGTCTAGCGTCATCAACAGTTCCGGAGTTTTGGAAGTCTGCTCTCACCCATTCCTCTGATTCACAACCAATACTTGACCATTCTCATGTATGGGAAATATGGGTACTTTGAGTGCTAGACAGTCCGTTTCCATTCTCAGGTAATGCCCCGGTGTAGACATTTGAAGGGAGATGTGATATAATACGCCCGAAAACCTGAAAAAAAAGTCTGGTTCATCCGCAGTATAGGTAAGTTAGGGTCATAATCGTGGAAGGAGAACGGAACAAAATATTTATCGTTCAATGATATGAAGGCACGTATATGTGTGTCACCCAGACACAATGTTTTTATCCATCTATAGCTGGTGTAGAATATAACAACCTTTGTGACCGACATGAAAAACATTCCTGTTCCAAGGATTCTAAGAAAGCAATAAACTGCCAATAAAGTATACAACATAATCGTTGGTGGATTTTATAAAAACAACAGTCAAACTTGGATTTCTGTTAAGGTGGATAAAATGATATAGGTACCTAAACGATGAAATTTTCGTCATTGGAACCAGTTTTGGAGCATTCTGAAACGATTTAAGTATAAAACAATTTTTCATATATGAATTAGAAAACAGTTAAAAGTTTCTACTAAACTATGTAAATTATTTATATATATATATATATATATATATATATATATATATATATATATATATATATATATATATATATATATATATATATCTATATATATATATATATATGACTTCTTGTATTGATTTTTGAGGGTTGGTCCAACTGTTTTTCCAACTTTTTTTGAGGGTTGGTTGTGGGTTGGTGACCAACCCTCAAAAATCAATACAAGAATTTATATACTGAGTGGTCAAGAAAACAAAATGACTACCTATATATATATATATATATATATATATATATATATATATATATATATATATATATATATATATATATATGTGTGTGTGTGTGTGTGTGTGTGTGTGTGTGTGTGTGTGTGTGTCTGTGTGTGTGTCTGTGTGTGTGTGTCTGTGTGTGTGTGTGTCTGTGTGTGTGTGTGTGTCTTTGTGTGTGTGTTGTGTGTGCAAATTACTTGAAAATTGAAATTATAATGTTAGTCAAATGATATATTATGTATTCATAATGATAAATGGTATATAAGCAAGAAACTATAATTTCCTACTAGCTGCCTACATATTATATAGGTAGGTATGTGCGAACACGTACCTACATACGCAGCACCAGATGTTTATTCGTTATTTCCATTGTTCGTACCATTTCTTTTGGTTCACTCTTAACGCCTTCGAGAAAACCGGCGGCGCATGAATGAGTTGCGGGTCGACATATTGGGGCGTAGACCAGAAGATGAGTACAACTTGTTAGCTTGGACAGCTAGCCAGTTGGAAGTCGCAGATGTGCTTCCAAGAAAGCATAGATCACTCAAAGATACATATACATACATATATATATATATATATATATATATATATATATATATATATATATTTGTATTTACTGATTTAAGACGCACCTCAATAGAAGGGTCATTAATGGCATTGAAGAAGGTAAGTTCATTGAAGGACTCAAAGGTAAAATTAATAACGTAAGGAGCAAATTAAATTACTAAACATATGAATTTGAATGGTGAAAGGAATAATTTATTGATTAGCTCCCATTCAAATTTGAGGCGAATGGGATTGTAATCGGACAATTTCCCGTGTACGTACAATGAAACGCTGCAAACTGTTACTCTGTTATTTTTCGTTATTCGTTACCTATTTTTCTGTTCGACATAAATCAGTTTCTGTGTACAATACTTTCGTAACAAACCAATACTTTTTTCGATAGTTAATGAGTGACCACGATGTAATTCATTCAAAATCGTGTCCCGATTTATTTAAAGAACAGGACATTATTAAATCATGATAGTAAGTTTGAACGAAAAATTGAAATAGGATCTAAAGATCAGTTTGTTTTTTCGTTTCAGCGGTCTAAAAAACGAGTATAGACTCAGTCTAATTTTTTTTTTTTTTTTTTTGCCTGTTGTAGAAAATGCACCTATTGAAAGGGGTCAAAAAACTTTTATTCAACATTTTCGAAAATTTTGTTTCATTGATATCCATTTTGAGGCATTCTGAAGTGAATCCCACAGTTCATTACAGAATAAATGATTATCGACCCAAACGCAGCAATCTGTCGTGAAATTATCAGGATTGGGGCCAAACAAATGATTCCTCCTCTTTCGCCAAGTTTCGATAAATTTATTATCTTCTTCAGGGCTCAGATGTGAACTACAGTGATCATTCATTATTTGATTGCGTAAAAACATAGACCCAACGCAATTCTTTATATATATATATATATATATATATATATATATATATATCTCTATCTATCTCTACTATTAATAAGAATGAAACTCCGTCTGTCTGTCTGTTTATTTGTTTGTTTGTCGTGTCTATGCACGGCCAAACGGCTGAGTGGGGGGAGTCTACGAGTGGGGGGATCTTCTTGGGATTTTCCGAAAGGGGGAGCGAGCGAATTTAAAATTTTCTAATCCCACCCGAACCATGGGCCGTAGGGCGGGAGGGGGGTCGAAGTAAGAATTAATGTGCGCTTTTTGGACTTCCCCGCTTCCCCTACCCCTCTAAACGGGCGTTGAAAATTCTGGAAAAATACCGGTTTTGTAGGTTTTTGAACGAGAAAGACGACGGCGCAATCGGATCGCGAAAAAAGTATCGGGAAATGCGTCAAAAAAATGCGAGAGTACGGACCCGTTTTCTCAAAAAGTCCGACGAAAAACCACGTTTTTTCCCATTAAAATATACCCCGTAAAGGTACGTTTTTCGGAACGGTTTTCGCGGGCGAAATACAGCTTTGGGTCCGCCGAATCTGAATCCGAAATCGGATATCGAAAAAAGTGACGAGAACTCGGTCAAATTGCGAGCAGAAGCGAGCAAAGCGATTAAAATGATTCTGCCGTGGACGAGAGAAGGCTCAAGAATTGACGTGAAGGGTTCGATGTCACAACATTGCGAGGCGAGCAGGTATGCCTACATAGGTACCTACCTTGCGAGCGAAGCGAGAGCCATTTCAAATAATAAATACGGACTTTGTCCTACACATATACAGGTATACCTTGCGAGCGAAGCGAGCAACATCCCCGAATAAACTTTTCGTGGTTCCACGTAGTTTTATAAGATTTAATTTGTTTGTAAAAATTCCCAACTGAAAAAAACGTCTGCCAAGTTGGGTGGGCAGTATAACTTCCTCAAGCGAGCGAAGCGAGCAGCATCCCCTACAGAAGTTAAACCTACCCTTAGATATCTACCGTTTGCGAGCGAAGCGAGCAGCATCCCCTACAGAAGTTAAACCTACCCTTAGAGATCTACCGTTTGCGAGCGAACCGAGCAACATCCCCTAAATGCCATACTTTGCGAGCGAAGCGAGCAACATTTTCTACATGCCAGACTTTGCGAGCGAAACGAGCAACATATCCTACATGCCAGACTTTGCGAGCGAAGCGAGCAATATTCCCTACATGCCACACGTTGCGAGCGAAGCGAGCAACTTAATGGGGGGTTCGGGGGGCTTGCCCCCCGGCTGGACGTGGAGGCGAGCGTAGCGAGCCGGAGCGGCTAGTTATTAATAAGAATGAAACTCCGTCTGTCGCTCTGTCTGTCGTGTCTATGCACGGCCAAACGGCTGAGTGGGCCGGATCTACGAGTGGGGGGATCTTTTTGGGATTTTCCGATAGGGTGTATAAGCGAATTTAAAATTTTCTAATCCCACCCGAACCATGGGCCGTAGGGCGGGAGGGGGGTCGAAGTAATAATTAATGTGCGCTTTTTCCACTTCCCCGCTTCCCCTACCCCTCTAAACGGCCGTTGACAATTCCAGAAAAATACGGGTTTCGTAGGTTTTCCTACGAGGAAGACGACGGCGCGATCGGATCGCGAAAAAAGTATCGGGAAATGCGTTAAAAAAATGCGAGAGTACGGACCCGTTTTCTCGAAAAGTCCGCCGAAAAACTTGGTTTTTCCCCATTAAAATATACCCCATAAAGGTACGTTTTTCGGAACGGTTTTCGCGGGCGAAATAAAGGTTTGATCCCGCCGAATCTGAATCCGAAATCGGATATCGAAAAAAGTGACCTTAAGTCGGTCGAAATGCGAGCAGAAGCGAGTTAAGCGTTTAACATCAGAAATTAATTTTGCCGTGTTCGCGAGAAGGCTCTACGAAGACGTCAAGGGGTTCGCCAGGTATTTCACAATGTTACCTGCAGGCCTATTTCAAAAGAATAAATACGGGTTTTTTCCTACCTATATACAGGTGTACCTTGCGAGCGAAGCGAGCAACATCCCTGAATAATCTTTTTGTGGTTTCACGTAGTTTTATAAGATTTAATTTGTTTGTAAGAATTTCCAACAGAAAAAAACGTCTGCCAAGTTGGGTGGGCAGTATAACTTCCTCAAGCGAGCGAAGCGAGCAGCATCCCCTACAGAAGTTAAACCTACCCTTAGAGATCTACCGTTTGCGAGCGAAACGAGAAAAAAAAAGAAAAACAGAAAAAAAAGTCTGCCAATTTGGGTGGGCAGTATAACTTCCTCATGCGAGCGAAGCGAGCAGCATCCCCTTCAGACTTTAAACCTACCCTCAGGGATCTACCGTTTGCGAGCGAAGCAAGCAACATTCCCTACATGCCACACTTTGCGAGCGAAGCGAGCAAAATCTCCTACATGCCACATTTTGCGAGCGAAGCGAGCAATTTAATGGGGGGTCCGGGGGGCTTGCCCCCCGGCTGGACGTGGAGGCGAGCGTAGCGAGCCGGAGCGGCTAGTATATATATATATATTTTTTTTTTGTGAGGAATTCAGGAAAAATACTTTCGCGCCCACACTTGCGCTCATTTTTGCGCAATCGACACTAACTTCATTTTTTCAAATATAAACCCCATTTTTTATTGCAAATTCGGATTCTACGTCAAATTTCATGAATTTACGACCCCTTACTCGATTTTTTTTACCGCGCGCAACCCGTTCGGCGGGCGCGCAAAATTGCCTAACTACCGAAATTGCACAAAACATGGATTGTAGTAAACCCCAAGTGTGATACATGAATTTTCATTGTTTTCCCACGCTGATTAATATGGCGCTATCCGTTTCTTGATTTGATTCGATTTTAGCAGAATAATGGCCGAAATTCGGTTATTTTGCGTGAAAAAATCATCTTTTTAGGCGTTTGTTTGCACATGAAATTTCATAATTTTACATACCATTTACCATATTTTTCTTTTTCAGGTGGGGGAAAAGCATGAAAAAATGGACTTTGAACGTTCATTTTGAGCAACTGCTTTGAACTCCTTTTTTTCACGTTTCCCCCCACCAGATGTTATTTTTAATTTTTTTATCGGAAATGTTATTTTTTATTCTCTTCTTACTCCATATCCGGTCCCCATCCCCGTTGGGGAAGTAGGAGGGAAAGGGAATGGAAAATTATAAAACTTCTTGTGCAAAAAAACTCCTAAAAAGATGATTTTTTCACGCAAAATAACCGAGTTTCTGCCAATATTCCGCTAAAATCGAATTGAATTAAGAGACGGATAGCACCATATGAATCAGCGTTTAAAAACAATGAAAATTCGTGTACCATACTTGGGGTTTGCCTGAATCCATGTATTGTGCAATTTTGGTAGTTAAGCAACTTTGCGTGCTAACTGAACGGGTTGCGCGCGGTCGAAAAAATCTAGTGAGGGGTCGTAAATTCATGAAAAAAAGGGGGGTTCCCATTCGAACAAACGAAGTTAGTGTCAATTGTGCACAATTGCGCGTAAGTGATCGGCGCGAAAGAATTTTTCCTCAATTCCTCACAAAAATATAAAAAATGGATTTGGGCTTATTTTCTTAAGCAATTAAGTAAGGAAATGCGGGAGGGTGGACCATAACTTCTGAAGCTCCCTGTATGACTACTGTATTAATATACAGATTGTAACAGTTCCCGTTAGAATCCAAGAGAATGAGCGTCCATCGCTCCGGCGTCGGGCGTGATACTCAAGTTCTTGAAACGCTGCGTTTGGCGATAGGTGGGGATCCGAGAACCGGAAAACCAATCTACTCCGAACATAGCACACAAATGCTATTAGTACGAGTGGTCGGGATACTGTCATACACACACACTCACTCACTCTCTCTCTGTCTCTCTCTGTCTCTCTCTGTCTCTCTCTCTCTCTCTCTCTCTCTCTCTCTCTCTCTCTCTCTCTCTCTCTCTCTCTCTCTCTCTCTCTCTCTCTCTCTCTCTCTCTCTCTCTCGGATTTAGGCCCCATTGCACCTCTGGGGGGCGACCTAAGTCCCTGATAAGATAGAACTTCCACTAATATGAGGTGTATTGCACCCTGAATGGCACCATCATAATAAACTGCCTGCTGGTGAAAAAACTGCCTGAACATGAAACTGCCACGAGTATGAGAAATTCCCATTTTTTAAACCGGTTGTGAGTGTCCCATTTCTGTACTGTTTTTCGCATACCTCAGCTGTAAAAACTACCCCAAGATCTCAACTTTCTAGCGGTATAAACAATTTTTATTTTACTTTGATGTTTGTATGTTGAAAAACATGGTTTTTTCTATAAAATCGAAGGTTTTTGTGAAAAATGACCCTCATAAAACATTCGAGTTTGTGGCCGGATTCTAAGTATTTTTTCACGCTTAATCGAATGGTAATAATTGCAGATCTCCCCAAGTCCGTTGTAACAGAGTTTTATACTTTAACTCAAGGATTATGTTTGTGTGCAACCCAATTTTCATGGCTTTAATCAAACCACATCTTGCTGTCGTTACCTAAATATCCAAGATTAGACTTATATTTGTGATACAACAAATGACAAGACTCTAAAAATATGCCCTGCTCACTAATGGGAGGCGAAATGACTGGCGGATGGGCGTTGGCTGTTCTAAGCACTTTTGCGCAGGAATTATTTGTCTAAGGTCATCATAATTTGATTTTTTGCCAAAAGTAATAGTGACAGTTCAGAATTATTTAACACTACTTACTTTTTTCAAGGATTTTCAAGTTGAAAAGGTACGTTGATGTTGGTATTTGATAAACCAAATATAGAAACACTATCGACTTTCTCATCTCCACCGTTAACGTTGGAAAGTACACAAAACAATTACAACAGCTCGGAGGGGGAGGGGGGGGGGGGGGGGGGTCTGTAACTTAATTCGATGTGGTTAACTTAAAATATAGACCTCGTGCATAGCTACCATCAGGCTAAGTGCGGGGCAACAGCTAGTACTGGAATGTGGTTCTATCTGGCTAGAAGGCTTACCCAGAGTGGCCGCCAAATGGAAATTTTAGATTTCCCTAACTTCAGATTTCCGTGAAAAAAATATCAAAATTAAATATGTATATATTTTTTTTCTAGTCATTTTAATGTATAACGTGCCACCTTTAATGCTTCTAAAACGAAAATCGTATATTTCAAAAGAGAAAAAAAAAAGTGGGAAAAAAGAGGTTACTTTTTGCAAGACCTCGAGTTCGATGACCACTCTGACCTGAACCAAACGCTGCCCTTATCTCGGTAATAATATATATTATAATTGGGCTGATGCCCGTGTTATTGAATAAATAAACATAGATACATGAAAAAGTGTTGGAATCCAGAAATCATTTCAGAACGTCAGAAACGGGTCTCAATGAGAAAATTTTTATTTTAAATGGAGCCATTGATATAGCTTAATTTTTAATATAAATAATAAATATTGAATAATTTAGTTAGAAGAGTGCAACATTCGTCAAATCTTGAACAGAGAATGCATTTTTGTGTAAAACGGTCACATGATAAATCATAACATCGTTGTTAGTGACTTCAAACAATATAAATTGAGTATCTTCAATTCGCCGTCTTACACTTCCCCTCGAATTGAGTGTCAATTTGAGCTCCAAGTTGCCTTTTAAATTCTTCACGCCTCTTTCATGGTAACCCTTTTGCAAATATATCGACAGGCATGTCTGCCGTTGGCAAATACCGGATTTAACAATGTTTTCTTCAATGCATCCGCGAATAATGATGTCGAACATCTATGCGTTTTGTACGCAAGTGATACGTTGAATGTTTGGTCAACTGTTGTGCAACCCTGGTCACTGAAGATTGTTGTCCCTAATTCCGAGGGTGGCACATTCAGTTCGCTGAGAAACTTCTGAAGGTAGATTGATTCTTTGGTTCCTTCACCCAGAGCTAGATATTCTGCTTCTACACTTGATAAGGCGTCCGCTGCTTCTTGGCTTCCCATGATATCGCTGCTCCTCAAAATTCAAAAAAGTAGCCTGAATAGGATCGCCGATCTTCAGCCCAACTAGCCCAGTCTGCGTCAGCATAACCCTGAAGTGGTTTACCCGTTTTATGGAGAAACAAATCCCATGGTTCGGTGTGCCCTTCAGGTATCGCAATCAGGTATCGAACTGAAATTGAGAATTCCCAGTGCTTTTGAATGGAAGTAGTCGTGTCGGTGTCCCACACGGGGGTGGTGAGCATCTTCACCTGCCCGACCACCGCTCAACGCGTAGACAACGTTCCAGTAGTATTTGTCCGGGAGCCTACCCTTTTTCCTACCTCATCTTAGGGAAAAGGTTTGACCCTTCAAAGTCGAAGAAATTCATCCCTTGGGCAAGAAAAACCCTCTTCTAACCCCCCCGAAGATATTTTTTAAATTTCGAAAAATTGTACGAATATTACCTCATAAGAGGGTCGCATGATTTTGACGTCCACCGTTCACATTTTTACTCCTGAACTTAAAACTACCTAGTCAGACATGATCAAATGTCAGACAACAATTTATAATCAAAATTTGACTGAAATTTTCCTCATAAGAGGGACGAAAAAATGCAACGACATTCAACTCATCTGAGTGATATTCGCTTCGTCAGACAACATTTCAAAGGGTACAACAAAACAAGACACCCAAATTTGAAATGTTTGAAAAAAAAGACCTCATAAGATCCAGGCATGATGGGATGCATGAATCTGAAAAGATCTCGTCAGACAAGATTAGAAGGAGCGTTCAAAATTCAGACAGCAATTTAAAACTCAAAATTTGACAGGAATTCGCCTCTTAGGAGGGATGAACAAATCCTACGACATTTCACTCTTCTGAGAAACACAAAATGATATTCACTTCAACTGACAACATTTCAAAAGGCCCCCAAAATCAACAAGTTTTTCAAAATGTAACAAAACAAAAGGAGAAGTTAATTGTTCACATTTTTGGACTTCTTGGTCATACTAGGTTTGCAGATGCGTTCAAAAATCAAACGTTGTCAAACGGGATATTGATATGAGAATAAGGATCGGTGCATTGCTATAACTTATTTTATTTCATAACCATTGGTCAAAAGTTGAAAACTTTCTTTTTTTAAGGGACACATTTGCGAAGTGTTGAATTTGTATAAACTAAATAGTGAACTGCAGTTGAGCGAGTGATCGCATCTATCACTCATCATTCTCCTCGTCACTTTCACTTTCACTATAAAGTTCGTCGTTTTCTGGAGTATCTTGGTCTTGACGGAAGTCAACAATTCTTCGGGCAGATTTTCACCATCAAACCGGTCAATCATATTATACAGCCTTTCAGCTTCTAGCCAACAGTATTAACATTATTAATCAACAGTATTAATAATGTGAAGCAATTCCAGGACTGCCTTTTGGGGAAGCTCCTTCACTGTTCTACTCGTTATCAAGTTTTAGCCAGTCGTCTTTTTTTGCATTGATGTTGCTTTTTATCTAATTTTCAAGTCCTTTCAGTGTAAATGGTAGGTAATACTTCGAATTCGTCTGTTTTTTCTAACCGAGTTGTATTTATTTTTCGTCCAGTGTCTGACTTGGTAATGGTTGAAATGTTCCGTAGAAATTTTCTGGAAAAATTGGATTTTCGATTGGAGATGAGAAAACTTTGGGTCTTTTTTATATTTTTAATAACCTTGAAGAGAGAATGTCTTTGGTTTTAGATGTTAGTTATTCGTAGTTATTGTTTTAGTTAGATGGTCTGTTAACATACCTATCTGATAAGTATAGTTTCGTTTTCGGGCGTTTTATTATTTTTCCAACTTTTCATGGCTTTACGATTCGCATTCGGGAGGTTTCTTACTACTAATAGATATCATTTTGGATTATCACAATTGTAACTTTGGCTTAATCGAGTATACCAGGCTGCCTGTTGTACATTGAATCGAAAAAGTAGTTCGTTTTCTAATTGTTGTAGAGTTTTAAAAGGAACTTTCAAATAAATAATTGTTAAACATTATTGATGAACTCAAGAGGGTGTAAAGGAATGTAGAGGACAGCGATGATCTACCCTCAGACCATTCGCCCGTTATATTGACGAGTGAAAAAGTGGTCCTAAAACAAAATAATCCAAGTTTATTGAGACAAAAAAAAAAAAAAAACTTGCTGATCCTCTTTTTGACAGAAACAAAGTCTGAGGTATTGCTCGAATAACTGTGAGCGTTTAAGAACTGGGAGCAAACCATCTGGAGCTAGCACGTGAAGAGTAGGTACTTAGGTACCTCTCGAAAGCACAGTCGACATTTTGAACAACATTTCCAAAGTATTTAACCGAACTTTTGGAATTTTCTCGTTAAGAAATGACAAGAAGTTATTGTCTCAGCAAAGGACAGAAGCAAAATTAATTACCTATCAGCAACAGCGTTGCCTACATTTTATTGTGCAAGAGTCGATGTTGGTATTCTGCCTGTGCTTGAGAAACTCCGAAAACGGTATCAGGTCGCTGAAAACAAAAGCAGCTCATTGCTGCCGATTTTGACGAAGTTACCACCGCTCTCCTCATTTTTATTAACTCCAAATCTGCGGATTCGTATCACTTCAGAAGTTTGATTAGTTTATTACCTTCACGAGTTTTGATTATTTATTTATAGAAATACGGCTTTGTGCAGGTTTTCAAAGGATAGTTTCATGACGGATAAATTTCCATTAAAGTTCAAAATGTCAAATTTCGCCAGTAGATTTTCTCCTATTCTATCTACCAACTTTTCTCACCCCTTTTTCACCAAATTCAGGTTGGCAACAGAGGCTCTGTATGTGTTCGTGATCCCTAGTAGATTGGTAATGACCGATTTCGCTCTTCGCTTATTTGCTTGAGTAGTTTCGAAAAACATAAAACTAATATCCTCGGTCCTTTCTTTCCTCTATTTTCGGGTGGCTGGTTTGAATAAAATCTAATGGTGTGCTGTGTTGTATCCTTCCTTCATGTCAGACGTAACGGAAATAGTGAACGATCATCGCCAGGAATTTTTCGTCCGTACACCCAGCATACCTCCTAAAAACTCGGGTTTTTGGTGAACCATACCCGCCTGCACGATTTAATTTCAATTCGCTCCATTTGCCGATCTCGCCTTTCAATCGTACAGTATTATAGATGCAATCACTTGCTCAACTGCAGCTCAGTTTTTAGTTTATACAAATTTAACACTCATCAACTTCTCCTTATGTTTTTCACATTTTGAACAAATTGTTGATTTTGAGTGTCTGGTTTGGCTATACCCTTTGAAATTTTGTCTGAAGAAATGAATATCATCTTGTGATTCTCAGAGGAGTGAAATTTCTTAGGATTTGTTCATCCCTCCTAAGAGGCAAATTTCAGTCTAATTTAGAGTTTTGAATTGCTGTCTGAATTTTGAACGCTCCTTCTAATCTTGTCTGACGACGTAGTTTCAAATTCACCTGGAGAAATGTGAACGATTGACGTCAAATTCATGCGTCCCTCTTATGAGGTAAATTTCAGTCAGATGTTGAATTTTAAATTGTTGTCTGACTTTTGATTGCCTCTTCTGATCTTGACTGTCTAGGTAGTTTAAAGTTCAGGAGTAAAAATGTGAACGGTTCACGTCAAAATCATGCGTCCTTCTTATAAGGTAACTTTCGTCCAAATTTTCAAAATTTAAACATTTTCTACGCCTAAAACTCCCCGGGTTGGTTGTCAGAAAAGAGTTTTTCTTGCCCAGAAGATGGATTTCTTTGATTCTAGAGGGTCAAACCTTCTCCCTAAGATGAGTTAGGAAAAAGGGGGTGGGCTCCTGGTCTATATAGTTCGTTGATTCATACAAGCAAAGCGGTTGCTTAATGGGTAGCGCATTGAATTTTAGCAAGATTTGATCCCGTGTAAAGATCTCTGTTAAGGCAAGGTTTTAAAATTTATTTTTGTATTATTTATGTTATTTATGTATTATATATATATAAATCTGCGAACTATGTTTTGGTTTACCCCTTCAGATGTCGAGATTTCAAGCATATCCTCGACCGGCATGTGATTGTTTATTCAAATTCAGAAAAAATTGGTTCATTAGCTTAGGGGTAGAACTTCAAAAGGTGGTTCGATATATTTTTGTTTCCCATCAGATTTTCTTAATCTACCTACCTTAAAACGTAAATCAACAACTTTTGATGAGGTTTCGTTTGAATTATTAAAATTATAAACCGAAATTGCAAGCTGATGGCCAAACTTCATTGAGTATTTTAGGGTCATGGGAAAAGTAAGCCATTTTAGTTCGTATTAGGACCACGCTGTAGTAGTACAAGGCTTGTATATAAAATACTTATTCAACAGGCTTACTATTATTTTAATGTTTAATTTTGTGTCATTTAGTGTTAGTCGTCTTAAAACATGAAGTCGTTTTGATACCCATCACATATCAAGAGGGTAGAAATCCGCCTATTCCATTGTGGGAGAGGGGAACTCTGTATCAATTACCTTACGGTGTCAGCTCGGCAAATTCTTTCATATAATATCCACATACAGAAAATACCCACCAGTCTGAGGAATTGAAATATTGCGTGCCTGTCTTCATTGTATTGCCACAAAATTCAAATATGTTTACCTGTATTTTAGTTAATTCAGCAGAGTGAGAAAGGTGTAAAAAACACATAAGGCGAAACGAATAGGCCATGTTAAATAAAACTGTGAAAGCGACGAGTGTATGGAGGATATACTCTCTTCCGCCTACGTCCCACAACCCACGAGGTGACGTCGCAATCCTCTAATTTTAACCTCGTGGAAGGTAACCTCCCAGCTCTCAATACTTCGAATCATAATCGTAATTCCCAGCTATTTTTATCACACCTTCACTAAATTCGGAAACAGTCTAAAACTGTCTCTGATGGGATGGAATCGGGAGCAAACACCATTACAGTTAGTTGATTTTCTAGTTCACTGGTTGCACACTAGTACAGAGTTCTTTGATTTTTGCCTTTCAATAATAGCCTCCAAACTATTCCTCTCATGTAAGTAGGATCGATAACAAGTGTATGTAACGTTTCCATTTCTATTGAAATTCATATAGAGATATATTTGGCGGCATTAGCCATGCCCTGTTCAGATAACAATCATTCTGCAGCATAGTCACACATTGTTAGTATTGAAGTAATAGACACTTTTGGCAGCATCAGTCACACTCAGTTCAGATAATAGTCATTCTGCGGCATAGTCACGCATTGTTTAGACATTTCTGCAGCATAGTCACGCATTGTTAAAGTTGAAAGTTTTCACGTAATAGTCACTTATCAAGAGGTAATAAGTGACTCTAATGAAAGGAGTAATATATATATATATATATATATATATATATATATATATATATATATATATATATATATATGTTTCTATCGTTGTTTTTAACCATGGACTTTTATTCACACAAATCTATCTTTTGAATTGGTAATCTAAAGAACCCGAGTACATCCTAGGAGTTTTAAATAGCCATTTCATGAAGGCACGAAGCCTTGTGTTATAGACACGTCTCATGTTTGTTGGTAACAACCATCACGGCCCTCAGAAAAATAGTAACAGGTTAACTTTGGATTTAACTTCTTATTGTAGCTTTACCATTGAGATATTTTATGAAAGTCAACGTAGTTGTCATAATCACGTATTGCTAATTCTTTGAAACTTGTGTTTTTTTTTTTTGTATTTTTTTCGTATGTTTTTTTTTTGTATTTTGAGTGTTAGGTACTTCAGAATTATATAGTCACTAACCAGAAATCATCTTCCCATTCAAAGCTCCCTCTTGCAATAGACACGCCAGCAGCTTGATCCCAGTGGACGTTTAGGTGTTCAGAACATCTTAGGTTCACTCAAAGTCATTTTATTGAAGAGTCACCTTCCGTGACTCTTAGGAGCAACAATTCATATATTAAGAGTCCTCAACTCACGGCTCATTTTGAGTACGCTTGAAAGACATGTATACTGTTCAGCAATTGTCACTCGGAACGCCCAATATTCATTAGTTGAGCCACCACCCCAGGACACGGTAAGTGCTCATTTGATTACCATGACCAATTGTACTTGTGATTTTAGTCACTTGTTCTCCTTTGCAGACACAGGACCAACACTATCCGGTAACATATGAAACAGTCACGTGTTCCCGAAATAGTTATTTTTTTATCTCCCCTTTAGACACCAACATAGCTCCATTAAGGATCGTAACACCCTTGTATATGACAGTGTTCCTCCCTTTCGGCACAGTGGTGACGGTGATTTGAAGATAGTCATTTATGCCCCATTATATATGCCCCATGTAAGCATCTAAATGAAGTACTCAAATAGTCGGCCCCTTAAGCAACTATATCGTGGCCAGAGCTTGACTACCTTCAATAGTCACATCTTACCAAGGTATAGAGGCCGTTTGGTAATATCCCTCCCTCTAGGGTCAGTCCCGTTCGTTCATTCGCCAAAAAATCAACAAAATCCAAGAAATCCATTACAAAAGAAAGGATGAGTTCGTTGGGCAGCACTAAATTGCACATTAAATTGGTCGAATATAAAAGAACTTGATGAAAAAATCATTAAAAAATCCCTATTATATATATATATATATATATATATATATATATATATATATATATATATATATATATATATATATATATATATTCCATAATATTTTTTATAATATATTTTTTAAAAGAATATTACCCAAAGGACTATTTTAAACTATGAATTAGAACATTAAAAAATTATGCACAATATTATGCTGGAAAATTTAGTTTAAGAAAATCAATAATTTTGAATAGTAGATTATTATTTAGTACAAGCTTTTTTCGCCAATAAATTGATAGTTGAACATTTTTTTGCACTCAAAGTTCTCAAATTTCCGAACAATTTAACAAAAATTAAACACTATAATTTACGAAAATTCGCTCATTCAATGATGATGCATGACAGGAACTTAGCCGATTTTAGTGATTTTTCAAGCACATTTTGTGAAATATTACCAATTTAAACTTGTCAAAAAGTGCTGTCCAATGAACTCATCTTTTTTTATGGAATGCTTATTTTTTGGAGAAAGATCAGATTTTTTACCTGAATGTGAAGGAGAGTTATCGTCTGGAATGACATACGAGTATATACATTTTAAGAGCCACTGCAATAGTGTGCCCGAGAGCAGGACAACTGCAATGCCCAACAGTCAATTCACCTCGCATTCTCAAACACTGGATATAGTTTTATATGCTTCCCTAATCCTCGGCAACAATAGATTTTAATGAGCCCATAAAACCTAACCACATCAATTTCTGAGAGCTCATCGAGTGGTTCCTACTAAATTTCAGAGAAAATATCGAACAAATTAATTTGGCACATTTCATTCAAGGCTAGCAAGTTAACCTATCTGATGAGTAGGATGACCGGTAATGACTACAGATTCACAAACAAAAGCATCTGCCGAGGACATAGCTTCGAAGTTTACGTAGGTATCATGAATGTATAGAACAATTAGAACATTGAACGGTTTTAAATTATCTTGAGAAATTCCAAAGCGGAAAACAGTAAATCAAGAAGTAGCGTGAAACGTCATAATTAGTCAATTAAGAAACAAAAAAATTGTACTCAATGTAATTTACGTTTGCGCATGCGAAGAATGAACTGATGAGTTGAGAACGACGAAAAAGGTACGGGACCATTTGAAACCTAACCCGCGCATTCCCTGACAAGTTCATCAACATCGGATGAAAGCTGTGGATCGTTGCAAGGATTTCACATTGGCGCATGAGCAGTAGCTATTAATGATACAATCATGCTGAAATTGATATGCGATTATCAAATCAATGCTTCCGCTACCTACAGGTAGACTCGGAAGCAATATTAACAGTTGTGGAATTTTTAAAATAAAAATTAACACCTATTTTCTGAATGCAACTTTAGGTACAACCTACGTTATTTTGTTACACCTACGTTCCCTAGAGCCGGATGCAATAACATGACAGCACAGTCGAGGCCAGCAACTTTTATAGTGGTTATTGATTCGAAACATGGAATTCGGATTGCAGCAGTTTAAGTAACCGCCACATCCATTCGATTATCGAAATTATCGAGGAAAAGTTCCACTCATGCAGCATGATCGTATGAGCGAATTTTCGTAAATTATCGTATTATATTTTGTTACATTGTTTTGGAATTTGAGCCCTTTGAGTGCAAAGAAATTGTTAACTACCAATTATATGGCAAAAAAATCATTACAAACAATATTCGGTGATTCAAATGTGTGCTTTAGTTGTTATCAATTTTCCGGCAAATATTAATGAAATTTAGGAACATTTTTCAGCATGATTTTTTGCATAATTTTTGTATTGTTTTAGTTCATTGTTGATGAAATTCTTTTAACTGCATTTATCAAAATTTATTATCTGCCAAGTTGGGTGGGCAATGTAGCTTCCTCGCATATTATAACATGGACGTATAGAGTTAGTAGAAGAGCAAAGTATGAGTCGAAATAATAAATAAGTCGACGTTATAAAAAATTAATGTTTGCGCATGCGCACAGTCAGTTTTTAATTTAACGGCAGTAGGGGAACGTCTAGGAGCTAAATCGCACAATCCTTGAAATTTTCATAAAAATCTCAAGTCTCTGAGTTTTGTCTAAGTCGATCAATTTTAGTTTTGCGCATGCGCCATAGTTGATAATCCATCAATCGCGATATAATTTATAGAGAATTTTCCTGGAACATACCTATACCCATCTACTCCCCGAGTATGAACGAAATCGGACCAATAGATGATGAGAAATCGACGCTATGAGAAATTCACGTTTGCGCATGAGCACAGGCAACTTGAAAATTATAGGGGGACCTTCTAGGAGCTAACCCGCATTACCCCTGAAAATTTCATGGGAATCGGACTGAAACTTGGTATAGTTTAGGTGTGACAAGGATTTACCACAGACAGACAGATTCGGAACCAAAATTCAGCGAGCTCTGAAACGCAAGTAAAAATTTAGATTTTGGAGGACGAAATTTTTTTCGAACAAAAATCTTCCATACCTTCTGTAGTGAGGAAACAAAAGTGAATTTAACAATTGTTACCCATTTTTATTAGCATATTTTTTGAAATTTAAGTAATTTGATAAGCTTAAAAAGTGCGAGCCAACTAACTCGCCCTTTCATTTGGAAAGCTTGATTTTTCGGTGCAAAAACGGAATTTTTATCTCAATCCTAAGAAGAGTTATTGTCTGGAATGAAACGATATATTGTTATTGATAGTAGTTATTTTTGTTGTTGTTGTGTTATTGTTTATTTCATCTGCAAATGTATTGTAATTCTCAAAGATGACATAGAAAATCTATCTCGATATATAAAAGCGGAAAGTATAGAGTGAAAAAATTAAGTATATAAAGTAAAAGTTCCAGTCATGCAGTATGACCGTATGAGTGAATTTTCATAATCTATCTATCGTATTATAATATGTTAAATTGTATTGAAATTTGAATAATTTCAGCAGAAAGAAGTTGTCAAAAACCAATTTTATGGCACAAAAAAAAAAAAAAAAAAAAAAACTCATTCTAAATAAAACTCGGCAAGTCAAAGAAGATTTTGGATTTTTAGATTTTTTTGCAGTTTTCATAGATTTTTTTAGCAAATATTAATAAAATTTAAGTAAGCTTTTCAGCATAATTTTGAGAAATTTTTTTAAATGTCCTATTTAATCGTTCCCAATTTATTTTTAACTGAAATTCTGCTAAAAAATAAAATTTAACGATTTTTGGCCGTTTTTAGCGATTTTTTTTTCTACATTTTTCGAAATTTGACCAATTTACTGTTCACCTTTTTTTGTCTCTCTTGTAATTGGGGTCGTCCCGTATTTTCTAAATAAATAAATAAATAAATTTAATTTACTAAAAAATTTTTGGCCAACGAACCCATCCTGTCGTTTGGAATGCTTGATTTTTTTGGCGCAAGAACAGTATTTTTATCTCAATCCTACGGAAATGAAAAATGTATAGGGGATTATTCCGCATCCTAGTCTGAACGCAATCCACGGATTTGATTTGATTAGATCGACAATCGGAATGGAAAAATGTTTTGAGCAATGGGGATTTGTGCTTACGCAGCAGCTATTATTGATCAGGAAGCAGTGATATAATTCACAGGAAACCATCTATAGACTAACCCGTGTTACCCTCAATAATTTCGTCAGAATTATATGGAAGCATTGGAAAGTAACGTGAAGCCTCGCACAGCTATAAAAAGGTGAACAAGTGAATTTGTTTGATGCATCTCACCAAATCTCTTAAAATAAACAGAGAAGAAGTGACAATCCATTACCTTATCCTCCGTAGACTGAGCCCTTCATAGTAACAACATAGACCGTGTCGGGCACTCTGCGCCCGACCCATGTTTTTAGTAATATACGAAGTTTTTTGAGAGACTAGCAAAACTTTTAATTATAAATCAGTTTTTTTTTTCTTAATGACTGTTTTCCAGACCATCAAATCATTGTAATATTGAAGCGAAAATCGACTTGATTCAACCGCAAATTATCAAATCATAGAGTATGAAACATCCACATATAGCTGAACGAATTAAATTAACTGGAGATTGCTGCTGTAAATGAAATAAAATTCGGATGATAAACCAATTACACAATACGCAACACCAAAACAGGTAGGTACTCCAACCACTTCCCATTCTAAGCCGCCTACATTCTTTGGAAAAAATACAACTTGAGAATGCAAACAACTAATAAATAGCAACGTAAAAACTTGTAGTTAAATAGCTTCGAATTATATGTTAGTTAACATGCGGTCCAAAATCTTCCAGATTATTCCGGCTAAAAGGTGTAAGTGAAAAAAAAAAAAAAATCAAAATTCAAAACAAGAGCACAAATGAAAACTCACTGTCTAAGGTCAGGCTGGATGTGGAGGGCCATGACACAGCACTAGCACTTCGTGGCATCTCGTGGACAGTTAGCAGAGAAATAACCCCAAAGACTCATAGTTGGAGTTCGGCCCAACAGAATGTCTACAAATACACATCGGAAGGAAAGAACACCGCTCTCTATCGGATACCGGGCAGAATAAATGTCGTTGTGCGCAGTTGAGATCGTGATTTTTCTTTTTATAAAAACCATCTAGGAAGGTGCTGAAGTCGCTTCACACAAATTATAATTAAGACGTTTAATACATCTTCCAATGAAGACGTACTTTTTCTTCGAAGAGTGGATGACGATGTATGAAAAATATGGAGTCCAATGATTCATGAGATGTTCAACCCCACGACGACACCAACACATCGCTCGACGATTTGGCGCCAAGTCGCGGAACTCCTAGTTGTGCCAGCAACTAGATTCTATTATGTAAGAACCGGTATACGTGATTCAATGCATAACTGTCGACACATTCCAACTGATTCGGCGAACTCAAACGCACTAAGTAAAACTGTTCAAATTCATCTAAGTGTAGATTTGATGTAGTGACACTAAATACTTATAAGAACACCCTCCGATTTTCCTTTCCTATTTCTATGGAACCTCCGCTGGTTAACTCCATTCAATCAATTCGAAATCTAGCCAATAAAAAAAATTAATACTATTTATAAATCTAGAGTTAGGTAGTCCCTGTACGCAGTTTTGCTTCCGAGTCTACCTAAAGGTAGCAGAAGCATTGTTTTCACTTTCGGGAGAAAAACAATTTTTGGTCTCCAAAATCTAAATTTCCATTCGCATTTTACGTATTAGACCATTCTGAACAACAAACTTTGGTTCCGTGTCTGTCTGTGTGTGCGCGCGCGCGCGCGCGCGCGTGTGTGTGTGTGTGTGTGTGTGTGTGTGTGTGTGTGTGTGTGTGTGTGTGTGTGTGTGTGTGTGTGTGTGTGTGTGTGTGTGTGTGTGTGTGTGTGTGTGTGTGTGTGTGTGTGTGTGTGTGTGTGTGTGTGTGTCTGTCTGTCTGTCTGTCGTGTGTCCGCAAATCCTTGTAACAAGCTTATTTTAAACAGTTTTCATCCGATTTGGATTAACTTTTCAGAAAATGTGCGGGGTAGGGGGTAGACAGTCCCTTCATCGTTTCATCCTTCATCAGTTTCATCGTTCTTGACTCAATACCTCACTCTGCGCATGCGCAAACGTAAATTCTACCAAGCATCATTTTCTCACACCCTAATCGTTTGATCTCGCTCAAATTTGGATGATAGTTGGGGGATGACAGTTTGATCATCATTATTATCAATTTCAACATTATTGTATCACCAATAACAACTGCGCATGCGCCAATATGAAATCCTCGTAACAAGCTTATTTTCCACAGTTTTTAACCGATCTGGATGAAATTTTCAGGGAATGTACGGGCTAGGGTGTAGTCGGTCCCCAATCAGTTTCCCAAATCAATACTTTAATCTGCGCATGCGCAAACATAAATTCCATCATGTTCCATCTTTTCACTCTCTAGTCGTTCGAGTTCGCTTAAATTTGGATGATAGTTGGAAAAAGAGGATAGGGAAACGAGGAAGCTATGTGCCACACCCAACTTGGCAGACGTTTTTAGTTTTTATATACAATACCTACACATATCTAAACGAGATTTAGTGAAAAAACGTCTGTTTCCACAATACATAAAGAGTTAGGTCATCATCAGGAACAAACAATTACTAATTAATAATTGTAATGAAACGGCAATAAGTTATTGATCGTTACTGATGATGGCCTTACCGTCGAAATCGGTATAACATTGTAACTCTTCATTTTTCATGGGAACAGACAACGTTAATTCTCTAAATTCTGTTTTGAAATGGGTTTCCACTATTTCATCGCGAGAGAGTTAGTTCGATTCATATCTGCTGAAATGAACAATATAGAGAATAGCAATAGAAAACAACCATAGGTACGCAACTACATATTGCGTGACTAGTCGGTCACTCAATTTCAAGACGCGTTGGCTTTGCTTTACGGCCATACTCCATTCGGATTGCCTGAGACCTGTGATGAATGTGGCGAAAAATTTGACATGATGAACGCCTCAATTGTAAAAGAGGGGGTCTGGTCAAAAGGGCGTACTGAAGTGGCTATAATAGCGGAGCTGACACCGAGAGAGGTGTAATAGCGATAGGCTGAAGACAGAGTTCCAGTTTTAATAGCTGATACCAAGGTGAAAGGGAAATGGAAGATTGGGAGGCCGGCGTTATTACATAACCGCATAATCAATGCGAAAGCCGCTTCTCATTCTTCCGAACCTGGACACAAGTAGGTTAATCAGCAGCAGCTAAGAAACACAGGAAATATTACCAAGCAGCGGAAGACCGTCGGGGGTTCTTTCACCCTGGAGCGCTACACAACGCGTTCAACGCTTTAAGTACAAATAATATGAAGGACCATTCAAACTGAACTATCAAAAATCACCTCTTCATCACAAGAACTTGTAATATTGTTAACGCGCCAACACGCGGCGGATTGAACGCCACTGTGCGTTTGTACAGCAGCCCGTCAGGCTACAAGCGAATGACCTAAGCTACCATCTGTCTTCTTAGGCTAACCATTTTAAAGGTTTTTTTTTCCTTTTTTCAACGAATATGTGACACGAAGAAGATCTAAGGGGATGGGGGATGGCGCTGATCTCCCGTAATTGAACAATTAAGTTTAATAATCTTGTTTTTGTTTGGCGTAAATTGATTTGTATAATTTATATTTTATCTCCGGCTACCCCCTACTACCAAACTAATGCAATAAAAGATTGTTGTTTCTTAAAGTATAATTTAAAAAAAAAGTTACGCAATTGAGTAGGATCGGATAAGGAAGTCATGACTGCGTCACAAGTTGGTGTGCTACCATTGCGTTGTCACGTTGTCAAAATAATATCGGTAAGAACAGCGCCAGCCATTATTGACTTACGTAATAGCGTTCAGATGTTGGTGACGTAATGGTGAGAGATGTCAATAGGTATATTAAATCTAAAGACAATTTTAGAAGAGAAAAAATCTAGTGAAGAAATATGATTTAAATTGAAGACCACTTTGCTATCGCCACTTATGAGATAACATATTACACACAAAATATACTTCCCTGATGGTTTTTATTTCAACTATGAAGCCAGTGAGATTATTATTATTATTTTTTTTTTTTTAATTTATTTCCATATTCTTCATTACAATAAATTAAAAAATGAAATTATGATATTGCATGTAAACATAGGATAAATTCACACAGCTTTATTTATTGGAAATTATAGCCCCATATGAGCATAAAGCTCGTGGCGGGGTCTAGAGTCCAGAAAGTCTTTTTCTTAGTATCTATAAATTAACATATTATCATTATTATTATTTACATATTATCATTTATCTTCTTATTTTTATTTATTAAAATTACATTCTTATTGCTAATTATTATTATTCTGCTTATGAATAAATTTCGTGTAGGAACGAGTAAAATCGTTTTACCTTCCCCTCCAAGATTTTTTCCTTATCTTTTCAGGTAGCTCATTGAAATTTGTTGCAGCCTTATATAAATAGTTCATTTGAGCCAGAGCGGTCCGTTGAAAAGGAAGTGCAAGCATAGCAACATCTTTGCTCCTAGTTGGTAGTTCGTGTTTAGGGAGCCTAAATTGCTTTTTTTTAAATAATTTCAGTTATTTGGCTTACTTTAACAAGTTTTCTAAACGGGAGTATTTTTAGTTTTTTTAAAAATGGGTTCAGAAGGAGCTGAGTAGCCCTCCCTATTAATTGTCCTCACAATCATTTTTAATATTCTGTTACTATATTCTGTTGATTAAAACAGAATCTAGGTACCTATAGAAAATGAAAGACAGAAGAAAAAAAAATACTACTTTTCACCCAAAAATTGTTCCTCATGAGGGCTGATTGAAAGTGCTGTTGTATTTCCAGACAGATCCTCCTGCGATATCGAAAATTGTTCCGAGTTTCACAATTGTTCCAGTAAGTAAGAAGATTAAGAGGAAGAGGGACCATTACAGCTATTGCAGTAACTCAAAAATGTTCGAAAAATCATTTCATGGAAATGACTTTTGGAACATTTTTTGGAACGATTCTTGATTTATCATAACACATAATTCTAGAAGATATGTATCCTTAGAATAAAGACAAAAGATCCGATCGTTCGTATAAAATTAAAAAAGGCCGCCCAGTTGGGTGGACAGTACAGCTTCCTCACATAATATGTAACATGGACGTATCCAACTAGTTGAAGAAAAACGTAAGAGTCGATTTGATCGAATGCAAAATATAACAATATCTGATACATGCTAGAATGCAAATTAGAGAAATAATTCATGTTAGTATGTGCGGACATAGCCAAAAGGTTAACACACAAAATAATTGAAAATTTCATCAAATTTGATTCATTATTCTCGGGAGTGTCATCAAATATTGGTTTTGCGTATATTCAATAAAATGCGATAAAATACAAAGCACATCATCCTGGTCCCAACAACCTCTCGAGATTAGACCAATAGATGATGAGAAATCGACATAATGAGAAATTAACGTTTGAGCATGCGCATAGACTACTATTATTCCAATAGCAATGAAATAAATACGGGACCGTCTAGGACCTGAAAATTTCATAAAAACAGTCCATTAGTCTCGAAGTTTAGTCTGTGTCGATTAATTTTAGTTTTGCACATGCGCTGTATGTAGTTATCACTCCACCAATCACGATATATTTCATACGGGATTTTCCAGGAACATATTCCCATCCACTTCCCGAGTTTGAACGTAATCGGATCTATAGATGATAAAAAAACAACATTGTAAGAAAGTATTGTTTGCGCATGCGCAGAGACTACTATTTATGTGACGGCAGTGAAGGTTGTAGAGAACAGTCGAGACACTAAGCCGCACAATCCCTGTGAAAATTTCATCAAAATCGTTCCATTAGACTCGTAGTTTTGCCAGTGTCAATCGAAATTAGTTTCGCGTGTACGCTATGGTAATTACTCCACCAATTGCGATAAAATTTATAGTGCGTATTTCTAGTACATACACTAAACTACCTACCGAGTTTGAATGCAACATCTACCAAAAATCAAAGAACATTCGAAGAATATTTTCGACTTGGTGCTATTTTTGCGTATATAATTTTAACAAATTTTCAAGAAGAAATTAAATCAGAAGTTATGTCTACTACCCACCCATTAGTATATCCTGCAACGAAAATAGTTTTTTTAATTTTATTGTTGGTTGTTTTAATTGTTTTATTTTTATTTTATTTATTTCATTATTTGTTTATTTTTATATAACTTCAGCCAGTATTTTTCGTCCTTTCGGAGATTTTTTAAGAAAATTTTTCAGAAGTCGAGCAAACTTTTGTGGAAAAAAAGTGCAGCTCTCCGAACTAATTTTTTCTCTCGGGATATAGCTTTATTACGGAAATAAAAAGCCTATCGAGTTGGCTGGGCAGTCTTTCACGTTGGCACATGCCCAAACAAAAATTGATTAGCAAGGTCTGACACGTAAAAAAATGGAATATTTGATTTTGGAAAACTGTTATACCATAGTTAGCGAGGAAGTAAAAACAATCTGGAATGAACCACATTTTTATTTTGGTTTATTAACAATAAATGCAATAATAAGCCTATGTGATCGTGTAGCAAACAATTTTTATAACCCCCCCCCCCCCCCAAACTTTGTCACGTACGTGTGCGTAGAATCCAAATTTGAAATTTCCGTCCGCCGTTCGCCGTCCGCCGCCCGGGCCATAAAAGGCCTAAGAATTTACTTAAAAAACCCGTTCTTTCGCACATAGACTCCATTTGGGGTCTAGTTGGTCCTAACGTTTAACCATCCCGATCGCTTTACTCGCATAGATGCTATGGGCCAAAAACGGGCGAAAAAGTGTCTTTTTCGAGCTTTGAGTATTAGACGTGTTAGACGCACGCCTGGCACGCTTGGCAGGGGGTCACGGTGGGTGGTGAGGCGGTTGAGAGGGGGGTGGAGTGAGAGGAGGCGCCGCGGCACCTTGTGGTGGCTGGAGTGACCAGGGGCGTAGCAGAGGGGTGTAGGAGAATGGATATTTATTACTTTTACGTGTTATACCCATATAATACACCGCGGCACCATGAGCGTTACAGCGTTCCTTCGAGGCATGAATATATGTTTTTTCTAGGTCATATTTGTGTGTTAATACCAATGCTTTTCCTACGCATATTTAATAACATATCCTCTCAACTTTTCGTACGTACTTAGATAATGATATTATTAAGGCAATAACTATTTGAATAGATAGGAGCTCAAATCGACAAATATAAACATGCGTACATAATTATAGAAGTGTAGGTTGTGGCAACTCGAAATAGGACACACCGAGGAGTCTGGACGGGCCTTATGACGTACGCAAGCCAATTAAAACTACGATCAAACTCAATTGAAAACATAATAAACCTTTGTGAAATGATTTGCAGCGTTTTTCATTATTCAGAATTCTCGGAGTATGGAGAATTCATTCTGGGACACCCTATAGCAGTGTAGGGGGAAGTGAGTGCACGTTTGTGTGTGAGTACATAATTCACCACAATTCACTATAATGTGACCAAACTGTAACAAAGGGAAGGTCCAAGAATGACACAAACGTGAAATAAGAAACTATGTTACTACTGGTCGTCTCTAGTACCAGTTTTACTAATTTGGTTAAACATTAACAAAATATTAATTGATTTTTTCTCAGTTTCACGTAACTGGGCGGATAACGATGGATGATGATGATAAAAATTACCAGGTACCTAGGTTTCCTGTTTCAATTGAGTCAATATCCCTCAAAAAACGGATAGTTCAGGGTCGTGCCTGCCGTCCAAGGATTCCGGCACTCTATTTTAAGGCTCGTCCTCTCAAACAACTTCTCACTTCCTCGATAACATTATCTACTCTCCACTTTAAATATTGCCGAATATCAAGTGAGATACGAGAACGTTACTCGGCGGACCGAGGGATCAACGGTGATGAAAGCCTAAATGACTTAATTAGAGCAATTTGATCATTTAGTTCCCTTTTCAACTTGCATGGATTTATTATATTAATACCGGATTAATAAGACACTTTGTAAATTGAATAAAACGATAATTAATTCAGCGAGTTCACATATCAATAACCTAGTTATTTTGTACACAGTTACACATATTCAATCATGAGAGTGGTAGGATAGAATAGAAGGTACCTATTTAAGTAGAAATATTAGCGTTTTTATCAAATAGTGACTTGGAGGATCACCTCTAGGCACATGAACATACACCGATGCCTAAAACTAGTCCGAATATGAGCATGATATTTAACCTATATTAATGGATGTTCATGGTTTCATCATTTCAACGAATATTCACGGTTTTTGTGGAAATCCTAATTTTCAGATATATACTGTTTAAATTACGATGACCTCAAGTAAAACCTGCCTGCCTTGCAGTGCCTTTCACTTATAAGGTTACTAACCCCCTACGCCTATTTGTCATGCTATTTATCATTGAATAAGAATTATACAAATCTATAGCCACATACTTGAATATTGCAGCTATAGAGCCTTAAGATGGTTTCTCACTTCCTCAATTGAGAAAATCAATAGTGCTATCATGAACTGTACGTACCAACATCTAGGCAGTACCTACAGATTTGAGCTATTCAATTCCCCTATTGAAGTTTCAAGTATTATTCTGAAAAGCATTAGTTCAGTGCCTACACGAACAACCATCTAAATTGTCCATCTAACAATCGTGTTTTCAGGGCAACGCTGACAATGAAAGATATGATTGATGGAAATGAAATTTGAGTTGATGAAAAAACGATAAGACTGTCATGTACAGAGTGGGATCGGAGGTGAGAGGGCGGAGGAGCGTAGGATTTCAATAACAGGGAGTAGGTCACTAACCTACCCGAACAAGAGAACAGCTGTTGAGGGATGCTGGTAGTGGGGCGGTGGATCGATACAGACTGTGAGGCTGGTGGTCGGCGGGCGCCTGGTTGCTCGTTTCTAGAGGAAAAGCGACGCGACAAGTTTGGCTCATCCGCCGATTTGTCGGGGTTTGTGAGCTCGATCGTGGACCATGGAGCTGTCCCAAGCTAAACTGGAACGGCGACTGTAGCAGTAGATCTGGCAGTATTTCCATTTTATACTTTAAAAAAATAGAGGTCAATCCATACTAAGCATCTAATTTAGCTGTAATAAGATTTTAAGCAACACTTGTAGTGAAATACGTCTCATTACACTCAGGCGCGCGCAAACACGCAGAAACAGCAATCTACATTGCCAACTAAAATGTTTGTTACACTATATTTGTTAAATTGTTTTGAAAATTGAGGACTTTGAGTGAAAAGAAATAGCTAATTATTAATTTTGTGGCGAAAAATGATAATCTGCTATTTAAAAAGAGGTTTTGAATTTTTAACTTTTTTTGCCATTTTTACCGATTTTTTAGCACATTTTAATGAAATTTAAGTACATTCTTCAGCATAATTTTGTACATCACTTTTTGAATGTTCTATTTTACAGATAATAAACTTTATTTGAGCAATACTCTGCTAAAAAGTATTAATTTAACGATTTTTAGCCTTTTTTCACTCTTTTTAGTGATTTTTTTCTGCACTTTTTTGAAACTTGACCAATTGAATGTGCTCAAAAAATGGTGGACAACGAACTCGTCCTTATCTTTGGAAAGCTTGATTTTTTGGGTCAAGAACGGAATTTTTATCTCAATCCTAAGGCGAGTTATCCTCTGGAAGGACACTCACACACACTCTTTCTCTCTCTCTCTCTCACACACACATACACTTTTTTTTATTGCGGGAGAGTCTGAAATATGCTTTGAATTTCATTTCGTCTTCTAACAAATGCCGAAGTATCAGAAGGCGGTAGCAAACTTCGCTTGGTCTCTGGCGATATTTCAAGTGCTTTTTATCGTTTTCCAGCATCCTCTCAAACAACAAATCATCAGCTGCTTGTTCTCCTGCCAGCAACAACAACAGAACTCACTCTGACGACAATCCATCCTATATGATTCCCAGACACAAACTGAATAAAAAGCACGCCACGCAGTGCGTGCCTCCCCACTCCGTCTACCTTCATTGGGCACGCAGAAGTCTTTTTCGTGGGCTCCCGCACGTTCGTGGCAAGAAGTGCCGGACCTTAAGTGACACACAAAGTAAGTAAGCACACATAGGAGGGGTAAGCTGCACATGTTACAGGAGTTCAGACGTCGACTGGGACTCGAAAGGGGCTTTACAGCCAATCTCGTGAGGGGGAGTGAAGAAGATGATCCAGTCGATCAGTCGCCGATCATCGATTCAACAAGTGTGCCATTGACAAGAAAAATTCATACGTGATTCTAACTTTGCTAGTTGTACCATATTATTGTATTGAACAAGTTGAAAATAATACATTTGTTTGGTAAAAGATAAAAATCACTTTCAAAGTTATTCAAATAACTTCATGAAAATTTTTAATGGTTCATCTCTACTCTTTCAGCCATTATTAGGTGCCATTCTGTTAACCACTAATAATTATTGACTGCTCTCACAATATATGAGACTGAAAGTGGTGAAGACATATATTTCTAACAGACATCATACTCCTAACGAGACCATTCTCAAACAACCTTTGTACAGATTATCATAACTCTCAGTTACTATTAACCAGCACATGTCTTTTAAACGAATCAATGCAGTTCAAACGTCATAAAGGAAATATTGTGAAGCGGAAGGAAGCTATTGTAATGGATTTTAGTCGGATGGTTTTAGTTACGACCAAGTTTACGATTCCTTTCCTTACCTCTGTCCTTTAAAAAAAAGGAGAAAAAAAAAAGTCAAAGAGCAAAGTCTGCGCTATTATGTACAACTATTTTTAACCACTCAGACTGGCGCTGGACACGGGTCGATATCTACTAATTCAATCTCCGTGCGCCACGCTTCCCACCTAGAAGATGCCAATGCTAATGCTCTTCAGATCCATTCGAGAAAAATCTGCTCCCATCTCACCTTACTGGCAGCATCACATTAGTGAGTCGTACCCAACTACCTCCAACTAGCTCCCTAGAAGGGCGGTACCTACTTAACTATTCATGGTACAATTATAACTTTTTTCGGATTACGGTGTATATTGTAGGCTCCAACTCTACAATAACCATATAGCATCCATCAGCGCCACGGAATTCACGAAAATTTCAAGAAGTTGCTGATTATTTAGGAAGCTAATCGTATCAATCCTTCTGGCTCAAGCAGATAGAGAAACGAGAATTGAATACCTATTCAGATTCCAAGATTTTAATTGAGAATGAAGAGGGGGTTCATTCGAGGAGGTTATGTAACATTACATGAATGTTCCACATGAGGCGCCGACCGTGCCGTGAAATATCGATTACCCAAGACTCGCCGCCTATTCAATAATAATGAATGATTACACACAAATTTGAGGTTATATTTAGTTAGTGGTGGGGGGGGGTACTGAGCTATAGCGTACACACTTTTTACCGATGCAGGATTGACTGGTTTTATCTTGAAAACGAACTCAAGAGATAACATTGTGGAGCTGATGGTCAACTAACGACATATTTCTGTAATTTATTAACAAACGAGGCCTATCTCAAGAGACCAATGGGGATTATGTTTGACCACAAACATATCATATTGTTTTCTCAAGTGTGGCTGACAACTCGGACCACGTGCTGCTTTGATTTACTATCCGAACACTCCCATTTGTAATATAATCTAGGAGGAAAAGGTTTGTAAGAACAATTATGAGAAAAATATAATATTCAGACACCTACGGACTCCTAGGGATTTTGATGGAATTACCAAAGTGACTCACCAAGAAATAATGAGGGAAAAATATGGGACTGGTGTGAAATCGTAAAATTCGTTGCCCATTCTGACCACAAATCGTACAAATCGGAGAAATGTACTTCAACAACACGTGATAGAGGTATCGAGCTCCTGGGATGATAGATGCAACGATTTCAGTTTCAGGGTACGATACTCGAGGGCTAATCATAGCTGAAAACCACCTGAATCGTCATCAACAAGCAACTCAAGTCATCAGCGAACAACACTAATATAATTGCAGCTACTGCCCATGGTTTTAACATTATCTTCTGCCTGTTCTTTGAACTACCTACCCTCCTGTTTCGAGTAAATGGACAGATGAGTGGTTCATGATGAATTATGTACTGTAATTTCGTATGGTTTCCCAGAACAAGGAATTACCAAAGAAAGTCAGCCGCAGGCCCGAAATTATTCAAAACGTTATAGAATGCAAAAAACAAATGGGAATTTCAATTTTGAGGACTAAAAAATATTCAACTTTCGGCGTGAATACAGAGCATCCAAACTTTTCATGGAGAGAAAACAAAATAATTAGAATGGCAAATTCAATCTCCATGATTGGTAGTATACTTAGTACGTAGGGATGATATCGTAGAGTTTCAAAAACTAAGAAAAAAAAAAAAAAAAAAAATGTTGGCTCATGTTTTCGCCATACTTGAAAAAACCAAAAATAGGTTCACTTCGGAGGTACATAAAACAGCTCACATACATTAGGCCTAATTCACAAATACTGGGGGGGGGGGGGGGGGGGGGTGTTCTGTTACTTTATTTCGATGGGAAAACTTATCCACAGCAGAGAAATGCCGCCATTGTTGCCCTGGAGAACGTCTCGAGTTGGTCTGACACAACACAAAATAGACAGCCATGTTTTGCCGTCGGTAACTTCTCCAGGTGTTCTGTAAGACTCATAAAGATCATAACTGTTATGGTCTCCGCTCTAGTAAGCTTTCTCACCACCTCCATAGCTGGTCATAAGATTTACAAGATGAGGTTAAGTGTATTTACACTGAGATTTTGGTGTTTCCTCGTCCCATATCACTCTGTAATTCATTGATTTATATTTTTTATTATTAATATATTGAATATAAATTTAATCTATGAGTTTTGTGGTTCTTAATGTTGAAGTGACAAAAAAAATGAAGAAATCTGTATTCACTTTGCTGGCAAAAGAGTTGAACCATGAAGGTTCTAGCGTAATGCATGAAACTAAATACTCTTTATTAATTTACTACTATTGCTTTGCCCGCATTTTACCTGTTGGTGGAAAATTAGTCCAGTGAATAACTATTCCACTGTTGGATATATTTTCAACAGTTACAGAACACCCCTCCCCCCCCCCCTCCCCTCTGAGGTGACAGCGGACACGTAGTAGACGCCTCTTCCATGTGTACGTACGGTCCAACGTCCACAAAGAGGTGACGCGCGGGCGCTCGCCCGCTTACCTCTTGCGCGCCTCGTCCACACCTCTCGAGTCAGTTTGGAGGAGCAGCGTTTGGAAGACCTCCCAGAAAAATCACGCAGAGCGACCCAGATTCTAATGAAAAATTTGTGAATTCTGATTGTATTCCATAGAAACATACATGAGACATCATTTAAAAGTTCTGGAACCTTTCTAGATACATGTTTCACTCTCTCATGACATTAAAGATTCCACTTCTCTTTTTGCTTCCTCACTACCGAAGGTAGGGAAGCTGTGTTCGTGATTGAAGTGGAAAAAATTGTTGTCTACCAAAATCTAAATTTCCACTTGCTTTTTGCGTTTCAGAGCTTGTGGATCAATTTTGGTTCCGTGTCCGTCTGTCTGATGTCTGTCTGTCTGTGGTGAATCCTTGTCACGCCCAAAACTATACCATGTTTCAGTCCGATTCCGATTGAATTTTCAGGGATTGTGCGGATTAGCTCCTAGACGGTCACCTATAATTGCCAATATCGTCGAATCAACAGTAGTCTGTGCGCACGCGCAAACGCAAATTTCTCATAACGTCTATTTCTCATGTGTTGGTCCGATTTCGTTCAAACTCGGCAGGTAATTTGGTATATGGTCTAGGAGAATGCCCTATAAATTATATCGCGATTGGTAGAGTAATAACCATTGCGCATGCGCGAAACTAATATCGATTGGTACAGGCAAAACTCCGAATCTAATGGAAAGATTTTGATGACATTTTCAGGGATTGTGCGGATTAGCCTCTAGACGGTCCCCTATAACTTTCATTGCCGTCACATGAATGGTAGTCTTCGTGCATGCTCAAACGTCAATTTCTCATCAACCATTGGTCCGATTTCATTTAAACTTGGGGATTAGATGGGTATATGATTCAGCAAAATTCCCTTTGAATTATATCGCTATTAGTAGTGTAATAGCTATAGCGAATACAAAAAATAAAAATTAATCGACACAGACAGAACTCCAAGACTAATGGACCGATTTTTATGAAATTATCAAGGATTGTGCGGTTTAGCTCCAAGACGTTCCCCTATAAATTTCATTGCCGTTGGATTAGAATTAGTCTGTGCACATACGCAAACATCAATTTCTTATAACGTCGACTTGTATTTTGTACTTCAAATTATTCTATACGTCCATGTTACAATATGTGAGGAAGCTATACTGCCCACCCAACTCGGCAGACGTTTTTTCTGCCCACAAAGGGCGGCAAAACTTTCTTTTGGGTATTAATGTTCGTTAACGATACAAGACGGAGGACATCATCATCACTCTAGCCGTCAGTGAAAATTTGACCTTCGCATTTCAACAACTGCCATGTTAGCCGTTCCAACTCTACACCTCCACCTCTTGTTACTGCCAGGTGTGACGACGCGCCTGTATCTCGCCTACACCGTGCGTCCGCGAGTCATTTCAGACGATAACTCTCCTTAAGATTGAGATAAAAATTCCGTTCTTGCGCTTAGAAAACAAGCATCCCAAATGAAATGATGAGTTCGTTGGCCAGTATTTTTTGAGTACATTAAATTGGTCAAAATTCAATAAATATGCTCAAAAAATCACTAAAAACGGCTAAAAAAAGACTAAAAATCGTTAAATTGATATTTTTAGCAGAATATTGCTCAAATAAAGTTCATCAACTATAAAATTATATGATAATCAAAAATATATGTGCAAAAATTTGCTAAAAAATCAATAAAAATTGGAAAAAAGCTAAAAATCTAAAATCTCTTTGAATGTCAGATTGTTATTTAGAATACGTTTTTTGCCATAAAATTGATAGGTAACAATTTCTTTGCCTTAAAAAAGCTCAAATTTCAAAACAATCTAACATTATACAATATGATCATTTACGGAAATTCGCTCACACGAACATGCTGCATGTCTGGAACTTTTTTAATTATAAATAATAATTATCCTGAATGATGTACGTATGTGTAGAAATTTCGAATCTTTTGTTCAGAAACGCCAATAAAGAAAATTACACTGCCTCCACCCACACATACCCTGGTATGAATGTGCACTTGTTTACCAGTTAATATTCATACCGACATACGTAACAACTTATTCCCCCATAGAAGATATCTGGTTTTCTACAGATTAGGCGAAACCTCGTGAATATTCTGCTATAAATAAATCGAGGTCGAGACCGTGGGGTTCTGGTGGTTTCGAAGGGAAAGAAGCAAGCGAGAATAGAATACCTATCAAGCATATATCCGTATTTTCAAGCCCTCCCTTCCACCTATATTGAAACGCTCCATATTATTAAACAAAGGTTCATTATCTTGTATGTGTAAGTTCAAACCCTGTTTACTTCAACCAAGATTTATTCAAACTTCAGAACCACAGAACCAGAAAAATAGTTATTGAGCAATAGTCACATGCAAAAAGTACGTAAAGATTTTTTTAAAATTATTATTATTTATTTTAGTATATATATATATATATATATATATATATATATATATATATATATATATATATTAGTATGCTGTTTTCGACTGTATTATATAAAATAATTTGAAGTTGGGGGATCTTGAGGTTCAGTCAGTAGATTAGGTTTTCACCAGGCCATATATTTGATTTATTTGTAAATCTTCATCAGGGCTATACAACAAAGAATATAATATGGAGTTAGTCATACCTTCAACTCAGTAGGATATATATACATTGTCCTTTTGGAATAGCTGTAATAATAACATTGTCACATACCTTAGATGGGTTTGTTCTTTTTTCCGACACATAAGTTGATTCATAATAAAACAAAACACTTGCTTATGCCACTGTTTCACTGTTATTAAGTTGCTTGTTAATGCTTAGAATAAAAGTAAGTTAATGTGCTTTCAACTTTATTTGTTAGCTATGATGTGACCATGTGTTTGATGGCTTGCTTATTTTGTTTGTGGAGTGTTGTTGTTGTTGTTCGGTTTATGGCGTATCGTTATTTATGATGGGTTATTACTGTGGTGTATGGTATTGTTGTTGTTGTTCCCGGCGAGAGCGAGTGAGCCAACGTGAACGACGAGAGCCAACCGAGATAAGCCAAAGGGTCTGTTGGACTCCCTCGTCCAACAGATTGTACAAAAGCCCTGGATGGACTTGAATCACTAGATTTAGATGCAAGTTATTATATATATATATATATATATATATATATATATATATATATATATATATATATATATATATTAGTTCAAGGATACTAACCCTGCATCACTAACGCCATAAAAACCTGCGTTGATACTAATTTTACGCATACAAGGAGAATTGAGTGGCTTGATCAAGTGGTGTAGGTCGGCAAAAACGATGAAACTAGTAAATCACCAATGTTACAGTATACTAACTCACAGGATATCCATTATTTTTTAAATTTATTTGATGCTTTTTTTAAATTTGGTACTGGTTCTCTTACTTATCGTGAGATGTTTCAGCGTTACGTAACACTACGTCACGGAGCCTTACGCTCCCGGAAAGCACTGTACACGCCTGCAGATAATCGTCGCTGATTGCATTACACCATTGAATGGAAACAATTATCGGAGCTAGAACCGAGGCAAAACTTCATCGTCATCGCTCACTGCCAAGGTGGCAGATTCCTACCCAAGTCGAGCCCATCAACATCGAGCCAGCTGGCAAGTTAGTTTTAATCGATTGAACCTCACCGTTTCTTATTCATCTCTAATTCCCAGGTTGCCTCGTAGCGCAGAGGAAGTTTCCTTTCGCGCACATCGATCCGAGAGGGCCCTTCTGACTCCTTATCGAAGGGAATTCAAGTTCTAGTTGGCGTTTGGGTTCCAAACTATCATCAACGCAAATCGCTTCTTGGTCACGTCAAGTTATAACCCTGATCCTTAGCTATTTAGTCTTGGATAACCTCGTAAATTATTCTTCCTACGTGCACCTTGAAATGTAGACCTCAGGAAAAAAGAAAGAAACATTAGGTACTATTTTGTAAAGTAGGTAGGCAAGAATTTTCTGTTACTGTACACTGATTCAAACAGGTGAAACTCAGTACAAACAACCAACAGCCAGTTTTATTTTTACTAGTCCGCTGGTGGTTTTGGTGATGATTGTTATCCTACATAAGTCTAGAAATTATATTTTATTTGAATGTAGATTCTATCCTTAAACTTTAAACATCAACCGGAAAGTGTGGATGCATAGATGGCTGTAAGACCTCCTTACTTTCCAGACACACTCGGGCTAAACATTAAAAGGCCCCTCTACACAATGGCCAATATCACGCAAGCCTAGACCACATTGTGCACCACTGCCGATTGTGTGGACGCAAAATGACCTTGAAAAAACTGGCAACGTCAGTCAGTGGGGAGCCGTGCGGGCAATCGCCTCCGTCGCGGTGTTTCTAGAAAGATCAAAGGGGACCACCGTAGGCCACAGTCCCCTCCCGCACTTATTCGAACATACACATCCACCCAACGGGCGATCACTCTATACTTCACTCATAAAGGCTTGTTTTCCTAACGACAGGTTTTTTGCGCAGCAGGAACCGAATTTGCCTGAAAAACGTCGGCAGGAGCGAGAAGTATATTACGCTGCGTAAAAGTGTTTTCCTAGCGGCGCTGTTCAGTTGGCGTTGAATTGTGTTGAAGGTGGCACGTGTTTGTGTGTGTGAAAAAATTTACCTACTGCTGAAATGGAGAACATGAGGAGAAATGTCGTGTTTTTGAATTCAGGATGTTTTAGGTCATGCAATATATCTTCTTTTTGGACGAACTCAACTAACAATTCGTCCTCGTCGGCCGAAAACCTCACTGATGGCACTTTCCCGCTTTGGGACATCTTAAAACCCTCGGAAATCGAAAATTGGAGCAACACAAACACCGGAATCCACGGCAATCGCGCCGGCGTACTGCGCACTGACCCCTCCACCTCTCCACCACCAGTCAGGCCAGTCGCGTCAACGCAACACGTTCTGCACTGACGTGATGCGCTCTCTAGGAAAACACCCTATAACCTTCACTCAGTCCGTTTTGCGTTGAGAACATTAGATTAATTGTGCGATCTTGGCTGAACGCGGGAATATATATATATATATATATATATATATATATATATATATATATATATATATATATATATATATACACATATATACATAGTTTTTTTTTAAACATTATTTTATTGAATTATACCAAAAGAAACCAAGCATCTGGAACCCCAAAGATATTTATCGTAAACATAAGAACAAAGAGGGCAACGCATTCTATTCCATTACCACTGAACCATATTGAATTTTAAACTTCGGGTTTATTTTATTTATGCGCTTTTATTATTATATGTGCTTCTATTAATAAAAAATTAGGCTCAAATAAACACGCCAAGTATGTTTCTTAATGTGAACATTATATATTTATATTTACCTCTGAAACTTAGGTACTTTGGTGCAAAGAAGCCGTTAAATTTAAATTGCATAGCAATAGAATTTGTTCTAAAAATATTCTCCTTGTTCAAACAATTTTGGTAAGTATTTTATATTTCCATCGATTTTTTTTAAGCACATATTATCCAAACCATCCACCGCCTTGTCTTCTGCCATCTAAGTAGGTAGGTAAGTACCAAGTTGTTTTTTCACTACCAAAGCATTGTATGCTTGGTAGGAAATACCCAGGGAAATAGCCACATCAGTTAATCAGTATTTCCTCATTCATCAAATTATACCCCAGAAGCCTCGAATTACTAAACAAAGTGAAAATGTATAGGATAACGAAGTTGCCAAGGTAGATCAGAGCTATACAGCTCGCGTGGTTCCCGTCGTCGGCCAGCCGCAGTTGTCCTTGTGGCGGCCAGTATGTGGACATGTAACGGCGGCTGGCCCTGGGTCAGTTTTTCATCGCCATCAAGCTTGGCCAGCCCCAGCAGTGCCGATGCGAGACAAATTTATTCTGCCGGCAATGACCATTGTAGTATAGAGGGGGGTCTAGATATGTACCCAATTTCGAAAAAACTACACATCACAAGGCAGTGCAGTTAGTGTGCACGCTCAGAATGAGCGTCTGCTTTCATTAAAAATTATAGAATCAATGGCTAAGAAACGCTTATTGAGTTTCTAGCAGAAGATTACGTTCGTATGCGTTGGATAAACTAATGGCGTTCGAAAGACAACTAAAGAAGTTACGCATGTTGGACGAATTGTACGTTTTCGCATGCTCAGAGGCTACCACTAGTCTGCGCGATAAAATTCAACAGGGATCATTCTGGGCCCGAACCGCACATGCAATTCCACAAGTCAAACTGTGATCATTGTGAATACTTTTGCCCGTTACCTAAACCTAAAACGTTAGCAGAAATTTGGACTTAAGGAGGACTGCTCTTTTCACCTTCTGAAAGCAATCACAACACTTTTCCTGCCTGGCACATGGACTCGAAGCAAACATAAGAATGTTCGCATGTGAGCGTTCTTCCGAGTGAATTTTATTGGTTATGAAGGCATGAGACTTGCGTGGTTACTCGTATTTTTATTTTGACGCAGTCAAGGGTATAATTAACGACGAAATTTTCGGACCGCATAAATTCAGTTTTGGGAATTGATTCATACCTATTGAAAACATATATATTTACGATTCAGAGAAAGGTTACGAATCTGTCTCTGGCTACGAGCATTCCAACCCCTTGAAAGAATAGAAATATTACTATTTCTGGGAGAGTGTGTGGAGGCGTCGGCATCAATAATGCGATAATCTAAAACTCCGTCCTCTCCTGGTCCCAAAGGCCATGGAAACAAACATCAGCCACCACAGAGGGGGAGCCGTCAGCACATTTCGAAATGCGTCCAATTAACCCTGTCCATGCTTGGCTAGCCATTCCCAACACTGTATCGCGCACCATATCATGACCTTGTTTTACAAGCCCTGTTTGCAACTCAAGGCATGCGTCACACTCATTGGCTCTCCACATCCCTCACATGGCAATGCCCCTATCACATTTGTACCATATCGCATCGCATACATGCTTTCACTGAGAAGTGATAGGTCAAGACCATTTCTGATAAAAGAGGGAGCACTGTAAGCCATTGAGAGGCTTTCAGTGTATGGGGGAAGGCAGGTTCCCTTCGGATGTATGGGGGAAGGTAGGTCAGCTGTTTCTGAGAGTCTCCACTCACTCTAGTAAGAGTTGGGGAGAGGTAGGTTAGTTGGTCCATAGAATAATGTGAGAAATAGTCATCGGGAAAGAATGAAAATCTGTCTGTCTGTCTGTCCACACTACCAACGGCCAAACGGCTGAACCGATTCTTCTACGAGTGGGGAGATCTTCTTGAGTGTCCGAAAGGGTGCGCAAGCAATTTCCAAATTTTCTACCCCAGCATGATCTGAGCGAATTTCCGCAAATTATCGTATTCTATAATGTTAAATTGTTTTGAAATTTTAGCATTTTGAGTGGAAGGAAATTGTTAACTATTATTTTCATGGCAAAAAACGTATTCTAAATAATAATCTCCTATTCAAAAAGAGGTTTTGGATTTTTAGCTTTTTTTGCAGTTTTCATCGATTTTTTAGCAAATTTTAATGAATTTGAAGTACATTTTTCAGCATAATTTTGTACGTAAATTTTTTAATGTTCTATTTTATAGTTAATAAACTTTATTTGAGCAACATTCTGCAAAAAAAAGATGAATTTAACTATTTTTAGCCGTTTTTAGCCAATTTTAGAGATTTTTTTTTAGTACAATTTATGAATTTGACCAATTTAATGAGCTCAAAAAGTGCTGGCCGACGAACTCATTTTTTTGTTTGGAAAGCTTGATTTTTTGGCGCAAGAACAGAAATTTTATCTCAATCCTAACGAGAGTTATCGTCTGGAAGGACACATATATAAATAAATGAATAAATTTATATATATATATATATATATATATATATATATATATATATATATATATATATATATATATATATATATATATATACATATTTATATATGTGAAAAGCGTTAAACTCTAGGATTCGTTTCAGAATGTCTCAAAGCGGATTTCAGTAATTCAATTTTTCAAAAATTTTGATTTTATAATTTTCCGAGCCATTGTAATAGTGCATTCTTCACGAAAATTCGCTAAAAATTATCTTTTTTACAAAGTTTAAGTATGATGATTTCATCCATATTTTTTAAAATTCACGAATCAACATTACTGCCGTTAGTTGGAAATTACTGAGATTAATTCCGTGTGGCCCAAATATATTTTGAAAGATTGTCGCTTCCACCTAGGAAAGGCATGGTACAGAAAGATTCAGCCTATGTTTTCCAAGAAGAAACTTAATCGAGTTTACAGTTCGTGAAAAATGTTCAAGGAAATTCCTGCCATCACCAATGAGTCTGTTTTTATGACGAGATAAATGAATGTAATCGATTTTTGAGCCTCCCCACAACATATTCAATAAAATTAGAAAAATCCTCAAAAATACATTTTTTAAATCCCACCTACCTTTACCCATACATGGTAGACGGTACGCAATTTGTACATCTCTTTTCTAGGGACCGTCCGTAATTAGTTTATCTCGTTTCCGAGGACCGCCCGCAATTCGTGGAGATTAAAAGATTTCGACCGCAATAGGGGAACACGGTAATTGAGAATATTTATAGTTGTATCAGATGATATAGGAGGGAGATCGGTTCCGTTTGGGAGTAATATCCTAATGAAATCGCTAGCTAACAAAACTATGTATAGCTAGAAGATGGTAAGGGATTAGTCAAATTAAAGAAATGAAAGTGGCGAATAGAATTCGTTCTACGTTTTTCAATTCGTGATGAAGCGATTTCTAAAATTGGAGCGAGCCATCGATTACATAATGAAAATGAATATTCAAGATTACGTAGCGATGGTTTGATGATATTTGAGAGACTGGGAGAAACACTACACCTCTTGGTTATTGAATGGGAAAACGGGCACTCGGGCAGTCTCACGAGCTCGCCATGGAATTAGTGACCAGCCATGGAAATTAGTAACTAAGCTCTGGAGACTGACGGCAGAAGCTTAGCAACTGTCAATCGATTTCTGCAGGGTACTTGACACCTTCAAACAACCTCAAGCTCATTAATTTCTAGGAAAGGGCAAATTACTGAGTAATCAAGATTTGTATTGAGCTCATAGAATGAACCTAGATTTATAAATGATTTCCAAAATT
Organism: Adelphocoris suturalis; assembly: GCA_030762985.1. NCBI lineage: Eukaryota > Metazoa > Arthropoda > Insecta > Hemiptera > Miridae > Adelphocoris > Adelphocoris suturalis. Next base: position 9,910,008 of record CM061045.1, on the reverse strand, counting down.
ATGTAAGGGTAAGGGCAAGAAGAAGACCTTCTTGAGTTCAAATAATTATTGAGCGCATACCAACGGTATTGGTGATTAAAAGCAGAAAATAATCAAAGCTGATCGAGAGGAGCACAAAAGGAGCTGGGCAGCGGGGCGATGTGAACGGAATGTTTTCCAACGCGGAACTAAATCAAATGCCGATGCAGTTATGTGACTTTGAAAGCTCTCGAGGTACGTGGTGGCGACAGACAGTGACACACTTGGCTTCCAAGTCATCTCCTTAGCAACCTATATTGATATAACAGGAGTAGTTCGTAAAGTTTTCATATGGAGTGTTCGGGCGTCCTCACGATAACTGTCAACCTTATCGCGTGTGGAACTTAACACACATGCATCTGTGTGAATATGATAATAGAATTCACGGATATATCCTACTCCATCGAGTTGCTTCACACCCCCCCCCCCCCCCCCCCCCCCTAAAGCAGCTCAACAACGACTCATTGTTTCAATGTAAACAAGGACCACCATTGTTTATTGGACAACAACGGAAGGAATCGTCTGCGCTAACCACAGTTTCAGACAAATTGAACAGTACGTTTAAAGTTATCATAACGGCATGCCCTACATACAAGTTACTTTGTGTTTAATCCTTCCATAAGTTGTAGCTTCCTGTGTTTACTCAGGACCATGACCAAGGAAAAATTAAATTGTTTCTCTGAGTTTACTTCTTTTTTTCAACGATTTTTGACCTCAATTTATTATTACATGGCACAATCGTTATATCACAAAAATTTATAACATTTAAATTCATGGGAAATTCAATTTTCTAAACAATATTCTTCTACAAAACCAATTACAGGATTTCGCCCGTTTCCTTTCTTTTATCGATTTATCATGACCTCAGAGCGGCAGACAGGCATGTAACCGAAATTAAAATCTGTGAAACGCAAAAAGCTACAACTGTCAACATCTCTGACAAATACAAAGCTCCCTACCTTCAGTTGTGAGGCTGCGAAACTAAGATACGCCTATTTAAAAGCAAAAGCATAGTCTACTATTAACGAACTTTATATTACTTACAAATCCACTAGAAACAACACGTATAAGAGCAACTGGCTCAAAGAAAAGTCAACACTCTTTTCTACGGCTAAATATTTAAATTGTTACTTAGTAAGATGAAAGAGTTTTGGCTAATTTAGTGAGGAGTGAGGTACAATAAAAAAATAATAATGAATAAATGTAATCAAATACCGTATGAGTACTAATACTCCCCAAAAGGTCCGTTTTTCAATAAGGATTGAAATTCCCGGTTCCTGCACCCGCTAAGACTATCTATAAATACATAAAGAATTAGTGCAAGTCCTGGGCTCAATTCGGGTACACCAAAACTGATTTTGATGGAATAATGCTTCGAAAAAGTCACTACTAAAGTTTTACCCATTTTCCCCACTTCATTTTCACAAAGGTACGAAAACATTCTGAGGAACACAGGAACGTCACAATGAGCGTATGGAAGAAGTACTCTGTCCAGGAAAAGGCAAAGACTTTCATTGGACAGATGTTGAAATGTATGGCAATAAATTGGAATGACTTTTGGAAATAGTCGCGTCTCGACTAGAACTAACTAGTGTATTGCGAACACTTCAACCCTTCTTTCAGACAGCGAATAGCAACCTCTTCAGAATAGCAGAGGAACAACATCTCTTTGTCCGAACCAGAAAAATATTTCCTAGATTTATACCCCACAACGCCATTCCTCTGGTTAGAAATATCGTTAGTAGTAGTTAAAGGGGGCAGCACCACATACAATAGCTGTGCCTAACAAGCCTAATCTGTGGACAGCGTTCTAGGAAATCACAATCCTTACCCTCTGTCGTGACGATTGATAAATTATCGACGAATCTCTCTTGGGTACTTAACTACTAATTATTATAACCTGTAACAAGAGAGTGTTTGCTTTTAAGTAGTTTACTATGGTATGTTTAGAACTGGACACTATGGCAAGTATAGAAAAGGTTACTGAAGAAAAGAGGAAATTATTGACATCAAAAACAGTCAAAGGATGATAACGGATGTCAATCAAAAATTGTATAAGTACCTTTAGTTTACCTATCATTGTTACATCACTATCACTATCACTATTACAAGCAATAGTCTCGAAACCTAACACATATCAATGTGACGGACAATCTAAAGTTTAAAGGTCCAAAAGTATTAAATTAATCCAATTTCTCCTGTAAAAAGTCTTTCTGAAAGTAGTTACTAATAGATTAGTATTCATGTACATAAATAGGTACCTACATAGAACATAGGGTGTCTTTAGTAAGGACGTACTAATGCCCAACAATCGATTATACAGCTTGATTCCAACAAAAGTACCTACGGAATTAATGTTATTATTATTTTATGTTATTTTTCCCATTAATGCTTTTTTTGGAGTATTTTCACTCTAAAGTTATTTTCTGTGTCTTTGACCTAACGACATTAACATAATGCCATTCATTCTCTTTACGTCCTCTGTAAAATCAAAATTGAGGTTTCCATTGAAAGAGCATCAAACTTCCTATCTCCTTGATGCACAACTAACACCGTCTATAACTCGAAAAATAAAGGTTTAAAACAATGTTTGAATAACTAGTTGGAGAATCTTCTCATCATGATAGGATTTCCATTAGCTACATCCTGTATATTGCAAAAAGTCAAGTCCTTTAGTCAAGTACTTTCGACATCTGTGTGAACGGCATTGGCGTTTCTACGATTTCACTTATCAACACTCGCTGAAGCAAAGTCTGCTTCAATTGTTATGCAATTATGTAACGTTATTCAATTATTCAATTATTATGTTATTCAATACCTCGACAGCCCTTAACTAAGTAGCTCTTAAATCATAGCAAAATCGAACAAATGTATTCTAGGGGATTTCTGTCTATCAAGTCTTAGTAGGTACTCTAAATTTAAATTTTAACTTTTAATTTACGCTTATTTTAACTTTGAAGTTTTCATAAATCATTAAAACGGGCATAGTAAGAAATAACAGGTGTGGGTACATCTTCAGTGCATTTGCACGCTGAATCGAAAGAGACCAACAGTTTTACCGTTGTTTTACGCTTTGAAACCTGTATATATATCTAATAAATTTGTGGATGAATAATAATGGTCGATTCCTACGTATTTTCCCACGAAGTATTCATTGAAACCATTGCCAAAATTTCTTACTCGCACCAACAGAGAAAATGACAGAGTTCCGACTGAATTTTTATTCCCCATTTTTCAGGTTCGCATTAGCATTTAAAACAAGGAGTAAACAAATGTATTTTTACAGAAATTATGAAATAATTGGGATGCACAGCTGGACATTTTTATCTTTAATGTGATCCATCGGTAACTATAGAAACTTCAACAATATGTACAACACACAACGATTCTTCAAGTAAGCAATTTAAAAACGAAAAGTTCCGTAATTAAAAATGTTCGAAAAATACTTCTCCGTCGGAGCATAATGGGTCCAATGACCCTAAAAGGAGGCAGAAGTTGAAAAAAATTAAAACACAACTAATCCGACTTGTTATGGTTGGGGTCGTTAACTGACACATCTGTGGACCTTTTCCTATTGTTTTGACGGCTCATCCACTCCCGTGTGATGGGAGGGGACTATAACTCTTACTTGTTGGGATATTGCCTGAAACATTTACCTAGTGAGTGATCTCAACTGGACGAAAATGAAACATTTCTAATGTGCTTCAGGTGTATGTAGACAGACTCTCAATTATTTAATTGCTATAAATAATAGCGCAGTAATTTTTGAGGAAATAGTGGAAAAATTATTTAAATATGCAGGAAAAGTACTTGATTTAGTTTGATTTAGTGGGAAGATGTAGGTATAATTAGATTTTCATTCCATTTTCAAGTAAAAGTAGACAAAAACCATCTGAAGTTAATAAGCTACTTAAAGGTTTGTAACAATGACTGTTTTCTATTTGGCGAGCCACTGTTATCGGAAATCTTTTGCTGATTCCAAATATACCATCATTAATATGACTGCAATTTTTCACAAAAAGAAAAAAAAACCGTAATAAACACGATTACCCTTGTTTTTTACAATTTGACTCTATAAACTGTATTCTGAAAAAATGTATGTCCTAGGAATCGTTTTAGATAGTTCTAAAACGGATTTACACAAAGACATTTTTTGACAATATTCAATTCCAAAATTTTGTAGCCATTGCAATAGCTTAATTTTTTCAAAAATGATAGAAATAATTTCCGCCACCTTTCGGGATTTATTCTTGTTTTCGACCTTATGATTTTAATGCGGACCTCCCCTGAATTATAATGTCAAATTAAAAGCTGAACATTACATTTAAACAAACACAAAATCAGTCTTGGAAAGTTAAGGAAAAATACGTTAGTGATCAGACTCAATTTTTGCGCAGTTGTAGATTTCTACGAGGGATATCTTTCGATTCAGCGTGAAATATTACTGAGGTAGTTGTGGCCACAGTCATAATAGGTATTGCAGATATCTAGGAGGGATATCTTTCGATTCAGCGTGAAATATTACGGAGGTATTTTTTTTTATATATATTTTTTTTAATAGGAATTTTACAAAATTGTTTTAATGGAAATCCGTTTTGAAACATACTAAAATAATCCCAGCAGTTTAATACTTTTTCTCACGTATATATCTATATAGACTATACCAGTACCTATATTATGTAAACAAGGTGTCCGTGACATAGAGTGGAAGAAAAATTCAGGGAGAACTACATCAAAGTTCCAGTCATGCAGCATGATCGTATTAGCGAATTTTCTTAAATTATCTATCGTATATAATATGTAATATTGTATTGAAATTAAAGCAATTTCTGTAGAAAGAAACTGTAAAAAGACAATTTTATGGCAAAAAAACGCATACTAAATAAAATTTGGTGATTCAAAAACTTTTTCGATTTTTTAGGTTGTTTTGCAGTTTTTATAGATTTTTCAGCAAATATTAATTCAAATTAAATACGTTTTTCAGCATATTTGTATGCAAAAATTTTTTAATGCCCTAGTTGATCGTTGATTCCTACTTAGTTTTGAAATTTCACCAATTTACTGTCCTCGAAAATTGTTGGCCAACGAGCTTTTGTTTGGAAAGCTTGGTTTTTTGTTGTTTATCTCAGTCCTAAAGAGAGTTATCGTATGGAATGATATATAAATATATATATATATATATATATATATATATATATATATATATATATATATATATATCTGTGTGTGTGTACGCATTTGAAAACTCCAGGAATCGTTTCTGTTTGGGCCGGTGGGGTGACTAATTATATTCCACACAAGAACAGATTGAAGATAGGAGGTGTGGGTATATGCACCAATTACGGGGCGCCTAATTAGATAATGAGATTTGTATATGTACCTACCTAATGGATAGTTAGATATAAACTTCTCGAAGGAGAACTCCCGATTAGGGAGAAAAATTAATGATCATTGTAGACAGGTAACATAAACAAGAAAAATTCAAAATGTACGTTTGGAAACACCACGGTTTCCACACATCATATTTCCGCCAAGTAATGCGCTTTCAACAATGAACCTACCTACCTATTGAGTGGCCACCCAGACTGATATTCAGTATGTACGCGTTACTGTTGAATACAATAACTATTCAGTGTTTTATCCATATGATCGGTAAAATTCTCTTGTAAGCAATGTCCCTGAATTGGTAGGTAGGTCTGACGACGTGGTAATGGATGGCTCCACAAAGCAGTAGGCAGATATACCTAGTGCGGGTAGCAATAATATGCAGGTACTCAAGTACCTACACAATTAGTTAGATAAGCGATCAGGTTTACCTCTGTCAATCAAGTATTAAAAAAAAACGCTGCAAATGATTTCACAAAGGTTTATTATTTTTTCAATTGAGTTTGATCGTTGTTTTAGTTGGTTTGCGTACGTCATAAGGCCCGTCCAGACTCCTAGGCGTGTCCTATTTCGAGTTGCCACAACCTATACTTCTATAATTATATACGCATGTTTATATTTCTCGATTTGAGCTCCTATCTATTCAAATAGTTATTGCCTTAATAATATCATTATCTAAGTACGTACGAAAAGTCGAGAGGATATGTTATTAAATATGCGTAGGAAAAGCATTGGTATTAACACTCAAATATGATGAAAAAACAGATATTCATGCCTCGAAGGAACGCTGTACCCACCTCAAGGTGCCGCGGCGCCTCCTCTCACTCCACCCCCCGCTCACCCCCCTCACCACCCACCGTGACCCCCTGCCAAGCGTGCCAGGCGTGCGTCTAACACGTCTAACACTCAAAGCCTCAAAAAGACACTTTTTGCCCGTTTTTGGCCCATAGCATCTTTGCGAGTAAAGCGATCGGGATGGTTAAACGTTAGGACCAACTAGACCCCAAATGGAGTCTATGTGCGAAAGAACGGGTTTTTTAAGTCCATTCTTAGGCCAAGGTTCAAGGCGCTTTGTATTTCTCAAGAACAAGATTTAGTGGCAGTTTTCATTTTCAGTACTATACAGTATTTTGTGGTGTTGAATACAAATCTGAGGTTAACAACAACAAAATTTTCGCAAAACTCAATTGTTCAAAACAATTTGACATAAATGTAATATACAAAAATTCGCTCGTACGCTCCTGCTGCATGACTGGAATATTTTCGCACTAAAAGTCTCTAGATCATAAGGTCGAGAAAATGAAAAAAAAAAAAAAAAAAAGGGTTTGCAAGGTTGCAAGTGGCACATAGCTTCCTCGCATCCATAACATGATTGCATATCATTAGCAGTTAGTTGATTGTTAGTTGAGAATATTGATGCATAATTGTTATGCAAGAATTATGACTAAAAGCAATTATGTGAAAAGATAATTCAACAGGTAGTAACTGCCTTGGAAATAGGTGTATAAAAGCAACTTTTGTTTTTACTGATGCGCATAGGCCTTTGGTCTGGTAAAAATTTAATTCGTTCATTCATTTCGACAATCCACCGTACAACCCCACCCAACCAAAATTCTGAGGAATTCATCGGGCTCGGATGAAAGCTGTCGATATTATGCCTATTACAAGAATTATATGATTGCACATGCATATACTAAAGGATTATCTTGATCCCCACTTGCACAATGCTTGAAAGTATCAATACACTGGGATGAAAATTGAAGAAATCATGATTGATAAATAAATCTTACGCATGCGCATGGTAGGGCCTACCATTGATTCGGCAGAAATTAAATTCATAGAGGACCATATAGGAATAAAATCACCCAATCCTTCTGACTGCTCTTCACTATATATTTGTGCGATTTTTTGCATGATTCATATTAAATTAAAATTTAAGAAGGCAGTATCAGAGGGTCTCCAGACTTGGGCACACCGCAATTTCAAACAATTAAAATTACAAAGGTTAATTATTGAAAATGATAAATCAAAACAGTTGCTGCTAATGACCCTTCTGGTTGAGGTGCGGCTTAAATCATCAAATAAAAATTAAAATAAATCAAAACTTGGTTTCTCCTTTATAACCTGGCTTTCCATATCTTCAGCCAACTTTGCTAGTGTCAAAACGGAATTATTCAAAAGTTTCGGACACCCTTAACAAAAGAAAAGTCATGTAGCATAATCATAAGAGCAAATTTTCGAAATATTCCATACTCTATTCATCTTAAATTGTTGAGAAATTTGAGCACTTTATGTTCACAGATATTGTTAACAAAGAATAAGTAAATCGATAAGTAAAGGAGTAATTTCAGCTCCGTCAGTGGAATTGAAAAGGAATTAGCCTCAGCTGATCAGAGTTCCTCCATAATTTGTAATTGTATTGTAGATGTAAATTGTAGTAGATGGTTCACGTTTCAAGCCGAGCCACTTTTGGGTTGGGCAGGCATCTCGGCTGGCATTTTCTTCAGAATTCTTTTCTTTTCTTTTTTTCTTTCTCAAGCAAGACTACTTACAGTTGGAGATCTCGATTTTTGAATATTTCAGCCCTCAGATTCAACCCTTTAGGGTTGATCGAACGTGATGCCTCGGACTTATGATTATTGAAATTATACGCACATATCATCTCCCATGTAGCAAATACCTACTTATATAAAATTTAAAATGGATAAAACGTATTGAGTTCTTGATTTCAATATTTTTAATTTATTAAATAAGTTCTACGTCTTTTAAAGCATTCGAAAAGGTGTTTGAAATATTGTTGTGGGTGTCCTCCTGTGAAACCATATGTTAAAAGTATCAATACAATGGCCCCACTCAAAATAACAATCATTAAGCCAAAAATCATTTATATTTCTTCTCATATTTTGAATTGTATTTTGGTATGATTTTCATACCGATTTGGTACGCCAGTGATGATTTGGATGATTCAGGAATGTCACTTTTCTATAGTATTTGAATAATCACTTCACACTTCATCACTTCACATTTCCGAGACTTTGAGTGAAATAGTACTTCAACTAACTGAACACTTTCAATTTTTATAGATGACATGCTTGGTAACGAGATGGTCAGTAGGATATGCGACGAGATGAGCTCAGACCTTAACGATAGTTTAGTTAGCTTAACAGTTGGAAAGGGGGGGAGGGGTGAATTTGGGGTACAAGCACATGTTTTTTCACATTTTATTTTTAATTACCCTGTGAATTTCGATATTAACTGCGATGAGCAGTTCTTTTTCCATGGCTTTCCAATGTTTCCAACAATTACAAGGTCATAAGTGCTGTGCAGGGTGGTTCCATCTCGAAGGGACGGCTACTGTAATGTAGTAATTATTTTTAAAAGTACTCAGTCATGCAGCATGGCTAATAGAGCGAATTTTCAAGGAAAAGTTGTGGATAAAACTGAGGGAACAGCTGTGTGACGAGATCGCAAAGACAATTTTAGGACACAGTCGAACTCGGGAATTTTTCACCTAAAAATCGATTTTTCCCACTCATTTATGACTTCAAGAAATCTGGGAGCAGTCGCAATCGACTCAGCGCTAAAAAATACTTCGAGTGAGACACGAATTTGTATTTTTGATTGTTTTCCACTCATGCTTTGATCGTCACAAACCCCCAGGATCAATACTAATAGGAAGTTTCTTCACTTACGACGCCGCGCCTATGAATGACATAACTTCAGAAGGACGTGCTAGCAAACATTACCTACTATGAAACAAAGATCATTGTGTAAAGACTCAATTTATCAATGAGATGGAAGACTTGTGTATTGAGGGTCCAACGTAACATCGGTAGGCGCAGCCCAGTATGTAGGAACCATTCGGACTTTGGGGGGGGGGATTAGAGAGTTTTCGCAACGCCGGGTCGTAGCCGAGTGGGTGGAGCTACGAATATAAATGAAGCACTACGCATGCGCGCAAAATAGTAACGGTTAGCGGTCAAATCGTTGTACGAATAGAAAAATCCTATTCGTAGCTCAAGGGAAGCCGAATAGAGCCCCGAATACGCACCAAACCTTCCATGACGTTAACCTTTTTACGCTTTTTTTGTTCCTTTTTCGAGGTGAGATGACATGCACATTGCATCAAATACTCTCATATTCATATAATCGTCATTCACGTCCCTATATGTAGTGCCGTATTGCCTCATATGATTTTGGTAAGAATGGCGAATAATCATGTTTTACTGGACGTATCCTCTCCATTATAACCTAATATGGATATGCAACACCCTCCCAACCATAATAAAATATGAACTACTTTTACATTGTGAAACCAAACAATGAAAAATCCAAGGAAATTGATTAAAAATATCAAGATACGTCGGTCGCTGAACTGAATGGGATTAACATTTGCGCATGCGCACAGGGTACTAATAATCCAACGGCAATGAAATTTATGAGGGAACGTCAAGGAGCTAACCAACACAATTCCTAAATATTTCATCAAAATCGCTCTATTAGACTCGGAGTTTTGCCACTGTCAATCGATATAAGTTTTGCACATGCGCAATAGTTACTACTCTACCACCGTGATTATAATTTATAGAGCATTCCTATAGAACATATACCCAACTACCTACCGAGTTTGAACAAAATCCGACCAACAAATGCCGCGAAATAGACGTTATAATCCACGTTGGCATTTACATACAGGCTATTACTGTTGAACCGACGGCATTGAAAATTATAGATAACCGTCTAGGAGCTACCCCGCATAAAAGTAGAAAATTTCATCGAAATCGGACTAAAACTTGGTACAGTTTTGGGCAAGACAAGGTTTTACCAAACAGACAGACGGACAGACACGGAACCAAATTTCATCAGCAAGCTCTGAAATGCAAAAAGCAAGTAGGCATTTAGATTTTGGAGGACGAAATTGTTTTCTACTTTTTTCAAGAAAACAAAGCTTTCATACATTCGGTAGTGAGGAAGCAAAATAGGTACATTCACCTGATCAAAAATAATATTCACCTGCAGGCACCACACAAGATAGCCAAGTGCAGGCCAGTTAATCAGAAGGGGAACGACTTTCGCAGAAGGGGGACACGTTTTTCAGAAAGGGGTGCAAGGGGAGATGGCGGCACCTCCTAAAAGATCAAAGGATCTTGCTCCAATACTATATGTTCTGATCATACGTACAATCAGTTCTATGTTTATTTTGAGTACAAATCCGTTTTCAGAATAAAATCAGACGAAATCTCGAAGCGTAGTTTGTAATCTAAATTTGACCTAGATGGTGCTGCCATCTACTGGAACATTTCTTAATATAATCAGAGATGATTGGCTTAATGCCACATATCTTCTTTTTTTTTTAATTAAAAAAAAATGTACTCATTATAATCCAGGCTATCCCGGCCTCAATCGCTCCGACCAAACCCCCCCCCCCCCCCCCAATCGTATCTTTCACAACGAGAGTTGTGCACTACATCGCATCAATTTTGAGTAGGTATTAGAGAAGGACACTAATCAATAGGTCGTTAGCTGGCAGTTCCCCATTGCTTCACAACGAGAGACCTCTCGAGAGCTCATAATATCTTCATTATCGAGAATAGATACCCATATTTACAATTACATGATACTCATAATTAACCCAGATATCACAAAGTTTTTCAAACACGTGGGTACTCCTCATCGATTATGAGTAGATTGGCTATCTAATTATTAATGATAACTCGTTGTGTAATAAACTGTAACGGTTTCCATATGTTTCATTCGGAAAAAGTCTGCTTCGGAAAAAATTGTAGGTATCTCTAGCAAAGCGAACATTTTCTGGACAAACGACGTAATCGTACACGATTTCCAGAGCAAAGAATCTGCGACATGAATCCGAGCGTCTGCGACTAATGGTCCGAACAAAAAATCCCAGTGCGTCCTAGGCTTTAATACTTGACGTAGCTTAAACGACCAGGGGGAAGTTATGCAATCGGTTTGAAAATTTCTTTCTGGGGTCTGTCTAAACATATATTTACTCATACTAAAAACATAAACCTTCTTTAGGACTCAAACTCGTGAAAAAGGATCCTAGAGCATCATGAGAAAATTTCAAGTTTGGTTTTTAGCACAAAGTAGAGTAGGCAGTCTCAAGAACTAATAAGAGCAAAATAATAATAATAGTCAGCTCAGCGCATATTCATAGGGTGAAATGAAATATACAGAATGCATTATTAAAAAAGTTTACCCCCCCCCCCCCCCCCCTCCCACCATTAATTACAAAAATCGTGATTAAATCAACTTTCTTAGTTACTCCTCAATAATAAATGTACCAACAACAAGCAATATATGCAATAAACAGGTACCTTGTAATAGGCACAGGTGGCGGAAATTATTTAAGGAGTTTTCAACAGAGAATATAATTTAAAACAATTTTGTCCTCTATTTTTATTAATTTATTTCATTTTCCCCGAACCCTCAAGAGAAACAAATCACAATGTTTCCTGAAATTCTTCAAAAATTAAATTTGGTTAAAAAAAAATTTATTTGAAATTAAAAAAAAATTAAATTTAACTTTTAAATTCAAAAAATCTTTCTGGAATTCCAAAAACTCTTGGTTGAATTTGCTAAAAGTGCCCGAAAATTCACCAATTTTCATAGAATGTGTCAGGATGTCAGGAAACAAAATTTAGTTTTTGTTGAATGGCATGATACTGAACGATTTAGGCCAAATGCGCATTTTTGCCGTTGTACATCAGTAGAAAAAGTGACTTGCGCACGACCTGACTTTTCAGTCACATTCTGGGGTCCTAACTGAACACACAGAAAAAAACTCCGTGTAGTCAAGTGAATACCGCCACTTTTTTTCAATTTTTTGATTTTTTCAGCTATTTTGATCCGAAAAATCGATGAAGGCCAATTTAATGAAGAGAATATCTTTAATCTCTTCAAATACATAGCCTGAATAAAAATCAATAGTGTTTTAAGGCTTAATTAATATGTGGGGCCCGCCACGGCGAAAAAAAGTAGTGGTGAAAATGCCGATCTCCAACTTTACGACCCCCTGCACTCCTTCGACAGCTCGAAAAGACAAATCCAGTATTGCTCGTTGTTCATATATATATATTATGTAGCTAAAGAATCAACATTAAACCAATCGGCTAGATGCGTTTTAAATTTTTCGAATTTCCGTCACCTTTTAGCGTCATCGGCCCCACTGTGCGTCGTCAGTATACTGTCCGGGGTCTCAGAAAGTCGTAAAACAGCTGAAAACAGCAGTTTTCTAAGTTTCCTGGGTAAATAGTAATTATAAAAGAATTTCACGAAATTCGCAGGTACCTACCTACCAAGAACCTGGGTAGGCCCCTTTACCTACTCTTAAAGAGATAAAAAATAAAAAAAGATGAAAGTACGTAAATCCATTACTAAAGGATGAGAAAGTAGCATAGTGGCTTTTTTTTATTAGAAAATAGGTAGGTTTGTACGAACATGTGACAGTACGTACCTGTTTCGGTTCGAAATTTTTATTTTTTAAGGTACCTACCGCAAATCCTAATCAAGGGCCCTATAAAAACCAACTCTTTACCAATTTTTAGAGCCGAACATTGGCTAGTTTTGTCAAAATATATATCATGAAGATGCGCAGAAGGGGCCGAGGACATAAACGTGTACAATAGGTACCTATCAGATTTTACAGTTTTTCATTCACTTCCGGTCGTTAGATACTTTATATAGTGCACCAATTTTTAAATAGATTCCTACTCATTCACAAGATCATTCAGTTAATTATATTTAAACTTAAAAAATGAGGTGAAATATCTTAATTTCTATGTACATCTATATCTACTTACCCTTCTCACCGCCGGACTTCTCAGGAGGAACTGCAACTGCTGGCAGGTCGGAGCTGCACGATGGTACGGCATCCGAAGAAGTTTTAGAAACAGCCTCCATGATCGGTGCGACTACACCGAGGAGTTTGACTCAGCGACTCAGTTACTCGATATCACGATAGAAGGTAATGTAAACAAGGGACTGGGTGACAAGAGAAAAGGCAGGACCGGGCAAGACCTGAAACTCCAGTGGCGGCTTCCCACGTCTCACTGGTGAAACCAGGCGAACGGCTGGCTGGAAGGCCGAACGTGGTTCTCTACGCGCCGGGAAAGTGGGGTGGTGACGGAGGGATGACGGATTACGTGGCGAAGAGGGGGGCACTCAATGACGTCACTCCTCAGGTTCTACTGCTTCCCGTTTCTGTAGAAAAAATCAATGGATAATCAAGCAAATTAAACATTTTCTAAAACCTGTGTACCGGGTGTTGTGGATTATATGTCTCAGGCTTCAGGAGTGAATTCTACATAATATACCTACCTATCTAATTTCCGACAAAAAATTAACTCCTGGAGTTCTACGTTTAATCGCTTATTTATCCGAGTTTTTTACGATTCAAGATTTTTTATCATTGTCAGTTTTATTTTATTATTATTATTATTATTATTTGTTATCGTTTTATTTTTATTTATTTTATTACCTATCATTATTATTATTTATTTATTTGCCGACCTTGTCTTACTAAACCGCCATAACTACACTGCCATGATGGTAAGTACACTGCCAAATCAAAATTTATGATCCTTTTTTTGAAATGAAAATTTCCTACCTCCCCTATGCAAAAAAATGTACTATTATTTTTGTGGTTTTCTCGCGTTTTAAAGGAGTTATATTTCAATGAGAAAAGTACAGATAAATACCTACACGATGGCAAGAGAACAGGAGGTGAGAGGCAGTTCTTGCCAGACCTTTATTTTATTTGTTAGATGTGTTTTCAATTGGTGACTTTTCACATTTTCGTAGAAAAAAAGCTATTGCAATGGCTAACAACTTTTAAAATAAAAATTTTTTAATGTTCTCTTCATTGAAATCCGCTTTGAGGCATTTGGAAGAAGTCACAGAGTTTAACGCTTTTTCTTGAGTGTGTGTGTGTGTGTGTGTGTGTGTGTGTGTGTGTGTGTGTGTGTGTGTGTGTGTGTGTGTGTGTGCGTGTGTGTGTGTGTGTGTGTGTGTGTGTGTGCGTGTGTCATTCCTGAAGAAAAAATTTTTTTTTACCATTGGGTGAAAGAAAAAAAAAGCAATGAGTGGAAGTTGTTATCAAAAATTAATGTTAGGGAAATCACTATTTTTTTTTACACGTTTCTAAGCCAAATTCAAACTGCTTGTTTTGTCACAACTGTAAACCTAAAAGTTGACTTAAAACCTCAGCTTTCTAACCGTAAATCATATTAATTTTTACTCTTACGGTTTTGGGTGGTGAGAAATGAGTTCACAAGTTTAAAAATATCGATTCTCCAAGGAAGTCGAGGATTTTAATGAGAGAAAAAATATATCGTTGCTGTATATGGGTATGCCATTATCCTGGATGTCCAGGTTGTCAGTGGCAGCGTGGACATGGAGCAGACCTGGCGGGCTAAGAAAAGTAAATATGATAGAAATGATCTGCGGCAGGCGATATCTGAGCTAAAAGGAGTGGCACCTAATAACATCAAGGTCATGGCTGCGACCTTGTCATGGCGCGGGGTGTATATATATAGTATCGATATCTCTGCAGGAGTACTCCGTGGTATCACCACCCGCGTCCTGAGGGGTATTGAACTGGTATAGGGGCACTTCCTTTCATCCCATTCTTCCTCCTCGTCCTGCATATCCCTAGAGCCGGCGTCGGGTAAACCTGGGCGTCCTCCCCACTTTTTTTATTTTATTTGTTTATTTTTCAATTTAATGGTGTGCCCCCTCCGCCTTTGAGGGGAGTTCTGTAAAAAAAAAAAAAAAAAAAAAAAAAAAAAAAAAAAAAAAAAAAAAAAAAAAAAAAAAAAAAAAAAAAAAAATGTGTGTGTGTGTGTGTGCGTGTCATTCCTGAAGAAAAAATTTTTTTTTACCATTGGGTGAAAGAAAAAAAAAGCAATGAGTGGAAGTTGTTATCAAAAATTAATGTTAGGGAAATCACTATTTTTTTTTACACGTTTCTAAGCCAAATTCAAACTGCTTGTTTTGTCACAACTGTAAACCTAAAAGTTGACTTAAAACCTCAGCTTTCTAACCGTAAATCATATTAATTTTTACTCTTACGGTTTTGGGTGGTGAGAAATGAGTTCACAAGTTTAAAAATATCGATTCTCCAAGGAAGTCGAGGATTTAAATGAGAGAAAAAATAAATATATATATATATATATATATATATATATATATATATATATATATATATATATATATATATATATATATATATTAAATATATATATTAAATATATATGTATATATATATTTTGAAATAAATATCAGTATTAAATTTTCGGATTTAGGTTCTATAATTTGGTTTATAGATTCAACAACTCAACTAGGCCGACGTTTCGATTTATTTATAAATCTTCTTCAGGGCTGTAATATTGGAAAAACTACTTTAGTTGGCTACATTTGACAAGGCATGTACCTATCCACTGCAAGTGGAGACTCATGGACAGAATGACTTATGGTTTGTACAATATTTTACCCATATAAGTAGGCAGGTTATTTACTCCCTTTTTTGTTATATTATGAAAAACTTAAGATATTTGAACAGGTTACCTTAGATTATGATTGTACTATTATTGCATGTTGGCTACATAGCATCCGTTCTTCAGTATTTACAGGATAACTTCAACTATTAAACTCACTACCTACTAACTTCTTACTAACTATTGAACTTATAATATAATAGAGATAAATCTTCGGTTCTGCTTATAAAGTTAAACGAAATTTAATAATTTGTGGTGAATAGCTGTGAAATAGGTAATGATTGACTTAGATGGGACAGTTGGTTGCTAAACAGGATGAATGAATCATTATTGTCTTATAGTACCTAGTACAGGCATTTTTCTAAAATCATCAAGTCAATATATTTAAATATATTACCTCTATTTATCTATGGATACTGCTTGCTGATTTTTAGAATTTATTTTAATAAGGTTGGCATAGCAACGACTCAAGTTAGCGGAATCAGCTCTTTTGTTGCAGGTATTGGGTGTTCTGAGAATTTGGATCATCTCTCACATTTCTTTTGTTACAATTCTGTTCCATATCTAGAATCCTACTCTGATGAAAATCAAATGCATGATTGTATGTGATGGCCAGGTTTGCTAGCATCCATCTGTCCTCAATGAGTCGTATGTCTGATTTATGTTGTGATATGCGATTAGTCCAATACTGAACTGTTTGGCCAACATAATTAATTTTGAAATCTTTGCTTGGAACAGAATAAACTATATTGCTCTTATGATCTTTGGGAATTATGAATTTTAAACGGGTGAATACCAGGGAATTTAAAGAATTTTTATTGTTGTATGCTATCTTGCAGTTAATTTTTGAAAAAATCGATTTTGCTAACTGTTCAGATAAACCATTGGCATAAATCATACTACAGTTTCTGAGTGGTGATATTGGTTGTTGAGGAGCTGTTATTAGTGAGATCATAACATGAGGGTTGTCAGAGGTGTCACTAGAGGTGGATGATTGAGCAACTATTCCTTGCAAGGTTGGTTTCTTGTAAGGGATCAGTAATGGTAGTGGGGGAGTGACGTTTCTTGGATTTGGAGAATCATAAATTACCTATATTATTTATCAATGAGGAAACCATTTCTGTTTAATATGTTTTGACTATTTTCATATTATTTTCATAGAATTGGGGGGGGGGGGGGGGGTGTCACTCAAATTCAAGGCTCTATGTTTAAGATTAAGTGTAGCATATACTTGTTGTTTCAGGGGATGTGTGATTTAAAACTAGGGTATCTATCATATTTGTCAGGTTTCTGCCACCAATAAACTACTATGGTTCCATCAATTTACCTAGTAGTTAACATGTCTAAGTAGGGGAGCTGTCTTTGGTCGTTTTCAAGTTCAATAGTAAAACTTAGCTTATCGAAAAGGTTATTGAAGACAGATTCTATTAGTTCTTTATACCCTTCAGGAATGGATAAATATATATCGTCTACATATTCAAAAATAAAAGGTAATATGTGGACGATATATATTTATCCATAACACTCATTGCTCAATTTTGTTTCTTTTTCACCCAATGGTAAAAAAAAAAAAAAAAAATCCTCAGGAATGACACATACACACACACAAACACTCATGAAAAAGCGTTACATTCTGTGACTTCTTCCGAATGCCTCAGAACAGATTTAAAGGAAGAGAACATTCGAAAATTTCGACTTTAAAAGTTGTTAGCCATTGCAAAAGCTTTTTTTCTACAAAAATGTTAAAAGTCACCAATTGAAAACACATCTAACAAATAAAATAAAGGTCTGGCAAGAACTGCCTCTTACCTCCTGTATTCTTGTCATCGTGTTTTGAACTGTACTTATTTCATTGAAATAACTCCTTTAAAACGGGAGAAAACCACAGAATAATAATACATGTTTTCGCATAGGAGATGTAGGAAATTCTCATTTCAAAGGAAGGAAATAATAAATTTTGATATGGCAGTGTACTTAACACCGTGGCAGTGGACTTATGGCAGTTTTAGTAAGACAAGGTCGGCAAATAAATAAATAATAATACCTAATGGGTGATAAAATAAATAAAAATAATAAAATAAAAATGTTGTGGCTCGCCATGACAAGCCATGTAGGTATTCCCGACAATGAGAGCGCTGATGCCTTAGCAAAAGGAGCCATTAGTTATGACTCCATCGAAATGTTGCCTATGCGCATTGAGGATCAAATCTCCAACATGCAACAGAAAGCCAATTCCATCTGGCTCGAGCAATGGCATGGCGAGGTCACTGGTCTGCGTGGAGTCCTTCAGGACCTTTGCCCGGTTGATCCTTTCGCGACCCACCTTCCAAGGAATCAATCGGGTAGCCACTGGCGATACCTGTCTTACTCACAGACACCTGCTAGATCCAGTAGCTCATGATGTTGTGCGTGGGAGATGTGGGGTTGATTTGTCTATCCGCAACTTTTTGGAGGATTGCCCAGCCCTCATGGACCTCAGAGTGCAGCATTCACCCCCTACGTGGGTGGGTGTTCTGTCAAGACCAGACAAGGTCCCAAGCCACTGAGATTTGCAACGAACTGTGATATTCTGATCTGTGATATATTTATTTATTTATGTACATCTAGTCATACCTTTATTTAACTAAGATGTATAGTATTACACGAGTAATACTAGTTAGTTTTATCGATAATATTTATGTATTTGTAAGGATCATCTAGTCATAGTTTACTTTTTCGATACGGGGTATTTTTATCCGCTGTAGGGGTTACAAAGCGGTCATCGCTATTTGCCTTGAGGCAGAGTGCAGCGAAGCCTCGCTTTGCGGGTAATTATTATTATTATTATTTCCACCCCTCCGATCTGCCAGTGGAGTCCGTGAAGGCAATCCGTTTAGTGACGGATGGTCAGCATGGCTCTCCTTAGAATCGTGCCCGTTGCAGTGTTCTTTTGACACCCCTTTTTGATTGCCGCTGATGATCCTTCCGGTTGAGACGCGCCTTAAATTCTTTAAAAAAATATATTATAATAATGATAACAACGTTTAAAAAATATAATGATAATAAAACGATAATTTGAGAAAAATTCGCTCATCCGATCATGCTACAGGACTTGAACTTTTTTTCAGTGATTGCTATGACGAAACCTGAAAAAACATACCATAGAAAAGGAGAGTATGTTTAACTTTTGGAGGAAACTTTTTGGTACTTTTCTGTTAATACGCCCGCCACCACAAGTTCGGTTTTACGCCGGCCATGCTTCACTACATAATTGATAAGAATGATTTGTATAGTTTGGTGGTGATAATGCTCGCAAGCTCGCATCTGAAAAATAAAAAACATCCTAAATTATTCCATTTAATAAAATGTAGATGGTTGCGAAACGAGAAGTGATGGTTGGCGGGCGTAAAACCGAATCCAAGGTGGCGGGCATATTTAACAGAAAAGTAGCTGTATCAACCAACTTTTAACAACTTTTCGTTAAAAGAAGAGGAAGCTAATGCAATGGCTCCCAGTATTTTAAAATCAAAATTTCAGAAAAAATGTCTTCATTGAAATCCGTTTTGTGACCGGTTCCTGGATTTTAATACGTTTTCATATGTATACATATTTATGTCTGTATGTATCTATATATACTGGGTGATCTGCTCATAGGTACAAAACATTTTTTGCCTTAAACTACATCAAAACGCAGCAAATTATTTCACAAAGGTTTATTATTCTTCAATTGAGTATGATCGTAGTTTTAGTTGGCTTGCGTACGTCATAAGGCCCGTCCAGACTCCTCGGCGTGTCCTATTTCGAGTTGCCACAACGGTTGTGTAGAACGGCATCGAAGAGTAACGGTGTCGAAAACAGGTGAAATACAAACATTTATGATGATGAACAACGGCGTCGAAAGATAGCGGCGTATAAAATAAGGAGTTATATACGGTAACGCTCAAGTAGAAGATTTGCCCTTGTTTTCGACGCCGTTCCTCTTCGATGCCGTTCTATGTCGCATAACCGTGTCGAAAGTTTTAGGTACGAAAACTCCACGCGTGTAGCGCCGTCGAAAGACAGCGGTATCGAAAATGATACTATAAAACCTTCTTCTCCTCCTCCTTCGTTGGGTGCTAGCGTTAGGCAATCTGCAATTGTTAGTTGATTGGCGGATTATTATGAAGGCGCTACAGGGTTGTTTAGTAATGAATTAACCAACCATTGTAATCGACCAAGAAAAACTTTTTTTAATCCCTCCCTTCAAGATTTGTCGGTTCCCACTTAAGGATAGGTGGATTCCATAAATCAACTAAATTGAAAACCGTCCAAATCTTTTTTTCCGAAACTACTAGACCATAAATCTTACAATGGCTGGGGATGTGTCTGCAACATCGGCATAATTTTCGATAAACCTTGAGGGGTGAAATTTAAGGAGCGAAAAGTAAAAAGTTACAGTCTGATCACAGCATGACCGTATGAGCGAATTTTCGTAAATTAACATACCTACCTACTATATTACGTTAGATTCTTTTGAAAATTAAGGACTTTGAGGGAAAAGAAATTGTTAACTACCAATTTTATGGCAAAACTCGTGCTAAATAATATTCTGCGATTCAAAAAGAAATTTTGGATGTTTAACTTTTCTGCAGTTTTTATCGATTTTTTAGCATATTTTAATGAAATTAAGTACATTTTTCGGCATAATTTTGTAAATAAATTGTTTAATGTTCTATTTTATATTTAATAAACTTTATCTGAGTAATATCCTGCTAAAAAATATAAATTTAACAATTTTGAACGTTTGTTGCTATTTTTAGAGATTTTTTCAGAATTCTTTTTGAAATTTTACCAATTTAATGTGCTCAAAAAATGTTGGCCAATGAACTCGTCCTTTTGTTTGGAAAGCTTGATTTTTTTAATCTACGAGTAGAACGGAATTTTTATCTCAATCCTAAGGGGAGTTATCGCGTGGAATGACATATACATATATATATTATATATATATATATCTAATATATAAAATTCTCGTGTCACAGTTTTCGTTGCCATACTCCTCCGAAACGGCTTGACCGATTTTGATGAAATTTTTTGTGCTTATCCGGTATCTATGAGAATCGGCCAACATCTATTTTTCATTCCCCTAAATGTTAGGGGTAGTCCACCCCTAAATTTTTTTTTTATTTTTTAGACAAAATTTTTAATTTCTATTTTAATTAACGTCTGCCAAGTTGGGTGGGCAGTATAACTTCCTCAAGCGAGCAGCATCCTCTACAGAAGTTAAACCTACCCTTAGAGATCTACCGTTTGCGAGCGAAGCGAGCAACATCCCCTACATGTTTCAATTGTAATACATTCCATGTATACAGCCACACTTTGCGAGCGAAGCGAGCAACATTCCCTACATACCACACTTTGCGAGCGAAGCGAGCAACATTCCCTATATTCCACACTTTGCGAGCGAAGCGAGCAATTTAATGGGGGGTCCGGGGGGCTTGCCCCCCGGCTGGACGTGGAGGCGAGCGGAGCGAGCCGGAGCGGCTAGTACATAGATATATATATATATATATATATATATATATATATATATATATATATATATATATATATATATATGAAAAACTTGGATTCGATTCAGAATGTCTCAACACGGATTTCAGTGAAGAAAATTTTCGAAAATTTTGATTTTATTGGTTTCGGAGTCTTTGTAATAGCTTCATTATTTACGAAAATTCGCTAAAACAACCAGTGCGAGACTTCACACTTCTTCCCCAACTTCTTTAAATGAAGCATTCTTGTCCGACTAATTATTAACTATACCTACGAGTATAGATACTCAATTCACGAGTTGTCTCTTTTAGTAAATACATGTGAAATCCAGTAGGTACATACTTTATCTTCTTGCTGAACGCAGGCAAATAGCGTTACAAACGGCAGGAAACGACAAAAAATGACCCAAACAGCATGTCATTTGGGAAATTTGAAGTTAATAGGCGAAAAGTTCGAAAAATATCGAAAACCCAGGTTTTTTCACCCATTAAATGTGAAGCTAAAAAGTTCCAGTCATGCAGCATGAACATTTGGTTTTTTGCAGTTTTTATAGATTTTTTAGCAAAGAAATTTAAGTAGGTACATTTTTCAGCATAATTGTGCACATAGATTTTTGAATGTACTATTTCATAGTTAATAAACTATATATGAGCAATATTCTGCTAAAAAATATAAATTTAACAATTTGTATCCCTTTGTAGTCATTCAGTAATTTTTTTTAGAATTTTTTGAAATTTGATCAATTTAATGTGCTCAAAAAGTGCTGGCCAACGAATACATCCTTACGTTTGGAAAGCTTGATTTTTTGGCGCAAGAACGGAATTTTTATCTCAATCCTAAGGAGAATTATCGTCTGGAATGAAACGTAAATATATTAAAACCTTTACAATGTATAAATATTATGAAAAAGTGTTCAACTCTGGGATTTTATCTTACCTATGCTTCAAAACAGATTTGAATGAAGAAATTTTTTAAAAATTTTCCGAGCCATTGCAATAGTTCACTGTCTGCTTATGGTATATGAACCAAATCTCAGCGATTTTTTTATGTCGATCAGGGTGGTCGTTCCGCTCATCACTTCACAGACAGACTGACAAACACTCATGTGCTTTCAGGATTCGGGCCCCATAGAAATGGGAGTTCTGGAAAAATGTTTTAGGCCGATTGCATAACATCCCTTTTTGACCCTTACGGGATACTGGGGAAGTAAAAATGGTGCAGTGAAGCATGGCCAGGTGTTAGGTAACTATTTTATCTAATCAATCTTTCATTGCTTACTTACTTCATTGGTTACTGTCATGCAGACCAAGACCATATGAGCTTTGTTTTTTACTTCATATTATGTCAATTTTTTTCAAACTTTGAGCTCAGGTTGCTTAGAAATCCTAAACTATTGAACTATGTTGAACTATTTGATTGTGGGAGGTGTGGGGGTGATCTGTCCATCCGCCACTTCCTGGAGGACTGCCCAGACCTTATGGACCTCCGAGTCTAGCGTCGGCCCCCTCCGTGGTTTGACGTTTTATCTGGACCAGACAAGGTCCGATCCCTGTTGTCGTACCTGAGAGCCGCTGAGCTCTACTACAAACTGTGATATCAGATGTATTTTTGTACAATCTAGTAACAGTTTTATTCATTTTGCTAATTATATATAGTGACATATATATTTAGTTATTAGCCTATCTTGATCTAATCTTAGTTGTATTATTTTGTTTTTGAGGTTTTTTATCCGCTTTGGCTAAACAGTGGCCATCACTGTTCCCCTCCGATTTGCCAGTAGAGTCCATCATGTCACTCGGTTTGATGTCGGAGGGCAACATGATGGCCCCCTTTGGAATGTGCTACTTGCAGTGTCCCTTTGGATTATGTTGAACCATACCCGTACCGCCATAAGGGCAGTCCTGTATCTGAGGTATTTCCCTTCCTCGTCCTTATTATGGGAAAAGAGTTGAAATAATCTCAATTAATAGCATTTTGTATAAATACGAAACCCCTATTATGGTTCATTTTATGGGATCTATGCACTACTTTTAGTGGTTCGCTTCTTAATGTAGCTTAGGACAACTGCTATAAGTAATAATTTGGTTTTCAACCTTTTAGCGAATTTTCAAAAAATAAATGAGCAATTTAAATGGCTTGGCCATTTTAAAAGTGGGTTTGAAGGGTCGGGGTACAATTAATTCCGTTTCGTATATCAAAGAACACAATCATGATTTTAACGTCGTACACACACACACACACACACACACACACACACATATATATATATATATGTATATATATATATATATATATATATATATATATATATATATATATATAATATCCCCTCGCATCTATACATCCCACAGAGAGCAAGCGAGGCGAGCAACATCCCCTACATATTTTCAAATCAACCTCAGTGATCCACCGTTTCCAATCACTCTACATGTCCCACTCAACAGTGAAGACCTACGGATCTATACAGCCATACCGAGCAAGCGAAGCGAGCGAGTATACTATAAACGAGGTTTAATAGTTACAGACCAGCGATCCGCGCAGAGGGCTATATAATACAGATATAATAAATCTTTGTGTAATAATTTGCAGCGTTTTTAAAATGTATTTTTTTTCTAAATTTATTGATGTATTTATTTATTTTATTTTATTTTTTTTTTCAAGAAATTGATACAGCAATATAATACATAAATTTTATTGTTACACAACTAATATCTCAATGATTTTCGCTTCCTCACTACCGAAGGTACATGGGACGCTTTGTGTTCTTGCAAGAAGTCGAAAAAATTGATACCTTCAAAAATCAAAATTTCTCCTAACTTTTTGCGTTTCAGAGCTTACTTATCAATTTTTGTTACGAGTCTGTTGTCACGCCCGAAATTGGGTATGACAAGTTTGGTCCGATTTTGATGACATTTTCAAGGATTGTGCGGTTTAGCTCCTAGACAGTTCCCTATAACTGTCATCAACGTCGGAATAATAGTAGCCCGTGCGCATGCGCAAACGAGAGTTCATTATAACGTCGATTGTTCATTAGCTATTGGTCTGATTTTGTTCAAGGCCGGGGAGTAGTTGGGTATATCTTCCAGGAATATGCCATATAACTTATATCGCGATTGGTTGAGTAATTACTACTTTGCACGTGCAAAAATAAAATTCGTTGACGGGAGGCAAAACTCCAAAACTCTTGAATCGATTTTTTTGAAATTTCCAGGGATTAGGGTTAGGTCCTAAATGATGTCCTATGATTTTTATTGTCGTTGGATTAATACAACTTGAATTTCGCAACGTAATTCATGGAATCAACGGAATTAATGCAAACTTGAATTTCCTATAACGTCGATTTCTCATGGCCTATCTCTCCGATTACCGCCTCCGTTCAACCCCTTTCGTATTGAAACTAGTGACATAAATGTTCCAAATAAGACCGAAGTTTTAATGTAATATAATGAGATTCACGAAAACCAGAACAACCAGCGTAAACACCAAGATTTATCAATGTTACCCCCTCCACTCACCCTTTTCCATTTTACCCTTCGTCTCATTCCGTTTCCTATTTGAAACTTGTAGAAAAAAAAAGAATCACTAAAATCAGATGAGAATAGTATTTGCAGAGTTTTTGAATGTGTATGATCTATGTTTGTTGAAACGAAGATTAGGTAAGTTGAGAACTGAATAAAATATGTTCTGCTAACAAAGTACGAAAATCCCAGTGTAGTAGTACAGTATTAACTTTTTAATTGCCGGAGAACGGAACATCGTAGAGCAAAACGGATTACAAATTCCGATGCCATACCTCAATTTACTAACTAGAACACAATTTGGTGAATTTTGATCAATTTCCATGGTCTGGCAAGGGACGGGAATTCTTAGCTGTATCTGCCGAGGGTCTGTACAATCTCTACAGGGCTTAGCTTAGGGTAACTAGAGGCATTATTTCTAATAAGGTAGTAAGTACCTTATTTGAGTATGATTTTGAGCTATGGCACACTTACATCATTCAGTTATACATAGGAGCAAAGCGTAGGTGTATTACGGGTTACATCACCAAAGCAGGCCTCTGTCTGGTTGTGTTTAGTATCCATATCTAATTCTTCTTGACCTTTTCGACGCGGTTGATCTTCGATGCCGCTAACCCCCTTCCGTTTTATACTGGGTTTATACGCCGCTGTTCTTCGGCTCTAGTATCCCCTATTTTATACACGGTTATTCTTCGATGCGGTTGTACACTACATTGAGATATTATTTGAAAAACCTCCTTTTTATACGCGGTTACTCATTCGACGCGGCTGTTCTTCGACACGGCTGTGCGTTCCCGCCACAACCTATACTTCTATAATTATATACGCATGTTTATATTTCTCGATTTGAGCTCCTATCTATTCAAATATTTATTGCCTTAATACTATCATTACCTATGTACGTACGAAAATTCGAGAGGATATGTTATTAAATATGCGTAGGCAAAGCATTGGTATTAACACACAAATATTACCTAGAAAAAAACATATATTCAAGCCTCGAAGAAGACACTTTTTCACCTATTTTTGGCTCATAGCACCCATGGGTGTGGAGCGATCGAGCTGGCGAGAAGTTAGGACCAACTAGACCCCAAGTGGAGTCTATGTGCGAAAGAACGGACTTTTTAAGTCTATTCTAAGGCCTTTTATTGCCCGGACGGCGGACGGCGAACGGCGGACGGACATTGAAAATTTGGATTCTACGCACTTTGAAACGTAAAATGACAAAGTTTGAGTGGGGGTTATAAATTTTTTTTGCTATACGATCACAGAGGCTTATTATTGAAAATAATAAACCAAAATGGAGTAAAATGCCCAATTCGCATATTTTCATCTAAATTCCTTCTCGAGATATGATTTTTAACGATTAATAATTTAAAAAAACTTTTACTCGACGTACGTAAAATTTTGAAGGAAAAAGAACGTTGAAAGTTTAATCTCAGCACTCCTAGCACGTATATTAACCAAAAGAACAAGAAGACATTTCGGCGATTTTGAAAACAGCAGGCGCGGAAAACAGGGTCCAGCAACAGCCGCTCCCTGGCGGTAGACGTACAAACCTAATAATATGGACGCTATGAAAACAACTCCGTAGGAAAAATGGCATCTTACTAGGTACCCCCCCCCCCCCCCCTAAGTTCGTCCCGCCAATTCGGTCAACACCGTCACTTGGTGGAGGGGTAACTTGGTAGAGGGGTAACCGTACTTGGTGGAGGGGTAACCTAACCTCCTCGGCGTCCAGGTCGGTAGCGTTTTGCCGGTTTTATTTGCACTCGAGGCCGAATCTTCCTGTAGGTGACGGAAGCATTGTTTTCACCTTCGGGAGATGAATTATCCAAAATCATGCTTTAATTTCAGACCATTTCAGCAACTTTCGTTACAGTACTGCGTATCCTTTTAATAAATCTACCTGATAATTTCTTTTTAATAAATTAGATGAAATAATTGTTTATAATTTATAATAAATGCACCGTAATAATTATTTCGGTACTAGTGCATTATAGAGCCGGAAGGTTCGATTATTGAGATAATCGAAATATGAGATTATATATCGATTAGTAGGTACACATTCGATATTCCGCCGTTTTCCAGCGGTTTTATAATTTCTACTGTTTTTTCATTTTTCATTTTGCCTGGTAGGAATCAATCATTTCTAATTTCTACTGTTTCTAGTGTTTTTTCATTTCTACTGTAGGGTTAGGTAGGGATTGACTACTTGATCTTATGTATTTTTGAGATACGAGCTTGCAAGCATCCAGACCACCACAAACTATACACTTCATTCTGATCTACGGGTCATAAGGAGTGAGAACACGATCACTGCCGAGTTCAGACTTCAATACTAAAAAAGGCAGCGTAAATGGTATGACATTGCTGAAAATGAACCTAGAATAGAATGTCACCATCCCAAAGAAACGCCTCACTTCATCCGCATTTGTAGGAGAGGTCATTCGTGCAACAGCATCAACTTTTTTTTTTTTTTTTTTTTTTTTTTTTTTAGAATTTAAGCCGCGTCTCAAACGGAAGGGTCATTAGCGGCAATCAAAACGGAGTGTCAAAAGGACACTGCAACGGTCACGATTCTAAGGGGAGCCATGCTGACCGTCCGTCACTAAACGGACTGTCATCACGGACTCCACTGGCAGATCGGTGGGAGAGAAATAATAATAATAATAACCCGCAAAACGAGGCATCCGAACTCTGCCTCAAGGGATACAGCGATGACCGCTTTGTAACCCCTACAGCGGATAAAAATACCCCGTAATAAGAACTAAACTACGACTAGATGATCATTACAAATACATAAATATTGTCGATAAATATATAATGATAAATGCTATATATATTAGTTAAATAAAGGTATGCCTGGATGTACATAAATAAATATACCACAGATCAGAATATCACAGTTCGTTGTAAAGCTCAGTGGCTTTCAGGTACACCAACAGAGACTGGACCTTGTATGGTCCTGTCAGAACATCCACCCACTGAGGGGGTGAATGGTGGACCCTGAGGAGGGAGGGAATGCTGATCATTGGGATCTGTTGAATATATAGACCTCTACTTTTGATGACTTCCCGATGCGTTCTCTCAAGGCTCCTATCTAAGCGCTTAAGGTCGTCCAGTTTTATTTCATCCCCTTGAATTTTGTCAACTTGCCTTTTGGATTTTCCCAGTTCCGATATGATGCGGCTTTCTGTAAGGATGATCTGCTCCACTGTTTCTTTTTTCGCTGTATGTCTACAATAGGAGTCCGAGTCCAACTTCTCCGAAACTAGTTGCATTAACTTATCTATAGATAAATCGTTCATTTTGAGCTCTACTTTCGACAATGAGGTCATGATCGTCTCAATTTTTTCCTCCATTTTTCTTAAAAATAAATTTTCCCGTTCGATCTCAAAATACGCCTCTGCAATATCATTAGCTGATCTTGTTCATTTTTCTAAATTTTCTTCTGCTGCTTTTGATAAATCTTGACCCATTAGTGGTCTTGATTTGTTCAAAAAAGATGTCCACCACGTTCCAACTTCATTTATTAAGGCCTTCTTGCCTTCAACAAGGAGTCCCCTTTGAGATAAAGATTCCCTCCTGCCTTGTGAAGGCCTTGGGGTCCTTGGGGTCCCACCCAAGTTGTGAGTCATCCTGTTGCGGGGCAACTATAATCATTAATAACTTCTTCTCAAGTGTAAAGAGAACAGAGTGAACAGCTGAACGTATCACAACACCCGTGTCACTGCCCGACGAGCTCGCGTCGAATTACGCAATACGAGCAACCTTCCGGCTTCAGTGTACACGTTGCCAAAGTTATACATTACGAAAAAACACTGTTTCACTAGTCGTTTCGGAAAAATAAAAGCAGGATTTACTTCCTATTCAAAAATTACGAACCACTACCAATACTCAAACTTGTAGCCTCACATTAAACCACTGTAAAACACAAATTGATTGCGCAGCTGCGTTGGACACGTCTGCACTTGGCGGCCGCTACAACCGAACTCAATTTCAACTCAAATCTCAAACTCAATCTTTGCGCTGAGACAATATCGTAACTGATGAAGTTCCACTGAGGTGCGATTATTGCTTATTGAAAACTATAAAAAAGTATAATAATGAAGAACTTGAACATTAAAAAATTCTAAAACATACAAAAAAAGTAAAAAAAAGTAAAGTAAACATTGCAGGTCTTCAAACGTCAGCTGTCCTCCAAGGAGGATCAGAATTTGTTCTGATGATTTCGCTTAAAGCTACTCATTGCCTCGCCCCCTTGAGTGGAGAGGGGTTCGCCGTACAGAAGCGTGAAATTTACTTGGACGTCTGACCCTTACTTGGGCGGTCACCCATCCAAGCACTCACCATGCTCGACGTTGCTTAACTTCGCTAATCGCATGAGAAACGGTTTATTGCAACGCCTAACCCGTACGGCTTCTAAAACATACATTTGCTGAAAAATGTACTTCATTCAATTCCATTAATATGTGCCCAAAAATAGATAAAAATCCAAAATCTTTTTCGCTGCAGCGCATGTGCAAATGTGAAATCCTTGTTCCAAGCATTTCTTCTCCAATTTACATTTGATTACGATGAAATTTTCAGGGTATGTGCAGGCTAGGAGACAGATGGTCCCTAACAGTTTCATTGCTTACAAATCTACACTTCATTCTGCTGATCCATATTGTTTTTTAGTGGTTTAAGCCGCACCTCAACCATAAGGGTCATTAGCGGCATCGATACAAGGTTTCCAAAGGGACACTGCAAGTCTTCCCGCGGGTGACAATATGGATAGATGAGAGAAAAAAGTTCCAGTCATGCAGCATGATCGTATGAGAGAATTTTCATAAATGGCCGTATTACATTTATGGGTCATTTCACGCGAACGGCCAAACTTTTTTTTTCGATATTTTTTAAAAGTCCTGATTTTCTAGTATGCTGTACCCATTGGTAATACAAGCTAGGAGCCAAATTTTCAGACCCCTTCTTCGCCCAGCCTTTTCTCTACAACTGTCCGAAGTTTAGGGGTGTGCGCCAAACACTAACTTTTGTTTTAATTGCTCAACCGTTATTGTGCCTAAAAAAATAAGTAGGGTGGCCAATTCTTATGGCAAATCGTCTGCTCTTTCTGGTAGTCATGTCTAAATGTACAAAAAACTTAAGCTTCCTCATGAAAACTCAAAATAAAAACTTCTTTTTCACATTTCATCAATTTGGCATTTTTTGAAAAAAAATTTTTTGATCTTAAATCATACCTACTAGTATGTAGAATACGAGGTTAAGAGGACGTAATGGGCCGACAAACGGTTTGTCGCCAGTGGTACTTAATGCACGGCCTGAACTCCCAAAAAACGTAAGCTTCCCCATGAAAACTCCACATTTCATCAATTTCGCATTTTTTGAAAAACATTTTTTTGATCTTAAATCATACCTACTAGTATGTAGAATACGAGGTTAAGAGGACGTAATGGGCCGACAAACGGTTTGTCGCCAGTGGTACTTAATGCACGGCCTGAACTCCCAAAAAACGTAAGCTTCCCCATGAAAACTCCACATTTCATCAATTTCGCATTTTTTGAAAAACATTTTTTTGATCTTAAATCATACCTACTAGTATGTAGAATACGAGGTTAAGAGGACGTAATGGGCCGACAAACGGTTTGTCGCCAGTGGTACCTACTTAATGCACGGCCTGAACTCCCAAAAAACGTAAGCTTCCCCATGAAAACTCCACATTTCATCAATTTCGCATTTTTTGAAAAAAAAAAATACTTTGATCTTAAATCATACCTACTAGTAAGTAGAATACGAGGTTAAGAGGACGTAATGGGCCGACAAACGGTTTGTCGCCAGTGGTACTTAATGTACGGCCTGCACTGCCTAAATATAATAAAAATTGAGTTTTCATAATAAAGTCCCCAGTTTATCAAATTTGCTTAGAACTAACTTCACATTTGACGGCACATCAGATAGGTGCAAATTTTATCATGAAAATTCAATTTTTCTTTTATTTTGGTAGTACAGGCCGTACATTAAGTACCGCAGGCGTCAAACTGTTTGTCGGTCCATTACGTCCTCTTAACCTCGTATTCTACATACTAGTAGGTATGATTTAAGATAAAAAAATTGTTTTTCAAAAAATGCGAAATTGATGAAATGTGGAGTTTTCATGGGGAAGCTTACGTTTTTTGGGAGTTCAGGCCGTGCATTAAGTACCACTGGCGACAAACCGTTTGTCGGCCCATTACGTCCTCTTAACCTCGTATTCTACATACTAGTAGGTATGATTTAAGATCAAAAAATTTTTTTTCAAAAAATGCCAAATTGATGAAATGTGGAGTTTTCATGGGGAAGCTTACGTTTTTTGGGAGTTCAGGCCGTGCATTAAGTACCACTGGCGACAAACCGTTTGTCGGCCCATTACGTCCTCTTAACCTCGTATTCTACATACTAGTAAGTATGATTTAAGATTAAAAAAAAAATTTTCAAAAAATGCCAAAATGATGAAATGTGAGAAAGAAGTTTTTATTTTGAGTTTTCATGAGGAAGCTTAAGTTTTTTGTAAATTTAGACATGACTACCAGAAAGAGCAGACGATTTACCATAAGAATTGGCCACCTTACTTATTTTTTTGGGCACAATAACGGTTGAGCAATTAAAACAAAAGTTAGTGTTTGGCGCACACCCCTAAACTTCGGACAGTTGTAGAGAAAAGGCTGGGCGAAGAAGGGGTCTGAAAATTTGGCTCCTAGCTTGTATTACCAATGGGTACAGCATACTAGAAAATCAGGACTTATAAAAAATATCGAAAAAAAAAGTTTGGCCGTTCGCGTGAAATGACCCTTATGTTAAATTCTGTTGAAATTTGAGCACTTTGGGGACAAATAAAAATTTCATTATACATTTTATAGCAAACTAACTTTTTGTCAGTAATATTCCAATGAACAAACGATTTTGTGGATTTTTACAATTTTTTCAAGTGTTCCTATCGATTTTTAGCTTATTTTAATGAAATTTAAGTACATTTTTCAGTACAATTTTGTGCTTAAATTTTTAAATGTCCTAGTTCATGTTCGATTAATTTTTTTCGAGTAGCATTCTGCTAAAAAATAGGAATTTGTTAATTTTTAGCGGTTTTTTGCCTTTTTTAGTGATTTTTTAAGTACATTTTTTGAAATTTGACCAATTTAATGTGCTCAAAAAGTGTTGTCCAACGAACTCATCCTTTCTTTTGAAATGCTTGATTTTTTGGCGAAAGAACGAAGTTTTTATCTCAATTCTATCGAGAGTTATCGTCTGGAATGACACATATATAACGTATATACGTATATATACGTATATATACATATACGTATATATACGTATATGTATATATACGTATATATGTATATATACATATATATATATACATATATATATGTGTATATATATATATATATATATATATATATATATATATATATATATATATATATATATATATATACATATAAAAAAGCGTTAAAATCCAGGAATCATTTCAGAATGCCTCAAAACAGATTTCAATGAAGAAAATTTTTGAAAATTTTTATTTTAAAATTTTTGGAGCCATTGCAATAGCTTTATTTTCTAAGAAAATTCGCTAAAACATAAGTACTTGGCAGAGTGAGAATGTTAAGGCGAGTAGGTAAATGCCCCTCTGCAACTCTCTCTCCATCCAAGCCCAGCAAGAATTTTAACGGCACGCTTCTGAACCATCAACACCTCAACAGAATGACTGGAATTCCCCCAGAGCACAAGGCAGTACGACATTCTGCTTGCAAAACATGCATGATAAACAGAGAGGAGTATATCTTTAGACACCACTTTTGATAAACGGTGAATCATAAATGTGCATGATGTGAGTTTAGGTAAGAGATCATTAATGTGAGGGATCCAAGAGAGGTGGTTATCCAAGGTTAACCCAAGAAAGTTTACACTCTCCTCTTGCTGGCGATTCAGAACTAAATTGAGTGACTGAGTCTTCTCTTCATTAAGCAATAGGGCGTTTACTCGTCGTAGTTATTCATCAAATTCGTTAACTCGACTACCATCCATTTGTTTTAGAAAACTAGACACCAACCGTTGTCGAATAATAGCACGCAAAAACCCTTCTCCTCGTCCTCATCCGTTTTACTAACTTATTACAACGGTAGCAATCACATGAATAATGACGACAAAGATGATTACGAAAACGATGACGACGCTAACAACGACGACGAAGCGTTCGACTGGAAGTAAGATGAAATCAGATGAATGGCCTCTTCTAAACCTCGCCTAACGGACAGTAAAGGATGTCGTCCTGGTGATGGAAAAAGTAAAAATAAAAAATACTATTAATATGGTTCCCCCCTACCTACCTACCTACCTGGTTAAACAATAAATATATAAAATATATAAATTAACAATAAAACCCTTTTTCATTTCCCTTCACCTTCGTTTGTTCTGTTTTTGTTACTTTCCTCGTCAGCGTCGTATTTTTGAGGAGAGTCTCAAAAATACTTTGTGGGTTTCCATACGTCTCTCTCATTAAGTGGTTGTTCGAATCAAGCAGGGCGTTATTATTATATGCTGTAAGCCTAAAGGTTGCATCACAATCCCAGCTTTCTAACAGTGTAGTCAATCTTTATTTTACTTTTTATCTTTATTTTACTTTTACTTACAGATCTCTTGAACTCCGTTACAACCGAGTTTACTCTTACAACACACATGAAATTGATCATAATAAATGAACTAAGAACTAGTTTGATGATGTGTGAAACTTGGTTGTAACGGAGTTGGAGAGACCTGCGAGTGTTACCATTCGATCCAGCGTGAAAAAATACGTAAAAACCGACCCCAAACTAGTATTTTCTTAGTGGGTCATTTTGATCAAAAACCCTCAATTTCATAGAAAAAGCCACTTTTTTTCAGCATGCAAACGTCCTTTTTCCCCCAATTAACAAAGTAAAATAAAAATTGACCACACCGTTGGAAAGCTGGGATTGTGGTACAAATTTTAGGCCTACAGCATGAAAATTTCCATCCAGGACGTTTCGAGAGGCAAACTTTGAAGAAAGTGGAAAATTTTCGGAATTTTACAAAATGTTCACTTAGGGATCACTTTTCACCCGTTCATTCCCTTTAAAAAATTAAAAAAGTCATTAGGAAGATAGCAAATCTTACGCTCTTTCCAACGGAATAATCGTATTTGAGTTTTGACTAGGATTCAGGGAGTTATGACAGTTTTAGTGACACAAAGTCGAAAACGCGGAAAAAAACGTAAAAGTGAAAAAAGTGGCCTTTAGAGTGAGTTAAAAAATGAATGTTATAGGCCAAAAAAAAATCACAAATTAGTAGAAGAATCGAACCTTAACCAGTGGTGCGTCCAAAACTGCGACACCCTGTATAGCGTTAACGAACACTGAAAAGCGGGGGAAAGACGCCCTCAGCGGGGGAAAGACATCGACGATGAAACGAGTACTCGAGATGGTCTAAATTGTTCAGTTTCTCAAACATCTGACAACGTGTTCTAAATAAACCTGAGAAGTTTTAAATATTCCTGTTGTTTGGTGGCAACAATGGCCTAGGTGAGACAGAGCACAGAGCAACAAAATCAGTTTTTGAACAGGCATTTTAATTTTTCAAGCAACATAGTAAATCTTATTTTGCACTTTCCCAATAAGTTGTTGTTGGTGTTAACATGCTGACAAAGAAAATAACATTCCTTCTAAGAAAATAACAGTCCATTAAATCCTGGATCTTACTAGGTAACTTCATATTCACTTAAGCCAGTCTTGTCGTAAATTTCCTTCACAAAAACATTCTAGGGCTGAGGAGGGGACTACATTATAACGAATAAGAATTGAAGTTGAGTAGGTAAGTATAGTTCTACAACTAAAAAATTCCATCATTAAAAAACCTGAATTACAAAATTGCTGAATTAGCTCGTTCTACACATCTAAGCTAAAACTTCAGGAAAACAGGTACCTAGAACAACATCAAACAAACGCAGACTAAGAGGTGCACATTTCGATTAGCTTCATTGACAAACAGACTAGCTTTCTCTGAGAGAGAGACTAGGTGAGACTAGGTTTCTCTTAGTATGTGAATCAAATTGTAAATAAATTTAAAAAAACATTATCAAAATAGAATTACAATGTCATTTTCATGGTATATATCATACCTACTAACCCAAATCTGGGGGAATCACTCGAAACTATTGTTCGAAAACTATAGTTCCAAAAATCACAAGCGATCGAATCACATTTGCTGCAGCAAAAGAGTGAGAATTGTAAGAAGTCAGTCTCTTGGGAAGTTTTAATGCATGATTGGTGGTATGCTACATTCTGGCATATATCGCAAAATCGACCTGTATTTACTTTTTCAATAGACCCACCGCAATGGAAACATAATCCAGCGTTGCAAATAAGCATCTTGATCACGTATTGTATTCTCGATGTTTAGAATTTCTTCAATGTCTCTCGGAATTTCGTCGATGAAGAAGTTTTCCTCCTCCATCCTGGCTTGGTTCAGTGGAACTGGTTCCAAATCAGTGGGTTCAGAAATTATAAATTTTTCTTTCTCCTTCTGGGAAATCTGTTTCTTCTTCTTGACAAGTCGGTTCGGTACCTTGGATTTCAACTTTGAGTGACCTTTCGGAGTTTTCTTCTTAATAGTAGGTCCCTTCTTCTCTGTGCCACATGGTACAGATATGTGTGATCCAGTTTGAACGACGATTATCTGACCTTGGGATTATGATAAAAAATCGTTCTTGCGCCAAAAAGTCAATAACTACAAAAGAAAAGACGAGTTCGAAGAACAGCACTTTTTGGGCACACAAAAGTGCTCAAATTTCAAAAAATGTGCTAAAAAAATCGCAAAAAACTGCTAAAAATGGCACGAAAACACTAAAAGTTCATCTCATTTGCTGAAAATGATTGAAAAAAAGTTTAAATGCCATAAATTTGAACGTTAGAAATTTTGTTGCGTGCAAAAAGTGCTCAAATTTCGAAAAATGTGCTAAAAAATCGCAACAAACAACTAAGAAGGGCGAAAAAAAAAACTAAAAATTCATCTCATTTGCTGGAAATGATTAAAAAACAGTTTAAATGCCATAACTTTAAGCGTTAGAAAATTTTGGCGCTCGCAAAAAGTGCTTAAATTTCAAAAAATGCGCTTATAAAATCACTAAAATCCGTCACAAAAATTACACAAATTTGCTAACATGGTCATGCTGCATGACTGGAACTTTAATTTAATGTTTTCAATCAGCAACATCAGTAAACTCCGAGTCCGACGAAGGTAAATTTAAATTCAACTGAATCAAATAAAAACAATGTAAATTCAAGGTACAAGAGGCCGTCTTCCCCCCGTCTTCCTTGTCTTTCCCCCACGGAGGTGAATGGCGGTGGGAAGACATAGGTGTGCAAATGAACAACTCGTTTTTTCAATTATTAAAGTGTTCGCCATTGATTTTCAGCAAAAGCAGTATACCAATCGAAAGAGTTACTCGAGCTCGACAAGCACAAAGCGACGGAAAAATTTATTCTCAGTTACTTACCATGAAAATTGGGTGTGGGAAAGAACGGGTACTGTGTGACGGGCTGCTCCGACGAAACTTCTTTCTTCCTGAACGGCATAACACGAACTGAGATCATTCTGGACCCAACATGGTTTGATAGCCAAGGATGTAACCGACACTTGGCGGGAAAGCCGAACCCGCGCAAACCAACCCAAGAGCGCGAAAATTCGAAAACACTTTTTGAGTGGGGGAAAGACACCTCACTCTGGACAAACATTTTTCCTCTCCCCCTCTTTATCTAAATTTCCAAAAATTATGGCGACCCTATTTTCTCACTCTATGGAAGTATTTATAATAACCAAGAAAGTTTCAGCTTCGAAATCCAGTCACAATTACTCCAAAGATGGATGCAAAGTTGGAAAAGTCAGGTCTGGACGCCGCGGGGGAGGAGAGATTTCGCTGTTCGAATTGATTTTTCAGTGTTAAATAAAATATTAATTTATTTGAAACCTATGTACCTATGTTAAGAGCAACTTGTAGAGAGCTGAGATTTTATTTTTAATCTACGTAATAATGGGAAGACGTAAATCCCTTCGGACAGCGATTTGCCCTTTTCGGGAAAATGACCCATATATACCTGCAGGGCCGTCGCGAGGGTGGGGCGATAACCCCGGGCGCCGCGGCCAGGAGGGTGCCGCACAGTGCATTGAACTGTGCAAAAACCTCTAAAAATGGAACTTGGAAAATACTTTTTATTTTATTTTATGACGTTTGTAGACCTTCTGAAGCAAACCTAGCTTATGAGTAAAAAAAAAAAAGAAGTAAAAAGTCGGAAAAAAAAAGTTTTTTAAAGTTTATATTCAAGTGCGAGGGAGGGTCTTTAAGGAGGCACTAACCTATCATTTTCTACCCGATGGGTTTCAGGGACTGAATAGACAGTGTTAAACTTTACATTGCAAATTTGAAATACTGGAGAAATTTAGCAGAAATTGAAATTTACGTGTAGGTGATATACATGTTTATTTTGACCTAGATGAGGTATTTAATTTTTTCGGAACATAATATGAGTCATCCGGGAGTTATGAAGAGTGTCTTGAAAAGTTCATTTTTTGAAGACTGCGAAACGGTAAGGTTGCCTCCGGTCGTCCCGGGGCTTGCATACTCCGATCGGGCACATATTCAAGTGTTTTTAATGGTGCCGCCCTCCATCGCCGGTGATGGGAATGTATTTTAGAACCAGTTGAAACTCTGCATGATGTTGGTGAACTGCCTATTATTTGTTTTGCAAACACATTCGTTCAATGCGATGCCTGAATATTACTGTTATAATATAAAGACGTTGTAAATTATTACACAAAGCTTTATTATTTCTGAGTTACATAGCCCTTCTACGCAGATCACTGGTCTATAATCAATAAACCCAATGATCTCGGCTTATGTGTTAGATAGCCCTACGCAGATCACGAGTC
Organism: Adelphocoris suturalis; assembly: GCA_030762985.1. Taxonomy (NCBI): domain Eukaryota; kingdom Metazoa; phylum Arthropoda; class Insecta; order Hemiptera; family Miridae; genus Adelphocoris; species Adelphocoris suturalis. Next base: position 9,872,084 of record CM061045.1, on the reverse strand, counting down.
TATAATTATTAAACCCCGTATGTAATATGATCAGAACATGGCAAATCGAGATTCCCAAAAGGGTTCACACCTTTATAGTTCCAAAACCCCGAAATTTTACGCTTCACAGTAAATGTTAAGAAAAAAGGCCGATAGCTAAGGAAATAATATAGATTTAGAGGCCCCGTTAGGAACATTAGGCACAAATGCCAGTGGACAAATGACAGTTTAATGGAAAAACCAAATGGGAGAGGCGCTGACGTTTAGCCAATTCCTGCGTCCGCAAGTCTCACTTCGATTCGCAGCTGTGTTGACGATCCAGGTTATACATTCTATTGGTAATTTAAAACATAAACCTCGAATTACGTCGGTTGGTCGATTACAAAGGTCGACCATAGCAAAAAATGTTTTTAGCAATCCTCAAAATTCGAAGTTTACGTTTTAAATATAATGAACAAAATCACAAAGGTTCATTATTGAAAACACTAGACCAATTATGCACCAAGATTGGATAATATTAATCTCAACATCATTACTTACTTTAAAATAGATTTAAGAAAAATAGGTTGGGCTCCAATCGTTAAACTTATTTTGAGGACGTCCCTCTGAAGCTAGGTTAGCAAAGCTTCGCGTAATATAGGAGGGACGCCCTATTGAAAATGATCCAGGGTTGTGGGGGGACAACCTAAGAACGAGGAAAAAAAACCGTTTTTGTCCTATTTTCGGCTCATAGCATAGATGCGGGTTAAGCGATCGGGCTGGCTAGATTCTAGGACACATTGCTCTGAAGTCTAGGCGGTTCAGCAAAGCCAAACGTTTCTCGTGCGTAAGATGTTCGTCAGCAGTTCATCCGTATATGATCTTAATAGTATATCGATATCCTATATAGAGTGTCCCTATGACCGAATCAAATGTTCCACCCTAGTCTGTAAGACCGTACGAAATTTTCGGTACGTAATCGGCATCAAAGGCTTTGAGGACTGTGGCTCTATCGGAGAACTGCCTTAGAAATTTCAGTGTGTAATTTAATTTATTAATTTCTTTTAGGCACTGCTGGACATGTTTCTTCCGAGATAGTCGGTTGTCGAAGGTCAGCCCTAAATATTTAATCTGACAGTGCAACTGCAGTTCGTAATGCAACTGCAGGCGGCCTCGTGGAGGCGAAACTAATTGATGGTTGGCACGTGTAGAGATGTATACCTATAAAGGATGTACTTAGTTTTCTTTGTATTCAACAACAGCTTATTCTTAGCAAACCATCAATTTTAGCGAGGAGAGAACTTGGTTTGATTCCAGGAAACCGCCATTTTTTATCTTCGGGATCTTTTCGAAGATTTTTGAAAATAACGGTAAGAGGCTGACTGGCCTGTAATTTGATACATCGGTGCGGTTTTCAGATTTAAATATAGGGATAATAAAGAACTTTTTAAATTCATCGGGGTACACACCACTTTCCAAGTATTTATTAAAGATGTAAGCTAATGTGTTTGTCATGTAACTGCTCAGAATTTTTATTTCCTTACCTGTGATCCCATCTAGTCCTTCGCTCTTTTTTTAATTTAATTCTTTGAATTGCGTTTGTCAAGTCTGAGGGTAGAATTTTCCGAGGGACGAATTTGTTTGAAGCCCATGGTACTATACCCAGTCCAATTTTTATGCACGATAGTTGTGGTATTTTAGTTTTCAGTTTACTTGTCATTGTCGAGATGTACTGGTTAAGGTCTTCTACCATTTTTTCTGGGTCTGATTTTGTTATTCCTTGTGTAATTATTGGCCCAACTTTTGCTTCTTTGTTATGCTTAATGATGCTGTTGATTACTCCCCAAAATTTTCTCGTGTTGATTCAATTTTGTCCTGATGATATCAATTTTGTACCTTGCTGAAATATGGGGTTCCCATTATGCGGATCAACTTGAAAGAGTGTAGGCCTGCGCATACAAGTCTTTGCTCTTCCTTCCAAGATTCACGCCGGATTACCGGTGCGTAGGGACCTTCCTTGCACTTATCATTTGTAAAGGTATGCTTAACTGGTATTACAAACGTTTAGTGATGAATGCGGAAAGATTACCGAAAATATGTTATAACGATTTGTTTCAACTAGTTCTTGGTACTAACTCTGCTAAACTGGGTGCTGCAGCTAAAATCGATTTTACTTGATTTAAACAGATTTGACTTTCCTGAAGGCTGATATAATCGCTTCCGAACTAAAAGCCAATATCCTATCGCTGATTAAAGACCACTTGATGCTTGTTATTACCAAGCATCAGGCTTCTATTGAAAATTCTTCTTTTTGTACATCTCCTGAAGCCCTTCTATCCAGTATAATTGTGACACTGTCACTATTAGAGCTAGGTCTAATACCTCTAGGGCTATGCCATCTAGGCTAGATGACATGGCTACTTGACAGCTTTCGGGAAACGTAAGAATTTTTGACAATGGTTCTCTGTAATATTCCAGTACTGTTAATACTACCTAGGATCACTAAAGATGCTGTGATATGTGACAGTTCCCGTTAGAATCCAAGAGAATGCGCGTCCGTCGCTCTAGCGCCGGGCGTCATCCTCATGTTCTTGAAAGGCTGCGTTTGGCGATAGATGGGGATCCGAGAACCGGAAAACCAATCTACTCCGAACATAGCACATAAATGCCACATAACACGAGTGGTATCTCTCGGGATACTGTCACAACCTCTCTCTTGAGGATTTAGGCCCCATTGCACCTCTGGGGGGCTACCTAAGTTCTTGATATAGTAGCAGAGTGTGGTTACCTGGATTACGCATGGTAATACCTAGTACATCCAGGTCCACTATTATTGAGGGCTATATGCTTCAGAAGAAACATGGCCAGGGTTTTCCAGAAGGATTTCTCATTATCACCCTTTGGTACATAAATAATTTCATTGGTCATTGACTTATAATTTCTCAATTTTTTCCCCGCATATAATTTCTATTTTCGTACCTATGGTATCAGGCCTTTGCCTTTATTATACATATATTCTCTATTCAAGGGCATAGTTACCAATTATTATTTCCAGGGCTCAGTTCCCAATTTAAGTTCCCAATGTGGGCACATATTTTTATATCTATTTTATTTTCTTAAAGGTATAAGTCTCCATAGTTGAGCCATCGTTTATTCCTGATTGTTCCAATCTTTGATAGGGGGTTAATTACCTAATAAATACTTTGTATGAAGATTCATTGACAATCCATCCTGTTTTAAATTCTCTTTTCTCATCCTCAATCGCCAATGCAGCTATTTATTAATGAGCATCAGTTCTCAACCAGGAAACTATTCCTCCTGGTCTACTGTCACACCCCCTCTCTCTCTCTCTCTCTCTCTCTCTCTCTCTCTCTCTCTCTCTCTCTCTCTCTCTCTCTCTCTCTCTCTCTCTCTCTCTCTCTCTCTCTCTCTCTCTCTCTCTCTCTCTCTCTCTCTCTCTCTCTCTCTCTCTCTCTCTCTCTCTCTCTCTCTCTCTCTCTCTCTCTCTCTCTCTCTCTCGCGGATTTAGGCCCCATTGCACCTCTGGGGGGCTACCTACTTAAGTCCTTGATAGATATTTTTCTTCAATAAACAGAGTGAAGGAAAGTGTTCGATTTTTTTACATTTGGAACAAATTTTTTCACGATCAGAACAAGAAGTTCTAGGATGTCTATCTATTATCTCCGACAGAAAAAGCATTTTCTAAGTCCGCATTTTGTACCAGCTAAAATCTCGGAAACCTTATTATCAGCGTCATGAGGGCTAGGACTTGTTGAGGATTGAGGTACAGAAACGGCATTTATAGTGGGAGAAGTGGGTGCAGAGTAAGCGACAGAATGTTCTTTTGCCGTTTCAAGAGCCTTGACCTGCTTAATGGCGTCATCTAGTGCGAGTATGTTATTTTCGCGAGGCCTTTGTCGAATGTATGGAGAAGAAAAACCACTAATAAGGGCAACACGAATATACTATTAGTATATTAATATACTATTAATATATAATATATTATTATTAAACTAATATTGTAGATTTAAAGACAAATGTAGGTAAATATTCATAGATTTCGATGTCCAATGTGGTCAGTATTGAAGGCAGTTGAAAACTTAACAGTATCCTATCATAACATCATCAAATTTTGACATAAAGTTGGTTAAAATTGGTATAAAATTGGTTATACAGGGATAATTCCATAAGAGTAGTTCAATCTGAATTTGGACAATGTTGTTGGACAAATATTACCGATTTTTACAACTAGCGAACGGCATTATTTCGATTTTTGACTGATTTTTCAACTTTGGAATTTTTAAAAACTTGATACATATTCTTATAGGAAATTTTACGCTGATTCCGAATATACCACATGTTAGTATGCTGAAAAAATTATTTCGCCCAACAAATCGCAAAAAACAGGCTATTTTGAAATTGTTGACTACATTTTTGAAAATTTCAACCCGAAGATGTAATCCGATCATGCTGGTAACGAACTTGAACTTTCGTTTTGTGTCCTTAACATTTTAAAATTTGTTTGAAGTTTCTATCACAATTCTACGGGCAGTTATCGTCTGGAATGACACACACATACATACATACATACATACATACATACATACATACATACATACATACATACATGCATACATATATACATACATACATACATACATACATAAAAAAAATGGGTTAAACTTCAGAATATGATTCAGAATATCCTGAAACGGATTTCTGCATAAATTTTTTTCAAAAATTCACATTCTACAAATTTTGAGGCGAGAGCAATAGCTTAATTTTCTTCAAAAATTCGCTAACAACTTTCTTCTGCCATGACTGCCCTTATGGCCCATATTCTCGTGACGTCACGCCTGGAGTAGGTTCGCGTTTCAGCCAAAGTCGGCCATGACGGCCCTACATCAATGAATCGCTACTCAACCAACCTATTTCTCACAAGAAGTTTGCCGTCTCACGTGAACACGTGGTTATAAGGCCATTTTTCAACAGTTTTGTTTTGAAAAAGTATAATATTGTAGCAATACAAAGTTTCAGTTCGACTAAATGTTATAATAATCGTGCCTGCCAGCCCAATAATTGATTGTAGATTGCTGTCAACGATACCAATCTAACGTGAACGAGTTTTTATTTAGACTAGGAGCCTACTAACTATTGTACTTAATCAGTGTAAGAAAACTAAAGAACTTCATTCGTTTAGGCTTTGAGAATAACTATTAACCTGAAAAATAGTAAAGAAAAGATGATTGAAAACTCCTCAGGTGTCTGTACTGCTGTGTAGGTACCTAGCCACTGCTCAGGTAGCTTCATCAGCGTTTTATTATAAGTCCGTAGTACTATGCTTAACTGAGGAAGCTTTACTTGTTATATTGAATGAATAAAAGGAGAGATTTGATAGTTTGTCAAAGTAAACAAGGCAGGTTGTTGCTACTCCAAGAAACGAAACTACTTAGGTAGGTAGGTAGGTACATACGTCCTACCAGATTTGCGGTTGGTTTAAAGTGCCTAATCAAAGATGGTGGGTCGTTGCTTTGCCGACGAATACAACCGCTGATTAGCAAGTTTGTCAAATATCGAATCAGGGAATATGCAACATGATTCAAAAACCAGCTGCAAAGAAAAAACCTTGAAATGCATTCTTCTGAAGGTAAGATTTCATAAAGATGGCATGGGTAGTGCAGTTATTGCGCGAGTCTTGCAGTTAGGCAAATTTTAGGGACAAAAAAGGTAATTAGGTAGGTACCTACCTACTTTCGTTTTTATCAATGAAGTACATGAACAAGTAAGTAATAATATACGGAAAGTATGTAGGTATACCTTCCCTCTAGGTACTTACCTTTCCACATGTGATACTTACTATTCCCGCCAAAGAGACCTCCGATAACACATCCTTTTACAAGACCACTTTCACAGACTCTAAAGAGTTTTAGTTTCAATTGATTCAAAGAACAGTTCTAAAACTAGAAAGGTAATCCACAGCATCTTCGTGGCTGATGTATGGATCATCTCTAGAACACTTGTATGTCAACTCCCCAACACACATTTCATATGGATCTCCATCCACAGATTAAATCTTGTGTTCGTAGCGTTTGAGGTCATCACCTGATAATAACTTGATGTAATTTGCATACAATTTATCACGTTGCATATTACAAATAATGAAAATATTGACAAGGAACTATGTGAGACTATGTTATGCAGTTGTCCAACTGTGGCTACAAATGGCGTATTTTCGCATAGTTTACTCGTCACCATGACAACAAGGTGAAATAACTTCGACTTTGCCTTGCCTTGATGTAAGGATGAGCTAGTGTCCAAGTCTCGAGAATATCACTCCCTTCCCATGTTCGGAGCCCCATAGTTTTTGTCTTCTTTCATATTCGTTCATTATATCAGAACTCCCGGAGTATAGATACTAATTTATTCATATTAATAAATAACGCTAGTACCTACCCATATTTCCGAAAAAATATTGTAGGTTGGACCTTCCATACTAAATGTAGTATGGTATATCATACACTAAATGGTATATCATAAATCATGAATGGTATCATAAATGGTATATCATTTACTAAATGTAGTATGGTAGGTATATCATACCTACACCTCCCTACCTAATTCTATGAAAGTTATTAATAGATAGATACGAGTAGATAGATTAAACATTAGTCAATCTGACTCACTGATTGGGGATTTTTCCCAATAAGAGCATGGATACTCAGGCAAAAACTAAGTATTTCGATTCCCAACCAATCAACATGAACTGAAGACCTTAAAACTAATTTATCAACTGACGACATCCTGAAAATTCATCAAGTCCTTTTTCTGGACTAAAGAACACTGGACTATGTGTGACGAGGCTAGTCAGTTTTTCATAACATTAGTGAGCCAAGATGAATTCAAAATGGTATCACTATTATCGCAATAAGTAACAACTCTTTCCCAATAGAAATAATATCTTGAAGTAGCTACCTACTTATGCTGCGGTACGACTCGGATTACTTAGTAGAAAATTTTATGCATGACCTTGTTTCTTTTCCTCCAAAAATAAATGGCATCGATACCTGAGCAATTCTTGAGTAATATACGAGAATAAAAATGAGTGTCGGAGTTTTTACAATCAGGAACAAATGAAACTTGGAAGGAAAATCCCTGGCAAGGAAGAGGTTCATTTTGTAATGGCACTTATCATTCCAAAAGCAGAAAAGCTTGATAGTTAAAAATCTGCCTATTGCTGTTGCATCGTTTCGTGAATAATCAGTATCATTTCTCTTGAGACACTCTTCAATCGACTTCAAGTGTCCTTATCCATTGCTCGGTCAGCTGTTTTCAAGTGTTTAGCTAATTTCACGTGGAACTCGAAACAAGATAGGGCTTGAGGTGTCTTTGTTGTTATTTGGAGTTTGTTGGTTCCGATCTTCTTGGGCAATGTCTTGAAATTGTGGAGGTAGGTAAAGAATGAAAGGATCCTAAATGGCAATAGTTATCATGCCATAAATGTTACTGATGACCAAGGTTTTATTTTGCGTCCACAGTTGTTGTCTTTAAGACGGTCACGTACCTATACGTAAACAGCACCTGAGTATCAATCTCAGGTTTTTCAGATAGCTCATTTATTGAATAATCAAGTATTGGGGAGATTAGAATTACAAGGTTTGTGTGTGTGTGTGTGTGTGTGTCTTGTAGGATGAAGACAAACAGCGATGAGCCAGTTGTTCTATTCTTGAATTTATGTCTGAGAGCACCTTGGGAAATTTCTTCTTACCCTTTCTTAGTGCAGTGATCTTGTGATCATGCTGTAAAGTCTTGGCCAATGCAAAGTCATTCAGACCATATCCTTTTTGCAATTTTTATTCATTTCATGCCGAAAAATAAATTGTATATAGCAGTGGGTAAATGTAAAACTTTAGGAAAACCCTCCAACAATTCACAACAACAAGGCCCATGTTAATGAACATGCATCAATTTTACGCATAAATTCTGGGGGTATTTCACAACTTTAACTAAATTTTGTCGTAAATAATAAATGCACCCCTTTATCACTAACATGAGACAGCGAGACCAAACATTTACGTCAAACACTAATGTTAGTCAAACTGACTCACTATACGCACGAGTAATTTAGATTAAGGTAGGTATCGAAAATCATCCTCATGGATGTTCATGGTCTTCTCTCCAAGAGGCCATAATGGTAATTGACCATAGTAAGTTGGCACCTGTGGAAGACATTCCATAGCAAACTCTCGCGGAGTAAGAGCTAATTAAATTTTTTCTGTGAGTCATATTAGCGTTCCCGGGTTAAGTGGGTGTTAGGGATTTCGTATGCCATATAAAAGTTGTGAGACAATTCAATACCTACCTTAACAATGCAAATGTCAATTGGAGTTGAGAGTAAGGATGAGGTGTGTTAAAATAACTTCATAACTTCAATATTAATTTGAAATATGTTTTAGGCATGAAAATACCTTATTTATTAAAAAAAAAAATGTTGAAAATTGATAAGGAATACAAGGAAGGAGTATAAATGAAAATACTGCGGTGTAATTCTTGTGAAATTCTAGTCAGCGTTCATTACTACACTCACGTTTTCCAGGATCCAATAGCTAACGTGTTTTTTGGTTGGTAAGCAAATTTCTGCAATCACCTTGTTATCCTCATTTCCCTTTCTTCTTCTTGTCGTGTACAGTGGTAAATTGATCCCCTGTTGATATATAAAATACTTGATTGATTTATTTATTCAATGAAAACTGGATTTCTTAACATCACAATCATATAATACTCTTAACATAATATGCAATAATTAAGCTCTCAAATTCATGAAAGATGAAACAGTAGGCATCTGCTATTAGGAAACACTAAGACAAAACATTTTAGTTAACATTTTCCTAGAATGTCAAGATGTCAGTTGATGTAATGTAAGAGGTTATTTTACGTAGCGATGTTCTGTGAAATGTGAAGGTAAATAACCTAGTAGTGCGGGAAGATAGGAAAATTAGAGCCTCCATCATGTGGTGCAGCGGTGTCCGCAGACTCACAGTGGCCGCATTCCACATCATGATACCGTTGCAAAGCAGATAACTTGCTTTGTCATCCAGTGGTTGGGATGTTGAAAGGAAGAGACTACTTATATCACATGCCAAGTGACCGAGGCAGGAAGCTGAATATCGTTTCCATGAAGCCCAATGGGTCTGCCATAATCTTGGATGTCCAGGCTGTCAGTGACAATGAGAACATGGAGCAGACTTGGTGGGCTAAGATAAGTATGACAGGCAAGACCAGCACAAACAGTATCCGAAGTAAAGGGGGTGGCGACAAACAACATCAAGATTCAATCAAGATCATGGCGGGAAAAGTGCCATGGAGTTGCTCAAATTGGGCATTTTGGCAGGAGTGTTCTAAGGTATCACCACCCGCGTTCTGAGAGGTTCTTACCTCAACTGGTGGTCATTTTATAGTCACTTTCTTTCATCCCTCTCTCACTCCTTCTCCTTCTTCATCTTCCTTTAACCCCAAGACTAACATCGCTTAATCCTGGGCGTACTCTTAATCTTAGTCTCTTAATCTTAATTTAGTTTTTTTGTTTTGATTTATTGGTGTGCGCCCTCTGCCGCTGTACGGTTTTATGTAAAAAAAAGAAGTTATTTTTGTTCTTTCCTTGGTTCTCTAAACCCACAAGAAGAGCGGCTTCATCAGCCTTTCTGAGCTAACTCAAATGAACATATTCATTTGGGGGACAAGAACACCATCAAATGCGCTCTATAAAGATGTGAAGGAGCAGTTGCGTTGTTCACATGCCTGGAGATATTTATTCTTCTTTTCAGTTTCAGCTGAGGTGGGAATTGAGCTAACAGACGAATCGTGCGAGGGTACGTCGGTGTTCATGACACCTTCCACATTAAAACTAAATGAGCAGTTTAACTCATTATGAGCATAAATTCAATGCGAACTAACAAGTTCTGCAACTAGGAGCGCTAGGGATTAAAGGATCTAAGGAACATTGTGGTTGACACGACTTTCCCCTTGCTAATACCTTACATCACCCCCTTTTGCTCTACGATTTGTTCCCCACACCGTCAATCTCATCACTACTTATCAAAAATGAGAATTATAAATTTAAAAAAAAAAAAAAAATTGTTTCTGTCATGGGTGCAACATAACAAGAGCAAATCGGTAAGGTCCTTGTTTACATGCTGATAGTTGAAACAGAATCGAACAAAGGCAAAAAGAAAAATATTTAAAAATTAAGAGATAGGTATGGTGTGCTACACCAATAATGTTCTGCACCATGTCCAACCATATTCTGAATGTTTTGTGAGTATTTTAGCTACGCCTTATTTTCTTAAATTAATTTTCATTTGTTCTTTGATCAACCTTCAAACATGGCTAAGATCTAAGAATGCATTTTTCCTTAATTTAGATATGAGCATTTTGGTTTTATAGCCTTTTGATATTGTATCTATTGGAGCTTAATTATTAATAATCATGGTTTGACAACAAACCTGCGTTAAAATCTGCGTAGTTGGTGTAGGGAAAAGTCCGACAATCGGCAGTAGGTGCCAGTTCTTCTTTTCAGTCGTTGTTGTCATACACAGGTTCACCCTGTCCCAACTTGCACCATCTAGATGTAGACCTTCTACGTAAAACCCTGTTTTTGGTTTAGATGGTATTTCACTGCGTGTTTCATAACTTGTAACACATGTATTGAGAACCACGCTATCAATTGACCATCCTTCTTCTCTACAAGCAACTTGTGATACCGCTGTCATGAAGGCTTCAGGGTATGTTAGACCTGATAGCCATAGTATCCAAGGCTCACCTCTGGAAACCTATGGTGTCAAAGCAATATTTTATTTGGGCAGGTAGGTACCTAGCTAACTGAATGCAACGTATTATATCTTTATTTTTTTTCAAGGGAAATTTGAAATAAATAAACAAAATCACAGTGGCTTCACCTTTTAAAAAACTGAATCGCAAAATTGTCTTAATCAAAAATCTTTTGGAATGTTCTATAATCATACCTGAATTTAAAATATTTCATAGGTATATAAAGCTATACCATAAATACGTGAAAACACTGCTACCTAGTTTTGAAAAACACGTTCAACTTTACACAATTTACAGTGTCTACATCACACCCCTCACTGAATGAAATTAGGGGTTGGTAAAATCGTTAATTTCATTTGAAAATAAAAAATAAATGTTTACTTACAAGTCAGTGTTTACAATAAGTACTTAGGAATGATGCTGAGAATGTATAAAATTTAAGAGTTCAAATGCAGACATGACACAAGAACTTATTGAAAATTAAACATTTGATTACCTATTATTGGAAAATTATAAATAGCAAACGAATTGAAAACGCTTTTGAAATGAACTCAACTAAGCGCAACGTTGTACCTCAAAACTTGTGCTTCACAGCAACAAGAAATTTGTAAAAGTCTGAATAAATCCATCATGAATGATATATAGGTGTAAGCAGGTTCAAGCAAGGGGAAGAGGGGGAAAAAGTGACTAACGGGAACTAGACACGAAAATAGAATGACTATGAAGGACAGGATGAAATCGAGATCCCACCGCTGTCGCTAATGAGAAATCGAGGTTCTGAGTTGAAGATTTGAATTACGGGAAAGCTAATTATTACTCAAGAATTCGTGAGGGGGATGCTCCGAGCAGTCACAATATTGCAGAAAGGTAGGAGTAGTCTGGCCACAAAATAGCTGCTTGAGGGGCGGAACTCTTGAACGAACCTACATGGAACGAATATGTGACCACGGGCGAGGGTGAGACGAATTTGTGAGCAATGACTGTCTTTGGGTCACTGTGACCACTGTGTAAAGAGGGAGGCACGTTGTTATAAATAAGACGTAGCAGTCCCTGTCAAACTAGAAATCTTGATGAATATTGGAGGTTAACAAGTTACAGAATAACCGTGACTCTGGTAGCTGATTAAAAGTAGTTAATATACTTGTTGTGAGTAGTATTTTGCTAAAAAATAATAACAATAATAAAAACAAAATAACATTAAACGGTTTCAGCGAATTTTCGTAGAAAATTTTAAATACCAATTTTTGACCAAATTTCTTCCTTGAAATCCGTTTGAGGCGGCATTCTGAAACGAATCCTAGCGTTTAAAGCTTATAATATATATATATATATATATATATATATGCCCTTCCAAACAAAAACTCTCATTAGAATTGAGATAAAAATTCCGTTCTTGCGCCAAAAAATCAAGCTTTCCAAACGAAAGGTCGGGTTCGTTGGCCAGCATTTTTTGAGCACAATTAATTGATCCAATTAAAAACAAAGTGCTGAAAAAATCAATAAAAATAGCAAATAACGGCTAAAAGTTCTTACATTTATATATATATTTTTTAGCAGCATATTGCTCAAATTAAGTTTATCAACTATAAAATAGAACATTAAAAATTTATGTACAAAATTATGCTGAAAAATGTACTTAAATTACATAAAAATGGGCTAAAAAATCGATACAAACTGCAATAAAGTTAGAAATCCAAAATGTCTTTTTGAATAGCAGATTATTATTTAGAACGAGTTTTTTGCTAGAAAATTGGTAGTTAACAATTTCTTTTAACTCAAAGTCCTAAATTTTGAACACAATGTTACATTATATAGTACGATAATTTACAAAAATTGATGGCATGAGAAATGGTGAACCCACTCCACCTGTTAAATACAAAAATTATGTTTTTACTCATATTCCTAAACTATTTTCTAATTTACCCATTTTACAAACTGCTGATATCTCTTCTCAAAGTTGGATAACCAGTTTCCGATACTGATATTCGACTCTGGGCAGAATTTCATCCATATGTGTGGTGGAGAGTTGTTCATCAAATTAATTTTCACCTCGTTTGTTGCTACTGATGTGGCACACAACCCAGTGATTGCCTTAAACAGATAAATTATATGTTATATATATATATATATATATATATATATATATATATATATATATATATCCTGATAAAAGTAGCATACAAAGTGGCGTCCGTATATGGACGCCATTTTGCACAAGCGTCTGATTTTGTTCAAAATCCTTCATTGTGGCGTAAAGGTACTGCTGGTTTATTATTTTCAAAAATGCAAATTTGTACCTATTTCAGGTGGTCACCAATTGAATGGTTATACTCGGCAGGCATATAGATTTAATGTACGAAAATTCCCGCAAGAGAAAAATCCGATTCTTATGTTTTCCCAAAACTTAACTCTACGTTTTGCGCTGGAATCGGATTCCGGGTTAATTCCCCAGGTGGGCGTTCTTCCTTGACGCCAATTCTACTGCGTAAAACAGTTTCGGAGGCGTTATAATATGGTTCGTCCCCTCGAATAGGAAGAATTGTGAGAATTCACTTAATGTTGATACGATTTGTCCCCAAGATTTAAATGCGGAGCCCTCCCGACTTCGGGAGAATTTATTTTATCGGGGATGTGTTGAAAGTAGTAGTAGATGAACATATAAAAAGTCCTGACCTGTAGGTAGTGTAGAAGTGGGCGGAAAGGGGATGGAAAGGTCTAAAAAATTGGTTTTTGGTCAATAACTCGAAAACGGTGCACCGTACAACAAAAATCATCCCGTCAACATCAAACAGAACATCAAATTTTTCACAAATCTGTTTTCGGAAAATTTTCTCTATCTTTCATACTTTCCAAGTTAACAGCTATCGGAAATTTCGTTTTCACATGAAAACAGTTTTCCCCTCAATTTTTTCGACCAACAATTCATTCTCGTGTCTCAGCCTTTTATTTAAGGGCAAAATTATTGAATAACAAGTTGCAGAGTATTGAATCCACTTCATATTATTGTTAGTAATCTATCTATGTCTAATAGGTCAGAAGTTCCTTTTTGAAATTTTCCGAGAATCACCCTCTGAAATCGTGAATGGCTCTTAGTTTGTATTTCAACCGTTCATTTCATACGGTACATTTAAATGTATATTTGTTACATCCAATCCATCCGTCCAATCTCCACATAAGCTGTCGCCCGCGCACCTCTTGCGCGCCTCTTTCACACCTCTCGAATCAGTTTGGGTAACTCCCAGAATAATCACGCAGGGTGATCCAGGTTTAATGAAAACTTTGTGAATTCTATTGTACTATTTCTTAAAAACATACTACATGTGACATCATGTAAAAGTTCTGGGACCTTTCTGGATACATGTTTTGCTCTATCATGACGTGAAATATGAAAATATCTCATTCCTGCTTTTTTTCTGGCCACAAAAGGTGGCAACACTTTTTTTTTAGTATTACCGTTCGCTAACAACCCAAGACCGAGGACATACTCATCACTCTCGTCGTCAGTGAACATTAATCTGAACTTGTAAAAATGTTATTAATGAAGTAAATTTGTGCGGATGCCATAATTGGTTGCGGTTACGAGTAATTGGATGCGACTACGGTTCCGAGTATTTCACAAATTCCGGTTTGTTCCAAGCAGGGTACCTACTACTGATATCATTCAATTAATTCTAAGAATAACATAACCTAGCAATGTCTTTTAGCGATTTTTTTTCAATAGAAGTGGTCTTTGCTGTTTTTCTTTACATGTTCTGTTTTTCTTTTTCTTTTTTCGAGTGGTAGTTTTCAACGTTTTAAAACGCGTGTTAAACAGTGTTTAAAACTGGCTTGTTTTTCTAACGGTGTTTAAAACAATTATTGAAACAATGTTTTAAACATCTGTTTTAAACCGTGCCAACCCTGCTCATGTAGGTTCGGATCAAAGAAGAGCGATTGAAGAGGGCAATGTTGATGTGCGTGTGCCCATCCACATTATGCATAGTGTGCACAAGACTCTACAGGTATTCCGTTTATAAATTCATAATGGTGGGTACATATCTTCTGATCATTCTTTTGTTTTACCTGGAGTCTTAACAGACTCACTTCGCAATACCAAATAATCGTAGGTAGACAAAAAAGCGAAACCCGTAGTCATTATAGGTACCTAGTAGTAGATCTAAATAATTTACCTTTTGCACTTCTTCTAAGCTCATCTGCATCGTGGTTATCAGGCTATTGAATGTATTCAACTCTCTTAAGAGACACTGAGTAGTTGGTTTAGGATTGGATCCAAGCGATGCCTGATGCTTGTCACACTGGAATTTTTCAGGTATTTTGGCTAGTATGTCTGCCACGAGATTCAAAATTTGTTCTTGTTGGGAGAGCAATTCAATATTTTCTGAAACAAATCAAAAGCTGATTAACGAAGTTATGGAATAGATTGGTACCTAGTTACTAAATATTAGCATACCATTGTTGAGAAGTTTCCCTGGCTGAAGATTTTGGGGGGGGGGGGGGGGGGTATACCGGGCACCCCATCCCTATATTGATAAAAGACAAATTTAAGAAAGGAAATTACGACGCAAATAAAAATTAAAGAGAGGGTAGCCAGGTAAGAATTGTCTGTCATCCTTGGGGGCATTTTGATACTTCCATTTTATCAAGTTCTTGAATCCTTAGCTTAATAATTAATTGTCTATCGTGGCAAGAAACCTACCACTGAACTATATACCTGGAACAGCAGCCGAGTTGGAATCCCGAATCGCCTGGCAGAGCGTCTTTTCCCCATCCCGTTCAGGCGACGCACAGCAGTGCCAAACCCCTCAAAAGGGGCAAAAACTTCTTACCGCCAGAATTTTCGCACGAAACTAGGTATACCCCATGTTTATCGGGGCGTAGATTCCGAATCTGAAGTTAGTCATTGTTTAAAACAAAGTCTAAAATTGGAGTTCATAAGTTTTGTAAGCTTTAGCGAGTTTTTAATACCTATAACATATTGTAAATATTATCAAAAAGTATTATTTTTCTTCTCTTCTGAATCGATACTGTTGCAATGGGTTCAACGATTTTCGAAGTTGTATAAAATGTTTTTCTACCGAAACCCGAAACTAAGAGAGAAATAGAAAATTTTAGTGCCCAAAATGTTCTCATAAATTGTTTTAAATTACAAAAATGTTCAACGTGCTCATCATGGAATGATTATCAATGAAAGATTTAAATTAGATACATGAATGTGAATGGTCAAGGCATTCCAATAAACATCAACATGAAAAAATAAACAAATGTTATGAGGATGTGATAGGGTATAGGATGTATCCATGGTTAACTCGGCCCCGTTGGAACATAAACTATGAAAGATAGAGGTGAATAATGACAATTTGGATTCGTTAATATTTAGGTACGGGAAAATCAGGTGGCAACACAATAAATTGAGCGGCGTAAATTTGATAGCTCGGTAACATCATGTGAAAATACGTCATTGGTTACATAAAATGCCATGAAAATTCTCAAGCAAATTTGAAAATTTGATCGGACAAAACCAAATACAGACCAGGTTGGCGATTTAGTGTTGAATTCATGTTGCTACAGCATACAACAAATACGTTTAAATTGGACCGAATGAATTTGGTGGCTCAGACCACTAGACATACCTACGGCATTTTCTTAAATTACCTACTCAATCTTTAAATGGAGCAGCGTCTAACCCGATAAATTACGGGAGTTGAAATCTTGGGAGAAGTTAGGTTTTAGTCTATAGAAAGGATTAATTGCAATAAGAATGCGGCTCAACGTTGCGCATAGTATCTTTATCTCCAAAAACCTCTTAAAAACTCATAAAAAAGCAGCACAACCTGGGGCAGCACACAATACCACCTTAATTTATTATCTGTAGTGTCTCAACAAATAAGTAACTTCACACCCAACTTGGGTACTTGGAAATATTCCGAAGATCAGTGGAAGGAGATGGTTAACTAAACTGTATCAACCACTGGCTTGGTTTCGGTTACAAATAAGACTAATGCAGTTGAGGTGGAGTGTCCGGACCTAGCTGGAAGGGCAGATCAAGCAAGGAATAGTGAACAGTATTGAGTTTGAAGGGGAACTGAGGAAACATTTCGAGGGCCCCCAAACACGAGCATTTTAAGGTGACTAACCGGACTGATGTTTTAACCCCCGTCCCGCCAAATTGACCCACTTTAGTCCTGATATTTGAGATAAAATCCCGCTCTCTTGTTGATGGGCACTAGATAAGTTGCTAGTACATACCTTCGAAGTGTATAATTACAATAGGAAATAGAACGGTGTTGTAATGAAAACCTTCTTCTAATGACTGAGTTAATAACATTAATTCCTTCCTATACAGCAACATAGTATGGTACCTACCTGTCAACAAGTTAGGTTCATTGTATCATTTTGTACAGCTATTCATTTTGGAATTAATATCAAAATATTTTTTCTGAGATTCTTGGTACATGCCATTTTTATGAAGTGCCTTTTTGCACGAATCATAAAACGTGGGGGGGAGGGGGTGTTTTCCTGCTCCTTGATTATCAGAAATTGGTCATTTTCCGCATATTACACATCCAAACAAACCACAACAACCACAAGGGGGGTTGTACCACTCAGTGTAACAATACAAGGGTGAGACTGTGGGGACATATGGGGCTTAAGTCAAAGAGCCCATTATGAAACATGTGAAAGACTCCGAAAATCCTGTTCTAGCTGAATAGTGTGGTACAGACAAAAGAGGACACAACAATATTATTTTTTAAGGAATTCCTTGCGAACTGGCTATGCCAACCTTGCAGAATCGGACATCAACGTTGGTGGAATCTATTTACCAAATCAGCACCACATGAGATCAACATAACCAAATATTGAAAATAACTACTTCACATAGTAGAACCAAACAAACAACCTCTTATAAGAAATGAATGCAGGGAGAATGGAACATGAAGAATGGGCATGAACAAAATTAATTATAAGAAAAAAATCCATCAGAGAAGGAACACCTAACCAAAAAGGGCCTTTCTGTGCACATCGGTAGGCTTCCTCCCTGGTGTCCAGATGTCCAAAGTGCTTCGGCTGTGCCACGAAAAATAGATGTGCCTGACTGATTATTATTATTTTTTAAGTTTAGTACCTTCCTTTGGAGATGTGCAGTCAAGTTTTCGGCAGAGCTCTCTAATCACTTCACAATTATTATCACGTTGTCTGTTTTTGTGAATGCCGAATATAGATGGTTCAGTTAGGAGAGGAAGGTTGGTAATGTAATCTGGAAAAAAATTAAAATAAATGAATGGATAAAATATATAAATTATGCACATGACCGGTCCGTAAAGCAGACATTTGGAACGAACGACGAAACAGAAAGGTACCTATTAATTTTATTTATTAGCAAATTTTCTTAAAAAATGAAGCTGTAGCAGTGGCTCCAACAATTTTAAAATCTACATTATCGAAAAATTTTCTGATTGAAATCCGTTTTAAGGCAGAGTGGTTGGTTCGAAGTGTTAAATGAAAAATTAGGTGAAATTAGACAGAAAATGGAGTGGAATGCTGCCAACCACATCTATTTCAATCCGTTGCCGAGATATGATTTTTTTAAATGTTTTTTTTTTCCAGGAAAACTACGTTTTTGAGAAAAAATTATTCTCCCCTAAAATATTTTTTCCCAACTATTGACCACATTTCCGGAATCACATTTATTCAACATCATTCAGACACATTAATTTAAAAAACAAACGTTTGGAATTGGGAAATTAAAAAAATGTTTAAAAACTAGCCACTTCCTCAAGATTATTCTTATGGACTTTCAAAAATCTCATTTAATACTCTATACAACGGTATAGTCAGTTAATTTACTTTTAATTTGCTAAATAGGGGGAACTTTTAGGTTTTAGAGTTGGCAGAATCCGAAAATGAAAGCCGTTTTTCCAGGTTGGCTCAAATTTGAAAGTTACAGCCTATGCGCCTGTTTTTTTTCCCTTCATGTTGAGTAATCTGAAAAATCACAACTAAAAGTTTTGCAATGTATTTCCAGGTTCAACCTCTTTTAATTTATGTTTTTTGGGGTGCGGAATCCAAATATGAAACCCGATTTTAATTATCTATCTTCGTTCAGACACAAATCTTGTTTCCACCCAGCGAAAATCGGAGTAATCTCCGAAAACAAAAACACATTAAAAGTTTTTTTTCCTCTGAAACGAAAAACGATAGAAAACAACCAGTTGCGATTTCGAATTCTGTATCAAAAAATCCTATTAAAGAGGTCTGTTTTAAACCTTAGTGAAGGTTAAATAATAAATAACTAACTTCACAATCATTTAACACTATCTACATATCTAACTTAGAATCTGACCTACATAATCTCATCTTTTGAATCTATGAAAAAGAATTCGATGTAATAAATACGTGTTCATAATGGAAGTTTTTAATGCAGAATTCAAAATTTCTACCGGATTTTTTTTTTTTTTTTTTTTTTTTTTTTAGAGAAAAATAACTTTTAATGTGTTGAAAACCGTCGTTTTTGGCGATTTTTCCTATTTTTACTGGGTTTAACCAAGATTTGTGCGTGAAAAAAGATAGATAATTAAAATCCGGTTTCATACTCGGATTCAGCACCCCAATATACATAATATAAGGTGGTTAAACCTGGAAAGACAATGAAAAACTTCTGGTTATGATTTTTAAGATTACTGAACATGAGGAAAACAGCTAAAATTGGGAAAATCACAGCTAAAAGTTTTGCATCGTATTTCCGGGTTTGACCACCTTACTTTATGTGTATTGGAGGTGCTGAATCCGAATATGAAACCGGATTTTGACTATCTAGCTTTTTTCAGGCGCAAATCTTGCTATAACCAAGCAAAAATTGGAAAAATAGCCGAAAACAACGTTTTTCAATACACTAAAAGTTATTTTTCTCTGAAACGAAAAACGATAGAAAAAATCCGGTTGTGAATTTGAATTCTACATTAAAAAAACGTATAAACAACACGTATTCATTTAAAAAGTTAGAAATATACCCCTTTTGTAGGATTTGGAATGTAGAATTTAAAATTTTAATCGCATTTTCTCTGTCGTTTTTCATTTGATGAAAAAAACATTTTTCATTTTGATGAAATTCACAAGAGTTATTCCTTTTAAAATGGATAGAAATGATATCCTATACTCTCATACCTGGAAAAATACTCTGGGGCGGTAACTAGCAAAAAAACCTACATGAATAGGTGAAAAACGCCATTTTTTAGCACCTTTTCAGCACTTTTTGGTCTTTTTATCAATATGGCCACTAAATGATGCAAAAGAACTATCCTTTTATCTTTACATTGTTTTGTTTCATCTCCGAAGGGTGAAGTAGTGAAAAAATCTGATATAACGTTTTTTTACTTTCTTTACTTAACCCGAAGGGTGAAGGGAAAGTCTCGCAATCACCCAGAAGATCAATTTCTGAAACTCATGCTAAGATGGGCATTTTGTTCAACCTGAACCCATGTCTGTACGTTTCATGAAAATGTATGTATATATGTGTGTGTGTGTGTGTATGTAATTCGTGTACAGAATTGCGACCATACGGTACGACATAAAAAATTCCAATTTCGGTGTTGGGTTTTTATACCCCAGCGCAAGCTACTGTAGGAACATCTGCTTAAAATAATCATTTTTAGGGGGTTAAAAAAAATCAGAATAGATGAAAACCCGTCGTTTTTGGCACTTTTGTTTTTCTTTTCTACAAAATGGCTCGAGGGATTGTGATGAAATTCATTGGAGTTACTTCGCTTATAGGTAGAAATGATATCCCACGCCCCTCATACATGGGAAAATACTCTGAGGGCGGTAATTAGCAAAAAACCTTAAAAAATATGTGAAAAACACAATTTTTTAGCACCGTTATAGCACTTTTTTGGTATTTCCTTCAATAGGTCACTAAATGATGCAAAATAACTACGTATCCTTTTATCTTGTCAGTGTTTTGTTCCATTTCCGAAGGGTGAAGTTGTGAAGAAACCTGAATTAACGTTTTTTCATTTTCCTTACTGAACCCGAAGAGTGAAGAGAAAGTTTTGCAATCAATCAGAAAATCAATTTCTGAAACTCATGCTAGGATGGGTATTTTGTTCAACCTGAACCCATACCTATACGTTTCATGAAAATGTATGTATGTGTTTATGTGTGTGTTCCCTTATGGGCTCGAGCTGGGAGATCGCCTGCACTGCTGCTGACCTTGACTTCGTATGGCAGCAGTTGTTGTGGTGCGACCGGGCAACACCAACTGCTCCCAAACCCAGCTCATCTGCTGAATTCACTGCTGCTCTGCATGAGACAGTAGATGGTAAAGAACTCCGGCAATGAATAAGTAAAAAAAAAAAAAAAAAAAAAAAAAAAAAAAAAAAAAAAAAAAAAAAAAAAAAAAAAAAAAAAAAAAAAGTGATCAAAATTTTTATAAGTTGAATAAAAAGCAGGGTGCTAAATGCTCGGTAATTCCTAGGAAAGATCTATTTGCATCTACTGACCAATGTATTCTCCAATTTCGCCAACAGGCGGCAGTGGGTATTGGTGTCCTTCCCCATCTCTGTTGAATTTGAATGGCACAGTTGATTCCAAAATGAAATCTCCGAAATATTCATTGATGTAGGTGTTGAGTATTCGGCGATCATACTTGTCAGTGATTCTTCCTCCATATACCACCTAAAAATATAAAATAAAAATATATTGGTACTAGTTCTAGATAAGGTATCAGTAGCAGGAAGAATTCTAAAAGGAGTTTGAAATTTGATCATAATAATCAGCGAAGTCATGGGGAACCATCGAAACTAGAAAGTTTTGGCATGTTTTCTTGAAAGAATTCACAATTGTACTAACTTAATAACCTGATTTGTCGCGTTAAAGAAGTTCTGACTTGACCTTTCAATCAAATTTCTAGCTATATTCAGTTTGCATAAGAGATCTGTGAGTAAAAGAGCACAACGTGTATGATAGCTTTGAGAAGGTATAGGGAAGTCAAGAGGATGCCTTGCGTTGTATAAAAGGCAATAAAAACATAGCAGAAAAGCGTAAATCAAGAAATAGCGTGAAACGTCATAATTGGTCAATTGAGAAACGAAACAATTATACCTACTCAATGTAATTATGTTTGCGCATGCGCAGAATGAACTGATGAGTTGAGAACAGTGTAATAGGTACGGAACCATTTACAAACTAACGCACGCATTCACTGACTATTTCATCAAATCGGATGAAAACTGTGGAAACTGATAAGCGACCATCTACAACCTATCCCGCACAACCCCTGACAATTTTATCAAAATCGGATGAAAACTGTGGAAAATAAGGTCGTTACAATGATTTCACATTGGCGCATGCTCATTAGCAATTAATTATACAATCATGTTGAAATTGATATGGGATGGTCATATCTTCATCCCCCAACTATCATCCAAATTTGAGAGAGGTCGGACGACTAGGGCGTGAGAAAATGATGCTTGGTAGAATTTACGTTTGCGCATGCGCAGAGTGAATTATTCAGTCAGGAACGATGAAACTGATAGGGGTCCGTCTACACCCTAGCCCGTACATTCCCTGAGAAATTCATCCAAATAGGATGAAAAATGGAAAATAAGCTTGTTACAAGGATTTGTTGACACATTATTTGTCAAAATTTAAATTCGTCATAAGATTCGCCAGATATATTTTCCTATCTTTACAACTCACATTCACCAAATGACCCCACTAAACTCCTTTGTGAGTGATTTAGTAAATGAAATTGTCCCACTTCTAGTCTACGCCTCCCTGATTACGGGTCCTCTGGCAACGCCAGTGGCGATATATTGTGAATAATATATTGGCGATTTTCATTTAATTAAAAAATGGAATAAAATAAACAAATGAATAAAATAAAAATAATAGATTGACACAATGAATAATGATTTGTATGGCTATAAAGAAAGGTGAATCGTACCTCTCCTATGAAGTATCTCAAACTGCTCCATGGGATTTTACAGTTTCCCTTGTTAAAAATTTTGTTCAGGTAATGTTCAATGATCATGATTGAAACAAGTAGATCGCTCTTAGTGAATTTGTACTTAATGTTCCATCCGTACTTTCCAAAACTTTTTCTCTCCTGGTAAAATATTCATTAAAGAAAATTAAAAATTGCCACTTGATAAATAGGTAGGTATTCAATTAGATATGAGTTAGACCTACATTATTATATTGATCGCTGTACTAGTGTAGACATTGTGGAATTTAATGAACGTTACTATTTTTCATCCAGTCGGCTGAGATTAGGTTAATAGTGGTAAATCAATAATACAGGGTGTTTGCGTCAGGTATATTGGTTTTAAGAACTCCACAACTTTTGAAAGGGGGCCTAGACGGGTCAGCGACCTCTCGTTTTGTTCGGGCGGTCCTTGAATTTATTACCATCATGGCCAAATGGGGGTCCAGAACACGGTGTCATGTTATCATTTGTTCATTACCAGTGATAGCGTAGGTAGTGGGAGGCCAGCATAAGTTGAGGGAGCGTTTAAATGTTGATCGCAATCGTAGTGTCCCGAGTCTAAAATCTGTCCTGAAGTTGGGTAGAAGCGCGGTTACTTTAGAAGACGGTACCTACCTTTCAATCTGAAGGCGCTTTGGGAAAAGAAAACCCAAGGACCGCCGCGCTACGGTCCAGACGCGGCAAAAACCCCCAAATTCAAGTTGAAGTTTAAATCAATTCGATCATATTCATATCATATTCGATCATATTAGTTTGGGAAAAGGATGTAGAATTCAGTAATCGGATAAAAATGATCGTAATGTTCATCAACATAGGTGCAAAACTCAAAATTAGTGCGCTCTGCGTACAAATTTCACTTGCGCACTATAATTAATGCACTTACTGACTCAGGATTTTTTTTTTTTTGCCTTCACCGTTTTCTATTTGGTTCATATACCCTTAAACAATGATATTAATTTCAAAAAGTTAGTAAATACATTATTTCTTCGCTGTATTTCTCACTTTTTATCGATTTTCCCACTTATTTGGCAGTTTTTTCAAAAGCTAAGCTCCAGCTCAAAATAATTTAAAAAAAATAAAATTTCTTGACTGCTTGAGATTCAGTTTGATGCCCTCTAAACGTTCGAAACAGCCAACCAGTTTAAGCTATTTGTTTTCGCATATTATTGATGATGAAACCTTGAAATGCAATATAATAAGTAGATATGGTAGTAGACCCCATGTGTGGCACATAATATTGCACTATATTTCAATGCTGAGTCGAATGCAATCTGTTAGAAATCCCCTGCATAAAATAATCAAGAAATGGCAATTTTTCTGAAGAATGGTCATGTTTAAACTAAGGATATTTTCGGAGTCAAACGTCATTTTCTCCCTTAAATTCTGCTGTAATAATAACATAGACAGCACAATTGAAAAGCTGGTAAGGTATCAAAAGTTCCAGTTATGCAACAAGGTTTAAGGAGCGATTTTGTTTTCATAAAACGTTCGGAAAATATATCTTGGTGCCGGAAAAGTGCGCTGGGGATAGTTGCAATGGACTCAGCACCCTAAAAAACGTATTCCACGAGACCCCTACATGCCTATGTAAATGAAACCCTCAAAATCCCCCATTTGTACCCATTTTCACCCATAGCACTCATGGGTGTGGATTGGACGACATAGGATCCACCTAAATCGATGGTACGTCCAAAATAATATCCAAACGACACCCCACATGCTCATGTAACCGAAAACACATTTTTAAACTGTGTGCATCACCCATTTTTCTCCATTAGGCGTGAATTAATCGGGCTGGCGAGTTGTTAGGACCAATTAGGGACCAAACAGAACCTTTATGCCAAATTTCAAACTGATTCTAGAGGTTTTTGCCACTTTTCATGGTTTCTGGACCATTGTGCGGCGCACCCACCTTTCACTCGCCCTGTGCATTGCGCTTATACCCTCAGTCACGTTTCGTGAGTGAAGTTTTTAAAAACGGTTTGCAGTCCCATAGCGACTTATTCAAACCGTGGTGGGAAGAAGCAAGGAAGAAACGAATTTTTAGTTAATTTGTTTCTTATGCTTAGAGTTAAGTGATTTTAGGGGTAAAACTGGTTATTTATTGTCTAAGACTCGATTATAACGGAGTAGGAGAGATCAGCAAGTGTTAGGTAGGTATTGTTAAATTCAGCGTGAAACATTACGAGACACCGACCCCAAACTCGTTGGTTTTTTTTTTTTTTTTTTTTTTTTTTTAAAGAAAACCCTCAATTTGTTTTAAAAAAATATGTTTTTTAACATTAAAATAATTTTCTCCCCTAATTGGCAAAATAAAAATAAAATGGATCATACCGGTGGTAAGGTAAAGTTTCGGGGAAGTTTTTCCCCTTACGGAAATGAAAACATTAATTTTACAAAGGGTATGTAGCCATTGAGAAAATTGTTGCAGCTGGTGCATTAATATTGTCTTTCCTTCGGCACAAGTTTTTCCACTGCCCTCTGAGGCACTTATTCTTAGGAAAGCTGTAACATTTAATATATACCTACCAAGAATTTCCATTATTTCTATTGCAAACGAAAACTGCTCAATTAGGCATAGAGAGCCACCTACCTACTTCAAGTTTCTTGTTACGTTTTTACTTGTGCTGTCATACCAAACTCGTATCAGTGATTTTTTTAACGCTAAATTAACACGCCTAACTTAATGAATACAAAATGAATTTTTATTTGAATGGGAGACGGATAAGTTACTTAGTTTCACAGGACAGTGAGAGCTGTTGACAGTTGTCCCGTACTTTTCTCCCTTCAAATGATAAAATTACATTCAAACTGAAAAAATGTTGGTACCGAAAGTTAAGTACCTACCAATATTATGGAGAAGATCCAAAAGAAGATATTTGAAAGCCTCAAAAAAGTATAATTTCCTTTACGAAAGTACACACTACAAATTGTTAGTGAAAAAGTTATTATTTATGAAGGGTTTAGAAGTTGTTCCTCCTTAATTTTCTGTTGATCTTACCTCAATAACTGCGTGGAAAAATGCTAGTGAAAATACAGTGGTAGGAAACGCTGGATGAATGCATGATGCAAATAGATCCGATTCTAAAGAATGGAATGTGTCCAGCAGGTTTAATTTCAGAGAAGATGGTGCTTCAATAGTAACTGAAAAAAATCCAAGAAAAAATATATTATCTTTCAATCAATCAAACTATAAGAGATAGATTTTAAACTACACATGGACCTAAAAATCGTAGGTGCATACCTACTTACAAAACAAACTGACCATTAGTAGTTACATTTCAGTTGATCCTATTCTGAAAATGTCAACACTAACCATATTTTGTTGGTACTCTTACCTATACGATAAACAATATTTTCAATTATTTTTTATTTTTGTAATAAAAGATGTAGAAAGAAAATGATGTTGATCCCATTTTTTAAATCTTTAAATGGTCCTAAGCAGTAGTTACAAATTTTCAATACCTAAAGTAGTTAGGTACCTAAAACATGGCAGAAAAAAATTCAGTGGAAAAAACAACTACTACATTAAGGGCGAATCACGAAAAAAGTACATTAATTGAAATATTGTGCTCATACTTCATTTTTCCAGCTTTAAACTATATTATACTTAGAAGAAGATGACGATTTTTCGTGCGCAAAAATTGTATATTAACCCTTTAGAAATCCCTTGATTTATTTGTTATCTTTACAGTCTTGATCAATTAATGTGTATTTACTTCAATCAAAAATGGGGAAACGCTCGAGGATGGATTCAACATTTGCCATTTATTGATAGTGTATTTTGGGAGTGATTTGATATTCACTTATACAGGGGTTTTCAGCACATGTATCAATAGAGTGTTCATAAGAGCAATCTTGCCTATGTGATAGGGAGGTACCTACCTCCATTTTAAGTGAATTAGGTAGGTAAATAAAACTTGTATGCTAAGATCACAAAATTCGTAATTCGGAGCTAGTCCGTAATCCGTAATCCAAACGAACCAGTATCAAATTAATGCCTTGTAGTATTGCTTCCACATCAGTGTAGAGCGATGGGGAATTGCAGTTCTTGTCATTTGGATTTGGAAGGCTAACCAAAACTCACCTTTGTGCGATATTAGAATGAATTGATGCTGGAAGTTCAAACAATTTTCAGTAGTCAGCCAAAGTCGGAAAGAGCTATGTTTTGGTTCGTGGTTGTAAAAGCAATTATACAATCGAAACATCAGCGATGGTAGTAAGTGACAGTTTTCAACAATCATCCATTTGCCATTCGCCATAGCGTCAATTAGTTTGCCAATCACCTCCTAAAAATTTAGAATCTGTAAATATTTTGTTAAAGAATCAGGCAATTTTCAAATGCATCCTTCTTAGTAGAATAAACATCTTCGTTGGTAAAAGATAAAACATATCTCCTAATTACAATTTACCTTCTTCCTAAGCCTTCTGGACAACACGGTTACTGAAGCTGATTAATGATACCTCTCACTAATAATTGAAAATGTCATAACTTGAAAAACTGTGCTGAAATTGGTTCTAGAACTTTAGAACGCCATAACATAAATAGTCTGCAAGCTAGCTCAGAATTTTGCTTGGAGGAATAAAATATGCTTTAATGAGGTTTGAACCATTTTTATCTCGCAATATGCCAGTAGAAAATTTGATATCGTAGCCGAACACCTATCCCATGACGGGTTTCTTCTTTTGACAACGGAATACACTCTAAATACTTTCTAAAAAATAGTTCTAATGAGGGGGCGAGTGACATGCGTTAGACAAAAGGGTCAGATGTCAGTATTTTCCATATTCAATGTTTTTTCCTTGAGCGTAGAAAATTCTGACTTCAAAAAAAAAAAAAAAAAAAAACTTTAAAAAGCTACTTACCCTAGCCAACTTTTGTGGGCCTCTACATCACTGGATGACCATCTTCCCCACGACCCCCTGCACGACACATGTGCAACTTGTGTCACACTGGTTATATCAAGTCCCACCATGCACCGACTCATTTCATAATAAAATAATATCTAACTCTTCCTTTATCTCCTTTCAAGACAACGGTGATTGCTTATTGTAATTCTCGGAGGAGGAAGAAGAGGTGGGACCAATCATCAAAGATGATTTATTTTTAGCTAGTGGGTGCCTATATGCGCTACTCAAGGTAGATAGCTCTAATCAGGTACTTTTGGTTATCAACCAAACGGAGTGCCAGATCATTGAAAATAAGTATCTGTTAGCTGCCTGCTTCCGAATGAATACAGGTCATGACTGCCTGAGAAAGCATCTTCACGACATAGAACTTGGAAATGACCCATACTGCCCCTTGGGCAATCTCGATGAATAGATGACATCCACTCATCTTGAGATATTTATTTATTTATTTTATATAATACGAGCAGCGCGCGATTAAATTAGAGGAATTGAAAAATTATGACAAAAAACACGGAGAAAATTGATAGATAATAACAATTTGGTACAAAAAATTACAGGGATACGTTGATTATCAATGCAGAATGAAGACGGTGACAAAGTAGTGGGGTAGCAATTGCAAAAGTCTAGTTCCGGATTCATTCCGAAGAGGAGATTCGTTGTTCGAAGGAACCGATGCACAGTGGTCGAAGGAACCGATGCACAGTGGTCCAGAACTTCCGGACACGTAATTTCGAAACTTCTAGCGACTTTAATTGTATCACTTTTGCTTCCAAAATGAGTAGGTCTTCTGTTTTTGAGTGCGTAGATTCCAAAAATCATGTTTTTATTCACTTTTGAGACTCTAAAATGGTTAAAAATTGACATTTTTCGGTTTTTTATTGATTACCTGAACATTTCATATCAGACCCAAGTTTATTATTGGTCATCTCAACGTTTTCATTAAAATTAACAAATTAATGAAGTTGAATCGAAAATATTGGAAAATAGAAAGAAATCAAAGGAAAAATGAAACATCAGGGGGCAAATAATACCAACTACCAAAAGTATCTAATTAATTTTATTTATATCATATTCTTTCACTTAATATTCAAGATTAATAATAATCAATTTTCCCATCAATAATCAATATACTCAAATTGGTAACAATAAATTTCGAAGAAACAAGTTTTTTCTAGTAAGACTTTTCTTGAGACAAATATAATAATAATTATTATTTATTATTGTGATTACCTATATATTTAATAGGTACCTACCTACATGATGATACATATTATATTAATGGATTAATCCCTTTTTAATTAGGTAAGAACAATCAACAGTTATCATATAATATTGGTATTCATTAATCCACAAATTAATGGGTTTCAGCAGAAAAAACAGTTTATAAAAGAAAAACCACACTTCTTGGGGTGGATGGGTAGGGGTGGGGGATTTCGTTAAACATTCGCTGGAAAAATAAATGATTGAAATTGAAAAAAAAAAAAAAATTCACAGCAAGTATCCCAAACGGGAGTCTAAATGTGCGGAGATACGGACTTTAGATTAGAAAAATTGACCTACAGGCCAAGATAGCTACTAGTAGCACCTGGGATTGGTTCGGAAACTTACTTTATACGTTTCTTGGCAATCTGAGACCAACTTTAGCGCGCACATATTTGAACGACTCTAAACTACTTAATTTGGAAAAATATTAATGAAAATCGTACTTTAAAGATAATTTTCTCATCTTCGGATCTACTTGTTGGCTGTGATGACCAATCAGCAAAGCTCTCGCTACATTAACAAAAGAATAGCTAACATCGGTGTTTCATATATTAGACGATGTTTTTAGATGAAAACTACGAGGGTTGAAATAATGGAGACGAGAGAACAATCATGACTGGTGATTTATTCAGGTTAGGTAAACAATTAAGTGGGAGGCGATCATGACGGCATCTATCGAGATATGAATACACTATAAAACTGTGAACACAGAGTGAGGATCACAACATCATTCCTCTTTAAGTAAGTTGGTATGATTGATAATCGCCACGGCAATAGTAATCTACCAGGCATTGATAACAAATGGCGGCGCCTCGCCGTTTTCGCAGTTTAGTAAGGTTATATTGTTAAGCTTCGTGACAATGCGGTAATTTATACTTTTACATTACCAAATTTGACCAGTGTTAATTAATTCAACAAAAGTGCAGTGATTAGGATTATTATTATGAATAACGGGTTATACATAGTGTGAATAATTCAATACAAAGTTTAGGTGATACTTAATACCTCTAATTTGAGTATACCTCTGGGTACGTTATGTTAGTAATTAGCTATGTACAATCTTCTTCTACCTATATGTGTGTATGTATATCAAATAAATTGTTTACATCTTTCTCCTAATCAATGTCTATTCCATAAATCTTTTTGGTGCCTTCAAATTTTCTCTGTTTCGTAAATCGTATTTTCGTCTATCAGTACTTTTCACATTTTCATTCGTTTCTTCTTTGCATGGTATTATATCCTTCCTATTTCTACGATAGTTTCTGTTTTCTTTATCCCTTACCCAATATGATCTGGGTGTTTTCGCTTTCTCAACAACTTCTCCTTGTACCCATCTATTGTTATGACGATATACAATATGCTGACCTACGTTAACGTCACTCAATTGTTTCGATCGTTTGTCTTGTTGACATTTTTGATTATGCTGAGATTTTTGGAAACACTTTTTTAGGATATTTCTATTAGGTATTTGGGGTTGAAGTTCCTTATCAATTATCGTCATTTTATCCCTGAGTGCCCTATTAAATAGGAGTTGACTTGGGGAGTAATTATTGATAGACGGGATTGCGGTATTCCGATAATGGAATAGTAAAGTGTAAGGGTCTTGGCCTGATATTTTGGATTTTCTAAGTATTGATTTGCATATCTTTACCGCTGACTCGGCCAGAGCATGACCTTTTGGGTGATGAGGGCTACTAGTGGTCAGCTCTGTCCCTAATTCAGACAAAAAGGTAGCAAACTCTCGACCACCGAAAGGATTATTGTCAGTGACAATCTCCTGAGGGTAGCCATGGGTGGAAAATATTTGTATACATACTTTTTTTATGTCGTTTACGGATTTTGATTTGAGTTTATTTAACTCGATCCATTTGGAAAAATAATCGATCGTAACTAAATAACTTTTGTTCTCAAATTCGAGAATGTCCATGGCTAGTTTTATCCATGGGAGAGCCGGAATATTAGTTGGAATCATTGGTTCACTTGGGTTTTTTGGCCTATTTAGTAAACATATCTGGCAGTGATTTATGTAATTTTCTATTTCTTTCGACATATTAGGCCAATAGAATTTTTGGCGAGCTTTTGCTTTAGCTTTTCCTATCCCTATGTGTCCCTCATGAAGCAGCTTCAGAATTTCTTTACGTAGATTTAGTGGAACCAATATTCTATCTCCAAACATCAGTAAACCATCTTCAAATAGCAACTCATCCCTGATCTGATAGTAGGGTTTTAATTCGGCATTTATTAGTTTTGGCCAATTGCTATTCAAAAATGTATTTAGTTTGTTTAATACGGGGTCGTTTTTTGTTTCATTTTTAAAGGTTGTTTGTTTATTTGTTGACATTGTATTTGCTATTAACGTATGTATTACGTAACTAAGTTCTTCATCATCTTTTGGCATCGGACCTACTGTCGCTCTTGATAATGTGTCGGCGAGTATCATTTGATTTCCCGGAAGGTAAGATAGTTTATAATTATATTTAGTAAGCTTCAGCATCATCCTTTGTAAACGACTCGGTACTTTCTCTATATTCCGCTGTACAATATTTATCAGGGGCTTATGATCAGTTTGGATCTGGATCTCATGACCGTAAGTGTAATAATGAAAGTGCTCTAATGCGAAACATATGCCTAACATCTCCTTCTCGATCATAGCGTAGTGTTTCTCTGTTTTAGTCAGAGAGCGTGACGCAAACGCTATTGGTTTCCCCTTTTGCAGTAAAACGCAGCCTAAACCATCCTTGCATGCATCAGTTTGAATTAGTAGGGGTTTATTTTCATCGTAATGGGAGAGAACTGGGCTTGAAGTTAATATAGATTTTAAATGGTTTACTGCATTAGTGTGTTTTTCCGACCATGACCATACGACGTCGTTCCTCGTAAGTTCCCTTAAAGGGGCTGTTAGTTCCGAAAGTTTAGGAATGAATTTTCCTAGGTATTTAATTACTCCTAGAAATCTTAGTAGTGCTTTCTTATCTGTTGGTAACGGTATCTCAGTTATAGCTTTTATTCTCTCAGGGTCTATTTCTAAACCTTTATGGGAAATTATGTGACTTAAAATTTTTAGGCGCTGCTGTCGAAAATTGAATTTTGTTGGGTTAAAAGTGATCCCATTTTTTATTGCTATTTCAAGTACATTTATCAATATCTGATCATGTTGTTCAACTGTCTCGGCTGAAATTATAAGATCGTCTATATATATATTTACTCCTTTTATCTCACCAAATATTTCACTATTCTTTTTCTGGAACACCTCAGCCGACGTTTTTATCCCAAACGGTAACCGGGTAAATTTATAACGTCCAAACGGTGTGCCAAAGCAAGTGAGTTCTGAGGATCTTTCGCTAATAGGGATCTGGTAAAAACCATCTTTGAGGTCTAAACAACTGAAAAATCGTTTACCATTTAGATCACTCAAGATCTCGTCTTGTGTGGGAATCTGAAACTTATCATTAACTAGCTGATCATTTAAATATTTGGGATCTAGGCAAAGCCTTAACGAGCCATTGGGTTTCTCCACTATGACGAGAGGATTTAACCATTCAGAGGGTTCAGTTACTTGTTTTATTACCCCTATTTCTTCTAATTCAGCTAATTCATTTTTTAATCTGTTTAGTAAATGCTTAGCCACTCTACGTGGTGCATGTGACATAGGCTTGGAATTATCTTTTAATTTTAATTCATACGGCTTTCCAGGGAATGATCCTAGACCTGTGAAAGCTTTCTTATATGTTTTTATTACCACTTCTCTGGATTCGACGTTCGTGTTTCTAATGGATGCTACACGTTGTACCAATTTTAATTTCACACAAGTGCGTAAACCTAGTATTGGTTTATCGTTAGTGTCTACAATTAGAAATTTAATCTTAGAGTAATTATCGTTTATTTTGGTGAGTAACACTACTTCACCCATCACTATTAAAGAACTACCATTATAGGCAGATAATTTTACATTGCTTTTGTTTAAATTCATTTTATTTTTATTATTTATTATTTTAAAGATTCTTAGAGGCAATATATCAACTTGGCTTCCCGTATCCAACTTGAATTTTATTTTAGTATCGCTTATTATACCTTTTTCCTCCCAGATATTATCGTTTTGATTATTATCTTTTACGTTGTCCACTTTTATATAATCAATATACAGCGATTCATCACTGTCGCTTTCATTATTCACATTGATGGCCCTAGTAAATTTCTTATTCTTGTTATATGTTTTCTTAGTATCTTTGTTATTTTTCTTAAAACAACCTACTTCGAAATGGTTATATTTGTTACAGAAACTACAGATTTTTCCGTAAGCAGGACAATTTCTAGGTTCATGTGTATTTCCACATTTTTTACAATGGTAAGTTGGATTCTTATTATTGCTATCTCTATTGTTATCATTCGATCGATTTCTAGTTTTATGTTTTATTCTTAGTTTCTTAGCTGTACCTTTTCTTATGGCATCTACTTCCTTCTGGGTATGTCCACCGGTGATATCTTGTATCTCCGCTTTCCTGGTTCCGTGCAGCTTGCAAATGTTGGTTGCTTCCTCCAGGGTTAATTCGTCCCCTTTATCCAGCAATCTGCTTAGTAGTCCCTCGTCGGTTACTTGCGAAATCAGTCTATCCCGTATCATATTGTCCCTCTCTTTATAATCACAGGAGGCGGCGGCCGTTTTTAACTGGGTAATAAATTCATGGAGGGGCTGTCCATGTTGTAGCGATAGGGTGTTGAACTTAAAACGCTCGTGCAACACGTTCCTCTTTGGGGAAAAATATTCTGAGAAGGCGTCTACCGTTTCTTGGTATGTACTTAAAGCAGTTTTCGTCGCAGTCGCATCATCTGCTTTGGAAGTTGCTTCACGATCGGCCTTGAGCGTGTTGTAGATTTCTATGCCTTTGGATCCGAGTTGGTTCAGAAGAACGGCTATTTTCACTTCGTCCTTCTCCGCCTTTTTCTTGGAAGCAACGAGGAAAAAACCAAAAGCTTGCAACCAGTCCGTCCACTCCTTCTTCAAATCGCTAGCCTCAAAATTGAATTGTTGCGGTGGCCGTGCATCAGACATGCCGTCCCGTTTTCTATGGCTGCACCGTGGTTAATGACGACGGTTGTCTTGGTAGTTAACTGCCGAAATACGCGTCGACGAAACACTGTATACTACTAATTAAACACTGTATACTAATTAATTAACAGTCCGCGTCTTTGCGATATTACTCACATTTATCTTCTGACACCATGTTTCATATATTAGACGATGTTTTTAGATGAAAACTACGAGGGTTGAAATAATGGAGACGAGAGAACAATCATGACTGGTGATTTATTCAGGTTAGGTAAACAATTAAGTGGGAGGCGATCATGACGGCATCTATCGAGATATGAATACACTATAAAACTGTGAACACAGAGTGAGGATCACAACAATCGGTCTACTTTAAACATTCCGAATTTCCTGCAAACTTCAGCAGTTTTCGGAAAAGCTTTGGCAGGATTGAGTGTTTCAAGAACTGTAGAATAAGGTATAAAATTTTCAAATCTGTAGAAAAAAAATTAAAAAAATTGAGTGTTGATCTCGTTTTCAGGGGTTCTGGACCACTGTGGGGCGTTTATTCGAATAATTAGGTAGTCAAGGAGAATGTGACGAAGAAATTGTTTGTCGACCTAGCCTAAATTGAGGCACCAGATTTGGATGTTCATCAACCTGTGGAGCAGGGTAACATCGGCTATACAACGTTGTCTCTCCGAGGAATGAGGAATCAGTATACATTTCTTCAGTATGGATTCATAATTCAACTCATGCGAAGGTATGCCGAGTTTTTAGGTGAAGTAATGAAGTAATTTGTTTTGAGTGCTCTCTAGAATATATTTGTGCACAGTGTACGCCGGGTACACCACAGAACAATAAGTTTCTCGAGCACCGTCGGTACACCAGATAGGGAACAGACAGGTCGGCAGTGTGAGACGGAATCCTTGTCCCCATTCTAGCGAATCGGAGTAACATGAGATGACTTCCACCTGAGTGGACACGATCAACTTTGCCCTTTTGGGTTGTTCAAGAGTGTTGAGCCTTCCCTCAGCGGAAGCTTTATAAAATAAATAAAATGAATAAAATAAATAAAATAAATAAAATAAATAAAATAAATAAAATAAATAAAATAAATAAAATAAATAAAATAAATAAAATAAATAAAATAAATAAAATAAATAAAATAAATAAAATAAATAAAATAAATAAAATAAATATAATAAATACAATAAATTAAATAAACGAAATATTATAACATCAATATTATAACAGACAACACAATATAACAATCAATACAACAATACAAACAATATAACAATCAATATTATAACAGAAACCTATCTATAGATGAAATTATTTTAATCCATAGCCAATTACCAGGTGTGTCACTCCCGCTCACCCAAAAACCCAGCCATGACTGAACACATGAAACACCCTTTAAACTTGTAATAAGCAGCAAAATTTTATTTTTTTCCAGTAACTTTTTATTTGAAAAAATAAAAAAAATCATTTTTGCTCCCCTTATGTAGATTAAAATATGGATCCTCTTCCCCTTACCTCATCAAATCCATTGCCCATAGAAGCATGCTGACAACCCTGTTTGTCATTGTGTTCTTTGGAAAGTTTCAGCAGCATTGAGACTGGGCCTGTGCCTGGTCCAACAGTTATAAGAACTGGAGTGATCTCAGATGTGAATGAAATTATATCTTCTAACCTGTGTAAATACCATTTATATAAATGAAAAGAGAGACTGGTGAAAAATCCATATTGAACAAAATAAAAAACGTCCAAAGTTTTAAATGTTTGATTCAACAGCTCATTGTCATCTAATTTATAAACTATATATGTTTCAGTTTTCATATAGGCAACGCATGCAGTAGTTTGCTAATGTAAAGTACAGTTTTCTAGGTAAAAGGGAAGATATACAAATACATAGGTGTTCTGTATTTCAGAAACTGAATGGTGAATTTTAAATGTTGGTAGCTAAATGTTATATTTGCAGGTACGTGAATCTCAGAATTATTTGATCAAATTACTATTAGAAACACATTGTATTTTCAGTAAATATTCCAAAATTCTGATCATAGACATTTTCAACTTCAAAAAACCCCTCCTCCTTTCATAAGGATGTTTAATAGGTACCAAGGTACCTATGTATTATTCAGAGTCACCTCTATAAATAATCATCACGGTTAC
This sequence comes from Adelphocoris suturalis, assembly GCA_030762985.1. Classification (NCBI taxonomy): domain Eukaryota; kingdom Metazoa; phylum Arthropoda; class Insecta; order Hemiptera; family Miridae; genus Adelphocoris; species Adelphocoris suturalis. Next base: position 9,835,938 of record CM061045.1, on the reverse strand, counting down.
AATAAAAATTCCATTCTTGCGCCCGAAAATTAATCTTTCCTAATGAAAAGATGAGTTCGTTGGTCAGTATTTTTTGGTCACATTAAATTGGTCAAATTTCAAAAAATGTGCTAAAAAATCACTAAAATTGGTAACGGCTAAAAGTCGTTAAATTTATACATATATTTTTAAGCAGAATTTGAGTCAAAAGAAGTTTATTAACGATGAAATAGACATTAAAAAATCTAAGTAAATATTTATGGTAAAAAATGTAGTTGAATTTCGTTAATATTTGCCGAAATGTCGACAAAACTGCAAAAAAAGCTAAAAATTCTAAATCTTTTTTGAATTGTGGAATATTATTAAACTAGTGTTTGCCATCAAATCGGTACCTAGTTAACAATTTCTTTTTACTCGGAGTTTTCAGTGATTTCATAACAATGTACTCGTAACATAATATGGTACGACAATTTACGAAAATTCGCCTTCGATAATACTGCATGGCTGGAACTTTCTTATTTTTATTATAGTTTGTAACAAGATATTGACCTATTTAGTACCTACGCAATTTAATTTAATGTCTGTTTGTATTAAACAAACAGTATGTATGCAGTCCCATTTGTGAAGTGAATATCTTATAATAATGATGTACGAAAGAGTAGATACTTAGCGCAATCAATTTAAATAAACTATTTGATGTCTAATAGAAAATGATTAAAACAGGGAGTTTTTCACAACACAATTTACCCTTTGATTGACTATGTTATAGAGTGAGCATGGTATCCTTCTTCTTTTTTAATATAGAAGCATCCGAACTCTTCTGTCTTTCGAATTTTTGAGTCCTGAGTTGCTGAACAAGGCTAGTGCTAGTATTCACAAATTAGGTAGGTACCTACCTACCTGCCTACTTCTACCATCAGCAAATCCAACGGAGGAGTACTAAACTCGACATCCATACAACAACGATTTGTTCGCTCGATCCACACGAACATTGAGAAATAGTGACTCATCCCTATTCGACCATACCGACCAGTTTCCTCTTTTCATGTTTCCATTCTAACACTAGGGCCGGTTTCACGTTTTTGATCCGAGTTCAAGCCGCAGTTTGACTATTGAACGGAGATCGTCGGTAATATTGGATTTCACCATGGAAGTTCAAGGCTGATCTCTGATCAACCGGCGTTCAGCTTTGAACGCTCATCTCAGCAGGTTGCGGGGGCGTAAACTCGGTTCAATTGTTGCTCGACTCCTCACTTACCAACCCACCTCATAAAAATTTGTTCAAAATTCTTCAAAAATGTGTTTTTTATTTAACTTTATTTAAATTAGATATTATTATTTTGTCGTGTGTTTATAATTTATCAAATGATAATGGCAAGAGCTCTTGCTCGGTTTTTTGTCATTGACTGTCTTGTCGTTTATTATTATTATTTTGCCACCTCCTTCAACAGCAAGACAATATTAACAAAGTCATTTGATTTCCAATTACGGTAATAATGAATATTGGAGTAGGCGAGATAAAAGAAAAGGTATGTTCAACTTTACTCACCTGTGACGTAAAGGTTATAGTGCGCGTCGGCGCCCTTCTGCATTTTTCTTAGATTGTCCCTGAGTTTTTTCAATTTGACCAATCCCGATATTGATAAGAACTGGAATTTAATTCCTCAAGCCAATATCTCCATCTTTCGTTTTTAGTGTGGACCGAATGGGCGTCGATACATTTTAGGTCCGAGAAGGTCCCTATGTTTCTTATTTGATTCCATCAATAAATGCAAATAATCGCACAATCTCATCAATCAACACAAAAAGCACAAACCGAATATGCGTTTGCGGGACTAAGCGGATGATGAGTGGAATTTTTTTTTTTTTTTTAAGTTTCATTCATACAGTATGATTGTATGAGCGACTTTTCGTAAGTTATCGTATTGTATAATGTTAAATTGTTTTCAAATTAGAGCCTCATTGCTTGGATGGGCGTCATCAGTTCGGGGTCTTGGCGTGATACTGATCACCAGCTTACCTTTGCCGATCACATTTATATTGTTTCGAGCAGGGCGATGCGTGTGCTCGGTTTCATTATGCGAAACACAAGGGAGTTCAAACACGTGTATGCAATAGTGGCTCTCTACAAGACACTTGTACCTAATCCAAATCCAGGAGCTTCTGTGGTCTGGAGCCCGTACTACAAGTGTCATATTTACCAGCTGGAGATAGTGCACAATAGGTTCCTATGTTATGTAGCTTTGAAGCTCCATACACCCCAGGACGATGTGTACTTCAGAAGTTTCAATGAGCACTGTGATACACTCTGTCTCCAATCCAGAAGGCTCGCCTCAGACGTTTCGTTACTCCCTTAAGTTGCGGTTGGGGCGTGTGGACTGTCCTTCACTCCTTGTGGAGTTGAAGCTACTTGTGCCTCGTCCAGCTTCCCGCTCTAATGACTTGCTTTGGACTACATTTACTCCTACCAACTACATGCGCAACCACTCGTTAGCCAGACTACCAAGAGAATCCAACTACATATTGAAAAAATGCCCTGAAATCGACTTTTTTTCATGTCTCCCTGCCAACTTTACGACAAACTTTGCTCACCTCATTACGCCAGGTACCTAGTAACTTAGTACCTAACTAATTTTCAATTTGTTCCCAAATTATCTATGTTATGTTTCTTTCTTTCTTTATATTTCACTTGTTTCTAAGTTAGAAATTATGTGAACTTTTGCTGTTATTTTACCTTCACTTTTTGTCGAGCGGTTTATTTCTTTCTTTTATTACACTATTTCAGTTATTATATGTAATTATTTCAATAAAATGTATTGGGCTTGCCCATATTTTAAAATAAATAGATAAAATAAAATAAATAAATAAATTTGTTGTTCAAAGGCTACCTATTTTTTTTTTTCTACCTACCTACCTACTTACCAAGGAAATAATTTACCTGACGATTGAAGGTGTTAAGACAGATTTTCCCAAAACGCTTTCCATGTATGTCATAATAGTTTTGTGTAGTGCATCGTATTTCAAGATTTTTAGGAGAAGAAGCTGTTCAAAAATGGTACTGACGTGTTCATTCAACCACGTTGGTATGCACTCGTTTTCATTACTACCTGCAATCCACTGTAGTAAAGGAGATCAGTTATAGCAGAATAAGCCTCGAGACGAAAAGATCAGCTATACCTACAACCTCTAATGATGCACCAAGTATGCGAAATCACCGAATTAAAATTTGCTACCTCTCTCCAAACGGGTGTATTCTTCTCTATATCATCTAATACACATTCAAACGGGGTTGGAAATACATGAGTGAGGTCAAGAAGATCATTCCATTGCTGTAAGAAAAGAATAAAGAAAAAAGTAAATGACATAAAATTATATACATAATGTGTTTTTGTGACAAATTTTATTCTACGTGTGTATTTTATGTGACAAATATACTATATATATACTGTATTATGGTTTATGTGAGTTCTCCTCGTGCAGTACATAACTATCATCATTACTTCTATTTTAGGTACGTATGTCATCGTATCATCATCTCTACTAAAACATAAGATGCTAATTATAAACTCGTATATATATGGCGTTCGCCAAGAAGAAAACTCATATATATATATATATATATATATATATATATATATATATATATATTTTTTTCTCCATGATTACAGTGTTTTTCGTACCACATTGGGATGAATGAAGCAAAAATGTTATGAAACAAAAATTATCTTACTATTATTTCACAACAATAAGATATGAATTTACTTCATGAGTCATCCACGAATAAGGAGAGTCACGATCCAAAGGTTTATCACGGCCTTTTAGGAAATATTGTAGTTGCTTCAATGTCAAGCGGTTTCCTCGCATCTCCAAAGTAACTGCTAGGTGGAATCCATATAGAAATTGGTCATCGCTTTTCAGACCTGAAATCACAAGTGAAGTGGTTCAGAAGGACCAAATCAACCATAAATATTTTAGTATGTGCAGTGGACTCTCTCTTAACCGGCTCCGCATTAACCGTCCACCCATTTTCTTTTCTTAATTTTCCTTCTGATGACAGTCTTCGCGTCTTCACTCGCCATGACCTTTCTAGAAGGTAAAGAGGAGGAAACAACATCTCTCTTTCCCTGTATTCGCTGTTTTGCGCAGGAAAACAAGTCCTGTCATGCTGCAGGACTTGAACTTTTTTCAGTGATTGCCTCGTCGAAATGAGGCCGATTCCAGATCCATTAACTTCTACTTTACTTAGTAGGCAGATACAAACCGTCAGGGTGATCAAGGCGATTTTGTTGCAATTCGTGTGGATCGGAGAAAATGGGAGCGAGTACCGATCCGTTCCGATCTCACTGCGGATCCGATTGTTGTATCATTACGCCCAGAACGGCCCACCCCTACTGCAGAGCTATAATATGTCTATGCTTACAGTCTGTATGTCTAACTAATCTGAATCTTTACTAATGGATTTACAACTTAATTCTACGTACTATTTGATCAAGACTAATGATCAAAGCATAAACCACCTAACCACCACTGCGTTTTAAAAATAGTTGCCTCTGTATAATGCATAGGTAAGTACTGTTAACTATTACATGCTTGTTTGCGGAATGACTTTTTCTCTTTAATATTCAGCTAAACTAACGAATTTTAGGATTTATATTTAAAAAAAAAAATTGTTTGTACTTTTTCTCAATTTTGTAGCTAGTTATTATGAACTGTACGTACATTTTGAGCACGAATTTCTGAATGTTCTACCTCACATTTAATAAACTCTTTCTTGGTAAAAATCTGCAGAAATATATAAGTTTAAAGATGTTATCCTTTTCAGCCATTTTAATTTTGTAACTGTCATCAAGAGGCCATCTGCGCTTGATTCTGAAGATATCTTGCGACGATCTTAGCTCAGCATTATTAGTGACCAGATTCGTCTGCCCCTTTGAGCCAGAACTTGGCATCCTCCCTTTTAGTATGCCTCCTGCCTCCGTGTATTGGATGTAAATAGCCCTGCATAACACATTCTTCTGTACATGCTCTTTCGCAATCATTAAATAACCTCTACACCTTAAAACCCTTTCAATAGTAACGGCCTTCAAATCCACCATTTCATCTTATTCACATCCATATAATTTTCAATTATTGTAGATTTATATGTATAAATAGATTGTACCCTTGTAAATATTATTATTTTGTAAATCCTATAAATAGATGAATAAATAAATACTTACATTTATATATATATATATATATATATATATATATATATATATAAAACCAATTATTATATTATTACTGTTTACTAATATGACTCAATGTCTTGAAGAAGTAATATGAGTTCTATTCAATAGCCAATTAAACTTATACCTTTGCTCTGGTAGTCGTAGATGCTTTTTGTAAGCGATTCCAACTTGTGTGCCACTGTTCCGCCGTTTAATTGGCTTAAAACTTTTTCCAGCACTTGCATGAAAGTTTGAAGCGATGTAGCATTCAAGGGGCTCAAGCTTTGCGCACAGTTGAAAGCTTGGAACATAACTGCACTCCTTCGAGCTAAAGATTTGTAATCAGAGCGGAGAACGTCTATTTCGTCGATTTTAGTGGCATCTTGACTCATGTTTGTTAGTAACTACAAATATCAGAAGATTAAGAAGAATTAATTATTTAAGGATGAAATCCATTCCATGAAATATCACATCATAAAAATATCTTTGGAAATCAAATGAATAAATGGTAATTTTGGTTCATTACTACCACAATAGTATATGGATGCCTGGAGAAAACGTTTCATGTCGTGTGAGTTTAACGTTTCTATATGTAGGCAATTCACACTTAGGGACGTCGAGAGGTTTGTAGGTTCCCATGGCGGATGTTTTAATGTCATCCCAAGTCAGTTTTGTTTGTTTTCCGAGTTGATGGGACCCAACATGTCTATTTGGTATCAACTAATTACTATGTACTATTAACAACTACATACCAGGCAATATATAAGCATGAATAGGGCTCGTATCAAGGGCCGAAACGTCGCTATAATGGAAAAATAAAATACATTGAAACACAAGACTAGCTTGGTCACTACCTCAAAAAATCTCGTTTATATATATATATATATATATATATATATATATATATATATATATATATATATATATATATATATATATATATATATATCATTTCCCGATCAAAATAAACATAAACATAAACTTTTTTTGTGGCCATAATGCCACGTTCGACCAGTGCTTTGGGGTGAAAGTTTTAAGAAAGTTGCCAGATACGGCTAATGATATCTATACTATTTATAAGAATGAAACTCCGTCTGTTTGTCTGTTTGTTTGTCTGTTTGTTTGTTTGTCGTGTCTATGCACGGCCAAACGGCTGAGTGGGGGGAGTGTACGAGTGGGGGGATCTTCTTGGAATTTTCCGATAGGGGGAGCGAGCGAATTTAAAATTTTCTAATCCCACCCGAACCATGGGCCGTAGGGCGGGAGGGGGGTCGAAGTAAGAATTAATGTGCGCTTTTTCCATTTCCCCGCATCCTCTACCCCTCTAAACGGCCGTCGAAAATTCCGGAATAATACCGGTTTCGTAGGTTTTTGAACGAGGAAGACGACGGCGCGATCGGATCGCGGAAAAAGTATCGGGAAATGCAAAAAATGCGAGAGTACTGTGAGCCTCGGAAACGGCTCCCAACCTGACGCCTGTAAATCGAACACGTCTGGAAACAAAGCGTGAGAATCATCCAGATTCTTCGATCCCGCGCGCCAGTCCCGTTCTTCGATCGTACATCGCCGAGGTTTTGCAATAGGAAATAGCCACCCTATGCAGTAACAAATCCGAAGCAGGGACACCTGAACTCCATCCGAAGTACCAACAGGAAACCGGAAGATTAAGGTCAGTTTAGTAAATAGTATTCGTGTAAGGTCCTTTGGTGATAGGATAGAGTATTATTTGCAACTTTACTAATAAAACAATTATTTTCAGAAAGGTCATCATTCTGCCTTATGATTCCAATAATTCCTTAAAACACCCTCACAAGGTCAGGGGTTGAGAAAAGGGGAAATTCAGGGCTAGATGGAGGTTTTTGAGGTATTGGGGGTAATTGACCAAACTCACTAAAGACCCTTCCTAGCTTAAAAGTAGGCGTAAAGAGTGGTGTGAATAAACAGTGATTTTTACCACGATTTACGATCCTACAAATAGTGGGAGGCGCCGGGTAATTTGTAGGATCGTAAATCGTGGTAAAAATCACTGTTTATTCACACCACTCTTTACGCCTACTTTTAAGCTAGGAAGGGTCTTTAGTGAGTTTGGTCAATTACCCCCAATACCTCAAAAACCTCCATCTAGCCCCTGAATTTCCCCTTTTCTCAACCCCTGACCTTGTGAGGGTGTTTTAAGGAATTATTGGAATCATAAGGCAGAATGATGACCTTTCTGAAATAATTGTTTTATTAGTAAAGTTGCAAATAATACTCTATCCTATCACCAAAGGACCTTACACGAATACTATTTACTAACTGACCTTAATCTTCCGGTTTCCTGTTGGTACTTCGGATGGAGTTCAGGTGTCCCTGTCAAAAAAATGCGAGAGTACGGACCCGTTTTCTCGAAAAGTCCGACGAAAAACTACGTTTTTTTCCCATTAAAATATACCCCGTAAAGGTACGTTTTTCGGAACGGTTTTCGCGGGCGAAATACAGCTTTGATCCCGCCGAATCTGAATCCGAAATCGGATATCGAAAAAAGTGGCGAGAACTCGGTCAAATTGCGAGGGGAAGCGAGGGAAGCGTTTAAAATTACATTTTTAATCGACCCGGGCCGCCGTTTCACAATAATGCGAGTTGAAGGGACTCAAAGTTCGCTCTTGGCCTCTTGCGAGCTATTCATAACGGTCACATAACGGTCGCTAATGAGGCCCTAACACCCTTTGGGGTTCCAAATCCCAAGCGGTGCAAATTCGTAGTTTTAGCTATTCACATGTCGGAATATGCAGCAATACCTTGCGAGCGAAGCGAGCAACATTCCTTAATAAACTTTTCGTGGTTCCACGTAGTTTTATAAGATTTAATTTGTTTGTAAGAATTTCCAACAGAAAAAAACGTCTGCCAAGTTGGGTGGGCAGTATAACTTCCTCAAGCGAGCGAAGCGAGCAGCATCCCCTTCAGACTTTAAACCTACCCTAAGGGATCTATCATTTGCGAGCAGATACACATAGGTACCTTGCGAGCAAAGCGAGAGCCATTTCAACAGAATAAATACGGACTTTTTCCTACACATATACAGCAATACCTTGCGAGCGAAGCGAGCAACATCCCCGAATAAACTTTTCGTGGTTCCACGTAGTTTTATAAGATTTAATTTGTTTGTAAGAATTCCCAACTGAAAAAAAGTCTGCCAAGTTGGGTGGGCAGTATAACTTCATCAAGCGAGCGAAGCGAGCAGCACCCCCTACAGAAGTTAAACCTACCCTTAGAGATCTACCGTTTGCGAGCGAAGCGAGCAACATCCCCTACACACGTTAAACCTACCCTTAGGGATCTACCGTTTGCGAGCAAAGCGAGCAACATTCCCAACATGCCACACTTTGCGAGCGAAGCGAGCAAAATTCCCTACATGCCACATTTTGCGAGCGAAGCGAGCAATTTAACGGGGGGTCCGGGGGGCTTGCCCCCCGACTGGACGTGGAGGCGAGCGTAGCGAGCCGGAGCGGCTAGTTTGATATAATTACCGATTCCTTCAAGCGCTGGCCAAGCTATATCTCGACCGATTTTCGTGCTTCTCATTTGTTCCAATAGGAATTCAATCTAATTTTGGAACGCACGTCAGGAGTTTCTAATTTCATCTTGGGAGGTGATGAATGGAGAGGGTGATACTGATGTTTTAATTTTTTTTTTTAAATAATGTTTTACCATTCTCGTCCGATTTGTGTGGTTCTTATTTGTTCAACTATGAATTCGGTCTAGTTTTGTAATGTATGCCAGGATTTACGAATTTCATTATGGAAGGGGGTGAATGGAGAGGGTAATAGTGGTTCATCGTGATGTTTAACTATTCTCGCCAGATTGTCATGATTCTGTTTTAGTTCAATTATTAACTTTCTCTTTAACTCTCTTTTTCTGTTATGGAATATATGTCAGGAGTATGAAATTTCATGATTGAAGGGGTAAATGGAGAGGGTAATAGCGATAAATCATGATATTTTTACTATATTAATCTGATTTCCGTGACAGTTTCATTATTTGTTGGATGCAGATTTTAGTCCAATTATGCAACCTTGGAAGTTTCAAATTTACTGTTGGTGGGGAGGGTAAATGGTGAAATGGGGAGGTAATTCCAAGAAATCATGATTTTTGTTCCTCTTATTTCAATTCTCACCAAAATTATATAAAATCTATTCATAGGGACGTCCCTGTAATGCATGCAATACTTACCAATATGTTTAGCTTACTCTAATAGCCAACTCGTAGGCGTTTTATACCAACTAATATTAGATCGTAAATGAAACTTAATGGAATCTGTAAGAATCGGAACTCACAAATGCCTACGCACTGTTTAGATGGATTTTTATTTTTATTTATTTTATGAATGCTAGTTATAGAAAAGTGAATTGCGAGCGGAGTCGGACTTCATATTTATACCTATTATAGTTGCGTCGGTTGATAATTTCACTATTTCTGATTTGGAATACCTAAGGAAGTCATCTATGAAGCCCTTTTGTTGGAGCACTTTCGAGCTGTTATAAAATCTACGTTGCTTTATAAAAATAAAGTGAAAATTAGGAGACTTTATTTCAAAACATCGTCCAAAATGAGTTGGAGTGCAAATAGTTCGTTATTAAAATTGGGTTTATTTTGTTTAGATTGTATTTCAGCATTGTGATATTTGGATCGGAAAGACACTAAATTAAGTGATCGTTCAATGCTTATCATTAAGTTGATACTAACCACCTCTACTCGATATGTTAGTTACATGGTAATAGAGTTACTTACAAGAGCTGCTTCACGCTTCATTTCCAAAAGGTGTTGTATGAATGAGAAGTCATCAAAAATGTTCTTCTCGTAATTTGATATTAGGTTCAAAATATTTTCATTGATGTTCTCCAACTTGTTGGTGAAATTGCATCTTTCGCCGATGAGGGAACATCTCGCGATTTCTGATGTAGGGTGGTGGCACTTCATAGCGATTTGAATGCATTTATCTTCAATGGCCTACAACATATATGTTTACATGATTTTTACAAAATAATGAGAATAGTGAGAGCTGAGTACCGTGTGAATCATCTTAATAATAATATGATAGTCCTGGAGCCAGGGCCTGGGCCAAAAATAGGTTGTAATTTGAGGAGAAGGTTTGAGATTAGATTTTGAACATTTAATCCGTTCTGCATTTAATCCGTTCTGAGTGAGAAAATCTTTGTCTGTCTTCTCAAAATTGGTGGAATACAAAATGCCAAGACTACTCCTAGACTTTTGCCCTTCAAAAACCCCTAGCTACCTCAATATTGGTCTGGTTCAGGTCTGCTAAGCCTCATTCAATTCAGGGTTAAATATATATATATATTTTTTTTTTTTAGAAATCTCCCCTCAAAGACGGAGGGGGCACGCCATTAACCCGAATCAACCCAGCGTTACCGTATGGTAACGGCAAGCATGTTAGCTCCTGTTGCCTCCTGAAGGCCGTGGAGGGATGGAACGGGGGGGGGGGGGCTGGTAATCAGAGAAGGTTTTTACGACCTTGAGTTTCAGTTCTATTGTGTCTTTGTGTCAGAAAGTGCGTTTGCCCAGTTCCTGTGATCTACACAAAATGACTGACTTTTTTGATGCGTCCGCTTTGGAGATTTTGTTGAGTTACGTGCATGATTATTTTTTATCTCTTATTTCCGGTATGTTTTACGGTTCTCAAGGTCTACCAAAACATAATGTGATAGGGTATTATCGGGGGAAATATTTTTGGTGCTACGTAGAGAGGGATAAATTCATCCGTTACCGTACGGTAACGCTGGGCAATAGAACTTCTTCCTTTTGTTGCAGGCCTGGTTTCTCTCTTCAAGAGGCGGTTGATATTTTATTGGAGAATGATGAAATTTCCACGCCTAGCGATATTTTCGTAGAACCTCCACACCTTCTATCCTCACTGATGAAGAATCTGGGGATGAGGACGTAGGAGGGACATTTAGTCATCTCCCAGGAAATACGCTGTTAGCACCAGCAGAAATAATTTTTGATTCCGGTAGAATTGGGGGAGCAGAAGATCTTGGAGACCACACTCAAGTTCATGAAAGTCCAGATGATAATATTTCTTCATCTTAGATGGCTTGACAACGGCATCGTAACTGTTGCATCAACGAAATATGGTTCTCTGCCTTTCAAATCAGTAAAACGGTATTCTGAAGAACAACGCCGAAATATAACTGTACGCCAGCCTCAATCTATTGGACAGTACAACGAATTCGTGATTCATGGGAGGGACTGACCAAATGGACCGAAATCTTACTGAATACCGCATAGCAATTCAGGGGAAAAAATGGTGGCGGTGTCTTTTCACTTGGGTTATTGATGTTTCTGTGCACGACGCATGGTTGATGTATCGCCACAATGAAAAAATATCTCAACTAGATTTTCGAAGGTCAATTGTTCAGTACTAGACAAGATACGCCACTCCTCCTCAAGATCTTCAGAAAAGTGTTAGATATGACCGAATTGATCACTTCATCCAACCAAACGAAGGTAATATACGTAGGTGTGCCGGGGAAAACAGCGATAGTCATGTTAGGACCAGTTGCTCCAAATGTAAAGTTAGGTTGTGTATTCCATGCTTTGGAGCATTTCACACCAAGTAATTGTTTTAGCAAGTCCACTTAATTTTTGTTCTTTTAGTAATAAGTGTCATAACTATATGAGTATGATTTATTATGGATGAGAGTGATTTTGAAGTCTGGTGGTCATTATTATTTTGGAAAAGTTACCCATATTGTTTGCATATTTTTCCTGTTCGTTTTGTATTGCCCTGATATTATATCAAATTTTCAATTTTTCGTTACATTGTTCAATAAAACATCGTTCGCACTAAAAACTAAGCATTTATCATCATATAGTCTATTTGATCCACATAGGTACTCCGTATGCCCAGCGTAACCATATGGTAACGGGTCAAATTTGGTATTTGGAAGTCAAGATGATTTTTTAAATTATTTTTCCCACGTTCAAATCCTTTCTAGAGGAACACATAGAAATTTTATTGAATTTCAAGATGAAAGATAGTTCGGGGCTGATTCGGGTTAAGAAGAAGAAACGAAAAAACTAAATTAAAAAGTGGGGAGGACGCCCAAGTTTACCCGACGCCGGCCCTAGGGATTAGGGAAGTAGAGGAAGATGGAGGAGGGAGAGAGGGATGAAAGGAAGTGCCCCTATAAAATGACCACCAATTGAGGTAAGAGCCCCGAAGGACGCGGGTGGTGATACCACGAAGCACTCCTGCCGAGATGCCCAACTCGAGAAGCTCCATGGCACTTTTCCCGCACCACACCCCGCGCCATGACACGGTCGCGGCCATGACCTTGATTTTATTAGGCGCCACTCCCTTTAGCTCAGATATCGCTTGTCGCAGGTCGTTCCTATCATATTTACTTATTTTAGCCCTCCAGGTCTGCTCCATGTCCACGCTGCCACTGACAACTTGGACATCCAGGATTATGGCAGACCCATCGGGCTTGATGGCGACGATATCTGGCTTCTTGCCCCGGTCACTCGGCATATGGTACAGTCTCTCTCTCTCCACATCCCAGCCGCTGGATGACAAAGCACCTGCTATCTGCTTGGCAACCGCATCATGACGCAGAATGCGGCCACCATGAGTCCGTGGACACTGCTGCACCACATGATACAGGTTCTCATTTTTACCCCGACAGGCACGGCAAAGGGTATCTACCATCCCACGACTACCTCTAGAA